>CAWUFW010002416.1:95000-1295000 GCA_963921515.1 Calotriton arnoldi | reverse complement strand
CTAAGAGGAACCTATCACCCAATAAATACCTTTACCCCTTTGAACTAACCTTATGTAAAATAATAGCTTGTCTTTCCCTTCTAGAAAGTCCTTTACACCCTATCAAGCATTTGGTGATGCAGGTTGTCAGAAATGTGGTTTTGAATTTGGGAGGGAGTGACTCTGACCATGTTAGTAAACACAATCTTAGTAGGGAAAAACACTGTTCTGAGAGAATCTTTACTCCACCCCTGGCAACTAGAACCTAGATACACTTCAGCACCATTGAAAACAAGTGAGTGGTTCACTGGCTCCTAGGCACAATTAGAGGCTGACCCCAATGGAACAGAGGTCAGGAACAACAAGTGGGTCGTCCTAGTCAAAGCTTTAACCTTTGGTCTTGGTCTCCGATATGGAAGCAAAAATCTTCAAGTGGGGCAAGATCTAAGGCTTTGTATATCAAGTGTCCCTCAAAATTCAAAATGTCATCATCCAACTCCTGCTGAAGCTGCTGGTTTGAGTGCCAAAAACTTCCAGCAGGACAAAGCCATATCCAGTGGCTGCTGATGATGCTTCATCAGTCGGACAGATTTGCTGCATCAGCCTGGTTCAAAGTTTTACATTTAGACTTAGTCACTTTCTTGGAAATCTAAATCCTTCAGCTGGACAAAGATGGAAGTTGTATCCGGGCAGGGCTCCATGAGGGCTCATTCCATTACTGTGAGGTACCACCAAACCAGTTTTCAGCGTAGCAAAATGCTCTGAGAAGGATGAACCTGGATTTCTTCACGGTTTAGGGTTTGGCCTGTCTGGGCAATCCTCTGCACCTTGTTCCCGTAATTAAGAGGTGAAAAAAATGATTAAGTTCTGCAATTCTTCAACTACTGAGAACGTTCCTTGTGGTCAGTCCTGTATCCCCTAGCTATTCCACAGCAGGCTTGTAGGCACCAGGTCTCTCTCCAGGCATCTCTGCTGCAGGGACCAGTGCTCTCTGGTCACTTGTGCCCTCTTGGAATCAGAAACACTTCTACTGTTTGTTTCGTTGAAGCAGGCAAAGAAAAGCCAACTACTTGACCCTTAAAGAGTAGTCCCAGTCCATGAGTGCCTGCAAGAGTTAGCAGTCCTTGAGTGAGTCCTATTCTTCCAGTAGGAGTCAAGAGTCTTATTCAGGAGAGTCTTCTCTTTCAGGTGCACTCTTCACAGATACAGGAATGTTCTTCCGAGGTGGTGCTTGAGGTGCCAGATTTATCCTGTGCTCTAGCCAGTGATTGGAGAAATTCTTCAGCCCAATACTAACAATTTTCTTGCAGTCTCCCTCCTACTTTTGCCACAATTCCTCCTTGTCTTGCAGTAAAATTACACAGGGGGACCTGTTTCAATATGGCAGAACCCTTCTGTCACCAGGGAGGCCTATCTTCAGCTTATTGCCACTGCCCTATTCTTGCAAGGCAAGGTCCGAACTGATTTTGTCCTCCACTGTGACTGAAGCTGGACTATCTAGGAGGGTCTGAGAATGAATAGGAGTAGGCCTCCCTTGCTTCTACAATTTACTTGCTGAAGTGCTAGGGCTATACAGACCTAGCACTTCTGCCAACAGTATTTTCCACCCCAAATAGCTAATTCCTCCTGAGTGGTCAACAGGTAGCACCCCCCCCCCCCCCCACTCCTCCTTAGACAGGCCTCTGCCTTTTGAATGGGGTTATTATGTCTCCCAGCAAAGGATATGTATTCCAACTTTGGAGGTTTGATGAGTGGCGTAGCTGGTTTTAAACACACATAGGCCTGTACTGTGGAAATAAAGGGGGGGACATCCACACTGAAATAGCTTTTAGGCCTTCAGTCACTGTGAGGGCACACGGTTTAGCTATAGAGTGCACCACTTTTTCTTATATTAGGCACTCTACCTTTAGGCCATACAACATTCCCTTTAGCATGACTTATTCATATAGAAAAATAGTATTTCCTACATTGGGAAGGCATGTTTCCTTGCCATGTGCTACTGCAGTGCCTTTGAACTATAGCCCTGCCAGGGCCCAGTGATGTCCCTGTTAGACATATATTTTTGTCATGTGGGTAATGTATACTCATTATATCAGGGAGAAATATTTATTATGCCTGAGTAATTGGAGTCATTTCAGTAATTACACTTTACACTTGCGATGCAAAACTACCAAAATTCGATGATTACTCCAGCTGGAGTAATTTAGAGTAATTTGGGGCTAACATCCTACCCCAGGTGCACCGGTACAACAAACTAAGAGAGAGAGAGAGTGGTCTCCCCAAAACCCATTATCACACGTTATGTTACTTATGGTAGTCTCTTCATCGTTCCTGACACTCTCATCTCCTAGATCCTCGCCATTTACACCCACTTTGAAATTTCTGTCACCCAAGCCTCTCATTTGCCCTTTGTTTCAAGTCTGTGAACTCTGTCTAATGACTCTTCTTCGAGCCCCTTTTGGTTTGTATGCTTTGTCAATTTTGTTTACCTTTGTTTTTGCTCTTAACTTCTTCACATTTGAGCTTCAGCTCCGCTCTCTTTCAGTTTAAAAAAGTCCCAAGCCTCCTGCAGTATATTGAAAAATGTGATCTAATTCTTTATTGCTTCATTATCAAAAATCATTTCAATTAAAAACAATAAAATCATGAGTAAAAACAAATCCCTTATTCACAAATTAATATACAACTGTACACACATAAAAGGAAGGTGGTTTCTATGGTTACATGCCGCATTAGAACATTGATACCATGATTGCACTTTTTTATCACAGTTGTTAAAAATTCATAAATCAAATAACATGATAGTCGGGTTCCTAGGGATGTACAATAAAAACTATAGACATTGTATGACATGGTGCAAATAGCTATAAAGTGTCAAGGTGCAAACATTTTAGACATTATGAGTCCTCGTGCGCATAAGCGATAAAAGAGCAAATGCTTCCATATACTCTTTAGGTGCTGATTACAAAAATTGCCTAAGACAAGTTCATTAAATCAAACTGCAAAGACATTCAAAGTGCAAATAACCCAAAAACAACAGCCATATATTTTCTAAAATATCCGTTAACCTTAATTGCACACTGCAGATACCAGCAATTTTTCCGCAATTGATAAACAATTTATCATCTGACATAACAGTGGAATTGAAAAAGAAGTGCTCCTTTCTTTGCATTCTAAGACTTGCAGTACTGTATTTGGAATGCAAAAGACACAACTTCAAGTAGCAGGATATAACGGGTGAGTATAAAAATGGAAAACCTACTAACACATGTATGACACCACCACTCAAACCGTCATTTTAGACAACATCACTTGCATGCTGTCAATTTCAAGCTATACTTCAAATGGGTTGAATGGGTATAAGCCACATAATGGAAACTGGTATTGCTTATAAGATGGGGTATGTTGATGACATCACACAAGACATGGGTGTATTTTTTTATATATCTATTTTGGAGCCACTGTCAAGGTGGCTGCTAGGATGTTAGGCATCACCCAGGTATCATTTACGTATTACAGAAAAACACACTTGGCCTACATAATATAATTTTCAGACAACAAAGCTGGTTCATAGGCTATGGACTCAGACAGCAGAACCACATGTCCGGTTACAATTATCTGAAAGCTCAAATAAGCATTTAACTTACGAGGAAAAGCATCTAACATCTAGCTATTGCCAGCTACTTAGCACACTCAACTTTTTCCAGCATTGGGCACCCTTACCAAACAAGGAAATACATAAGAAAATTAGTAGAGTCTTCCTACCTCACCCACTACAAACTAACAACTCATCCATAGTGGCATACTCCTCTACTGACAGCCCACTTCTAGAAAGCAGAATTACACTCTGTTCTGTGAAGGAAATTAATACCCCATGCAGTTGCATATCACAATACTGAGGTAAATAATGTTGACCTGTAACATTGATTCCACAATATGATCTATCAACACATCCTCAAGTTAAGCATTTAAAGGGAAGTATAGTTAAAGTATTTGTGCAGAACCTAAACAACAGTTAAGTCAAGAAACCAATCAATATAAACAAATCAAGCCAATTTAGTCAAAAGACAAAAAAATTAAAGAAGTAGAATAAAATGAAGAGAACAAACATTGAACAGGGGATCAGAAAACCTACATTTTTCAAAGAATGTCAAAAATGCCCACAGGGACAATGCAGGAATAAAGGTCATATCTAGAATATTTGAATTACCAAAATTGGCCACTGGATGGCACTCTTGTGTCAAAAATAAAACGGTTATCTGCAAACTGTGTTTTGTTCCCTGCCCCCCATAAGAAGTGTTGGCAGGGGCTGGGTCAGCTGACATATCAGCTGCTAGATTAAAATGCTCCCAAACTGCTATGTTTGCAAAATATCTTCTTTTCACTCCTCAAGTCCCCAAACTAAAGGGAACAGCTTTCTTAGCCGGAAAGCCTCTGTTGTCGCAGTGGGGACGAGTACTGAGGCCCCACGAGACGGTGTGCTGCCTAAGGAACCTGATCAGGGGGTCTTGTCATACCTACTGGATTCCTTGCCCCATGCATGTGGTTGCGGAACCTAAAAAGCACGAAATCCAGCGCAGCAACACATGCGGACTGCACTGATGTGTTTTGAGCTACGGGACGCTGTGGCACATCGCAGAACGCTGCACCGGCCCTGATGACCGAGCTCGGGAGGGAAACGCAAAATGGCACCTGGAAAGTAAATAGTGCATAGCCTAGTCCTACCGTACTTGCAGCGGCTGGGCTCTGAAACCTGTCGGAGTGCACCTGAAGAGCCATAACATTGAGAATGTCCGTCTGGCGTCGAGGGGTGAGTCTGCTGGTGGCTGCGGCGGACTGCTGGGCATATTACTGGGGGAAGGGTGGACGAGCGCTGGCCGTGATCCCCGCCCGCGCCACTGGATGTCGCTGAAAGGGCGAAAGTGGTCCGTTGCGGAGAGATTGCCGGTGCTGCGGAGGTGCCTCCGGTGAAGCCTGTACTGCAGAGGTGAGCGGCAGAGCTGTATGTGAAGGCCCAGTCAAGAGTGACTACATCGGTGAGCCGCGGGAGCCTCCGCAGCTGCTTACTGCTGCGGCGCAAGTGCTCTGGCGGCTGGGACTGCCTGCTGGATTCTCTCTGGAGACCGGGAGTCGCGATACTATTCACTGTTTTACCGCCTCAGACATGGCTCTGGTGCGGCTGCCACCTGAGGGACGGGGTTAGCCTGCTCAGTTTCTTGCTGGGTCTGTCTGTTTTATTACCGTCGCTGCTTCCTGGACTGGAGCCGCTGTTAGGTGGGTCACCAGGACGGTTAGCGCTAGCTGTATACATCGCAGGACTAAATGGACTGCTGTTGTTGCAATGTGTGCACTGCTTTACCAGAGAATAATGGAGACCGACTGAATTCGAACTTCAATGACCCATCCCCCTTGCCTGACTTCAAGATGGCCGCCTCCGTGGGACCCTCCTCAATGCTTTATCTCTCCTGGTCTAAAATCTTTGTTCATCGTCCCGATGTTGATCAGCCCTCACCCGACCCTGTTCCTGCTCACCTACTAGGACATTTACTATGAGAACTTTCCCCCGACAGCTGAGACATAGCCACTTTGTCTGATGCCCGGTGGAGCTACCACGCTAGCTATAGGGGAGATGGGCCATGTATTCCCTCCTTGACTTTCACCTACCCAGCCGATCTTTGGGCAAACTCTCCCATGTCTCTCTGGACCTAATCTCCCTCCTCCCTTCACCCTACCCCTCTCCGCTCTACTCTTCTCCTCTTTGTAGCCATTGACCTTTGCCCTCACCCGTCCTTGCTCATAGTTCCCACCCTCTTTTATCCACCTGTCTTTCTTTTGTGAACTTTTCCTTCGTCAGTTGAGACCTAGTGATTTTGACTTATGCCCGATGGAGCTACCTTGCTTAGCTATAGGGGAGACGAGCTGTGGATTCCCTCCTCGGACGTCACCTACCCAGTCGGTCTTTGGGCAAACTTCCTTTTGTCTCTCCTGCCGTCTCTTCCCCCATCCTCCCCTTTCACATTTCCCCCTTCCCCCCTCCGCTCTATCTGTCTCACCTTTCCTTCCTCTCTCAATCTGTTGCTTAGTTTTGATGTAAAGTGTCATCTGTTATCATTGTCTGTAACATTGTGTAACCCAATGTAAAGCGCTCTGATACCTCCGGGTCTAGCCAGCGCTATATAAAACTCTTAAAATAAAATAAAATAAAGCTTCCTGATAGCAAGGAAGAGTTAGCAACCAGAGCCAGGCTCAGGCACTTTCTTCAGCTAGAGCTACAGCACAGGTCACATTTTTTTGCTGGTCTGCTTGTATTTCTGTAAACATGTCCTTCTTGTTCTTTATGCTTTTCAGCCAGTGTGACAGCACTGGTCTGTTGCTTTTTCTGTAAAGATATTCTTCTCGTCCTTTATGTTCCTGAGACCACAGGAGACCTGATCTGACCTTTGAGAATTACTTAAATGTTTACTTACAAAGGGAAAGCAGGTCAGGCCTTAGTCTCCTCCACAGTCTGACACAGGCTGCTGTTTCTTCCTCTTACTTTCTGCTACAAGCCTAGAACCTATCTTAAAGTGGACAATGGCTAATGATGAAATATAAGTAATAAGATTATCCTAAGAGGCTTACTGCACTTTGGTTCAACACTCTTTTGTAGCACTTACAATAACTTAATTGCAATCCAAGAAAACTTTAATTTGAGAATCTTCTAAAATGACAGAACTCCAGGAGCTTCTGTGTGGAGTTCTCACAGCCCTTCCAGAGGCAGCACTTTTAAAATAGGAACCCTCTTTTGAGTCCCAGAAAGCAACCTACTCAGACTGGTTCTGATCCCAGGTTATGTCCTGCAAGGTTGGGTCTGGCCTGGCTAAGGGGAAGGCTAGCTTTAAAGGCACACTCACACCAGTCCTCTATTTAGTGTAACCATCAGGGTCACTCTGTGGTGTTCTAAGTCATCTATGCTTCCAGTTGACATTTCTAGATAACAATTGATGGATGTTAGCCTTGCTCTGCCAGCAGGCCATCGGCTCCAAAAGAACCTCTGCTGTTTCCTGCAAGTCACTTAACCCCTTCCACAGAGCTGGACAACATTATTACTGTCACTTTCATGAGCTTGAGGTAGAGATACCCAATTTTTGTACAAATCAGCTTTAGGCCATAGCTACCAAAACCTATGCTGACCAATTAATTACATTTCTAGTCTTTCCCCAATTCAGCATAAACAAAGTGGCTTTTAATCTTAAAAATGGGCATGATAAAATAGTGACTTGGCCTTGTGCAGCATAGAGCACCGTTAAACTCGTTTATTACAGAGACAAGCTAATGCACCCAGACCTTATAGGCTCCAAGGAACTACTAATGGGCTAATTAGGTAATACTTTAAGAAACTTAAAATTGTTTACTTTGCCTTGGATTTGGCAACATCAGTTGAGGTCTGTATCTGCAGTTCCCAAGTTTTGCTATCAAAGGCACATGTGAGCGGTGGAAGGCCACACTGCAGTCCACGTGTGACATCTGACCTTTATGCCACTCATGCATTTCTATGACATTGTATTATGGCCCTACCAAAGACTCATGGAAGACAACTGAAATTAAACATTTGCTACCATGTGCAAGAGTCATAGCAAGCTCCCAGTGCCCAGACTCAAATATACCAATACATCCTGTCAGAAAAAGGTGGACCGCACAAAAAAGGTACACTTTCTTACAGAGGACCTACGTGTGTCTGAAAGAAGCGCCTGGATAAGCCTCAACAAATTCAGGTGGTAATGTGAGGTGACAGCTTGATCCAACCACTTTGTAATAGAAATAGCTGAGTTGAGCCAAGCTCACTGTTTTCAACTTTAAATTTATCAACCACGGGAATGATAGCATCATATTTAATCTATATGGAGCCTTTTGGGAACCTATTTGCTGATTACTGGATCAAGAATGATCAATTTCCTTGTAAAATACAACTCTAACTAAATGTTGCATCTGCTAATCACCTTAATGGGCTCAAGACCTGCTTTGTTATCATACAGAGCTGAATGTCAAGCATTCAGTTCGAAAACAAAGTCCTTTTCATAGTAAACTGAAATGGACAGACTTAGATCCATAGATGACTGCTTGGCATGTGAGATTAAAGATTCATATCTCATCCTCGCTCGAATACCAGAATTTTCAGATTTATCCTTAACCCCGACCTCTCCTTCTAGAAGTGAACTTATAAAAGAATGTAAACTGCATGGTGCTAGGTCCCACTGCTTCAGAAAAACAAAAGCAACCTTTTTGAAGCAGATTTCAGAAGAAACCTTAAAGCCTGAGTCCTCTTCCACCGAGATCACGCTAACCTCTTTCTTGCCAGCCTCTCTGTCTCCTCTGAATTGAGTCCTAAAATGCTGCTTCCCTGCTTATCAAAGGGCTCAAAATATGACTGCAACAATTACACTTAAAAAAATATGCCTCTGTTTGAAAAATTAATCATGTCTTGCAACCAGGTAACAGAATGAGCCAAGGCAACCCCAAAAATGAAACCAAGAAGTGCAAAAAGAGACAATCAAGACCTAAACCAATTGTCTCTATAAGCACCATTGACTTTGGATCTACCTAGGATAACATCCTCTACACACCTGCATTTTACCACTGCTCCTATTATTCAGAAACGCCATTTGATGAAGGAGCACATCATAAACTAGCAGAAATGACACGCTGAGCTCCTCCAGGCATTTGACCGGCAACCAGAATCCCCCATTAACCACCACTACAGCACACTATCTTGTACCACCTTCCCATTTAAGTTTCTACACTTCCTTACAGCTATGGGCAGCATGCCTTTCTCCCCCACTGATTGGTTTACATTTAAAAATTGCAAATATGATTCTCTCTCCACAGCACGTAGCCTTGAGCTGCACTTAAGGTGGATTGGAAATCTCACATATCGATATTGGCTAACTACTCTTAGGCTTGGAACGCTCCATTTCGGATTTTCCTTTCCCACAGTAGCGGTCTGGAAAAGGGATCTACCGCCTTGCGGGTGTGATGGCACCTCCAAACAAAGCACTAGCCACTCTATTTTATTTTGCACTTTATATTCGGTTCTGTGACGCTCTTTCCTGCTTCCAATTTTATGCAAATCAAACCTGAGACTCCATAAGGAAGGGCTAACATTTCTGAAATCCATGGGTTTGCTGGATTTGTTTTATTCATTATTAAATTTTATATAAATTGTCTTTTACATCCGGAAAATATCCAAATGCTAATGTAATACTCTTCATTAGATACATTTTAAATTGTATGTATTTTCATAACCTGTACCTGTTATTTTTAAGACAGTTCGTATTGTATGTTTTTTATGTCTGTGTTGCGCTTTTATGGCCTTTTGGACGAATGAAGTTTTATTTGACTTTCATTATCTCTCAGCATGACTTTAAGCACCAGAATTTACCTTCTGTCAAAGGTCAAAGGGACCAACCATCCGCACAATGGTCATGAAACTATTCTGCAAATGCTGCTCAACTCTATATTTCATATCTTGATTTCTTCAAAGAAGTGATCATTGCAATACCTTTTTTCCCCCCAACTCTGCATTCTGAAGCACATTTTTAGTACACTGGCAGCCAATAAATTTTAACTCAGTCATAGGAGATTGGCCCTCCCCCAACTTGGTAGACAAAGTGTCACAGTGCACCCCATTTTTCAGAAGTAAATAATCAGCTACTTTCTTACAGTATGAAACAAATACGATGCTCAATTACTGTGCGTTACTTACACATCTTGAAACTCCTCGAGAGATTTCTGTGGTGTGAAGACATTTAGTAAACTGATGATCTATATGATCAAAATGGAGAAAAAGAGAGAAGGGAAATTAAAAACAAACATGGGCCTGAAAGAAGGTACATATGAACAATCACAACCGCATCACATGGTGAAATATGGATTCTCATAATATGTCAAAAATACCATAGTAGGTTGTATAGTGAAGATACACTTTACTGTTGTTTTTCTGACTTGTACCAGGGGGCACCAAGAATATCTGCTAAGTGGCATTGAAGAAAAATAAGCTGAATTTGTTTTACTATTTTTATTCACTTATAAAAATATTGCACTTAGTATGTCTTGCTACTGAGTCGTGCCCTTACTAAGATAGGAAAAATGTAG
Organism: Calotriton arnoldi; assembly: GCA_963921515.1. NCBI lineage: Eukaryota > Metazoa > Chordata > Amphibia > Caudata > Salamandridae > Calotriton > Calotriton arnoldi. The sequence goes on along the minus strand of CAWUFW010002416.1, from coordinate 1,284,890 downwards.
TTCTGTAAGTTGGATGGTTGAACAGTCACAACATCCTTTAAGCTTAACTGTCACTCAGATGCCTCAATCTGAGCATGTTTGTGCTGATGACCCACTCTAGATAGTGAAAACGAGCTCAATTAAACCTATGCAATACATTTTCCAAATATGAAAGAAAACATTGCTTCCTATCGTCAAATATTAATATCAGGCAATGTCTTTTCAACTCTTTCATGTATTTACCATTTAAAAAAGAGTAGCCATTAACGCCATACATACATCGAAATGTATAAACATAAGCTGTAAAACTGATAGGGGCAGCAAGATCACAACTAGCAGCACCTCACACCATAACATAACTGATCAAGGGAAAATTACTATTTGCATCAATATTATGCAACTATATACACCTGCTCACTTTCTGTAATTAAATATTGACACAAATGAAAAAGGTAAAATACAGAAATACATCCTTAAGTCAAAGCCTTTTGAAGAAGGGTCTCACCCCTTGAACTGAATTTTTGGTTTAACCTTGTAGATAATTTCTCCGGAAGTGGCCAAGAATCGGTTGCCCGGAGTAGGGGCCTGATTTGGAGTTGGCGGATGGGTACTCCATCACAAACGCAACGGATGTCCAGTCTGCTGTATTATAAGTCCATTATAGGCCATGGGATTTGTAATCGGGCAGAATGAATATTCATCATGTTTGCGAAGGAGTACCAATCCGCCAAAATCTAAATCAGGGCTAGGTTGCTACTTCCTACCATGAAAGGACCTGCTTTCTTCCCATTATGGAACCACAAACCACATTTCCACCAAGAAACCTTGGATGGTCAATTGTTTGACTTTGCCCTGAGCATAATTAAGCACTAGGATTTCCTTTACAGCTGCTGTGACTTTTTGGGTGCTGGTGCCCAGAATGTCATGCCCTGCAAAGTCTGATTTGACTTCTGTTTTTCCTACTGGTTTTGGAAAATTATACAAGTTTAAATGACTGAGGAAACTGTGGTAAAAAAAAACTTACCCTAAACATAATCCTTTAACAAAAGGTTGCAAAATGGGACATGTATGTATGTGCAAATTTGGTATTTACAAAGCACAAACCTAATTGAAAGGTAGTGAAGCAAGGTCAAACTCAAAAACAAAGTAAAAGTAACAGAAGGTGTAACTCGTTGTGGAGTATGACAGCATCATTATATAGCTTATTTAAAAAGGTGAACCTTCAGCTCTTTCTAAATTGGGCCAGAGTTGGGGTAGACCAAATGGATACAGGGATACTGTTCCAGATCCTTGGTGAATAGAGAGACAAGGCATGTTATCGCATGTAGTTCTATCAGCGAGTGTGCCTAGGACCATCGAAGCTGGTGAGCAAGTCAGCCGGGTAGGTCGGGTGTCAGTCATGATGGCTTTATAGTTGATGCAGCTGGTTTTGAAGAATGGAGTGGGCTTGCAAGGGGAACTGGTGGAGTTGTATTATGATGAGGGTGCTGTGATCAAATTTCTTCGGGCTCTCAAAGAGCCAAGATGAAGGATTTGGATGCTCTTAAGTGGGGGGTAGTGTGGGTTCTTCCAGGAGCTTGAGCAGTGCATTGCCACCATCCAGATATGAATCTATGAGGGCTTGAACAGTAGTTCTAAAGTAACTTTCTAGGAGGAAGGCGGCGGATGTGGGGGGCCGGTATGTCATGATACAGGGCTCACTGGGAGGTTCTGACTTATGAATCCTTAATTCCTGTGCACCCAATGTTGATGACCGCAAGTTCTTCTTCACTATACAGGACCTGCTCATCCACGAGGTTCATCTGCCCCTTCTTTGGTTTGGGGATTTGAACTGTATATTAGACCCAGACCTAGACAGAACCCCCTCGAGGGCAGAAATGAAACCACGTATGGTGGCGGCGCTCCGGGAAGTAATGACTAACATTGGACTGGACGATGCATGGCATTGACAACATCCCACACAGAAGGTATATACATGCCACTTTGCCACCCACAGTACATATAGTAGACTGGACAGGGTCTTGGTGGCTGGGATCCCGGACCCGGGGGGTACTAGAATAACTTATATGGCCCGATTTCTGTCCTATCATTCCCCTGTCTGCTGCGCAGTGACAGTGGGTGGTATACATCAGGGATGGAGGTCCAGTAGGCCGTAATGCACTCTCACAATCCCTGACGGGTTACTTTGAGTCTAGCTGGGGCTCCACCAGTAGTAGAGCAACGGAATGGGAGTCTCTTAGAGCAGTGCTGCGGGGCACCTGTATGGGACTGACATGTGGAGTCTACCGCCAACTCTATTCTGAACTGACTGGGGAGGAATTACAACTTGCTAGGTTACAGGCATCATACCCACCCACACCTGCCACGCTCCAGGAGGAACACACGATTCGCGGCGGCATAACGGACGTTTGGAATTGCCTCGATAAATATACCCTAAAACAATATCGACAGTGATTGCATCAAGAGGGAGACAAGTCTGGGCACTTACTGCCCTGGATAGTCCATATCGAGCACACCCCACCCCTGATCACTTGCTTGACTACCCCTGCATTCACATCACTTTTAGAGTGGGTGTCGTGGACATTTTCCATTTGCACCTACAGAGATTTTACACCGCAGATCCAACCATAGTCGCTACTACGTATACCCTATAATTTCTGATTGGAAAGGAGTAGCTCTATCATGTTTTATATCTTTGGAATGGTAATGATAAATCCTGTTTCCTGGTAAAGTTGGATTTAACATTACTATTTCAGAAATGCCACTTTTAGAAAGTGTACATTTCTCTGCTCTTAAAGCTCTTTGTGCCTACAGCCAAGTATATGAGCTTATTTAAAGCAGTAATTATATGAGTTCCTCTTTAAGGAAAAAGGCACTATTAGAGCAGTACTCGATAAGGTCTTTCCCATAATTAATACTTGCGTGGTTCTTCTATAGTTTGTCCGCACGTCCCCTTTTCCCTGACATCCCTACTGAGTCATTACAAAAACAACAACAGGAAGTTGCTAGAAATATTAGACTACATATTGGCATCCATTTAAGTCCTTCTTGGCTCACTTGCTTTTAGTAGAGTGCAAATCAATACTCAATACTGAAAAGTAAGTCTGCAAAAATAGCCCAAATGGCCCTATGTTTCAGACACTGATCATTCACCCTTTCAAGGACTGAGCACGCCTGTAGATCCCTAAAAGCTGAACTGCACTTAGGAAATTACATTGAAAATGTGCAGTGTTTTCTTTAAGATAAAATCCTAAATTTAAAAATGGCGAATAAGGATTTTTCCTAAGAGTAATACAAAGGTCAAGCTGAGATATTTCTAACCACCCATCTCATTGTATCCCTTGATCTTGGTCACTGCAAATTTGACTTTAGGTCAAATGACCAGAGAATTTGTTCCCTTTAGGGAAATACATCTGAAGAAAGTGCCTGGTGTTTGAGGTGCTTACGATACCCTGCTAAGAAAAGCTGTTTGCTGCATATGCCAGCAACAACTCTTTAGAGTGCTTGATAAAAAATGTGCCCAACTGTTCTGCCAATGAACACTAGATGACCTCTAATATGACCTTTTCTGGTACATATCTGTGCACTTGCTGCTTCTCTCTCTACCAGGAATAGGATGACTTAGAAAAGTTTAATAAGAAAAGTTACCTAGCACAATTGTAGGACATCTGGCATTGATCAATTCAATGACCACATGAGGATGGATTAAAAAATGGTAGGTGTTATTACTGTCAGTTTGGCAATAAATGCATCCTTTGTCAGTAGGCTGACTGATGATTGTCAAAGTTTCAAACTTTTTCCCACGAGTGGTTTTCATAAAATATTTGTGTATTATACAAATTGTGCTTGGCAGTTACATGAGCTACCTGTTCAATGCACAGTGTACCCAGCTGCATAAAAATGGTGCTGGAGGTATGCCCACTGGTGCAAAAAGCTTAATGTATTGGGCAATCGTCTACATGACATTTTCTACTCGCACCAGTCTCCCACTGAAAGAATTACACAAAAAGCATAAGAAGAGACAGAAATTAAGTGAAATATGCAAAGCCAAATAATTGTGATTTAAGCACGATTATGCCCGAAGTAAAGAAAAATTTGCTCGGATCAAATTCTGATCCGGTTTGTTAATCTACTTTATCTAGTTCACAAGTTTAAAATGTATTAACTCATGTTTTTTTCTTAACCCATATCATTTGCTATCCAGATAACAGTAAGAAGACTAGGGGCTTCCATTTTGAAATCTACAGGGAAACAATCTTGTTTCTCTCTACATAAGATCATAAATCCCTTGAGCTGGTAATTAAGGCACTAAAGTCACTTTCACGCATGACATAAGTACATTATACGGCTCGTGTTAAGCCTGCCCTTCCTAAGGATTTGAAAGGATTTCCTAAAATATATGCAAGAAGCATTCTTTGCTCGATCCACATTTTTAAATATTTGGGGCTTGATTCACAAAAGCTAAGGAATAACATTTGAAGATTTGCAGTAGAACTATTGCTTTTTGGAGTAAAATCGTGACTTTTATTTTCTTTCAAAGAATTCGAGAAAAAAACTGAATTGCTTAAAAGGAAGGATTGTGGAATGTCCTGAAACAAATGAACTACAGAAAAACACATAAGTACATAGAAAACTATGACATTCGTAGTTATACCAGGAGTGCTCAATGCCTACCTGTTACACATTAAGAATGTCTACCAGTTTGAAAAATCAGCGTAAGGTAATGTTCCACAAATATTGATTAGCAAATTAAAACTTTTAGCTTATTATGTCTCTGTTGGGCTAGAGTACATTTCCCTTTAGGGTAACCCTGCCCCTAGACTCCTTCAAAATATGGTTGTTCCATCTCCATTCCAATCCAGGGAATACACTTTCTCCTGTCATTTACTAATCACATAGAAATGGCACATGACTACTCTCCCTCTTTTGAGTTTAATGGTGCTTTTGAGTTTAATAATGTTCACCTAATTTTGTAGGTAACACCTCCCTGGAAAACCTACAAACCCACCCCTCACCCAAACCCAAATAGTGAAACCCAGAATTCCACCATTCTGGAAGAGGTTTTGTAGTTGCAAGCCCTGTTTGTTTTGATACAGTTCCACTAATCTTCATTTTTTGAATCAGGACCCGGATGTTGCTCTTCCAAAGGCATTGGTTTATGAAGATAGGCTAAATGTATGTGTACAAATAGCTTGGTTAATTGGGTCCTTGATCACCCTGAAAAATATAAGCATTTTCACATTCACTGAAATATGTTGTTTGTATTCCACTAGTTTCAAGACATTCTAGAAGGAGGGTTTGGGAGGCAGCCGACCACAGGGAAGTCTGCCCCCGTGCAGCTTGGGAGAGTGGTGCAGTCCAGGACTGCCATTTTGTAGTTGGTCTACATCTATAGCCCAAAGGTATAGAGGGGCCCCTTTTGGGCTCCCTGCCATCACTTTAGGTACAGGTGACCTGGTGACTGGTGGATGGGAGATATAATGGTACTCTTTGGATCAGTGGTTGTGCTTTATTAAAAATGCAGGCATGTTCGACGCTGACGCAAAAGTTGCAGAGGCAATGCAGCCCCTTTGGAAGGCCGGGAGCCCGTACTTGGTAGTCAAATGTGACGCGGTGCTAGGCAATGCTCTCCCGGCTCGTCGGGCGGCTAGCTGCATGGCTGTAGAAGTTTTGGCATGTTTTCTGTTGCGAAATTCGTGAGTGGTGTCTCAGGCAGCCGAGAAGGTGAGTGCGAGGGGGCGCTCTGCGGTGAGTTCCTCGAGGTGTGAGAAGAGGCTGGGGTTAGGTAGTGGGGGTGGGCTGGGCCAGTAAGGCTGGGCAAGCCCACGCGGCCCCTAGGATGAAAGCAGGGCCATGCTGTGAGGCGGTTACAGTATGAGGACAGCATGGCCTCCGACATTGATAAGTAGTTGAAGGCAGTGGCCCAACCGCATGGGTTGTACGAGTACGGGACTGCTGTCAAACATTTGCATGCGATGCCGGCGGTGCATGTGGAGCTGCACGCAAAGGTATCCGCGCTGGATTTGAGCGTGCGGGCCAGGAAAGGGGACGCATGGCTAGAGGGGGACGCCCCCTTAAAGGGGTACAAGGGTTATGCACTGACAGCGAGTGGGCATGGGAGCGCTGGGAGGGCAGGTGGAGTGGTCCATGACAATCTGGAGGGCCCTGATGTGGTGGGGCCCTCACAAGGAGCTGGTTTGTCGGTGGGGGTGAGGGTGGCGGCCGTACTGTGAAGAGGCATGGGTCATTATTAAGGAGGTTTGAGTGGCCCCAGAGATCCCGCAGGGGCTTCGCTCATGTTGGGCAACAAGGGTTCTTGGGGGAGGGGGAATGAGGAGGTGATGATCACCAGGGAGCAGGATAGTGGCCTTTTTGGGCTATCCAGAGCTGGAAGGGTCAGCAAAAGCCAGGGGCCCAGCATCTGCTCTGATAGCAGCCATGTTAGAATGGAGTGGGGAAGAGGTGAGGGGGAGATGGGGGAGCGAGTGGGGGGTGAGAAGCGGGGAGGTGGGACAATTGGATGGGCTACACAGGGGTAGGCTATTATGCAAGGGGGGCGTAGGAGTAGATGCAGAGTGCAGTGGATGGTCTGGGGCCCATAAGGAAGAAGGGGGCTGGGCGCGGAAGCCCCAGGGTTACAGTACACCAGTCCTGTCATCTTTTTTCTGAAGGATGAGCATCACAGGTTTGCAGACTCGGTAGAGCTGGGTGCGGCTCGAGTGCACCGAGGTGAAGAGATTGGCTCAGCCCAGTACGGTTTGCTGGATGTCGTCTGGGGATCCCTACATGGCTAACAGAAAAAGGTCTGGAATGGCCTTGTCAGCTCCACTGGCGGGATGGTCAAGGGTGGCGTCCAGCTATCACAGTGTGATGGACAGATGGGTGGTGTCGGCGAAGCGATATGGAGGGGTTCTTTTGCCCCCCTGAATGTCGTTTGTCTGCCCGTGATCCCAGTGAGAGCACCGGTATTAAGTCAGGGTATGTGCGGGTCCTAGCTGGGCCAGGGTTGAGGACCCTTTGGGTGTCATGCTGGTTGATTATGAGGAGGACAGGGTTGAGGAAGGCGAGGTGGTGGCACCTGTGATGGCACAGGTTGATCCTCGGGGGGGGGGGGGTTCTGCTAATGTCATGTCTAGTGTGTTCAGCAGGATATGGTGTGGGAGACATGGAGGCCACTGGCGAGGCGGCAAGCATCTGTACGGGCATCGACCTTGGAGCCAGGTAAGGAGCAGGACGCTGGCATGGGTCCGGTGATGGTGTCCATGGGTGTGGACACGTGTGAATGTAGGGGTAGGTATGGAAGCAGTACCAGACAGCGCGAAGGGCATGCAAAGTTCCGCTAAAGAAGCTAGTGGGGGTAGTGGTATTGGGGTAGATAGCGGGGAGAGTGCATGCGATAAAGGGGAGAAAAAGGAGGGTCTGGAGAGCAAGGAGCTCAAAGCCATTGGGGGCACATTTGATGTTGGCTACAAAGGAGAAAATTTGGAAAGGGGAGTATGTGGAAATGCTTAGACTCTTACACAGGGAGGTCCGCTCAAAGCAGGTGTCTAAGGAAGAGGAGTATGAACTGGTAAAGCGACCAAGGGTGCCCCTGACAATGGAAAATTGGACCGCAATGTTTCTGATTTCTGCCAGCATATACTTTGAGAAGTATCCGGAGCACTGTGTGGCCATGTTCAAGTATATGGATGTGATCTGTAAGGCCTAAATTATGGGTGGGGGATATGCCTGGGCTCAGTACGATGAGGAAATCAGGGTGCGATTGGTTTGGGATCTTTGGCAACACACCATGGGCTCAGCGAAGGTATGGCAAATAATTTTCATGGCCAGTGGCTTGCTGATAATCTACCGGCCCTTTCAAGGCACCCCACCCGGGGAGGGGTGGGTCCGGCATCCAAGGTGTAGAATGGGGCAGGGGGTACCTGTTGGGACTACAACAAGGGGTTGTGCACACATGAGTGCTCCAGGTGCGCAGGCAGGCATGCCCTCATACAGTGCTATGGGGAGGCGAGAGGCTATCAACGACAGAATGCTGGACAGTGGCAGCCTTCCAATAGCAGACCGGGGGCCCATCAGTCAACAAAAAGATTGGAGCAACAGAGGGAATATAGCCAGGCCGCCCTTCACTCACAAAATCCATACACAAATGACCTGGTTACATAGAACACTATAACTCTTTTTGGTTTATATCAGACGGGTATTATATACTCCTAGGTAGGGCCAAGCACATTTATCGGTCATGCCCACCTCCAAGTGTTCTTTTCTACAAGAGTTTTAGTTTGTCAACCAACCCCAAATAATCTCACATCCACCACAGAAAAAGAGTGGGAAGAGCCAGAAAGTGCCTCATGTAAGCACCATCTGTGGAGCTACTGGTTGGTTCTCACCAGTTTGCTTGTTCTGTCATCATCTGCAACTTTCATGACAGAAAAAGAAAGGAGAAGAAGTGGAAGTTTTGCCCAAATCTCAAGTTTAAGTGAAAAGGTGAAGGGAAATAACGTGTAGACGATAATATCATCCATCAACCGCCTAGACCCCGCAATGTGCAAAAGAAGAAAAATAAATTTCTAAATTAAAATGAGTTGTGGGCCACTATTCCATACATACTTTATTTTCAACAGTGTCCACACTCAGATTAAAAAAACAGCATGTTTAGACCATTTTAATTGAAACGGCTGGCATGTTTCATTGCCTCGCACACTTTATGGCAATTTCATCAGGGCACGGGGACGCATTTCCACCTCACTGATGCTTCTAAAAAATCTGTAGTGGTTGACAAACAAAATAAAAGAAAGATAGTGCCAGAGACAATAAACACACAAAAGATGTTATTCTGTGCCACATTATCGAAGTATGTCTATACTGAATGCCATAATTACCAAGCGGTTGCCAGGTGGACTCCTACCAGCAACTCACTCGGGGGGTTAACAGTTTTTCCCCATAAGATAAAATGAAGCCAACAGCAGTGTACCTGTGGATATATACAAGTATTTCTTCACCATCATGAAGTATTGATGCCAACAACATCAGTTCACACTTCCCATATTTGCTAAATTGTGTTCCGAATATACCATTTCCCTCCTCAAACTAACCTCCTTATAAGTACATCTTTTATCATGTATAGAAAAAAGGAAAAAAGGGGAAAATGACGAGAGATAAAAACAGGTGGGATCTTTGCGCGGTGCATCGGAATCTCTGCTAATTAGTACTCCGCATCCCACTCACCCGCTATTTATAACGGGGCTCCGCGCTTCGTTTCTGCATCTAAAAAAAGGAATCAGGCGGCTGCCCTTGACTTAAAACCTCCCCACTCACCGCTATACCAGCCGTACAAGCTCGAAGACTCCACGGACGCCCAAGAACTCATGCGGCCTGTGAAGTACCGGGCCGCGACCCTGAAGGGGGTCATCACGCCCTCCCTCTCACCTGGATGGAGATTGATTAATACTCAATCAGGCACTGCGATTAAATTGGGGGCGTTGCTAGATGTTTCACAGTCCCCGCATATAGAATCATATCCAAAAAGAAGGTGCCATCTTGCAGTGGTCACCAACCACCTAAACTGCAACTAGTGTTATATGGGGCGGGGGGGGCTTATCAGCTTAATCCACATTACAGAGGCTGTGTTTACTACTCGGCTGATATTTCAGATAAATGGACCTTCATCTATTCTATGTTTTAAGGCACACTGAGGTCTCTAGGGTGTTTTCTATATCAGACAGTGCACAGAGGTGAACTTAAACTACAAGGAACATGGCTCTGAATTCCAATGAACAACTGCCATTGTTATGTTTTCAAATGATGCCATCAAACAATTATTTAGAGGGGAGAGCAGGCGTATTTCTGCGCTAGACCATATACACGCCCGTTGTAGGTAAAGGGGAATGAATCAGTCTCATCTCATATTTACCAATGTTGGCTCTCAAAGAGGCCGATCTTCACCTGAACTCTTTTTACAAGCGCCAGGATTCAGCTGCCCACTCCTTCTCGCTTTTAATACATATACATAAATGATATATATGTGTGTGCATGTATGACCACTCACTCCAGTGATGGCACCATTGCCCATGCGTCCTGGTGTATGTCGCCTCCTGTAACTGTACACTTAGGGAGCGTGACCTTATTTGCCCACCCTATTCCATTCAATAGTATCATTCAGGCCCCTTTGATCTACTTTTTCAGAGAAAATCCAACAAGCCTCCTTCCTGACTAGCAAATCCTCAATTGCATATGCTTCGCCCATTACTCTCTCCAGAACTGTCCATTTCAAATCGCTGCAATTGTGTTTAGCTTCCTGGAAATGCCAGACCAGTCGTGTGGTCAACTTCCCTGCCTTAAGGGTGCTGATATGTTCTTGAATTCTCACCTTTATTTTCCGTGAGGTGAGCCCAATATAGTTTAGTCCACAGGCACATATCAGTCTGTAGATGACATTAGTGGTCTTACAATTGCTAAATTTATTTTGGTACCAAGTTTTTCTATCCACCAAGGTAACACTTTTTGATGCTTGGGTCAAGTCACAAACAGTACAGTTCCCACATGGAAAATGTCTTGATGGTAATCTGGTGTCCTTTTTCTGTGGGAATTGGCGGGTGTGGACCAACTGATCTCTCAGGTTGGTCGCCCTTTTAAAGGCGAATCTCGGTTGAGGCATTTTTTTTCGGGCCAGTCTCCAACAAGTGATGATTTGTCTAATTTTTGTGGACAAGGGGTCAAAGATAGTCACCACTGGGAGGCAGACATCATTGGTTCTTTTATTTCTTTCCAAGAGTGCCTCACGTGGAGTGTTCAACGCTCTCTTGCGTGCCCTTTTGATCACTTTGGCGGGGTAAGCTCTATTTGCAAGACGTTTGGCAAGACTCTCTGATTGTTCAATGTACGCACTAATGTCCGTACGGTTCCTGCGGTATCTAAAAAACTGGCCCATGGGGAGATTGTCCCGCAGTGCCCTGGGGTGGAAAGATTGGTAGTGCAAGAGTGAGTTCCTATCAGTCGGTTTCTGATCGACAGTGGTGTGAAGTTTCTGGTCTTTAGCAGTAATATCCAGGTCCAGATAAACAGCTGAGTGTCTGTTGATAGTCCATGTGAAGTGTAGACAACTATCAGCTTCATTCAACCAGCCAAGAAAGTCGTGTAACCTATCCTCAGGTCCTGTACAAATGCATAGTACGTCGTCAATAAATCTCTTCTAAAGAGATATGTACCGTTGGAATGGGTTGGAGACATGATGTATAAAGTTCTCTTCAAATTGACCGACGTAAATACACGCCAGACTGGGTGCAAAAGTTGCCTCGTAGAGGTTCCAGAGACCTGGAGGTACAACTGATTCTGGTAGCCGAAAGAATTCCGAGTGAGGGCCAATTCCACACATTTAAGGAAAAAGGACGGTGGTGTGTCATAGAACCACTCGCGAGCCCCAAGTGCACGTGCTGCTGCCACCAGCATGGTATCTTGGGAAATGCTGGTATAGATGGATTCAATATCAATGGTGACCAGGAATTGGTTCGATGGATCATATTCCAGAGGATCCAAGATGTTAAGGATATCAGTTGTATCCTGAACGAAGGATGGTTGGTAGATGACTGTTTCCCTTAGAAAGAAATTAGCAAACTTGACAAGGGTTCCAATAACGATTGGATACCCGAAACGATCGGGTGTCCAGGGGGTGTACGTTGAACCTTATGAATTTTGGGCAGAATGTAAAATGCTGGAATTCTTGGTCTAAGATTAATGAGGAACTCTGCTTCGTATGAGTTATCCATTTCTTTTCTTTTGTATCTGCCACCATCATCCTGATCGTATCTTGGAGTTCCCCGGTAGGATCTTTCATAAGTGGTCTATAGTTCGAACGTACCCCCAGCAGTTTTAACACCTCGGTTTCATAGTCTCCAACATTAAGTACCACAATAGCACCGCCTTTGTCAGCGTATTTTATTATTATGTTTTCATTCTCCTGTAAAGATTTGATGGCTACCCAGTCAGTTTTGCTCATATTCTGGAATATTTGTTGACCACATGACTGTTCCAGGCTGGCAATGTCTTTTAACACCCGTTGTTCAAACACTGTTACTTCGGGACCCAAAGATGAGGACGGGGGGCCGATCAGTAACAGCAGTCATTTGGCAACAGATGGGGCAGGAGGCACAGGGATCTGGTGCAAAAGGCTTGCACTCCGGTTAAAGTGAACAGGTTGGGGTGGAGTACTGGCTGGGTCTCTATGATTGGCCAGAGGAAGCGGGGGTACTTTGGGGGGAGGGGGATGTTTTCAAATGGGGTTTTCGATTGGGGTATGTTGGTTCCCAGGCTCGGAGCTGGGCAGACAATTTGCGGTCCATGAGAGAACACAAATATGCAGTACAGGACAAGTTGGATAAGGAGGTCCCAGAAGGCAGGATGGCGGGCCTGGAGGCTTCGATTGTGTCACCAATTGGGGTGGTGCCTAAGAAGGAACAGGGTCAGTTTTGTTTAATACAGCATCTATCTTGGCCAGAAGGGAGGTCGGTTAATGATTTAATCTCGGAGGATATGGCCTCTGTGTCATATTCCTCAGTGGACGTTTGTGATGTGCACCTGTTTCAATAAAGCAGCCTTTTTCACACAACACGAATGGTCAGTGGTCTGTGCTGCATCCCTCTCTTACAAGGGTGATTTGGAGGGCAGGCAACCACAGGGAGTTCTGGTCCCCAGGCAGATTGGAAGAGTGGAGCAGTCCAGGTCTGCCATTTTGTAGCTGAGCTACATGTATAGTCCATTACAGCCCAATGGTATATAGTGGCTCCTTTTGGGCTCCCTGCCACCATTTTAGGTACAGGTGACCTGGTGACTGATGGTAGGGAGATATAGTGGTTTTCCCCACCCACCCATCCACCCCTTTTAACTAGCTTCTCTGGGTTTTCAAAGTTGGGTCTCATTGTTGAGACAGGTGGGCAATTGAAATTTTGTGTACAGTTGTTTCTTGAGACAGGTGCTTGGAAGTGGCCTGGAAAGTTTTTCATGAGTTTATAGAAGTTTGGTTGGCGTTGACAGTTGGTGAAGTTTGGTTGCTTAGAGGTTGATACATGCAGTCATAGGCTGTAGGGGAAAGTTAAAGTTGAAAACTGTTGAAATGCACTACAATTCAAATGAGATAGTTGTGGGGTGGGGTATGTGGGTGGGACCATAGGGGTGAGGGTAGGATATTGGATAGTTCATTTGATGACTAGCGAGGCTTTCGTTTTCTAAGGTGGATTGCCCAGGTAATGTTTGTGATGTGCACCTGTTTCAATAAAGCATCCTTTTTCACACAACACAAATGGTCAGTGGTCTGTCCTGCGTCCCTTTCTCCCAAACCTTTCATATGTAAGAAATTCTCTTCTTTTCCCCACCACAGAGCAAATGCTGGTCTTGCTTTAGTTGTTAGTCCCTTGTATGCTCTCGCTCTTTTGGAACACACTACGACTACATTTTTTCAGATCACTGTTAATCCTGTTTCCAGCAAGTGATTTACCACAGATTATAGCACTGCTCCCAGAAAATCACAACCCTCCTTGAATAGCTTAAAATGTATCCCACAAGGCTGAGTTGTCGTGAGCCCCGTGCAATTTTCTATTGCTTATCGTAGTGCTTTTTTCTGAAGGGCTCCGGCTCCGTTTATCCCGCAATGCTCAATTATCTCTGTATGTTGCAGTTGCAATCCAGAGATTATATTGCATTGGACTTAATTCAATACATTTTGACACACCAGCTGTTTCATGCTCTGAGCGGATATTTCAGCAAGCAATGGAACCAAACAGCACGTTACAGCTTGTAACTGTTAAAGAGAGCATTGGCGCCATTTTATGGTCCTCTGGAAGCGTGTGTAAAATAAAACATGCTGTTTGAGGCGGAGACTTACATTTTTGTGGTTCACGCACTTCATGAGTACCAACTCCCTGTATGCTCGCTTGGCATGCGTCTGGTTCTGAAATGGTCTACTGAGCTTCTTAATGGCCACATTTCTGTCCAGCACAGCATCATACGCAGCACTGCAGGGGAAAAAAGGAACCGTGTTAGGAGAAACGACACACCAAAGAATCCCCTCTGAGGGTTTTACATTTTCAAAAGTATTATTGAGACTCAAGGCAGTTAACATTATGAAATTGTCTTTCGACTCCAAGGCCGTTTGCCACTTTCATGGTTCAAGCGCAGTGCCATTCTCCTGAGAGTAAATAAATGACGACTGACTAAAGCTTATCTATAGCGCAACGCTACTGGTCTGGGGGCAGATTTATTAAAATGAAGTGCGAGCACTGGGAGGAGAGAGCAAGCGCCCCAGGGCCGGTTTTAGGGTGGTGCGGCTGCACTGGTGCTGATCTGGAGTCGGCGGGGGCAGGGGGGGAGGGCACTGACCGCAGGGGGGGGAGGAGGGGGCGCTGTGATTAGCAAGAACATGATCTAAAAGCACCTGCTGCAGAGTTCTTTGTGCGTCTAGCTTTCAGGCACCAATAAAAATGTCAAGATAACTCTTAGTGATTAATGTTCCTGCTAGAAAGAGAGATGGAGTTTTGTCTAATAGCAGTTTTGACTCCCTAGCTGAGTGGATTAGTAAAGCCAGTCTTTACTAGCGCTTTAAAACAAATGAAATGCATGTGGGAGAGGGGCTATGGAGAGATGATGGGCACTTTTGCTGGGTAATAGTGAGGGAATCCGAGAAGGAAGTCATGGGGAAGAGGGCGCCAAAACAGATTGTCGCACCAGGCGCCACCAGTGATAAAGCCGGCCCTGAGCAGGAGAACGCCGTATCTGCAGGGCACAAGTCGGGGTACACGCGGGTAAATGTCGTCCACCTACGATTTTCACAGGGTGGATGCCGTCTCCCCTACCAAGAGAAGTTGGGCCCCATTGAAATAGGCTGAACGTGTCCTGGTGTAATTTTCAGGCACTGGACACGTTTATCAGCACCTGCACATTGTCTGCTTTCCAGTCCCAGCAGAAACATGCAGGCATAGAAGGGGATTTTATTTTTACCTCCAGCTGGGCCAAAGCTTATGGCCCAAGTTAAGGGGCCATCATGCCTCCCTTTGTTGCTTTTTCCTGGCTTGGCATGGTCTGGAGTCTCACACTTAGATGCAAATGCCACGGAAGGGAAACAAAGGCACACAGCTTGTTGTTACTTCACAGGTACTTAAGAGTGGCATGCTTTTGACTTTATTCAGTCCCTGTATAAATATAGGAGATATGCATGCACTGCAGGAATGCCAGATGTGTTGGTCTGTCCCAGTATTTACACAAATTCAAATACCATTTTTTTGTTTTATCACTTTATAGCGCTTCTCATCCCAATGCAGGGTGTCAGAGCGCTTTACATCACACATATACATTATATCAATGTACAGGATGTACTAAAGGCAGTGAGGGTTACACGGTGTAGGAATCATGTCCTTCATAGCTGTCTGTTATATATTAGGATTACAATTTATGATCTGCAAGTAACAAACAGATATATGTGTTAAAAGCAGTGACCCACTTACCTATCGACATAAAATAAAAACCTGTCATCTGCTTTCACATGATGTGCTTAGCAGGAGACACATTAACCCTCTATGCTACTTTGATTAAAATCTGGGGCTAGACAAAACACAGATCACTCCAGTAAATACGTTAACCTTCAGAGTTATCTAACCATTAATATTATTCCCTGAGAGTTACTGGGCATGCAAAGATCTCTGTCGTACCTTAACCCTATAAGATATAGTACAATGAAGACTTTACAACCAATTAAGCACAACAGATCTGCTGCCATGTTTCTCCTTGTTGCCAATTTCCTTGTGGCAGAGTTTTAAAAAAATGTATAAATGGTGGACCAGATTTTGCGTCGGGTTGTGTCACTTTTTTTGCCCAACCTTGACACAAAATCTCATTTGTTAAGTCTTGTAAAGTACTCAAATGTAGTCAGGATAGACCTTCTAAGCATATGTGTGAGGTCTTAATATCTGACGTCACTTCTTGTGATGTCACTTTGTGTGAGGTCATGGGTTGTTATGCCACGTCCTGTGATGCCAAGTGCGATGTCACGCGCCGTGACATCATGCACTGTGATATTATGCAACATGATGTTACTTGCATACTACCTAACTTGGTTAGTCCCCCCACTTCTGTTTTTTAGGACTTGTGTCCTATGTATCTACTAAGATATGGCACTGCTGCTCTCTTCCTCAGTGCTGGCACTCTTTCAGGATGCCTAGCGCCACATTTACATCTTTGTACCTTGGTACCAAGGTGTGTGTATGATGGCAAGCATAGGTTTTCTACTGGATGGATACCATTCCAGTATAAAATACTATGCCTAGATAAACTTTAAATTCTTTCACACATTGGATGTATGCTGTACAGTGCAGCATGAATGCAATGTGTGAAAAGTTAGGCCAAATGAAAACATTTTTGGGAGGCATATTTTGGGGCACAAAGCCCTGTGTACAATGTTAGATACGTCTTGCGCCAAAAACCATGGATGTGTGCGTGGGAACCTTTACGCGAAGTAGTGCAAAGTTCTGTTTGCATTACTTTTAGGGCTACTTTCCAGCAAAGAAAAAAAATTGGTGCTGGTAATTTATCAATAATTTGCCCTTATTTGCGTGACTTTTGTGACTTTCAAGCTGCATAAACTGTTGATATCTCTGCCACTAAGTCGCTTGTGCTGGTGTTAAAGAGCCTGCCCGGCCACACAAGTTAATAAGTGTCTGACCTTTGAGGGTAGGGGGGATTTTGAAACTGTACGTTTCTGTTTTTTTACTTTGCAGGTCCTGGAAGGGGTATATCCAGCCTGAGTTTTGATGCAACATAAGGTGGAGCCAGGAGATTAAAGCATTTATAATGTAGGTCGACCATCTTAATCCTAATGCCAAAGGCCACCGGAAGCCAATGCAGAATGTGCAGGAACAAGCTTTCATCCCGTTGTGCAGTCACACACAAGGGAACAGTGATGTGACCCTCAATTGATTTCAAATGTAGGGAAAGGCTATTTGTCACGTTTTCTTGGTTTCTGTGCAATTCACAAATCAGATGATCAAACAAACATATTGTGATTGATGCTCAATGTGATGGATTCAGGTCGTGATCTGAAATGTATTTCACTGGCCAATTTTGGTCGGTTCCCGCATCCCCATCCTAAAACCACAGCTGATAAGTGTTGCAAGAACTATTTACCATTTTTAACATAATTTCCATGATTTTTTTTTATTGTGTTGCAGGAATTACAATGCTGTTTAGTATTTTTTACTGCATGGATAATTTATCACAAGCAAACACTTTACAACCTTGGGGGCATATTTACAGGCCCTTATCGCCACAGGAACGTCACTTTTAACAACGTTCCTGTGGCGATATGGGCTTTGCCTTATTTACAAGGCAGCGTTAAGCCACTTAACGTGGCTTAACACTGCCTTGTAAATAAGGCACCCTTTCATGCTATACTTAGCGTGAAAGGGGTGGGCAATGGGTGTTGCGGTGGGTGTTTTCAGGGCCGGACTGGGAACCGAAACCGGCCCTGGGAAACTGCTCGGCTGGGCCCCTCTGGGGTGAGGGGGAGTGCAGCCGAGCTGTTTGCTGGGGCCAGTTTCAGCCAATTTTGTTACGGGGGGCCGATATTGCCGACCCCCGGTAACAAAAACGGCCCCCAGGGGCCCAAAACCGGCCCCCACCCTGGCGGTCCACCGGGGAAATGCCCGGTACCCGCTACGGCCAGTCCGGCCCTGGGTGTTTTGACACAACACCCATTGATTTTGACGCTGCCCCATATTTACAAGGGTGGCATAAGTATGGGGCGGCTCCAAAATTAAGACCAGGGAAAACCTGGTCTTAACATGGTGAAACAAGGAGAAATGCTTTATTTCTCCTCGTTATTGCTGTTTCTATGTGTACTGCATTGTGCAAAAAGCCAAGAATGATTGTTTATGTGCAGGAAAGTGTCCCTTCCTACACATAAACAATCATAAAAAAACGACGATTTGCAACTTCTATGTGTGCTGCACAATGCAGCACAAATTGGAGTTACAAATCGCCATTTGTGATTGTTTATGTGCAGGAAGGGACACCTTCCTGCACATAAAACAATCATTCCCCCCAAAGCAGGCACCCTTGCACTATGGTGCAAGAATGTCTGGGTTGGTGCTAGACAGTTTAATTTAGCGCCAGCTCTAGGGGAAAAGCAGGGTTGCACCGTATCTTTCTAAATACGGTGCATCCCTGCTTTTTCAGAATTGCGGAGCGTGGCGTTAGTAAGTTTTGCTTAACGCCACGCTCCGTCATTCTGTTGTACATATGGCCCCAAGTGCTTTATTATACAATAGTAATTAATCGCTGTTTGACTATATGGTGTAAGACTGTGTCTAACAATTATTACCAGTGCATTTTAGGAGACAATCATGATATTGTTGGTGCTATATTCTTCATAATAAAACATTAATAGTATGGAGAACCAAAAATACCACTGAGCGAAAAAATCGCTTTATTATGCACATTTATTGAGAAGATTCGCTTCGTACTTTTTTACACAATATGAACTCTAGTAATGCATTGCAGGTAATACAATCTAAATTAGTATTAATGTTTGCATTTTTATATATTTATATTTAATGTGCTGCACATTCTTTTTTATAAGACCAGGCACAGTGTCCCTATTATAGAGAGAAAATACACAACAAAAATTAGCTTCACTGAATTCATCCCTCAAGCATTCCCAATCCTCCTTGTTCTAGTTCCTCCCATCCCAGACCCAGGAGACTGGACCCCAAGCAGCTCTGCCAGGAGATTGCCCCAGGCCTGTGAGAATGAGCAATGGTTATCCATGAACTCTGCATGACCAGACCACCCTTCCGCGAGCAGGCTCCTGTCTGCATTGGCGGCCGGCATGACTCGCGGGTGGCACGGGGCAGGGGCGGGTGCGGGGGGGTGCATGGGGCGTGAGGTTGCGCAATTAAAAAAAAAGAATACACTTACCTTGCTGCCGGGTTTGGCGTCTCTGCTCCTGCTCTCCTAGTGGCCGTGGGTCTCGAGGAACAGGTAGCCAGTAAAAACAGCCAGGCTCCCCTGACCAATCACAATGCTGCAATGCAGCATCCTGATTGGTTTTGAGCGTCCTGGTTTGATGCTCAACCAGGGAATGGGGGCCTGGGCATGTTCTCCACACAGGCTGTAATGCAGCCTGCATGGACAATGGAGAAAGTGCGCATGACTGGATTGGGCGGCCCGAGAGGGCCGACCAAACAGTCATTGCGCACTTAGGAGTGGGCAAACCACTCCTCCCCTTCCTTGCTCCGACAGCAGAGCAGCCCCTGCCACCCGCCCGCCCGCAAAGGAAACATAAAATGGTAATAACTCAAAGTTATTATCATTTTATATTTCCTTTACTTTGCACTGCTCAAAAGCAGTGGGGTGACGCTCCTCCGCCATAGTGGAGGAGCTGCCACTGCCTGTCTGTATGAGATGCTGGCCAGGACCTTTGGCCCATAACTCTCCAGCTCCTGATTTTGAGAGCACTGGAACCTTTGCAGTCACCGGTCAGGGCATCCCACAACCCAGAAGGAGTCCGATTTGGCGCAATGACCTCATACGCATGTTTAAACTTTTTTTTGGGTCTCCTCATCCCGTGCAATAGTCATAAAGTGTGATTGATTATTATATACAAGTTGATGCTGGCACAAGAAAAGCATAGTGCAAACAGTGTTATTCCCAGCTGCTAAGTGAAGATTGTTCCAAATTAAATTGCAATCAAACCAAAAGACGTAGCGCAGATCCTACTCGTGTTTGTCATTAGACAACACACTGGCCCTACTGAAGGGCATTCTACCAGTGGCGGCTGGTGACTTTTGAAAGTAGTGAGGCTTGATGAGTGAGCGTGACTGGAATAGATGGTTGTGGGGGTCCCTCACTGCACAAAAATTGAAACAGAGGACAAAAGGGTACATTTTACAGCAAATATGAATAATTGCACATTTGCTTTGTGGCATTTTGTTGTGCTGGTGGCGTCTTCTGTTTTTTTCTGCGGCTGTCTTGTTGTGCTGCATTATTTAAATGTGATTTTTGTTTTGTTGTATTGCAGTTTTTGTGCTGCGTTCTGTTTTGACTGTTCTTGTGATGTGCCGATGTCATGTTTTAATTGTGCTGTTATGTTGCTTTGTGTATGTTACTGTGTTACGTTTAGTGGTTTACTTTAGGTAGGTCAACAAATGCTGCTATATTTGTATCCGAAAGAAGCACATTCCTTTAAAGTTCCAGTCATATACAACTATTTACCACTTTCTAAGGTAGTAAATAGTGCATGCGACACCAGTCGGTTCTAAAGTGGCAAAATGGATTTGCCTTATTTGTCACATAATCCATCATTTCATGTAAAATCTGCAGATTTTAATAAAAGAAAAGTATTTTTAGCTCGAAAGTTACCCTGCAGTGGAAAATTTGACTGGTCAACTTTCTGTTGTCTATTGCTGTATTTGGGTGTGAAACTGATACCAGTGTGGTGAAACCCCTGCTCAGAGAGTGTCAACGTGTAAAAATAACATAATAATGAAGCAAGACTTTCACTAAATGTCCTGCATTATGCTGCAAAATATGCCTTTTCAAGCCACATAATTTAGCCAACCCTACCACATAATTTGGGTCTCCACTGCCGCACAATTCCAGTGACCCTGCAAATGCCCAATAACATAACTTAACCCAATTGCCTCGCAATAATTGTCTATCACAGCGTGCCTACAGCTGTAAATTACGATATTAGTTCCCCTGCTAGGAAAAAATGGAAACTACTTTTTTTTTAAAAAGCTGCTTCTCCTCCTCCCACCCCCAATGTGTGATGTTTGCAGCTACAAAGATGTGTATCAGCATATTACCAAGGCTGCCCGGGGGGCCCCGTAGAGGACCCTCCATCAGGGCGGCCGCCTTAGTGCCACAGGAAGGCACAAGCAAGTAATTTGACTCCCTGGGCAATGACCAGGGGAGGGGTCGGCGGGCCGCGTCACTTCCGGCCGAGGGAAGGGGATAGGGTACATAAGCCTTCCCCCGCCCACAGGAGGGTCTCTTGACCGCTGCCCGTCTCGCTGTTCAGTCGCCCTTTGTCGCCGGCCGCGGAGCGCTCCCTGGTGAGTTTACTCCTCCCCCCCAGCCCCCCTACGCAGGGGCGCCAGGCCATGCTCGGCTTCGGCACCCGTCCTAGGGGGGGGAGGACAGCTCCTCGAGGGCTCAGGTTATGAGGGGGTGCTAGGGGTTTTAAGGCCTGGCTGGCCCTGGGCACGACGCAGCGTGCTCGGTCCGGGGGCCTTGCCCAGTGCCCCGCCGCCGGGGCTCTCCACGGCGGGGTCGTTACGGCCTTCCCCACCCGCCCACTTGCCGGGAGATTTCCCGATTCCTGGCCGAGCGACAGGCCGCGTCCAGCGATGCGTCGGGGCCCCGTTATCCCGTCGCCTCCTTCCCTCCCCCTCCGGGCTCTCCGTGGGGGAAGGGGGGCAGGAGGGGGCTTCTCATGCTGGCCCCGCAGGGCCCAGCGCTGTGCACGGGGTCCGGGGTTCCCCGGGCCGGTTGGCAGTTGACCACTGGCGTTCGTCTCCCGGGCGTTTGGCTTCACGGGGCCACGCCGAGTCGCTCCGCCTCTCCCCTCCCAGCTCATCGGGGTCGCTGAGGGGTAGCTGGCGAGGCAGGTTGCACGCTGCCTGCTGGGGGCCGTCCCCAGGGCAGGGGAGTGGTCTCCGGCCGCAGCCCGGGGACGCGCCCGCCTCCGAGGCGACCTGCTGCCCCAGCGTTTCCAGGGAGATCTCTCTCCGCGGGTTGGGCTCACCCGGGAGCCTCCACGCCATGCCGTGTCCTTCCCTCGGGGGGTAACACCCCGGCCTGCTCCGGCGGGCCGCTGAAGAGAGGCGGCGGGGTTAGCAGTGCGATCGGCGGTGGGGGGAGTCATCCCCAGGGGTAGGAGGGTTCCCGGGCACGGCGCTTCACTCAGGTGAGTGGCGGCGCGGGCGGTGCTTGTCCCGCATGCACCTGTGGTGTAGGGCAGGCGCTGTTGCTTGTATGTCTAAGCGCCAGAGGTGTTATCCGAATTCTTCTGTCCGAATGCTAGCAGTGCCTCAATATTCCCGGCGCTTGCGGCCCTGCACACGGCCTCGCCTGTCTCCTTCACCCGTCGCCCTCCACCGCCACCTCTCCTGGCGGGATCCACCGTGGGGGGGAGGGTGAGCCACGCTGCCCGTGGCCTCCCTGGCCGACGGAGGCTCCTGGGAGCGGAGGGGCGGCGTATGCCAGGCTTCTCTTCCACAGCCGGGGAGTCAAGGCAGGCTCCCAGCTGACATGCTGGGAGGTTGCGGGGCCCTGCGAGTCCCCGTGTAGCTCCGCCGCTCCTCCCGGTGTCCCTGGCGGGCTGCGCTCCCACCACGCCCTCTGTACAAGGTCCTCGCGGTGCTCCCGGCGCTCATTGCGGGGTCTGTTCTCACTCCGGGGCCTGTCCTCGGTTCACGCGGGGTGCGCTCCCTGACTGGAGGGGGGGGGGGTCTGAGCTGGAGCTTCTGAACCGCGGTGTTGGGCCGGGCCTGCTACTCCGCTCTCGCCGGCGGGGGTGTGCACCGGCTTGGGGCGGAGGGGAGCGGGGCACCACCACTGGGGGTTCTACTCAGTTTCGCTCTTGGGGGATCGCGCCTGGGTACTTACCTCTACAAGAAGACTGTTTTCTCTTTTTCGCAATGTATGCCATCAATTATGGGTGCCAACAAATAAAAAAAAAAAAAAAAAAGTGCCTTTAGCTTGAATCAGGCTACTTTCAATGCACTCGATGGGGACATTGCCCAGGGACGTGGGGAGCGCCTCGCCTTGGGGGGGTCGGGCAGGACGGCATGCGTGCTCGGAGGGAGCCCTTAGGGTTTCCTCCCTCAGGGCACCTGCCTCGCCAGTGCTGCCGCAGTAGTCTTGGACACACGGGTGCGCATGTCTAGATGTTGCTATTGTTCCGCTGTCGCCATGGGGCAATGTGGGGGTTCTGGATGCCCAGACCCCGTGGAGCAAGCTGGGTACCTGCTGCCCCCTAATTTTCTTCTGTTTGCCACCCCCAGGTCAAGACTGTGCTGCCACCTGTTGCAGGCTCACGCTGGCCCAACACCCCTATTCGACCGATCACTCACCCCTCCTCCACCCCTCCCTCCCCCCGTTACCCCACCCGAGCTGGCAGGGAAACAGGTCAGTTTCGCTGAGGGAAGCGCCGTGCCGCTTCGTCCGAGTACGTTTACTCATTACCAGGAGAGTAAGTACAGCCGCTGGGTGTGTGCACTTTTGGGGACCCTGGAGGAAGTGGGGGCATCCTTGCCTGGGGGGTTACCTAACGTTTCTCTGCTTCATCTCCACCAAGTTTCTGTGGAGATTCTCGACGAACGACACCCACTTCGACGCTTCGCTCTCCCTCGCCGAGTAAGTACAGGCGCAGCTCGCTGTTGTGCGGAAAGGACATTAGGTTATCTTGGGAGTGCCTATCGCTGTCTGGGTGTTAGCTCATTGCTGTCTTTTCTTGCAGGTGAGCCCAACACTTCAGGAGATTATGGATAGCCAGGGATCCCCGTCGCTCTTCTCGTTGACGTCCCAGGTGGAGGAAACCCAGCAAGGCACTTCACAAGACGCTCAGCTAGCTGCCATCATCGAACTGGCCAAGACCAAGGGATTGGCTTGGGCCGCAGAACTTTTGAAGGCCAGCGACCCAGCAGACTCTGGGGTCATCTGTGGGGGTTCTAGCATTGAACAGGAGCCTCGCGAAGAGGCAGGCCCCTCCCGGTCAAAACGGACACGCAGGGCAACGCTAAAGAGCTTCATGTCAGAGGTCAGAGCAGGTCTCGCTGGGATCAGTGCGAGGACTGCACCCACAGCAGTGAACATCGGGGGAGGGAAGGGTATCAACGGCGGCCAACGTGTGGGCCCTCCAGGGGGTTCACACGCAAGGGCATCAGTTGCTCCTCCCTGCTGGGGGGCTCGGACCTAGAGTTTTGTCAGGCCCTGGGTTAGTGGTGTCTGCTAAAGAGACAGTGGCCGTCGAGAAAGATGGTGGCCGTGGACCAGGCACCCAGGCCCCTTCTCTCCCGGGTCCATCAAGTACAGCAGGTATTAGCGTAGTGACGCTCGGCGAGGTAGTCGGTCTTCCCGCAGCGGGGGCCCCGGCTACCTCCACACAGTCCACACCGAGCCCGCCCCTGGTTGTGCTCGCCTCAGTTATTCAGCCGGCCGTGTCAGCCATTGCCCCTCCGGTGCCTCCTCCGGCAGCGCTCCCAGGGCAGTTGCTGGTATCTCACGCGCCGCTCCTGTCAGGCCGCAGCTCCCTGTCCTGGGAGGTGCCCCTTGCGGTTAAAGAATTCATATGGAGGCGTGAATTCCTGGACATCTTTTCCTTACTCTTGCTTGGCCAGCACGGCCAGGACGCCCGTAGGGTTGGCGGCAAAGAAGAGGACAAGAAAGTCAGGTTTCAGGCATGGCCGGAGAAGTCGATAGATAACTGGTTAGCGGCTTTCTCCATCTTTCAGTCTGTGATTTTGGAGAAATTCCCGGAGCAAGGGCAGGCACTGGTGCAGTACCAGCGGCTGATTCACACTGAAGCGCAAAAGTGGGGGGGGTCAGGGTGGGTCAACTATGACAGGGAATTTAGAAAAAAGATGGCAGTATGCCCTGAAATGGGGTGGGACCAAAAGGAGGTCCAGTTATGGATGGACCATATGGGGTCCCGCGGGGCACAGAACACTGTAACGCAGCCCAAGGCGCAGGGGGGGGTTCAGCTGGATTCTGAGTCCTCCCAGACGGTCATTAAGGCGTCCAGGCAGTCCTTTCGAGGGTCACGCAGGGGGGGCCACAGAGGGGGGTCCAAACGAGTGTCTCCGGGTACCTGCAACCTCTTCAACGCAGGGTCCTGCTCCTGGGGGGTCAAGTGTAGGTTTCAACATGCCTGCAGTAAATGCAGTGGCCGACACCCCGCAAACTCTTGCCCGGCCAAGCAGGACAAGGCTCCGCCTGCTGTCAGTAAATAGGACACCTGCGGCAGCACCGAAGGACACTGCCAGATTCACTTTTCCCGCCCAAGACCTTCCGCGCAGCGTCCCTGATTTTCCTCCCAGTACACCGTGGAATAGTGCACCCCTTGCCGCCCCCGCTCTGCAGCTCCCCTCGCCCAGAAGGGGCCGTCTCCCATCATCCTAAACAACATCCTCCCCCTTCTCAGATGGTACCCCATCAAAGACGATGGGGCTCTTTTACTGGGAGGGTTCTTAGATGGATTCGTGATTCCTTATGTGGGCACTCTGACGTGTAGGGAGGCAGACAACCTAAGGTCTGCCAGGGATCTCCCTCATGTAGTGCAGACAAAGGTCATGAAGGAACTGGAGCTAGGTAGGGTGGCAGGGCCCTTCCGAGAGCCCCCTCTGGACAACTTTGTAGTTTCCCCGCTGGGGGTGGTACCAAAGAAGGAGCCGGGGACCTTTAGACTCATCCATCACCTCTCCTACCCAGAAGGCGACTCGGTCAACCATGGGCTGCAGGAAGGAGCTTGCTCAGTGTCATACTGTACTCTAGATGTGGCTCTGGACTTAGTCAGGAGGGCGGGCAAGGGGGCCTGGTTAGCAAAGGCAGACATTGAGTCGGCATTTCGCTTGCTACCAGTGCACCCGAGCAGCCAACACCTGCTGGGTTTCAGGCTAGATGGGTGGTACTTTTTTGACAAATGCATGCCCATGGGGTGCGCAGTCTCCTGTGCATTCTTTGAGGCCTTCAGCTCCTTCTTACAATGGGCGTTACAGGATACTTTCGGGGTGGAAGGGGTCTCCCACTACCTGGACGACTTCCTTTTTATTGAGCGGGATGGCACTCAGGAATGCAGAGCGGCTCTTTCGGACTTCCAGACCCTGGCAAACCACCTGGGGGTCCCACTAGCAGCTAAGAAAACCGAAGGGCCGGCGCAAGTACTCACGTTCCTGGGAATCGAACTGGACACGGTGCTTGGTGAATCCAGGCTGCCTCCAGATAAGGTCAGGGACCTGGAACAACAGATCAGACTAGCAGTGGGGAAGGACAAGGCCCCTCTGGCCTTTGTGCAGAGCCTCCTGGGGAAACTTAACTTTGCAGCCAGGGTCATCCCTGCTGGGAGAGTATTTGCGCGCAGACTGGCCAGAGCGACCGCCTCGGTCTCTAAGAAGCACCACTTAGTCAAACTGAGCAGAGGCATGAGGGAGGACTTGCTAATGTGGGCAGACTTTTTAGAGAACTTTAATGGGTCAGTCATCTGGCGCGCTCCCTGGGCCAACAGCGCTGAACTTTCCCTGTTCACAGATGCGTCGGGAAGGCAAGGGTTCGGGGCCATCTTAGACCGGGAGTGGTGCGCCGAGAGGTGGCCCAACTCTTGGCAGAAGAGAAAGATTACCTCCAAGATTACTGTGTTGGAACTTTTCCCCATAGTGGTAGCTCTGCACCTTTGGCCGGCCGTGCTTTCAGCAAAAAAGGTACTTTTCTGGTCCGACAACTTAGCAGTTGTACAGGCGATAAACTCACATTCGGCTAGCTGCCCGTTGGTTTTGAGTCTGTTGAGAGAACTGGTGAGGGCATGCTTAAAAAACAATGTTGAATGCAGGGCTCGCCATATTCAAGGGGTTCAGAATGTTGCCGCTGACGCTCTCTCTCGTTTTCAGTGGCGCCGTTTCCGAGAGGCGTGGCCGAGAGCGAGAGAGGAGAGGACCCCTTTCCCTCCACACCTGTGGCATCTTCTGAGGTGGAACAGCGGATGAGGAGTTTAGGTGAGATGTCATTGGCACCTAGGACGGTGAAGCGCTACAGGTCTTGTGTGGACACCTTTTGTGCGAAGATGGGAGCGTGGGACGATGCCGGGTTCCCACTGGAAATTAGAGTTCATAAATTTATTTTGTGGGCCAAGGATGGTGGGAAATCCCACCCCTGGATCTCGGGGCATTTGTCAGCTATAAGTCATCACGCCCGGTTGAGAGGACTTCCTGACCCGACCAAATCCTTTGTCATCAGAGCTGCACTTAAGGGATGGGCGAGGAGCGAGCACCGTTCCCCGGACAACAGGTCTCCCATCAGTTACTCGATCCTGCAGGGGATGCTAGACAGCATGCCCAAGGCCACCCGTTCTGGGTACGAGGCAATCTTATTCTCCACTAGTTTTGCGCTGGCCTTCTTTGGGGCCTTCAGGATTGGGGAGCTAGTTGCGCGTTCCAAGCAGGATACCTCGGGGGTGGCATTAAATATCAGGGACGTGACCATTAGCTCTTCTTGTCTCAGGATAGTGGTGAGACAATCCAAAACTGATCAAGCAGGAAAAGGGAGAGTAGTCCTACTACAGGAGCTGGGGGACGCCAGGTACTGCCCCCTCCTTTGAGCCAGGCTTATTTGGCCCTCCGCCCGGGGTCTGCGGGGTACTTACTCATTCATGAAGACGGGTCTCCAGTGACCAAGTTCCAAGTAGACCACATCATGAAGATTTGCTTGCAATTGTCAGGACAAGCAGGGGGAGATAAGAGATTTAGCAGTCACTCTTTCAGGATTGGGGCGGCCACCACTGCCTTCCTATCAGGAATGCCGCCAGAGCAGATTAAGCAAGTAGGGCGGTGGAATTCGCATTGTTACAAGCGCTATATAAGGCCTGGAACGGAAGGTTAGGGAGAAGTTCCCTGGGTTATGTGAATCTGTCTGGGTGGACAGGGTGTACGGTTTCGGCCCGGTTGGCCAAATGATGTTGCAGTGCTGTGTTTTTGTTTTGTACAAAAGTAGATCATAGAATATATACGTTAATAAAGTGACTTCAAATACAACATCTCTTTATTTACCAGGTACCAAGGTCTGGGTAATTGGCCACTCAAGCATCGTTAGAGTGGCACAGTGGGCTGAAATAAGGAAGTGGCGACATGGCTTCTCCGCTACAGAGATCACTTGGCTAGGTTACCCGGGCATGCGGTGGAACGAGCTGAAGAGGAAGTTACACCTGAGACTGGGGGAGGGAGCAGCCCACCTCACATTCTGATCATACACTTGGGGGGAATGACCTGACTACGCTAGGGAAGAGGGGGCTGCTCCAGGACATGAGGGACACCATGTGTCAATTGAGTATCCAGCTGGGGGCTTGTGAGTTGTGGTGGTCGGAGATGTTACCTCGCCATGTCTGGCAAGGAGCCCGTTCAGGAGAGGCTGTTGAGATTTCACGCAGGAGAGTGAACAGCGCCATGCGTAAATTCACCCATCAATGGGGATTTGGTTTCATCAGGCACGGTCTACTTAATGCCAGGGCCACTGGAATTTGGGAAGTGGATGGGGGTCACCTCTCAAGGGTAGGCATGGACCTATTTCTGCTGGACATAAGCGAGGCCCTGGAAACAACAGGCTGTAGATAGGAATAGCGGCCTTGGTGGGGGGCTCTGGTGGTGACGGGGGCCACCTCCTGAGCTGTGGAGGAGTTACAGGGCGATCCAGAGTCTGCAAGGTACAGAAGGGTACTATTTTGCAGCAGCACAACAGGGTGCTAAGCCAAGGATACCCAGGGATGTATTAGCGGGTCCCCTGGAAGAACTTCGGCGCCCCGTTAGCCTACAGGCGGTTGTGGGTCTGAGCAACCGGGGGCTGCCTGGAACGCTCCGCCCACCTGTCGGGGGGGAGTGAGTAAGGGAGTGGACTGGCGGTCCACAAAGGTCAGAGGTGGCCTCTCCCAAGAATTGGTAACCACCGGTTGGCGAGGGCCACGGTGCAAGTTGGCTCATCAGACGGGCAGGCGGCATAGGGGCTAGCCTGCCCTGGGATCGCCCGTAAGATAACCCACCATGTTGGCATATTGGTTATGCAAATAAACCTGCAGCAAATTTCTCCACTAAAAAAGGTGTTGTGTGGTTTATTTATGTACATCACGTATAATAACTGAGTGTTGCCGATATTGGCACTAATTACAGTGTTCTGCTCAAAGTGCGCCCTAGCACCTTGTTTTGATGGCAGCTTGAACGATTAACCGCTCTGACATCTCAAAATTGTGCTGCGAGTTGCCTTTTTTAAGGCAAAATTGCTGTGGCCATAATCTGCGAGGAAAATCGAATAAATATAAATGTGCGGGGACGGAAGAAGTGGGGGAGGATGAAGGGAGCAAGGGCTGGGTAGGTAATTAAAAAAAATAAAAACGCAACGACGAACGAAGTGATTTTCTAAAATAACGTGGTGAGCAACGAAACAGGAACACAATGTACACAACAGAGGAGCAAGCGTTCGTGCCCGGAAAACAGACAAACGGAGAGCGCGAGATTGTATTGACAAAGAACAGATGAACTGCCCACTGGAGACTGTGAGGTCTCTATGGGTGTTTTCACCACCTTTCATCCCTTTGTGCCCCTCCCCCCCCCCAATACCCCCTGTTCAATTTATATGCAGATTAGCTCCGACCATATCTTTTACAAAATACCCTGTTTTCCTCTCACGATCTGATCCGGGAGGGAGACAGAAACAATCTAAATATGAGTCTTTAACTCACTCAGCCCACCCCCCGCTTCCGTTTATGATGCGCAGCTGTTGAATATTGAGGGATGGATTGCGTTAATGAATGCGTGCCTGCACACATGGACACAGGAACCGAGCAAACAAAAGAAACACACACACAAACCATTGTCAAATTTCTAATGTCAGCACTCAGGGCTTTAAGTGGGATGAAAACACTGGGGGGGGGGCTCTCAAAGGGGCGTGGCCAATGTAATTAAGGGCGTGGATTAAAAACACGTAAACTAAAAATCTGTGCTTTGCATAGTGTGCTGCCCGACTTGTATTTTGCTGTTTCTGTCACTGCATCCAGATATATGATACAAGTAACATCATACCTACAACAAGTCAGGACTATTGACTTTGTCAATGGTTGTTAGTTGCCTAAGATAAATAAGTAGCTATGGCTTGTATATAATATTGAAAAAGCTTCCACTTAAAGCCCTGGTGACACCACGACAATGTTGCTGCTCCTGAGTTTCAAAAAGAGAAGGGAAATCCAGAGAAAAAATGACTCTCTTTAAAGGATTTCCCTTCCCCTACAACGCTCACCTTGCATGACGTCATACCGTAACTTCTCCACTAGTGAGAAGTGAGCAGTGTGAGCACGCGCACATCAATGTGCCTACTGTCACTGCAGTCCGGAAAAAAACGGACCGGCTGTGCCAGGGCACAAAACAGAGCCCGATAGAGACCCGTTTCAAGCCCTTTAAAAAACTGCCGGTGCTCAGCACCATTGAGACCCGGCCCACTTAAAGCCCTGTCAGCACTTACCAAACAGTTCCCATAAAGGCGGCGAACAAAATGCAGGGGAGACGATTTAAGCACAGTTTCCCTTTTCATAAAGAGACCACACCTTGTACGTGGAGTCTGAATTTCGAAATGTTTGCATGAGAGTTTAAGGGATTGATTTCGTAAAGAGATGCTTAATCTCTATCTGTGAAGGGTAGCAGCATTCCATGGACACTCCGCAATGCCGGCTTCATAATAACAAGTTCTTCCGAAATCAGCTGCGGTCTACCTCGCTCCGAGGCGGTAGACTCAAGCCAAGGTCCGAGAAAACTTCAGTTTCCTCTCGAACCTAACCAATCCTGCAGCTTCTCTCATGCTGTTTTCAGCCTAAGAGAAGCTGCAGCAGGATTGGACAGAGCAGGCTAACTCAGCGCTCCATTTGAGACTGGGATCCTGCCTGTGCAATCCCCTGGCTGTTTAACACATCTGCTATGGGTGCCGGCAAAAGTGCGCATGTCAGGTTGGCCGACGCAAGACAGCCAGCCAATCCTACAAGCGCATTCCACACTTGTCGTGTCATCCATGGCTGCTGCTGTCAAGCAGCAGTAATCATGCCGCCCTCTGCACTCGCGTGTAGCAAGATCAAGGTGAGTATGTTTGTTGCAGGCCATTTTATGTTAATGTATTTGTTCCTCCTTTAGGGCGAAGGAGCATCGCAGTAGGTGGGGGCGACGCTCCTCCGCCCTAAAGGAGGAACCGCTGCTGCACCATTCGTGCCTACAGCATCTTCAAGCCCAGCTGCATCAGAGTGACCACAACTGCACTCTTTATTACACAGCTAACAATCTAACAACCTCTTTATCACATAAAAAAACTCAAAGTCATTATACAACCACACTGGACTTAAAAATATTTAAGAAAGAAAAGCAGAAAAGAAGTCTTCTCCATCTACATAATCAGGATCTGGAACCATATCCCTCCAACCTTGAGAACGTTCCCAATCCTCCGCCATCTCCGAAAAAACACAAAGCATCGCGTTTTGAAAGAACATTACATTTTGACGAATTAGAAAAGTCTGTACTCTTGGCTACCAGACATGTTCAGCATTCTGTTGCCTGTTTCTAGGTTTGCACTGTGGAAATACCACCCCACACACCAGTGGCGTAACACAGGCCCCCGCAGCCCCTGCAGTGCGGGGGGAGCGCCAGGGGGCCTCCTCAGCACAGTACTCTGGCCAGAGAGCTCCAGATTGAGTCCAGAGGGGGCCCCTCCACGTGCCTTGCAGGGGGGGCCCCTCAAGTTTCGTTACACCAGTGCCACACACACATATATGCATAAATACAATTATTTTACCATGAGTTACAAAAGGTTCACTATGACACAACTCAATGGTGCACGCAATAAAACTTTACTGTACCACAAATACTTTTTAATGGTAAAGAGCAATATAGCCTTTATGGCTGATTTTGCTGCTAGGAAGTTTGGTGGATGGAATTAAGTGAGCTGGTGGGCAGCACCCTCTCAAGGGATCAGGCTGGTGAAGGTTGAAGGAGAAGACACAAGTTGAAAAATTACGCTCATTAATTAAATGAATGGAAACATTAGGAAAGTAGAATTAATTTTGACCACAGAGTAGGCAATGTGGATTTTAGGACATTCCCTGCATTGGACTCTCCTATAAGCAATGACGTTTTTCCTGTTTCCGGGTGAAATCTGTTGACCAGATAGATGGGAAGGCGGGTGTTAAGCACCCTCCTTCCACCCAGACTAGGAAGCCAGCTACCACCGTTTATTAAAACTGACCAAGAGATGTAATACAGTTTACAATTTATTGCAGGTTTCTTGTAATTAGTAACATTTTGCCATCTGTCATGATAAGATTCATGGCTCTTTAAAGGTTTTTTCGAGTAGACTGTGTTTATATTTAGGGCAGAGCTTTATAATGAACTATTTTGAGATTTATTACTGGAAATATAAAAATTTGGGGGAGCTATAATTTCTGCTCAGCATGAATAATAGATTGATTTTATAGTTAGGATTGTCTTTGAAGAAATAATGAGAATGTCAATAGGAAGCATATTTTTTTGCTAAGATGCTGTTTACTGAGCTAGTATGTAGAGTGAGTTTAGAGTTTCACCAGGCGGAGCTATGTATAAATTATTTGAAAAGATAGATTTCTTATTTTGAGTGCTGTATTGAGACTGATATGACTTGATATAATAGATCGGTATCATATAATTTGCATATTTATAAATGTGATTGGTCATTGAAAGGACTGAGTCCATCAAGGAAATGCAAAATTCTAATTTTAAGTTTTCATTAATGCCTTAAATTTTATCTTTGTGCAGCCTTGAAGAAGTGCCTTATTAGTCACGAAACACGTGTCGGCTGTGGATGTATGCTGCTTTTGGACACAATAGCATAACAATACTCGCAAGAGGAGCCTCCAAGCAATTTGTATTATTTTGTAAATGTAGCACCCTGAAGGTTTGAGTGCGTTTACCAGGGTACCCGGAAAGTAGCATCTACGTATGATCCATTCCCTTGGGCTTCAATTCTTTACGTTTATTATGTTATGCTAACAAAGATTTGTACGGCGCTGTATTACCCTCAGTATGGCCCTGCAGCCGTGACAGGTTCAGTTGGCTTCAATGGCTAACTTGAACACAGAGTCTTTCGCATAGCCATAAATATAGGACAATTCTCCCCTTTCCCAAAGAAACCACAACTTCCACTTTAGTCTTCTCCTACACAAACCTTATCCCTGTGTACTGTAATCTCCTCTACAATGGGCAGTGGGGTGCCTCTCACAGCCAGATATTCCTATCGCCTTTGGAATGGCAGTCTCGAGTTACTACCGTATCCTTGCCAGTCTTTATCTTTCTCTAGAATTAATGCAATGGGAAAGGTCCCTTCTTTTTTGGTTCAGATCAGGCTCGGTATGTCGGCTTATGAGTTTTAGAATGCCAAGGGACGCCTTGGGAGTCCCCTCCAGGGCTTGTCCCTGTGATGAGGTTTCCTCGCAATCACTAATGCATTACATCCTTTTATGCAGTCATTAGATCAGGGCTAGGGTGTGTTCCTTCCTTAAAGCAGCTGATTTAGTATGGGCGAATAGTACCGCTCATTTTAATATGATCTTATTCTGATTTTAGATTTTTACTGTACTTGATTAGCTCATATTTTATAGATGCACTATGCACTTTATATGCAGATATGCGAATTGTTTTATAGAATTCATGTGTTGTGGTTTTATTTTGCTGCTGAGCATTAGTTATTATGCCTTATGGTTATTGGATCATTTATCTTATCAATTATGCAGAGGTTGATGGAGTCATTTGTTT
The DNA here is from genome assembly GCA_963921515.1 of Calotriton arnoldi. NCBI lineage: Eukaryota > Metazoa > Chordata > Amphibia > Caudata > Salamandridae > Calotriton > Calotriton arnoldi. The sequence continues at coordinate 1,251,357 of CAWUFW010002416.1, read as the reverse complement.
TATAATCATTTAATTGCTCTATATTGTTTTTGTCTTTTATGGCCACATATGGCCAAATGAAGAAAATAAAGACAATAGAGAATGGCAGTCCTGTGACAGATCTCTTGAGTATAATTTCAAACCGCATTATATGCTGCTGTGTGTCTGACCACCTTAAAGGAAACTATGTATATCGCCTATGCATGGCCTAACTTGACTATAAACTCCATCGGTGCAGTCTGTCTGGTAAAGCATTATCCCAATTGTGGTCCAATTTTAATATTTCCAGACCGGAGTGCAGAACACCCATGTGGCGTGCCTGTGCTTGTGCAATTCACCAGTGTCTGTATGGAACTATGGAATCATTCGAGCTGGCAGGATGGCTCAGTGAGTTGAAAACTCACTGCTGCCATATGCAATGATTTTGAATGTCACGAGTTTGAATCCTACAAAGCAGACTATGGGGCAGATTTTTTTAATTGAATGCAGCGCAGCAGCCAAAAATGCTGTGCTTTGTTGCATGACAGGCAGGGAGCACGAGAGCGCCATATCTAAAGAGATATGGCTCTCTCCTCCCTTCTCCCTAGCGCCGGTGCAGATTTTAGCTGCCGTGCGCCAGACACACACCTTAGCGGCATAGTGCTAGGGTGCATGCCCTAGTCTACCATAGGTGTTGTACTGGAAGGGTACCCTTCCTGTACAAAATACTATGCTTATACTCACTTTAAAGCTTTTCCTACTTTGTATGTGTGCTGCACAGTGCAGCACAGATGTCAAGTCGGTAAAGAAAGGAGAAATAAAACCATTTCTCCTTGTAACACCTCCTTTCAAATGGCATTAACTTTTGGCGCTAAACCCTGTCTACTATTGTTTGAAGATAGGGTTTTGTGTCAAAAGGCACGGGTGGTTGCATGGGAAACACCCATGTACCACCCAGGTAACTCCCCCATGGCGCTAAGCAACGCAAAGCAGTGCTTCGCGCTGCTTTGTGTTACTTTTAGGGTACTTTCCAGAGCAAAACAAGTTTTGCACTGGAAAGTAATTTAGGAAAAAAACATTTTGTAGTGGTTAGCGTCACTGTGATGCTAACCCAGCACAAAATGTTTGTAAATCTACCCCTTAGTCTTTTATTCTTCAAGGTCGCTATTTAAAGTACTATTAAATTGGGTGACAGTTACATGTGTAAGTTACAACCAGTGCTTAACTTGTAAAAGAAAAAGTGCAGGTGTCCAAAGCTCTGCTCTGAAGCCTTCAGACGGTGCAATTGGCGCGCTGAATACCAAGGCTGGTAATCTTGAACCACCTCATGAGTCTTATTTCACTACCTGAGAGGCTCCTGTCTCTTTATCTCACTCTTGCAGGTTCCTGCTTTCTCCCTTTGTTTGTCTGTATTTGTCTTCCTCCCTCTTTCTGATTGGTGTTTTTTTTTTCCTCTCTTGCTCTTAGTAAATATATGATGCACAAAAATAAGCGCCGGTCCCCAAAAATAAGCGCAGGTGGACCCCACCGGCTCAAATTAAACAACGGTCCCAGCACTTAAGAGACGTGGTATGAATAGGGTGACCAGAATTTTATAGCCAAAAACCGGGACATTTCACAAAAACAGAAGAAGGACTACAATTTTACTTCAAGCCAGGGCACAGAATGACGGCGCTCCTCAGCAGAGAATTACAGAACGGGCAGTTAGAACATACATAAAATGCAATTTTTAAACCCAGAAGCATGCCTGTTAATTACATTGCTTTCTTGAAACAAATGCTAACTATCCCTGCTTTGTAAAACATAAAAAGCACCGCCTGCCGTTTTCAGTCAACCCTCTCTGAAAACCGGGACATGAGCTAAATTTTCTGAAACCTGCCGGGACAGTTGGTGAAAAACCGAGATGTCCAGGCAAATCCAGGACGCCTGGTCACCCTAGGTATGAAACACTGTATAAACCAAATGATTATTTCTAACATGACATCTCTCAATGCTGCTTCCGTCAAAGATGTAAACGTAAGCAGAGATCGCCACAGAATGCACTCAGTGGCCTCTGCGTAGGACTGCACAGTCAGCATTTTAAGAAGCACGGAACTTCCTTTACCGAGACTGTTTGCAGTTTACCATGACACGAATAGCGCGGGCACCGAATGAATATATTGACTGGCATTTTTATGCTAGTACAAACTGCATGCTCCTGTCCTCTTCTGTGCTTTGGGGTCGGTCGATGTGTTTATAGCAGGGCAACCTTCGCCGAGTGCAGATGTCAAGCTAATATTTAGAGCCTCCGGCCTCTAAGAGTGCCCGCTGCCATCCAATGACGGCCCCCGGGGAGAGCAAGACGCAGTCTAGTCTTTCCCCGGGGGATTCGCGCCGGACAGGGTAGGCTGGAGGGGAAGGGGAGGGAGCAAGAGAGGCTATAAGGGAGCAGGAGGGGAAACTACTTCCTCTTCCTGTTTCCTAGCGCCAGCGGGAGGGTCGGAAAAAGTTGAGGTGAGGGAAGTTAGGTAGGGAATTGGATTGGGAATACTCTGGTGCCGGTCGGCGCCCGGGAGTAGTGGGGAGCAGGAGGCACAATAATGGCAGGTGCAGACATGGAGGCAGTGCGGGAGGCCCTGCGTGTCCTCGGCCGGGCGGGGCGGGAGGACTTGCTACGCCCGGGGGTATTGGAGGAGGCGTGGGTGGGGATGACGCGGACCCCCGGTCCGCGTCGGCCGGAGTGGCGGCGGCGGTGGCAGCATGCCGTGAGTCCCCAAAACGGACCCCACACGTGGTTGGGAAGGGGGGGGCCGGGAAGAGCCGGGGGGAAGCGAGGGGGTGGGAGGAAGAGCCTGCCTGCTGTGCGTGCGGTCGAGGCGGCCGGGAGGGGGGGGGCTCGGGAGATGTGGGAGGACGGCCCGGGGGACTGCAGCAGGCTTTGGCCAGAGGCGCAGATGGGCTCGGGGAGGCCCAAGTGGGTCAATTTGAGGCAGCAGGGAGGGAGGGGGGGTTGGTTCAGGATTTTAGCGGGGGGATACAGGGGTGGGGTCTCAGGACCTTTTTGGGTCGGGGGGCACACACCATGAGGGGGGCTCCTGGGGGGAGTCCCCACTGGACCTTTCGCAGTGGAGGGTTCGAAGGGATAGGGGTGCCCCTCCGGGGGGACACCGAGGGCAGGGGGTGGGGGGATGGGCCTGGCTGCGCAGGCGACGGCGGTAAAGGCGGGGGGTGTAGATGGGGGGCAGCCCTCGGCAGTCGGAGGGCGGAGGTGGGAGCGCATGACATTGGAAGAAAAAATCCGGGACCAGAGGCGCGTGATCAACGACACGGAGGCGCAGTGGGCGTCTTTGTGTGAGGCCCGGGAGGCCAGGGGGGAGTTGGAACGGGCGGAGGGGCCCCCACTCCCACATCTGAGGAGGAGGCCTGGGCGGAGAAACTAGGGCAGGAGGCCCCAAAAGGGGGCAAGTGGGTGTGGGCGGAGGATGATAGCTCCCCCCGGACGGGGATAGGGGCAGCCGGGGCGGCTTTGAGGCCCGCTGGCGCTGGGACCCTCTCAGGTTGGAGCAGCCTGGGGGGGGGGACCAGCTGGCGGCAGCCAGCAGACGGGGTGGGCCGGTGGGGCGCAAAACGGCCCCAAGACGCCGGGCAGAAGCAGCAGGGGGGTCCGCGGCGGCCTTCCCTCCACCGAAGGAGCGGGCATCAGCAAAGGGGACAGGGGAACGGGGAGTGGTGCATGCCAAGACTGGGAAAGGTGTGAAAAGAGCGGTGCAAGAGTTGACTTGGATGCCTGAGGATACGGAAGCGGAGTTGATGTTGGATTACGGGGAGGACAGTGATGAGCTTGAGGAAGGTGAGTTGCGTGAGGAGGTTGAAAGGCCGGCCGGGAGGTCGGTGGGGGAGCGGCAACGACGAAATGTGTTGATATTTTCCAGGCACCGGCGGTGGCCAGGACACAGGCCAAGACGGCCTCTGCGAAGAAGAGCGGCAACAGCAAGTCGGAGGAAGGAGCACAGACCACCTTGTCAGGTGAGGGCAAGTGGTGGGAGGCTTGGGACGATGGGGCGGGACGGGGTAGGAAGAAGTCCTGCCGGTCGGTGGGCGTGGGGGAGGGGTCAGTGCGGGAACCAAAGGGTGCGGCACCCGGGACGGGGGGGCAGTCGGCAGAGTCGGGCAAAGAGGGGGGGAAGAAGGCGGTGGCCAGTGTCCAGACGGACAAAGAAGAAGGGAAGGACGGCAAAGGGGACGAACGACAGCATAAAAAATTGCCGTACATGGGGTTGGCTATGCCGTTGGGGTCGCATCTGTCAGAGAAAATACGGGCAAGAATATGGCGACACGAATATGTGGACGTTTTTAAACTGCTCCATAGGGAGATACAGGCGAAGGAGGGTTCCAAAGAGGAGGAATGGGAGCTGACTCGTAGACCGCGGGTGCCGGTGACCATGGAAAATTGGACGTCGGCCTTTCTGATTTATGCTAGCATATATTGCGAAAAGCATCAAGAAAGAGCGATAGCGATGTTGAAGTATATGGACATCATTAGGAAGGCGCAGATGCATTTTGGGGGTTTGCGTGGCTCAGTTATGATGAGGAGTTTCGGGCCAGACTTGGAGCGAATCCCGACAAACCCTGGGGGAGGTGGACCAGGAACTGTGGATGCAATGGATGTCGTCCACGCAGTCGTCAGCAGCAACGCACACGGCGAGCGGGCTGCCAGTGACGTATCGGACATTTCCGACGCGTCCCGCTCAGTCTGGGGCGGGTAGTGGACAGGCCAGTACAGGAACTGCGGGGGGCGGACAACAGAAGCCAGGTGGGAGCAACACGGGAGCGTGTTGGAACTACAACAAAGGATACTGCTCCAGGTAGCCGTGTAAGTTCAAACATGAGTGCTCAAAATGTGGTGGAAAACACGCACTCACCCAATGTTTTACGTTGGCGACACCATCAGAACAGTGGCGGGCCACGAAGGGACGGGGAGAGCCTGGACCAAAGGGCGCCTACTCCGGTCCAAATTGAGGCCATGGGCCCGTGGCTCTCGGTATATCCAGACAGAGAGGCAGCTTTGAAGTTGCAGTGGGGATTTACGGAGGGCTTCAGGGTGGGGTATCAGGGTCCAAGGGAAAGGAGATGGGCAGACAATTTGAGATCGGCTAAGGAGTTGCCGGAGGTGGTGTCCGCAAAACTAAGGACAGAAATTGAGGAGGGTAGGATAGCGGGCCCGTTTGTCGACTGGCCTTTAGATGACTTGATTATTTCTCCGCTGGGAGTGGTGCCCAAGAAGGAGCCGGGCGAGTACAGGATGATACACCACCTGTCCTGGCCGGAAGGGAGGTCCGTGAACGACTTCATCGCGGAGGCGGACTCGAGGGTACTGTATGCTTCAGTGGACGACGCGATCCGCCTTGTACAGAGGTGTGGGCAGGGAGCGGAGCTGGCAAAATGTGTTGTGAAGTCGGCGTTTCATTTGCTGCCCATACACCCGGCGGATTTCGCGTTGCTGGGCATGCAATTTGAAGGGGCCATCTTTGTGGACAAGGTTCTCCCCATGGGCTGTGCGATTTCATGCGCTCTCTTTGAATTGTTCAGCACCTTCTTGCAATGGGCATTTCAAAGGAGCAGTGGGCATAAGGAGGTGTCGCATTACCTGGACGATTTCCTTTTCATCGGACAGCAAAGGTCGGGTGCCTGTGGGCGAGCGTTGGCGCAGTTTCAGGAGATGGCCCGGCACTTTGGGGTCCCATTGGCGCCGGAGAAGACAGCTGGGCCCAGCTGTCAATTGACGTTTTTGGGCATTGAGTTGGACTCAGTGCAGTGGATAGCCCGGTTGCCGGCTGCAAAAGTGGGAGACATACAGGCCTGTGTGTTGGGGGTGATGGGAGAGAAAAAGATTGACCTGAAGACGGTCCAAAGACTTTTGGGGCTGTTGAATTTTGCTTGCAGGGTGGTAAGAGCGGGGAGAACTTTTTGCAGGCGCCTAGGTATGGCCATGTCCGGGGCGGTGCTACCGCATCACAGGGTGCGGATTTCCTTGGGAGTGCGAGCAGACCTGAGAATATGGCAGACTTTCCTGACCGACTTCAATGGGGTTTCGCTGGATTTCATAGAGGACAGAACAGTGTGGCAAGTGCAGATTTTTTCAGATGCAGCGGGGGCGGCAGGTTTTGGGGTGTTCTGGGACGGAAGATGGTGCGCGGAGCGCTGGCCGGCTCACTGGCTCACACAGGGGAGGAGCATTGCGTTTCTTGAGTTCTTTCCATTGTTGGTGGCTCTAGCGGTGTGGGGCAGTGAATTCAAGAACCGTTCCGTGTTGTTCCATGTGGACAACATGACAGTGGTCGACCTGGTCAACGGGCAGAGAGCAAGGGACTTGAGGGTGTTGAGGTTGTTGAGGTATTTTATGCTACAGTGTCTGCAGTTAAATGTGGTTTTCGGGCGAAGCATGTGCCAGGAGCGAGTAATGACATTGCGGATGCTTTGTCTCGTTCGCAGTGGAGCAGGTTTCGCCGCATGGCACCTGGAGCGGAAGTCCTCAAAACGCAGTTGCTGGACGGCATCTGGGCCTGGGGGGAATGAGAGTCTGCAGCCTAGTGGAGAAGTCGATAGCGGAGACGACGCGGCGCACTTACAGATTGGCTTGGACGGAGTTCGGGGTCTTTATGGGCTGGACCACTGACAGTGGGCACATGTCCGTTCAAGCGATGGAACAGGGAGTGATCCGTTTTGTCTTGCACTGTATTGAGAAGGGGTTGTCCCATACGACGATTGCAGGGAAATTGGCGGGAATCTCCTTCTATTGTAAGTTGTTTTGGGGATTTGATCCGGCGAAAGATGAGATTATCAGCAGAATGCTGAAGGGATGGGGCAGGGAGAGACAGGAGGGGGCCACGGGGGGGCCCCGGGAAGCCGTGACTTTTGAGGTGTTGCAAGGTTTATTGGGCATGTTGCCCATTTGTTGTTACGATGTCACGGAGGTGGCTTTGTTTCGTTTGAGCATGGTGTGGATGTTTTTTGGAGCATTCCGGGTGTCAGAGTTGTTGGGGACAAAAAGTAAGGCAGGACGACAGTATGAGGATGTGAGATTGGACGGGGGTCGGCTGGGGATATGGTTGGGCCACTCTAAAACGGATCAGGCAGGGAGGGGAAAGTGGATATGGTTGAATGAGAGTGGGTGCCAGGGTGTGTGCCCGGTAAAGGAGTGGGAGGTTTTTTCGCAGGATGGGGCCGGCAAAAACGGGGAGATCTTCCTGCATGGCTCCGGCGATAGGTTGACGGCAGCGCAGTTGCTGGCAGTTATGCGTATGGCGTTGAAGCGGATGGGGCGGGACCCGAAGGGATTTGGGACACACTCTTTTCGGATTGGGGCAGCCACGGCGGCGGCACGTTTGGGGTGGTCTTGGGATCGGATTCGACAGATTGGGAGATGGAGGTCCCGTTGCTGCGAGCGCTACGTGCGGAAGTGACATGGGGCGCTGCGAAAGAGAGGAGTAGAGGGGTATTAGTGGGGCCAGGACGGTTTTTAACACCTTTTTTCTCATCGTAGGTTGTGTGAGGGGCCTAGGGACCAAGACGGTCACCTGGATAGCCGGGCACTCTTTCGTGCATTGGGCGGCACAGTATGCAGATCGTCAAGTTTACGGCCGTAGCCTGGGACTGCGGAGCAGCCATCACGAGGTACAATGGTGGGGAAAACGAGGAATGCGCTGGGGGGCATTCTTGCCCTGGTTAACGAAGATGGTGTCGCAGAAAGGATGTCCTGACTTGCTGGTTTTACTCTTGGGGGAAAATGACTTGGTGCGATTGTCAGGCCTGGCAATCATGCAACAGATGCAAAGGGACTTGGACGTGATGAAACAACGGATGGCGGGCACCTGCTTGGTGTGGACTGAGTTTGTGCCACGTAGAGTGTGGAGGGAGCGGTAAAACCAGCGGCAGTGGAAAAAGCCAGGAGAAAATTGAACAGGGCGATGAGGGTTTTTGCGACAACAGAGACATTAAAGTTATTGCTCACAAGGGGCTGCGGCTGGAGGAGCCGCTGCTATTCAGGGACGACGGGGTGCACCTTTCGAGGATGGGTAATGCATATTACATGATGGAGATGAGCGACACGATCAGTAAGCTCTGGAATGAGTCCATTTGGTGTCGAAGGGTGTGAGGGCGAAAGGTGCATGGCGGCAGCGTGGGGCAGGTAACCGCCCAAAGGGGGTTCCCTGGATGGCGGAACTTTGGAGGGGTGGGGGGAGTCCTGGACGGGCCCACCCACCTCTCGGGGGGGGGAAGAGTGATTGATGGGGCTGCGGGATGCAGGAGTGCGATGACAGGTGATGCAAAAGAGGACGTCAGGAGACAAATGAAGAAGGATGAGAACGGAAACGGGTTGTTGTGGAACGTGAAGAGAGATGGGGTGCAAGGGGAAAGAATGGAGCAAGTGAGACGAAGAAGCGGGGGGAAGTTTTGTTGAGGTTATTGTTAATATGTATTATGGTTAAAGTTATGTTTACAGCCTGTCCTAATAAATGGCCTTTTACGCTTCACCGACAGCGTGGACTGGTTATTTGGCGCGATGACGGCCCCCGGGGAGAGCAAGACGCAGTCTAGTCTTTCCCGGGGGATTCGCGCCTGGACAGGGTAGGCTGGAGGGGAAGGGGAGGGAGCAAGAGAGGCTATAAGGGAGCAGGAGGGGAAACTACTTCCTCTTCCTGTTTCCTAGCGCCAGCGGGAGGGTCGGAAAAAGTTGACCACCCACCCACCCTACAGTAAAGAGGGAAGGGTTAACTGAGGTGGATGGAGCATGCCAGTTTAGGGCAGGTTGTAGGGAGGTAGGCGGAACTTTGGAGGGGTGGGGGAGTCCTGGACGGGCCCACCCACCTCTCGGGGGGAAGAGTGATTGATGGGGCTGCGGGATGCAGGAGTGCGATGACAGGTGATGCAAAAGAGGACGTCAGGAGACAAATGAAGAAGGATGAGAACGGAAACGGGTTGTTGTGGAACGTGAAGAGAGATGGGGTGCAAGGGGAAAGAATGGAGCAAGTGAGACGAAGAAGCGGGGGGGGACGTTTTGTTGAGGTTATTGTTAATATGTATTATGGTTAAAGTTATGTTTACAGCCTGTCCTAATAAATGGCCTTTTACGCTTCACCGACAGCGTGGACTGGTTATTTGGCGCGATCATGGGAAAGGATACCTGGCACGTTGCCTTTTCAGGCCTGTATTTTGTGGCTGGAGCTCTGGGTCATGGTATTCCAACTGCAAATTCTTTGCACATTAGTAGCTTAATTCGACGTCTGGGTGTGGCAACGGGCCTAGATTTTGCAAAATTCAACTAGCTCATTGGTAGCCCTCGTGTTGTCTTATTCGTCTTGTGTCTAGTTTTCATACTGACCCTTTGTGGCAACTGCAAGACACAGGCCTTATCAGGAAAATGCAATGAATGTCTCAAAAGCCAGGCATCTACTAACATTCGCACTGACATCCATACGTCAAGAAAATATGCCACCTCATAGCAGTGCCATATTATTATGTGGCAAGGCAATGCTTATTTTCCGCTTTGCCGCAGTGGACTGCAAGACAAGGGGACACTTGACTTCACAGTGAGCTGGTACAGCAACACACTGTACTTGGAGACAAATCCCAGTTTGCCTTATAAAGCTGCAAATCACTACTTGCTGCAGTGGTCAAGAACTGTAGTTGAGGGGAACAAAATAAAGGATCAAAGCAAATTGGAACGACCACATAACAAGAATGTTTGACCGGCCTGCTGAGTGTCCACACTGATCGGAGACAGAGGGACTTATTTGTACTTTGGCAGATGGTATACTGTGTCAAAACATGGCGGATATCCCGTCTGCTGTATTGCAAGTGCCATCGGCTGTAAGGCACTTGTAACATGGCGGATGGGTTATCTGCCATGTTTAAGACAGCATAGGCCCTCAGCTAAGCTCTAATTAAGGACCTGAGTGTTCAGTTATATCATTCCTGGTATGCATCGGGATTTAGGCTGTGCCTCAAAGATGATGCTGATAGAAGCAGAAATATGACTGGGGTACTTGCTAACTCTTGTTTTGTGCTGGTAACTTGGCCATTAGGCCTGCCTGCTCTTAACCGTATGGTGTCTGAATCACTTGGGCGTGGTTGGTTATCTCTTGCGACTGCAAAGGGTAGCTACAGAAAATCATTGAGTACTGTTCAGAGGTGACCTCTCCGTGGCAATTAAATGTGGATGGAAGCTTTCCCATTGGCTATTTACTTTATCTGCGGCTCGATTCCGTCTACTCCTCACTAAGGAGATGAAGCCTTGAATTGTCCTGCTTTGTATCAGGGCATCCATGGTCTAGCAGTGTGGCACAGACTGCTCTTTATGAGGCAGGGATATATGTTTGATTAGTTACTGATATTAGAGTGATGCAGTAAATGAAGCAACACTCTTTACAGAGTGAATACAACAGCAAGTAGCACTTGATTCATCTCATTATTATGGCATTCGCTTTTCTTGGCAGAAGAGGGTATCCAAATGCAGGCCTTGTTTGTTACCGTGATATTAATCAGGATTTATAAAGCTCGGCTAATCACCTGATAAGGTATCCAGGCACTTGCAGAGGCTTATTCGAACAGTCAGGTCTTGAGGGCCATTCGGAATTCGAGAAGTGGCTAGGTATTGAAGCTATAGCTCACTGACAAGGCCCTCAGGAGCAGAAATATGTTTTGGGTTGCTTGTTATTGCTTCTGTGGAGGATGTGGTCTTACAGCTTAGGGCAAGCTTATCCTGTGGATTTGAGCTGCTGTAATTCACTGATGGCTGCTCCTCACTGATGATGCCAGAACAGGGCTAAATATAAAGATGTTGTTTAGAAGGTGTCTTCACAAGTAGAGAGCATTTATCTGCACAACCACTCCCATCATATTTCTTCCCTCAGATGAGAAGTGGTACCTAGATGTGCACCTCCTTCTTCTCCTTCTTTTTCTCCTTCTTCTTCTTCACTCTGAGACACAGGGATGGAGGTCTGCGAGAGACCCCAGACCTTGGTCCCTATATTCATATTTGCAAAATGCAGTTTTGTTTGTCTGACCGCAGTCCATTTCCTTGAAAGGGACGGCACCTGTAATAAAATAAAAACTGACATGATGCAAAGGGCTTTTGGGGAAGCATGTAGCAGTTCCCCCTGTTACTGTATGCTGCTCCCAAAGACTGAGCCATTATTCGCAAAGTGAAGACTGACCCTCATGGACAGACTCCGCTTTGCGATTTCAATAGCAGCCATTTTGAAGAGTGAGTTTGTCGTCAATGGTTTAAAACTGTAATTTCCAGTCGCAAAGCACTGATACATTTGAATGCAATTCATAAGGGGGTAACTCCTTTCTTGTTTCCTCCTCCTCCTTCTGAATCGCAAGGAGTCACAATGTGCACATTCTGAATTGCAAAGGCATTTGTGACACTTACTATACCTTTTTCATACTGTGACATACAGTTTAGCAGTCACAAAGCCTGTGATTTTGCAAGCCATGGTCTTGGTGACCAAAACACTTTGATACATCAGGCCCTCTATGTGCACAAATGTCTATGTTTTCAATAGCAATCTCATACGTTGTTGGAAAAGTGTTTCCCTACCCACCCTGACGGCCATTCTAGTTCAATACCAGGCAGACATATCACAGTATTTTAGTACAGAAAGAGCATGTGCTCTGGTAGAGGAATTCCTTGACAGAAGATTTAAAGTACCACATTTTGCCCAGTAATTATAGAGAATGACTCAAAACACTCTTTAACATCTCTCAATCTGCTTATTGTTTTTGGGACTGACCTTTAAACAGCATTAATTGTCTCACCAGATTATTGCTTTTTGAAAAAAGAATACATAATTTACATACACGAAGAGGCTTCTGGTTATCTGACTTCATCTATTGGTCTTTTAAATTGTTATTCAATATTTGCTTCTGCCTACCACCGCGGACATCTTGGGGCAATGAGTCAACCCTCTTTACCCATTGGCTCTCTTCACTTTGCTTGGTTGCACAAAGCCTGTGAACATTGTACGCAGCAGCCTAAAATAATTATTTTCTCTTCACTCACAAAGCTGGTTCAAGTTGCACTTTTCTATTTCTTTTTTAATCTTAAATAACTGCTATTTTTTTTTGCAAATCAGGTACCCAGTTTGGTGGTAATTTATTGTCCTCTGCTTTATAAAGATGCTGTTACAATATGTATAGGTAGCATTGTAACTGCCTGCAATTTGGGCAATAATAATAAAAATAAAATGCATGCAACAACTGAAAAGCTTTTTATTCAAAAACATCAATAGTAGTGAAACGGCCACATCAGTGAAAGTGTTTTAAAATTTCAAATTCTTATTGTAAACATATGGGAGCCACCATATATTTGTTTCTTTTTAATCTAGTGGCAAATGCTAGCAATACAAAATAAAAAAAACAGTGCACTAGCTTGCCAAGGCCAGACATTATGACTTTTCCAAGGCTTGTTTAAAATATATTTTCACAATTTGGTAAAAAGAAAAATGTCACCTTAAAACTGGAATGAAGTTTTACACGTTTTAACATCTCGGCATATGCAAACCGTTTCAGTCATGTACCAAGCATTTTCTAAATGCAAACTGGGCATTTAGGAAATGCCATTACCATCAACTCCAAGTCGATGGTAACCATGTGCAATTTTTGAAAATGCACAAAAAATGAATTTTTCAAAGTGCCATGTAGTACACACATGCCTCTGTGTGCGCTTTACATGTGTAAAAAAATGTTTCCGGGTGCTTCAGGGGGCCTTAGGCCGCCGGGCACCCTTGGTTTTGCCTTTCCTAATTTGCGATTACCAATTAGGTAATTGCAAATTTGGTAATGCAAAATCATTCGCACCTATGGGCCTCCATAGGAACGAATGGAGTAGCATTTCCTAATAGCGATTCCCTAATTGCGATTGGGGCTCTGTAGGAATCGCTATTTTCTTACATACCATTTTGGATTCCCTGAATAGTAATTACCTAAAATTCGATATTTAGGGAATGCAAAATGGAACTTTAATACATATGGCCCTTAAACGTGTGTTCTACTATTTCTTTTCGGCTGACAGCGCACTTTTGCGAAATTCGGATAGTGAGCGTTTGTAGAAAGAGAATTGTGAGCACTGACAAAGTCTATCGATTGAACCTTTGTATAAATAAAGGGTTTTAAAAGGAATAACTAACGCATGTCGCACAGGTACAGCGCAGGCAGCAACAGTGCAAGCTTTCCCTACATACAGAATCAGGCACTGCCTGCACATTAGCTGTTACCATCTGCACACTCACAGAACAGGTACTAGGAAGAATATGAGCAATGGGTCATTAGAACATACTGTGAGCAAGCAATTAGTAAATGTCAGACATGGCCTAGCAACCAGTCTCATACAACTTGTAACATATTTATCCACTCTCGTCTGTTCTGCCAACACGAGTCACCATTCTGGGACTTGTATTTTGATTCTTTCATCCATAAATACAAGCCCACATCCTCCCCAATACATCTCAGCTAAGGTACCACGAGTGGATAAGTGTGACATGTGGCATTGGACCTGTTAGCCTCAAGAAGTCTCTGTAACCACCACCAACTGCAATCATGTCAAGAGTGACACCTTTAGCCAAGCCAGACTTTTCATCCTAGGGCATTTTGCATTCTAAGAGCCTAGCATGTTTGAAGGTGTCACACAGGACAAGGGTTCACTTGGCAGCTGTGGCTCAGAGGATAGTATGGAAAGGGGGACCTGAGGCGGAAAGAAGAACAAAACAGAATATTATGGAGGTACAGACCTACCCAAACAAATGGGATGCAGGGAGTGTGGCCAGGGAAGGGACCAGCCAAGACGTGCCTCTACGGAGCTCCGTCTCAGAGCCCCTACCTCCATCCTAAAAATGGAGGGAAACTCAACGAACCCAGCAAAGGGACACACTATAACATGTCCTGCTGTCGGCCAAGTGGACCCCGGTGAACCACAAAACCAGCAATCACTAGACGCCCCTGGGGCGGGCAATATGGAGGCGGGCAGGAGCAATGGTGTACTAGAGGACTTATCCGGAGGTGGCCGACCAAGAAATAGGGTGAACCGGCCACCCTGTGGCAATCCTCCGATATACCGAGCAGGAAGCAAGAGACTGGGGCCGTGGAGGCAGCCGCGAGAACAACTGAGGTAACCTTGGATGCCTGACCGGTAGCAGCTGCAGTGAGCCGAAGGACAAAGGGGTGTCCTGACCCCTGCATGGCAGAGAGGCCTGCTGGCAGAGAGGCCTGCTGGCCCGGATCCTCCAGGGGGATCCAGGTCAGCAGGTGTCAGAGGAAGACCGTTTAAGGGGGTGCTCAGAAGCTGGCGGAGAGGGTGAGACCCTGAGGGTCCGGCCGCCACACGATGGCTGCAGGCCTAAAAGGAAGTAATCAAGGGGTGAGAAGGAGAGGTAGCCTCCAAACGGTCCCAATCCAGGTGAGCCCAACACGGGTGGCCTACGAGGGCCCCTGACCCCTCCAGAGCCCATAAACTGAGAGGTGCAATGTGGGAGACTACTAGGGGGAAAGATGGGGACCATCACGGCCCATCGACCTGGGATGGAAGAACTACACCATCCCCCGTAAGAGGCACAGTAGTAGCACAGAGCAGCATGAGGCGATGCACCTGAAACTAAAGGAGGGAAGGTGGCATAACAGTGCTGGGGGGTGAAGGGAACCCCCCTAAGGAAAAATGAGTGGAGATCCCCTGAGGGCATCAGTGGAAAGTGCATGACCCATTCATAACAGCAATAGCAGCCAGCAGAGCGAAAACTCCCTGTTCCTCCTCCATTAGATTCCTGCTCCAGAAAACAGATGTCTCCTATGCCCAGGGTGGGAACACCCAGTCCGCAAGCTGCAAATCAAACAAATCTGCCGACACACAGGCCCCAGAAACTAAAGAGGACATTCAAGCTCTACTAGTGGTATTTTGCAAAGACATTACCTCTCTGCCCCACAACTTTAATAGGGCTCTAACTGACCTGGATCACTCTCTCTGTTGAACTGATTCCTGCCTGGAGATCATCAAAACGACAGTAGCAGACCACGAACATGATAATGCGGACCGCACTGCGTATTTTAAAAAACTGGAGCGAGACCAAACTACACTAAGAGACAACTTGGACAACTTGGAAAATTGTTCCAGATGGAACAATATAAGAATTAGAGGCATTGCAACGACTATTGCGAAAGCAGTATTCGAAGCTCACGTCCAGGCACTCTTTATCCATGTTCTCAACAGGCTGGGGGACGACCCAATCCCTTTAGACAGCACTCATAGGGTCTACTCCACCTACCAGCAACAAAGAAAACTCCCCCCAGATGTCCTCACTAGAGTTTATTACTTCCAGCAAAAAGAAAAAATCTTACAACTTGTCAACAGGAACCAATAGCGTACTTGGGAGACATTATGCTGCTCTTTCAAGATGTTTTGGCCAAAACGCTGGCACTGTGGATGGACCTCTAAGAAATAACCCAAATGCTACAAATAGAAAAGATCCCGTCCAGATGGGGATTCCCTTTCCACCTTCTCTTTACTTACAAAGACAAGCGATATGGAATGCGCAGCCTTGAGGAAGCCTGGGAGGCCCAGGGTCTGTCATACTCGACTGAAGTGGGAGGATCCCAGGATTCAGCAAAGATTGGTCTGGTGGATCAGGGTGGAGGCTGGCGCTTGTAGAACGTGTACTCTGCCCAAAAGAAGGCCTGCCAACAATGTTGCAGAGAGGATCATGAATATCACCCATGTACATCACAAGACGACAACTGAACATTAGTGACTTCCAAATGAGAGTCAGTCATTCCAAGGTAAACACCCCAAGGAGTATGAGTACGAATTAATCTTGCTACACAGGACTGAACGTCCCTAAGAGAACTGATATATAGAGGTAGGGTCTCTTATATTCAACCTAGGAGCCTTCCCTCGCTACTACTTGCTTTCTTATCATTTCACAACCCCTATGGATTTATAATCCCGTAATGGGGTACCAGATCCCGATTCTATATTTGGTTTTAACCCTCATTATAACTACCCTGTTACAGTTGTTTGTTTTTTCCCCGAGAACTCCTGATTATCCCCGGTTCCAGACAACACACACAGAGTGCATCACAAGTGGTAACAAAACCACTGCAGATCATATTGTACACATCCACCATTAGATGCCAGACACCCAAACAGCATACCATGCCATCCTTGAAGGTTTTGTCACTCAATGTACAGGGCTTGAACTCCCTAATCAAGCACCATGCCGTAACACTCCATTTTAGACAGATTCAGATAGATGTGGCACTCTTACAGGAAACCCACCTTACCAAAGCCAGCATTTAACACTTACAATCCTATGCATCCAGTGCAATTCCACTCCTAATACATGCGTAAGGCATGGGGGGTAACTATCCTCATATGTAGAGATCTCTTTACACAATCTCATATACAGATCGGGAGGGCTACCAAGTAGGGATTCAGAGTGCCATAGGAAACATCCAGATTACAATTATCTTCATTTATGGCCCGAATGAGGATAAAGACAACTTTTATGGGAATGTATTCCCTAGACTATCCCACTTTGCGAAAGGCAATATCAGGCCAGGCTTACTGACACAAGGGATAAGGGACATAGACATGGAAGATGCCTAATGTTCTCTTCACCCAGGCGAAAAGGACAACACATTTTATTCCAATGTCCATAGGACATACGCTTGACTTGACTACTTCTTGATCTCCTGGAACCTAATGGCAAGAGTAATGGATTCCACTATAGATGCCCAAACCTTGTCAGACCAAGCACTGTTCTGGCTGCTAGTAGACATCACACCCTCACAGAATCCCTGCCCGAAGCCCTGGGTAATAAATGAGATAGCACTGAGAGACCCATTGTTGAGAGAACGCATCAAGGACACTATAGAACACTGCTTTGCCGAAAACGATAATGGGGAAGTATTCCCCTCCACTCTTTGGGATGCAGCAAAAGCAGTCTTCCAGGGGTAACTTATCTCCCACACGGCGACATTTGAACGCCTGGCCAGGCATGGTATGGCCGACTTAAAGCGAGAATCTCCCAAGCAGAAGGTGAACATAAAGTAAGGGGCACAAATAGAACCTTACATGACTTACTTAAACTGAGAGGCGAACTGGATGAAATACAAATGTGAGAGGCAGCTAGGAAACTGCTTTATGCTAACCAAACCTATTACGAAAGGGGCAACATGGCCAGCAGGCTCTTGGCCCGCAAACTTAGGGTAGCGGCAACACAAAACTATATCAAAACCATGGAAATAGAAGATGGCACGATAACAGAGGAAACGGCTGAGATTCTCATTGTCTTCCAACAATACTTCTCAAACTTATACCAGGCCCAGGACCTCAATGTGAATGAACAAGATGAATCTATTCGTCCCCACACTTAGAGGTCGAAATGCGCTTCTTAGAAGAAGAAATCTCACATGATGAAGTTCGAGCAGCGACTGGTAGACTACAGGTATGGAAATCCCCTAGCCCAGACGGTTTTCCTGCCTTCTTTTACAAGGCATATGCTTCCCTGCTAGTCAAGTCTCTTGCAAAGGTATTTAATTATTTCCTAATATCTGGGATGGTGGCCGATACTATGTTGAGCTCCCATCCATCTTCCTACTGAAACCAGGCAGGATACCAACAAAGTGCTCGTTATACTGACTGTTCGTACTTTTTAATTGTGATGTGAAAATATTTACGTCCCTTCTAGTAACTAGAATTCAACACATCTGGTCTTGCCTAGTCGCCCCTCAAACAATTGGGCTTCATATAAACCACTCGGCTTAAAATCAATAGGGACTACACAGCGTACATCCTACTCACATGAGGAACAAGGCAGGGGTGTCCCTTGTACCCCTTAATATTCGCCCTAGCAATGGAACTCCTAGTGGCTGGGGTCCAATCCAACCCAGCTATACACAGTATGAAGGTGGGTGACAAGGAACATAAACTAGCTTTATTTGCAGACAACATATTATGCTTTGTGACAGATCAAGAGAGCACGATACCTGCACTACAAGCGGAACTAGACCACTTCACCTGTTTGTCGGGTACCAAAACCAACTTCTCCAAATCCCAGGGGATTGGGGTAGCATTGCCACTTAACCAGCTCAGAGAATCAATTCAAAGGGAAGGGTTTACTTGGGCAGACACAGCCATTAAATATTTGGGGTTTAAGTTACCAGCATCTACTAAAACAATCTATGACCATAACATTCCCCCATTGATCACAGCTCTATTTAAATACCTGTATAGGTTGGGCAGACGAGAGATCTCATGGGTGGGGTGCCTGAATAGCCTCAAGATGAACTTCATGCCTCAACTATTATATGTAATGCAAACACTCCCACTTACAACCCCAAAATCTACGCTCTCCACAATAAAAAAACAAAACGCTACACTTCATGTGGGTGGGCAAGTCCCCAAGGGTGGCTGGGGCAACCCTCTCCCATACTACAGGGGCCTTGGCTTACCGGACATAGCCACATACATGCTGGTGGCTCAACTACGACCCTCCTTGGACTGGAATCATGACTCCGAGAATAAACTGTGGATACAAGTCGAGCAATTGTTTTCAACCATCCCACTAAAGGACCTCCTATGGCTACCAAGAAAGAGCTGGGCACAACTACCGTCCCTCCTGCCCATCACAATCAAATTACTAACACACTGGCAAATATTATGCCAAAGACGGACCGTCCCTCTTTACCCATGCCTGCTCACTTCTCTGATCAACAAGCCAGATTTCCCCCCAGGTGTGTCAGATTCTGGTTTTGCATCTTGGAACCAGGCCAATCCCCTGCACCTGATAGACTTTACTAACGAGGACGACCCAAGGATGAGGGACAAACTCACTGAAAGACTTGCCCTAACCCGACACAACACATTCAGAATCACCCAGGCCCTGCACTGCGTGGGAGAAGGTCTCGCTAGAGCAACACTACTGTGAGAGACAACACCAATAGAAATACAACTCATTAACGTGGTTCGACGAACAGACATATCCTGTCTCTGTCACCATATCTTGGCCCTTAAACCCCTCAAGAAACATGCATATGGGTTGCAATGGGAGAGGTCATTAGGGACCAAAATCTCTGAAGAGACATGGAGGTCTATATGGTCAAGGGCTGCGAGGTCCTCAGTTTGCATAAGCCACAAAGAAAATGCCTATAAAATGTTAACAAGATGGTACCTCAACCCGGTACGTCTCCACAAGTTGTTTGGCAGAACTGAGCTATGCTGGAAAGGTTGCAGAGAATGGGGCACTCTTTTGCATGTCTTGTGGTCATGCCAGAGAGTCCAAACTTTCTGGGACGACGGTCTCATCTCCGTATGGGCTATAACAAACATTGATCTGCCTTGTGACCTGCTCCTTATCCTATTGGGTGATCCAGGTGAGCAGCGACTCAACCCCACGACTACACCCATGCGGAAACTATTCTCCCATCTTCTCCTAGGTGCACGTGTAAGCATTGCCCAACTATGGAAACAGCAGCAAGCACCTACACTTAACATATGGTGTGGGAAGGTATGGTTGGTATATGCCATGGAGAAACTAACGGCACTCCTTTGAGACAGAGTTCCAAAATTTGAAAAAACATGGCGTCTGTTTGTCATTTAGGTTAAACTGGAACAAATAGGGGGAATCCAAATGACAATGTCCAGAGCTTTGCGTGTCTCTCCCCAGAGACTAACAACCAGAGAAGTGTAACTGTATTGGAGAACTGAAAGAACAGCTAAACGAGAATACTTTTGTTCAGTTGGAGGGTGGCGAGACTGGGGCAGAATGGGCAGGCGCCAGTTTTATACCTTATGAGTCGGTTGTTGTTGATGGTTTATGATTCGTTTAACTGTAAAAAAAGCTCTGTAAAACAAATGGAAATGTTATGCATAAGTGTGTGTAACCCCCATTACCCAATAAAACCCAAAATAAAGTTGTAAAAAGAAAAGTTACAAATGGAATGGGGGATTTCCAGCTCACTATTTGTATTCATCTTTGGCAAATGTGGACATGTCTGATGTTCAGCAGCAAGAGCAGTAACACACAGTGCATCCCTGTGAGGTTCAGGCATGCCTATATTCACATACACATAACTTGCAGTGCATGGTAAGTGCTGGTTTGGTGTAGGCATGCCTGATCTAAGTGTGGAGATGGTGTGAGAGACTTCTTTGGCAACTGTCCAGCTCCACAATGGAACTTTATTTTTAGCCTGATGGTTTCAGGCAGGCTGCTACGCCTCCTAGCAGGTGGCAATAAGAGGAGGCAAGAGGTTCTAAGGAGTAGGCAGCTCATTTCGCAACAGCAGTCAACAACTACTCAGGGCAGAGAAATTAGAGGGTTCGGGGATAATGTCACATAAGCAGAAAGAGAGGCACAGATACCACACACTGTGAGGACAGCATGTCACACTTTTGTTTCCCCATGTGCCGTTTGGCACATTCAGAGTACTATAGAGAAGTGTCCTCACCAGTTCTACTAAATGTAAAGCTTAATGCTACTAGGCAACTGCAGCCCGAGTACCATCAGTCTGGTTTATCACTGTGCCTTAAACTGTTGCATCAATAAAAAGCAATGGAAAAGTCAACTGGTCTTGTGAGGCTGTCAGCCTTTGGCTTTGTCAATGCTTGTTATGTTTTGTCATGGTTTTTGGAAACTTTATTTTTGAGGAGCTGCCCGGCACTCACCAATATAAAGCCTAAATATTTGCTCAAAGAGTAGCTATTTTTTGGGCCTCACAAAGCAAGTCTCTGGTACTGATAATAACTAAATTGTGTGGATTTGCTCTTTGTGACGGAGCAGAACATCCACTGTCAGTGGAGTTAGCCAATAGCTAAAGTGAGCTGACCAATTGCACCATGCTGTATGCTGTAGTAGGCAGAATAAAAATGGGAATGATACAACAACAGGCCAATGGATGAAGAGGGCTGGCTGAAAGCCCCTGTAAGTATATAAACTTTAGTAAAACTGAAAGGCTGTGGCTACCTCCCGACCTAAATGTATGAGATCAGTGTGGTTAGGGCGGATAACAGGAAACAAAGAGGACATGAGAACATGAACATCATAGACAAGTATGTGTCTTTGAGCCATTGCTAATCCACGCTCCTTCTCTGAAGGACACACTTTCAATCAATCAATCAATCACGGCATTTATAGAGCGCGCTACTCACCCGGGAGGGTCTCAAGGCGCTGGGGGAGGGGGTAAGTTACTGCTCGAACAGCCAGGTCTTGAGCTGCTTCCTGAAGGAGAGATGGTCCTGGGTTCGCCGAAGGTGAGTGGGGAGGGAGTTCCAGGTCTTGGCTGCCAGGTAGGAGAAGGATCTTCCTCCGGCGGTGGCTCTGCGGATGCGTGGTACGGTGGCGAGGGCGTGGCTGGTTGATCGTAGCTGGCGGGTGGGCGTGTAGAAGGTCATGCGGTCGTTGAGGTACTTGGGGCCCAGGTCGTGGAGGGCCTTGTGTGCGTGGGTGAGGAGTCTGAACGTGATTCTCTTGCTGACGGGGAGCCAGTGCAGGTCTTTCAGGTGTCCGGTGATGTGGCTGTGTCGGGGGATGTCCAGGATGAGTCGTGCGGAGGCGTTCTGGATGCGCTGGAGTCTTTTTTGAAGTTTGGCTGTGGTTCCGGCGTAGAGGGTGTTCCCATAGTCCAGTCGGCTGGTGACGAGTGCCTGGGTGACGGTCTTCCTGGTTTCAGTGGGGATCCATCTGAAGATCTTGCGGAGCATGCGCAGGGTTTTGAAGCACGAAGATGAGACAGCGTTGACTTGTCTGGTCATCGACAGGGAGGAGTCCAGGATGAAGCCCAGGTTGCGTGCGTGGTCCGTTGGCTTGGGCGCGGTGCCCAGGGCCGGGGGCCACCAAGAGTCGTCCCAGGCGGAGGGTGATGAGCCCAGGATGAGGACTTCCATCTTGTCTGAGTTCAGTTTAAGGTGGCTGTTCCTCATCCAGTCGGCGGCGTCTCTCATCCCGTCGTGTAGGTTGGCTCTGGCGGTGGTGGGGTCGTTGGTGAGGGAGAGGATCAGCTGGGTGTCGTCGGCGTAGGAGATGATGTTGAGGTTGTGTTGGCGTGCGATGGCTGCGAGGGGGCTCATGTAGACGTTGAAGAGGGTTGGACTGAGTGAAGATCCTTGTGGAACGCCGCAGATGACTTCGGTGGCCTCGGATCTGAACGGGGGAGGCGGACTCTCTGGGTTCTTCCGGCGAGGAACGAGATGATCCATTCCAGTGCTTTCTCTCGGATTCCGATGTTGCTGAGGCGCTTCACTAGGGTGTGGTGGCAGACGGTGTCGAACGCCGCGGAGAGGTCCAAGAGGATGAGGGCTGCTGTTTCCCGTTGTCGGTTAGGGTTCTGATGTCGTCGGTGGCTGCGATAAGGGCGGTCTCGGTGCTGTGGTTGGCCCGAAACCCGGACTGCGAGGGGTCGAGGGATCCATTCGTCTCGAGGAAGGCGGCAAGCTGTCTGTTGACGGTCTTCTCGATGACTTTGGCCGGAAACGGAAGGAGCGAGATGGGACGGTAGTTCTTGAGGTCGGTGGGGTCCGCCGTTGGTTTCTTCAGGAGGGCGGTAAGCTCGGCGTGCTTCCAGCTCTCCGGGAAGGTGGCGGTGTGGAAGGAGGAGTTGATGATGTCCCGGAGATGGGGTGCGATGGTGGCGTCGGCTTTGTTGAAGACGTGGTGTGGGCAGGGGTCGGTTGGTGATCCGGACTTTCTATTACTTGTAGTTTGCTTACCCTTACCTCCTCTATGCTGCTACTAATCAGGGTGGCTGCCTCTTTTGCATAGGTTGCCTACTGATTATATGCTTCATACAGAGAGGCATAAGAATGGGGTGACCCCATACACAATCTTTAAAACTATACCGTGCAACAAAATGAATTAGATGTGACTCCGTTAGTCGGCTGAAGATGTGGGACGCAGGCTAAGGAGCATATATAAATTGATGTAGCTCAATTGGAGAAAATCAAGTGGTTAATCTTCCAATGGATGATCTACCAGTTCCTTCACAAACTGAATCATTTTAGTTTAACTCATCCATGCTCCATTAGGCCTTAAACCATTCCACTGAGATGCATCCTTCTTCCCAACATTCAACTTGAATTTTAAGATATAATGAAACAAATTGACACAACCCATTTACTAAAATGTGTTTCCTAATTGAATTTCTTTAACAGCTGCTTGGGGAAGCATAGTAAGGACTGTCAGCCATCTGGCAATGCTTTTTCATGCCTTTTGCTTATATTGCTTTTTACCTTTCTTTTTTATGTTTGGTCCTTAAATGAGGAAGTTATGTCTAATAAGGAGTCACCAGGTATTCAATTCCCTTCCATAGGGCCGCTACTGCTCCACTCTCTTGCCAAGCCCCAGAGGGCTTCTGGTACTTAAGCTCTTAGGCATTCCAGTTTCCAGTATCTAACACATTTGTGGAATGTTCTTCCTCTTCTACGTCACGTCCACAAAAACGTCCAATAAATCTGCAGCAAACATCACGTAATCATCATTCTTTGTAGATGTAGCCTGGCTTTAGTGCCAGTGTTAATATGCAAACTACAATCCACTTGGTATACCCTCTTATATTCTTTGAACTTTTGACATGCTTTCAGAAATTCATTTTCAGAGACAATTTGCAGATGAAAATAAACCAATGCTTGTACTGAAATCAATGTATCACCCTTGAACACCATTCATTTTCAACTGATGTATTTGTAATTGAAAAGCAAATTATTTACAATGACATACAAATTATTGGAACATACATGGACATTAACATTTATTTTTTCTCCAACCAGGCCCCCGGGTAAGGTAGGGCGCATAGGATGTTGAAGCTATGGGAGAGATCTATCTATCTATCTATCTATCTATCTATCTATCTACTGAAAAAACAAAGGTTAAAGTAGAGATATACGGGACGCTTCTGAATCCAGCAATCGGTTACACGGGGGAAGACAGCCACGCACAGCGGATCCGACGGACTCCATTCCCCAGGCTCCTCCGCTCCAATTCAGCACTGCCTGTAGCCTGTAGCGCCCGGAGGCGCTTAAAAGCAACGCCGAGGCTCCCGCAGCGCGGGACGCGCGCGGGCGCGCCCGGGCAAAGCCCGGGCCAAGGGCGGGCCCGTCCGCGCCCGTCAGCGACCGGAGGAGGCCGGGCTGGGCCAATTCTCTGGGCTGTCTCAGCACTAAGTTTGAAAGTTATTTCTTAAGGAGACTGAGGCGTTGGATGGACCATAACAAATATTTTAAGGTACTGCTAATTATTTTTTAAATCAGATCGCCCAAGTTTTTTTTTTTTTTTTTTTTATAGCGCCTTCATATAGAGTCAGGGGGCCTTAGTGGTTTAGCGTCTATAATGGGTAAAAGGAAAATACCTGCTGCACAGGGGGGTACGCCGGGGGTTTGCATGGCGGGCAAAATTGATTCTTTTCTGACCAAAGCTGCCCACGCAATTACTCATGAGATAGCCCTGACTGAGCGAAGGCTATCCATAGAGGCTGGAAAATGTCTTCAATCTCATACTACAAGGGAGGAGGGAGAACAAGGAAACTTTACAGCTGTTATGGCCCATTCAGAATATCCAGCAGCTCCAGCAGCCTTTGCACCCCCAAGTCAAATATCTACCCCTGACGAAGTTAACAGGTCTTCTAATATCCCAGTTGAGAAAACTGATGAGGGAAATGAAGCGGCCCCAGATTTACCACCACCGCCCAAGAGAAAACGACCTGCACATAATAAATCTCCAAGGAAATCGCATCGGCTACAAACTCGGACACAACCATCTCCAGATCAGGTTTTGAACAATGAGCATTTATTAGATTCTCTATTTATAAAACTTGAATTAATGACAAAAACACTGTTGGCGCCAATAATACAAAAAATAGAAAATGTTGAGGAATTATTTTACAGTTTGTCTATTAACTGCAATAAATGTGCCACGACTTTTGTGCAAAAATCTATGGGGATAGGGGCAGAAATTCCATTTCGAAGTAAGAACCAATCCCAACCCGACCTACCGGGCCAATGCTTAAATATTGTAGGAACTAATGATACAGTTAGTAGACTTAGCCAGTCAATAACATCTGAGGTGACAAGACGGGTAGTCAAGAGCCCTGAGGTAGTCCAGGATAGAAGACTCCTGAACCCTGAGAGGGCACTGTCACCTATACGTAATCAGCCTAACCATGGCACTTTTAAAGTTGCGAATCAAAGTACCCTTGACTTGCCCCCTGCTTCTGCCCCGTTAGTAGCAGTTTTATTGGAGGTCCCTCTTCTCTCACAAGATACTAGGGAAACCACTCAGGACCTAATGCATAAAGTGACCCATTGGTGTTCTAAAAATGTAATAAACGGCCAGAACATATCATCTGACATTATTATGGCCAGAAGAGTGGGGTGGTTAGGCTACCAAACAAAAAAGCTTGGCGTAGGAGACTGTATAGTTGTTAACTTTAAGGACCCAGATAAAACCGAAATGTTAACACGCTGTGCATAACAGAGCAGTTCAAATTCTCAAATCAGGGTAGTCTCATTACAATATTTTTACCCCCCAAGCCAGCGCAGATGCCCTATGCAATGGCAATGGCAAACAGTTCGGAAATCAGGTAGTCCTGTTGTTAAAACTAATACAGAAAATAATTTACTATTGAGTAACAGATTCCAACCCTTAGTAAGTCTCCAAAATTTGGACGAAAATGACTGACTAGAGTTAGAAGATAAAACTTGTCAGGGTATACCCCCAAGTAATATGACCCCAATTGCACAAATTCTACCAGTTCTGGATCCTGTTGAAATATCTATAAAAATTCCAGAATCTTCCCCCACCCTAATTCCCACTGTGGCTAAATATGAAAAGGTCCTCTCATGGAACATAGCGGGATTAAGGTCTAAAAGAGGAAACCTAATCTGGGAAAATTTTCTTTCAATGCATCATATTATTGCCCTCCAGGAAACCTGGGAAGCAAATGATTGTTTTTATTTAGATGGTTTTACTTCGTTTCATAAATGTGCAACTTCATCGAATATGGGTAGAGCTAGAGGTGGTTTGATGCTAATGTTCTCACTAAAGCTTTCTTGTAAGACACGTTTGGTTGACTGCAAATCTGAGAACGTTTTGGCTGTAGAACTGTCTTTTAAGAATCGTGCCACTGTGTTAGTGATAAACTTTTATAATTCTTTCTCTAGAGGGCATGAGTTGGAACATCTACAAGTTTTAAAGGAGTTTCTGGAATGTTATGAAGAGACCAAACAAGTTTATTATGATGTAATAATTTTAGGGGATTTTAATATTCATCAATGTTATTTAAATTGTGTTATAAGCCAGGACCAGGGGAAATTTACTTTTTCACAAAACCACTTTGAGCACACACCCTCAGGTATTCTGTTTGAATTTATTCTTTCGAACCAAAATTTATGCTGCCTTCAACAAATGGACAATGTAGCTCCAGTACTCACTTATGTAGGAAATGGAAAAGCTAGCATTATTGATTACATTTTATTGTCTGCTCCGTTAATTTCGTTTACTGAGGACTTATTGGTTACTTGGCTCTGCAATCGAAACCGGAGATCTGGCCAGTTGTCTGACAAACACAAATATTAGCACTAAAGATCAGGGACGCAGGCTAAAGTGGGAAACAATAGTCCCAGACAACTTTTTTAATAACTTGTATACAGTTTGTGCCCTTGAAATAAAGTCCTGTTTAGATCCCGTTATACAGGACAGTTCTACTTTAACAGCCTTCGGGAAATTAACAACACAAATTCAATCTGACCTCACAATTTTTGGTGGGACCAGACGCCAGAAGGCTGTAAGATGGTTCAATGGAGCATGCTCAATAACCCATAGAGAGCTTATACAGGCACTAAAAAATACCCCTAGGGATAAAACCGAAATTAGGGAGAAAAGAAAGGCCTATAAGGCAGCAGTTTGCCACAGGAAAAAGGAGCTAAGGGAACAAGCATGGGTAGCCCTACAACAGGCCAGCGTACTGAAAGATAGCTCGAATTTCTGGTCGGTAGTCAATAGTCCCTTTCTTTCTGAAACCCCTAACACTAACTCTGACTGTCTAATTGCAGCAGACAAATGGGTATCGCATTTTGGAAACATCTTTAGTGATGTAAATTTGGGAGAACCAAAGGAATATAGGGAAGGGGATCAAACCAGCACATTACTTCACTTTAGTGTAGAGGAGGTCTACGAAGCAATTGTGTCTACATCTAGTGGGAAGGCCCCAGGCCTAGATGGGGTACCGGCCGATCTATACAAAGCAGACCCTAATGTATGGGCTAGCATTTTGACAAATGTTTTTAATGCTGCATGTTCACACGGACAACCAACATCTTGGGGGAAGGCAGTCATTGTTCCAATATTTAAAAAGGGTGCAAGGGATGAACCTATATGTTATAGGCCGATCTCACTTTTAGATTCTGCAGCAAAAATTATGGGAAAACTGTACTCAATCGATTAACGAAGTGGCTAGATGATCGAAATGTTATTTCCAACCTGCAATATGGTTTTAGGCCAGGAAAAGGGACCTTGGACCAATACTTAAATTTACACCTAGCGGTAGGGAAGTATACCATCGCTAAAAAGGGTATAATACATCTAGCATTTATGGACCTGACACAAGCCTTCGACTGTGTTAACAGATCAAAATTATGGTCCATCTTAAGTGATATGGGTCTCGAACCAGAGCTCGTAGATTTTTTACATGCTATCCATGAGAATAACACAGCGGCCGTCAGATATAATAGCAACGGGGATCTGACAACCGCCTGGAATGTCAAAAGAGGGGTACGCCAAGGTTGCATCCTGGCCCCCCTCTTATTTACACTATATATAAATAATTTGGGAGATTCTTTAATAGTAAGTTGCAAAGACATCCCGAGATTTGGTGATAAGATGATCCCCGCACTTTTATATGCGGACGACACAGTCATACTAGCTAGAACAACGGTGGGACTCCAATCACTTTTAGATGCTTTTATAGTTTTTATGGACTCTCTAGATCTTTCGACAAATTTTAAGAAATCGCATACGATGTCTATTGGCCCTGGCAAGTCTCAAAAAAAGTTTAAATTTTACTGCAAAGGGACAGAACTAACGAAGGTTCCAACTTTCCCTTATTTGGGGGAACTTTTTGATGAGCGTGCCTCATGGTGTCCACAACTTTCGCAAAAAGAACACTCTTGCCAGAGCTACAGGGGCAACACTAAATTTTGCAAAAAGATTGGGGTCAAAACCCATTCCGGCCTTGCTGAAGATATATAAGGAAAAATGCATCCCCATGGCAACCTACGGTAGTGACCTTTGGGGATACAAAGAAGGAAAGGATATTCAGCTCGAGGAAGACAAGTTCCTACGTAAGATTCTGGCAGTTCCGCAATCCACCCCTGCATATATAATACATGAAGAACTAGGGATGGGTTATATATCAGATTATATTGCAGTGGCTCCATTAATGCGCTGGCTTAGAGTTTGGGCAAGTCCCATCACAAATTTAAACCAAACAATAATAACTGATTGTGTAGCGCTAGATAGAGCTGAACATATCCCCTGGTTAAAGTATTTAAGGGAACTGACAAGCTGGCTAGGTTGCCCTGATTTATTTATAAGCCCCAAACCCATGGACAAAATTAAAATTAGAAATATTAAATATCAGTTTTTGATAAAGCGCCAGGGAATAAGGGAAGAAAAGGAGTTGCTAAAACCGACGGTAAGACGCCATGCTTCTTTATTGATGCAAAACCAAGTCCAACCTTATTTATTAATTGTTGGTAACCCCTTCCATCGTTTTGTTTTAATAAGATTTCGTTTGCAAATGGCTCCCTGGTTTCTGTCAGTTCCTCAGGGCTTTTTTAAACCTGGCACCTTAGAACCCTGTCCTTGTGATAATTTCTCTGAACAGGATACCCTTCATTTTATTTTTTTCTGTGATTATTATGTTTCTTTACGCAAGAAATTTATATTACCACTACTCAGAGATTGTCACTTTGTACAAGCTAGGCCAGCCCTATTATATCTCCAGATGTTAGCTTCCCCCATGGTCTGTTTTGGGGTTGCAAGTTTTCTAACGGGAGCCATTAGGCGCAGGAAAAATTTGGTTTTTTAAATTGTTATTATACCTTTTATATGTTTTTATCTAAAGGCCCACTAAAAAAGAGGATTATTTTATCTGATTGAGTCCGCTTTATTGCACTTTGCACTTTATAGAAAGCTCGGTACTGTAAATTTAGCTGGTCTTGGTCCCCTGACTGACAATAGCAGTGTTACAAATGCGGAATATTTTATTTTGAGCTTGTTCCTTTTGCACTTTGCACTTTATAAAATGTTCTTGTACTGTATGTATCCTAGGGCTAGATTTTCTGGTCATTTGCAGGAATAACACAAGAGTAGCCTATTTTGTACTTAATATTGTTTGTCTATTTTGCACTATGTATTTTATAAATTGTTATTGTCGTGTATGTATTTTAAGCCTTGGTTACCTGGCTGATTTTAATTTTTTTTTTGAGTTTTTACAAATGTTTTAAAGAAACTAGGTTGGTGGGTGAGGGCTTTCAAAAAAGAAAAAAAAATCTTTTTACAAAGATCATACAATGTTGCATCTCTACATACCTTTAGCCTAGTCCTTTTTGATGATATATGTTTTCTTTTATGACATTAAGTTGTCGAATAAAGCATTCTTGACTGACTGACGTAGGTGTTAGACCTGGCACCATTGGTGTGGGTCTCCCCTGCATTTTTTTGCCTTTGCCTCCTGTGTTTTTGCTGTATTTTGGACTCCGTTTTGCTGGTCTAGATGCTTTGGGCACTTTGCCATGCTGTTCAGTGCCAAAGTGCAATTGCTCCCTTTGTAAATTAATGTTATGGATTGGTGTTTCCATGATTGGCTATTTGATTTACTAGTCAGTCCCTAGTACAGTGTACCGTGTGTGCCCAGGGCCTGTAAATCAAATGCTGCTAGTGGGCTGCAGCACTGGTTGTGCCACCCACAGAAGCAGCCTGTAAAATGTAACTCTGGCCAGCCATTGCAGAGCCTGTGTGCAGTCTGGGAATGCCATGTTGACTTGGCAAGTGCACACACTTGCCAGTCCCTAAACCTTCCCTTTTCTACATATTAGTCACCCCTAAGGTAGGCCCAAGGTACCCCTGTGGGCAGGGTGCATTGTATGTGAAAGGTAGGACATGCCCTGATGTGTGTGGCACTTCCTGATAGTGAAATACTGCCAGTTTAGTTTTTCACTATTGCAAGGCTACCTGTTCCCATAGGAGAGAATGGGGAGTTTGTTTATAACATCTTATAAACATAACTGGCCCTAGGAACAAGGTAGAAAAATAAAGTTTAGTATGCCTGAACTCAGAATGTTAAAATGCATCTTTTAGTGAGGGTGATTTTTACATTCTGTGTTTGAAAATACCACTTTTAGAAAGTAGGTATTTTCTTTCCTAACCATCCAGTGTGCCTCTGCTAGGTTTGTGTATTGCATGTCTGGCTTTTGGATGACAGGGGCTGGAGAGGGGCAGTGGCTCCAGAAGTCTGATGAGTCGGGGCTTGGCTGAATAGACCTGGGCTGCATTTAGAGTAGGGGGAGGAGATTTCCTTTCACCCGAATGGGTCTGGTCTGTCTGCAACAATGCTGTCTCCACCTCCTGCCAGGAAGCTGCACCAGTGAGGACAGAACTGGTTTTGGCTGGGTACAGACACTCTCTGCCTTCAGAGAACAAAGGATTTTGTTTATAAAAAGAGGGGCCCAGACCCCAGACGTTTAGATCACTTCTGGGAAATCAAGAGGAACCTTTGCCAAGAATAAGCTGAGGAGGAATACTGCCCCTGTGCTGTTTGCTGTCTGGGGTTGGCCTGCAGTGGCTGCTTGCTGCCAAGGAAAGGAGAAAAAGGACTTGGCTGTTTGCTTTGTCACCTGCTTGAAGAAAAGATCTCCAAGGGCTTGAAACTGAGCTTGCATCCTGTTCTGAAGTCTCAGGGACACAAAGACTTCACCACCAGCTCCCCTGAATTTCCTTGCTGGGAATTCCAACCTGCAAAGAGGTGCCTGCTGCAGTTTAGGACCTGTATAGACTGTTTGTCGCTGGGAGCTGAAAAATCGACGCAACATCGAAGAAGCGTGTCGCATCCGCACTTGTTTCCGACGCATCGCCAAAGAAACCGTCGCAGTGCCTGCCGCGGCTCGAGAAATTGCCGCACGACGCATCGGGTGCAACGATCTCCGAAGTCCGAGATCACCGCACCGATCCCGACGCAAGCCTGCTGTGCAGCTGCACGAAACCAAGCATCGTACCGGATCACTGCATCGCATTGAGGCGCCAAGACTGTCGCATCGTTGGGGGACGCAGTAAGAAACGGACGCATCACCTCCCCACGCAGTAAGAAACAGACGCATCACCCCCTCTCCGGTAAGGAACCGATGCATCACCTCCCTGCGCTGCAGTAAGGAACTGACGCATCACCTCCCCCGAAGCAAGGAACCGACGCATCACCGTCCCTGCGTGTAAGGAACCGACGCATCACCTTCCCTGCGGCCATTTTGTTTGTTTTGCGTGACACATCCAAGGTACTTTGTGAGAAAAGTGTTGCATTTACAACTTGCATTGAACTGAACTATTTCTACCATTTGAAAGCCTTATTTTTAATACTGTATGTGAATTTTTGTCGTTTGTTCTTGTTTTGGTTTAGATCATGGGTACTCACAAACTTTCTCTCGGGGGCCAAATTTACAGTGTGGTTTGTGGCCGAGGGCCGCACCGGTGGGGGCGGGGTCAGTGGGGGAGGGGGGCGGGGCTGGAGCAAAAAAAAACAACTGTGACCATGAGGTTGAACACAGGCCCCTGCAGCGGACGCATTCGTCCCCTGAGCCACCAGACCCGGCATACACAACTCTCTCTCTATCTCTCTCTATCTCTATCTATCTCTGTCTGCCCTGTCTCTGCCTGTCCCTGTCCCTGTCTCTGCCTGTCCCTGCCTGTCCCTGTCCCTGTCTCTGCCTGTCCCGGTCTCTGCCTGTCCCTGTCTCTATCTGTCTGTCCCTGTCTCTGTCTCTATCTGTCTGTCCCTGTCTCTCTCTGTCTCTATCTGTCTCTGTCCCTGTCTGTCCCTGTCCCTGTCTGTCCCTGTCTCTATCTGTCTGTCCCTGTCTCTGTCTGTCCCTGTCTCTATCTGTCTGTCCCTGTCTCTATCTGTCTGTCCCTGTCTCTGTCTCTATCTGTCTGTCCCTGTCTCTGTCTGTCCCTGTTTCTATTTGTCTGTCCCTGTCTGCCCCTGTCTCTGTCTGTCCCTGTCTGCCCCTGTCTCTGCCTGTCCCTGTCTCTATCTGTCTGTCCCTGTCTCTGTCTCTATCTGTCTGTACCTGTCTCTGTCTGTCCCTGTCTCTATCTGTCTGTCCCTGTCTCTGTCTGCCCCTGTCTCTGCCTGTCCCTGTCTCTGCCTGTCCCTGTCTCTGTCTCTATCTGTCTGTCCCTGTCTCTGTCTCTATCTGTCTGTCCCTGTCTGTCCCTGTCTCTATCTGTCTGTCCCTGTCTGTCTGTCTCTGTCTGTCCCTGTCTGTCCCTGTCTCTATCTGTCTGTCCCTGTCTCTGTCTCTATCTGTCTGTCCCTGTCTCTATCTGTCTGTCCCTGTCTCTGTCTGTCCCTGTCTCTATCTGTCTGTCCCTGTCTCTTTGTCCCTGTCTCTGTCTCTATCTGTCTGTCCGTCTCTGTTTGTCCCTGTCTCTGTCTCTATCTGTCTGTCTGTCCCTGTCTCTGTCTCTATCTGTCTGTCCCTGTCTCTGTCTGTCCCTGTCTCTGTCTGTCCCTGTCTCTATCTGTCTGTCCCTGTCTCTGTCTCTATCTGTCTGTCCCTGTCTATCTGCCTGTCCTTGTCTCTCTGTCCCTGTCTCTATCTGTCTGTCCCTGTGTCCCTGTCTCTGTCTCTATCTGTCTGTCCCTGTCTCTGTCTCTATCTGTCTGTCCCTGTCTCTATCTGTCTGTCCCTGTCTCTGTCTGTCCCTGTCTTTCCCTGTCTCTGTCCCTGCCTGTCTGTGTCTGTCTCTGTCTGTCCCTGTCTCTGTCTGTCCCTGTCTCTATCTGTCCCTGTCTGTCCCTGT
Source organism: Calotriton arnoldi (assembly GCA_963921515.1). Taxonomy (NCBI): domain Eukaryota; kingdom Metazoa; phylum Chordata; class Amphibia; order Caudata; family Salamandridae; genus Calotriton; species Calotriton arnoldi. The sequence continues at coordinate 1,218,307 of CAWUFW010002416.1, read as the reverse complement.
CTGTCTCTATCTCGATCTGTCTCTCTGTCTCTATCTGTCTCTGCGCCTCTATCTGTCTCTGCGCCTCTATCTGTCTCTGCGCCTCTATCTGTCTCTGCGCCTCTATCTGCCTTTGTCCAAACAGGAAGCTTCCCAAAAGGCCCTTTTAAAAGTCAGCTGTGAAAGCGCTTACAGCTGACTTTTAAAGGGCCTTTTGGGAAGCTTTCCGAAGGTGCCCTGACGTCACAGAGGCCGGCAGTAAACACAGAAGATGGCCGCAGGAGCATACGTAGTGAATACCTAAATATAACTTGCACTACAGAAGTCATCAGTGATGTAATATATGAGGTTATAAAAAGTGCATAATTGCGGTGCAAGTTATACTTAGATCAGTTAGGTATAACTGGAGAATTTCAGTGTTTGTTTTGTTTTAAAACAGTATTTTTTATTATTAGAAGACCTACGTATAGTTCCACTTTAACTTTTAGTTTTCAGTGAATTTCTATGTTTTTGTAACGTAAAGGAGTATCTTATTATGATACGTCTGCAGTTGAACCATTGGCAAGCAAAGTCTAAGGCCATGTGCGATGGGGGCTGGCCACTGAGCACAGTCCCTGAGGGGCAGCCAACACCAGCGGTACCCCACAGATTCCTACCCCATGCTAACTTTTTAAATTTTCTTATTTGGCCCTGTGGAACTCCCGATGGAGTACACATGGGCTGCGCTGGCTCCCTCCGATGTCCTGCCTGACCGTAATGACCCCCAATTGCTTTTTCTTAGATGTTGCCCTCAGAGAGGGTCGCTGTGGGGACCCGTTCCCCTATAAGGGCAAGGGGGTCAGGGTATCCCTACCTTGCCCCCTTATATAGTTTTTAGGTTGAGTATTCGAGACCTCTTGTATCTACTTTAGTATATACTTATTAGGTCGAGCATTCGAGACCTCTTGTATATACTTTAGTATATACTTATATGTGTATGTACTTTGTGGGCTCTGGAGATCAGCCCTAGGACTTGTGTGCTTCTGCTTAGAGACTTTTTTTTCTGTTCAACTGCCTCTATTTTACTGTCTTGATAGAAAACGACCAGTAGAGGTCAGTAAAATACCAGAATTGCTTTCTGCTTGTTCAACTTCCTCTATTTAACCGTCCTGATATAAAACGACCAGAAGAGGTCAGTAAAATACAAGAATTGCTTTCTGCTTAGGGACTTTCTTTTTTAATTTTCTGGCAACTGCCTCTATTTAACTTTTTTGATAGAAAACGACCAGCAGAGGTCAGTAAAATACTAGAATCACTTTAGCATTCTCTAGATTCCAGTCCATAGAAATTGTCTTCCACAAGCACCCGTAGACCATAATATTTTTTTAAATCTTGTATTTTCAGTGATATGACCACCGAAGGCCCTGATTTTATATTAAAAACAGAGCTTTGGACTATACCATTTCCTGCTGAAAGGCAATATTTCTCTCCATGTGTTCCCATTCCTGCCATGTCACGCAGTTTGGTGCTTACATTCCTTCCATGTTAAAGAACAGTAGATGTTTCAGCACCCAGACTAATGTGCTGCATAGCTAAATACATATAAGGTCCCAATGGCGAGACCGATTGCATTGTAAATGCTTGTTTAATTTAGTTTTTTAGGACTCTGTAATGTTCATGTTTTTGCCAGGCAATGACAACTCTCATTCTGCACGACTGACCTCGGTCCTGCATGCCCAGCCCATCAGATTGCTTTATTTTGCAGTTTTGTTCCACAGGTCTCTCACGAGAGTCCTATGGGAGTTCTAAGGTTCTAGATATGCCTATTTTCTTAACCTTCAGTTCTGTAAAAGGACTTATTAGATTTAGACCAAATCACAAAAAGCATGCTTTCTTGGTAAAGATCTTTCTACCATATTTGGCATATTTGTGTTCAGTAGTTTTTTCTGTATAGTTGACTAATTTTCCCCTATAGAATTGCTTGAAGTAAAAGTGTTTTGAGAACCTCCTTTTTCTCTGCACCCACCTGACGGATCACCCCGAAACTTTCCAGGATGGATCTGAGGTAGACGAACTTTTTAAGGAAAGTTTTGTGAATGATTTAGCAAATTGTATCAAAGTAATCAGCAAAACAAAAAATGTTCTTCTTAAGTATAACCACACAGTGGTGACTCCACTGCCCATCACTACAACAATCCAACCTAAGACCAGGCACAGTCACCAGCTTTTCTCCACAATTCTTTATTATTGCAATTCTGCTAAGTCCACCATAACACGTTGCGGTCAAACAAATGACCTTGTTCACATCTGTGCAGCGCCATCTTAATTTCTCTCTTATGACACCCACGTGACAATGCACTGTGAGGAAAGACCAACCTACTTAGCCTTTCTTCTTTTTACATTTCCCTCAGAAACACATAGTTTGCAAACCACAAATCGCGTTATCCAAATATCGATAATATAATTAATTGAACAATGAAAGTAAAATACAAAATAAAAATCCAAACTAAATGCGGACATGGCATGAATCAATATTGCACTTAAAATCATCATTAGATGGTGGGTTTAACACCCAAATAAAATGGTGTCAGCCATTACATCATTCTAAATTCAATTCTTGGCAAAGCACTATTACCCAATTTGTTTGCAATTCAGTATCACTACTGCAGTCATGTGTCTATACAGAGCCCATTGGTATTTCTTTTAACCAAACACATCAATTCTGTGATGGCCGGAAATTGTCAAAATTGAGCCCAAGTGGGCAGATATAGTCCATGATCATGTTGGAACTCATTAATTCATTCTTTATACCTAATAATCATTGCTGTGCAGTTCAATGTATAACTGAATTTTTGACAATTGCATTTTTGGCTCCCACATAATAATCAAATCGAATGTGCAACCCGCAAACCTACTTCATTTGAAATCATGCCTCATCAATAATAATATCTAAGTATCTCCTTAGACTATGCTTTCCTCAATGGTATTAAAATGTAACTTAAACACTATTACAAATAAAATAATCTGGGATTTCAGCAGCGTAAGTGGTATTTATAAAAATGAAAATAGCACCTCTTCAGTATTTAAACTGTTCGGTGACTTGGTGTCTAAATTGACAATGTACCTACTTTCCAGCTCTCTTAAAAATCGCTCACGGTAGCCACCCCTGGGATGCCTTGGGACCATATCAATCACAAAGTATGTTAAACACCCAGTGTCATTCCTGTGATATTCATTTACATGTCTCGCCCCTGGGTAAAACCAATAATTGTTCTTTACTGCCCTTAAGTGCTGTAGAATTCGCTTGTGGACCTGCAGGATCGTGCTGCCCACTTACTGCAGCCCACAATCACATGACAGTACATATACGACAAACTCCGTATTGCAATTGAATGAGCCCCTTATCTTGAAATAATTTTGGGTGAAAGGTGTAGTGTATGCAACAGTGTTGACCCCATAGGCACATGCTTTCACTTGTGGCATTTGTGGAAGTCTTTGTCCTGCTGTAACCAATTATCTTGCTTCCTAACTTCTGGACTACTTCTTACCAGGGCGTCCCTCATGGAGTACACTCTCTCCAGAATATGATAGGAGGGGATCTGGGAATGGTCGGCCTAGAATATGATCCCCTCGGACTAAATGCCTAAGGGCTAGGGCGGTCGACCTCGTAGCTGGGGAACTGGGTTTGAGTCTCGGCAGGGACGCTCAACATTCTGTGATTCTGGGCAAATCACTTAATCTCCCCGTGCCTACAAAAATGAGTGTGTCCGTCTGTAACGTAACTGGTGCTCATGTAAAGCACTCTGATACCTTCGGGTCTAGTTTGCGCTATATAAAACTCCACACACATATATAAAATTACCAGTGCTTGTGGAGTGGTCAGGGAATGGGATATTGACAGATGAAGGGCAATAAGTATTTTTTGTTTGTTTTGTGGGACAAATACGCCCTGCAAGAGAAAGCAATCACATACACATTGTATGTATCAATAACCTATGGAGAATAAATGAAGGTGAGAAACATTTTTGGACCTAGGATGCATATAATGATTAACTTCCTGGTGTTATTAACTGATGTCTCTCACAAGTCCCAGTTGCATTGGTGTTGTTGTTTAATGCACCATAATTAGAACTCGCTGGTATCTCGCCCTCTGCCAACAGATTATTGCTATGGGTTGTGCTCAGCGCTAAATGCAGATTTATGCTGAGGGGGCAGCTACTGTACAGAAAATAGTGGTAATTAAAAATGCAAACAGGAATCTGAGTTGAAAAAGCAATAAAACAGGTAAAATACTAGAGTTGGTCAAGATCCAGCTGTGGTTTCCCTGCTCCCCCATCTGCCCCAGCGCCCCTCTTCCACTCTTTCCCATTAAAACCAGTCAATGTCACTGTTAAATCAATAATTAATTACATTATCTGGTAAGGCGATAAGTGTGCTATTAAAATGTGACTTATTCCTCTGCGTGCCTACTAGAATCATTAGGCTGATAACATTAGGTACCATTCTCGGATACCATAGTCACCGTTCCTTCATTCTAGGCATGTTGTTATGACGAATGCCGGTGCATGTTATTATTAAAAGATTTAATTTGGTGTATATTTGTTTTCCTTTTCCACTGTCCTTGGATTATTGCTATCACTTTTTGGAGCATGATAAAACTTTTTTGTAGCATGATAAAACTTAATCAGAATGAAATGCGCCTTTCAGCACAGCAGAAACAAGCAGCGGCTAGCAGCAAGTTGTGCACAGGGCCACAATTTGCTTTGGAACATTTAAAAAAAAAAAAATGACTCATACACATGCAAATTTGCATATTCGTCGAGTGAAATTTGATATTTATTACTATCATTAAGTGTGGGGAGTGGCCATGACTCATAAAGGGTGAAGCCTTGAGCGGGTCATGATGGTCAAACATTTTACCATGTGTATGTTTAAAAATAGTATGAACGGTTTTAAACTGAAATCAAGATGGAAGGGGTTAAATTTGTGAAGCAAGCTAAAATCCTCCAGAGGCCTCATGAACATTAGCAGGGTTTCTTTGTGTAAATCATTGTTCATTGCAATCTGGGAGGCAATAAACTGCGTTTCTTTCCTGTTAATTTCACTGCACTGGAAATAAATGTGTGAAAGTGCCTTTACTGGTAAGTTATGGAAGTACATTTTCACTGGCTTGGCAAATTGTTCATATGCAGATGTGCAGAGGGTAATATGCTACTAAGTGTGGGGAGGGGCCATGACTCATAATGCCCCATCCCTCTTTCAACAATGGTTATAACAAGCATACTACACTCTGCACATGCCCATATATGGCTTATGTTCAAACTGTGTTTTTTCAAATGCATATGTTTAAAAAGGTATTTAACCAAAACAAGAATGCAAGGGGTTAATTGTGTGCACTGAGACGAAAACATACTGAAGAGGTCTCCTCACTATTAGCAGTGTTATGGTCCTGCCTAAAGTAATTGCCACTAGCCACATGAAAAGCAGTAAAGTGTGTTTTTGTCATGTCACTTCCGCTGTTGTGTGGAACAGATAGAAACTGATCTTTTCAAGAAGTGATATAAGACTGAATGCGCATCTATTGTTGTTTTTACTCTAAATAACGTCATATTGGGCCACTGACATGGCAATAATACATATATGCCAAGCCAGTGAAAATAAATGTGGCCCAATAAAACAAGTTATCAGGAGCAAGTGTAACGATAAACGCATATTCAGAAATGTATAGCTCCAGTTCAAAAGTCAAATCACACATTAGTGCCGTAAGAGAAGTGAGGGGAGTCAACCATATGCTTGCTGTTCAATATTTGACACTATAGGTTTGTGCGGTGAGTTTGTGTTCTAATTAATGTACTCGAAAGAAGTGCATGGCATAAACTATATATATGTGCAGTAAAGGAGCGGCTGAATGACCCACCTTTGCTTCTCTTGAGCCATCGTCCCTTGTCACATTCCAGAATGGTAATCAATGGAATATTAATGTGTGTAAGTGTGTAAAATGAACCACAATGTTACAAAATGCCCCCAAAAAAAAAAAATGTATTGCCACGAAGTGCATCCTGCACCATGCCAAACGTTCAGCACACTTTATGTGAAAAAAACAGGTGCTGAAGAACCGTTTCTTCAAAGAACATGAAACAAACTAGGCACAGCGAAGGTTCTTCGGTTTTCTCAGACAAAAACTAACCATGGGTCGCGCAGGTCATGTCAGTTAGAACTTGTGAGAAAACGAGCACATGCACACACAATGTAGGAACTTGGTGCTCTCATTACACTACTGGTACACCACAGCAGAGCTCTACCCAACAAAATCCTCACTCTGGTGGAATACTCTGCCCGACACGCTGACACACAACTATTCACAACACACAAACCAAAACAAACCCTGCAATATGGTCAAGTCTGCAAGAAAAGAGTTGTGAAGAAATGCACTTAATGGCAGGCAGGTTGCCCAGCGAGGTAAAGTTGTACCGCTGTGATTTGCAGGTCACAAGTTGGAATTATGGCAAGACCAACTCAGTTTTTAACCTACCTACGTTAATACACTTAGGGCCTAATTACGATGTCGGGCAGAGGAAACTCCACCTGACATAGTTTCGGTCAAGGGACCGACCGACAGCCCGTCGGCGGTCCCGACCGACTAATTAGGATGCGACCGAACACTGTTCGGTCGAACTCCTATACTTTACAATGGGAGTATGCATTCTGACCTGAATGCATGCTCCCATAGTAAAAATGTGAGGTGCAGTTCATCCCTGCACCCGTGGCAGGCACCTCAAGATGCCTGCCACAAGGTGCAGGGATCAACATGGGGGACCATAGGTGCCCCCTCGGCCTCCAACCAGAGGCCATGCACCAAAGGGGCCCTGCTGGGGACCCCAAGGCGAGTTCCGACAGCCTTTCTGTGTCAGAAAGGCTGTCTCCATCCGATATCGTAATTCTTCAGGCGGAAAGAGCCGCCCTTGGGATTACTGAAAGCATTCCGACTGGCGGACGGGCTTTCCAAGCCCGTTGGAAGCCAGTCGGAATGTCCGGTTGCATTCCTTTCCGACCGACTCTATCATAATGGGCCGGTCGGAAAGGAATCCGACCGGCTGATTACGATGCAGTCCGAAGAGCTCCGACCAACGGTCGGAGCCGTTTCGACTGCATCGTAATCTGGACCTTTGTACCAATACATTGGGTAACAATGACACACGTTAATGCTTAGAAATAACAGAAGGGTCAAATGAAACATAAAAAGCAAAACAATTTACAGATAGTCCACAGCAGTGCAGGTCATATAGATTGCTGATGCGTGCTATCATGATACTGTAACATAACAAATGTGAGAAAAATGTCAATATAAAAACACAACTTGCCATGTGATCTTTCTCAACAAAAAAATGTTTGAAAATATTAAAAACAGTTATTATTTTCATCAACCTAGTTGGGGATGTGTGGAAATTCAATCCTGCCAGCCAGCATGCATGTGTGGGAAATCACAGATTTCCTGAGATGGCGTAAATCTGCGGAGATCAGATCAGAGAGGCATGAGCTTTCTTTAATTCATCACACAATTCCTAAAAAGTGTGGTTAACAAATTTAAAAAAGTATTGTGCACCAATAGATATTTTAGTAACAACAGATATAGGTAATGTCAGTTGGGGGTTTGGGGGGGTCGACAGACCGACCTGCTTGCTCCGGCAGTGAAGTGTTTCGAGCTTCGACCTTGAACGTATTGGACATCTGAGCAACAAACTGTAAGAGTTGGGGTTTTGGGGTACTTGATTGGGAGGGGGAGGACGATAGACGACCAGCTCTCTCCCGCTGAAGGTCGCTTCCAGGGATGGGGGACAGACGGCTAGGGGGTGGAGGGAGGTGGGGTGGGGGGATGGTTGGGAGTTCACACAGTTTGAGTTTGATTGGTTGCACATTGGTTTATTGCTCACTATGGTTGCCACAAAGAGACATTCCCCTAGACTGAGGGGTGCTAGTAAGGTTTTACTTTTCCCTGCCCCTAGCGCCTGGGGCCACATGACATTACCGCCTGTTGAACGATGACCCAAAGACCTAATTTAACAGTCATGACATGGAACGTTAATGGGTTGGGGGATAAGATCAAAAGAGGGTTGGTGTCGCAGCTCATTAAGAGGCTCCACCCGGACGTTGCAATGCTTCAAGAAACGCACCTCAAGGGCATACAGTGTAGTTTGATTGGTCGCGGGGCCTACAAGGTCTTGGCACACTCAGGATTCTCGTCCGGGGCAAGGGGCGTAGCTATTTTGATCTGGAAGACCATCCCTTTCCAAACCACGCACATATGGCAGGATCCCCTAGGTAGATATGTGGGAGTTTCTGGATTGTGGTGAAGGACCGAGACCACATTAATCTGTGTTTATGCGCCACCCAGATTACAAGCACCTACCATGACCAAGATTATCGATATACTGACTGAGACGCCCTCAGCGTTACACATAGTGGGTGGGGACTTCAACAATGTCATGGACCCAGTACTGGATCGCACTACTGGGGGGGACAGACCTACGCTGATCACTTCTTTGAAACGGTTTACCGTGACAATAGGCCTGATAGATGCTTGGAGAGAGAAACACCCCTAGATCAGACAGTTTTCTTTTCATTCCGGGCACATGACACACACTCCAGATTGGACTATATCTTCGTTCCTAAAGGGGAACTACATGACGTGGGACGTGCAGAATACACTGCTCGAGGCCTCTCCGACCACTCCCCACTTCTGGTGGAGATGGGTTTGAGGGAACGAGACAAAGCCCGCAACTGGAGACTGAGTCCATGGGACCTGCGCAACGCCAAAATAGCAACAGGGATTAGGGCAGACACCGAGGTGTATTTTAAGGAAAACAAGGACTCGGTCCCCTCTGGAGTGACGGTCTGGGAGGCATACAAGACCGTGCTGCGGGATAGAGCCCAAAGTCGTTTAGCCTGGGAGACAAAGGAGAAGGACAAATGTATGGTGGCGTTGGAACATAAAATAGGGGAACTTGAAGCTCAAGTCGCCCAGAGCAGTAACCCAGACTCCACACATAGGTTGGGTGCCCTCAGGCTTGAGTACAAGGAGTTGGCCATGGATAACGTTAAAAAACAGTATTTGGCGAGCCTGCACCGACTCTACGAAGTGGGGGATAAGGCGGGTAAGCTCCTGGCCTGGATTAGTAGACGAGAGGTCCAGGACAGATGGGTGAGAGAGGTCGTAGATCTCCAGGGAATCAACCAATCCACAGATGAGGGAGTAGCAAACGCGTTCGCGGAGTACTACAGAGACCTGTACCGAGCCCGGACGTCTAAGTCCTTCGATGAGATTAGGGACTACTTGGCGGTGATTCCCACCCCAGTGCTAGGAGAAGACGATGCTCGGGCCTAGAGCAGGACCTGTCCTTAGCAGAAATCCAAGACACAGTGGCGAAACTCCGCCCGGGAAGACCCCTGGCGCCAAGGCACTGCCGGCGGAATTCTACAAGCGGTACACCAACATCCTGAGTCCACACCTGCTTAGGCTTTTCGTGGACTCTCATAAAGAGGGTATTTTGCCGCCAGATCTCAGGATGGCCACCATTGTCGTTATCCATAAAGAGGGTAAGCCCCGCAATCACTGTGGCTCATACAGGCCCATATCGCTACTTAACTCAGAAGTAAAAATTTTGGCAACCATCTTTGCGACCCGACACCTTGGGGTCGTTACGACCCTGGTTCATGAAGACTAGTCGGGATTCATGCCAGGTCGCTTTACTCGTCTCAATCTTAGGCGAACCCACAACTGGCTCATGAAGGTGAGAACCCAGACAAGTCCACAAGTGTTCTTGTCATTGGACGCCGAAAAGGCGTTCGACGCCGTAGACTGGCAGTTCCTGGTTGCCGCATTGGCTAAATTTGGGTTTGGACCGAAATTTCGGAGTTGGGTGACACTCTTCTACAATCAACCAGTGGCCACGGTGCGTGTCAATGGTACAGGCTCAGTACTCTTCCCAATCGAGAGAGGGACAAGACAGGGTTGCCCCCTCTTGCCCCTACTTTTTGCGCTGACCCTTGAGTACTTGGCTTGCAAAATTAGATCCCATCCCTCTATCAGAGGATTCCGCAGTACCCCCGCAGATACCGCGGAGGAAAAGATTTCCTTATATGCCGATGACATTTTACGGTATATTTCTCACCCCTACACGACTATACCGGCCCTGTTCGAAACGATAGTTGACTACGGCCACCACTCGGGCTACAAAATCAACTGGAATAAGTCCACGTTCTATTGCCCGAACAATTCCCAAGCAGACTGGCCCCTGCCCGGGGAACTACGAGTAGTCCAACAAGGTTTTAAATACCTGGGAATATTTGTTACTCCACATCCAGAAACGTGTCGGAAGGAGAACCTAGAGACTATCCTGAATAATTTCAAATCGGACATTGAAAGGTGGAGGGACCTCCCCCTCACCCTACTCAGACGGGCGGCACGCTTCAAAATGATTACCCTGCCCCAACTGTTATATGCTCTTCAAAACTCTTACCATCCACTCCCCACAGGTACCTTTACGGAAATAGCCAGTAAAACTCGATCCTTATTGTGGCAGGGAGGACACCCTAGAATAGCGCTCAAGACATTACAACGTAACCCATGTAATGGAGGGATAGCACTCTCAGATATAGAGGCCTACTACTGGGCCTCTCACTTGATACCCATAAACGAATGGATACATAAGAATAGATTCCATCCCACATACCGCCTTGAGCGGGAGGAGATGTTGCCACATACGCACCTACATTATCTTTATGGGGGAAGGGGAGCTCCCGACTGCTACCCGCAACTCGAGTGACTCTGTCGGCATGGGCGAGGGCGACTAAAACTATGGGTTGGACAGGTCAGGTCACGAGGAGCACACCGCTCTGGGAGGGGCATGGTTTAAGGAGCTTAAAAACTCAGAGGATTCGGGACATGAGATCTCCTAGGGATCTCCACAATAGGAGACATCACGGAGAATGGGGAGCTCAAAACGTGTGCAAAGCTCAAACAGGAATATGCGATGAACAACTCTCAATTCCTTAAATACGCACAGTTGCGCCATGCCTGGCAGAAGGAGAATATCCAAAGTGAACAACTTCTGGAGTATGCTCCTTTAGAAGGCAGGCTTCTGCAAGAGGAACTAACACATAAGGCGGTCTCCTTCACCTATAAAACTATCAACAACAATATCCCAGATGGGCTGGTGGGGCTTCGAGCACGATGGGAGAGAGAGGTGGGGTCCTTGGAGGATATAGACTGGGAAGCGGCGTTAATGCACCCCAGAGAGGTAGCCATAAAGGTGAGGCATCGTCTTATCCAACTTAAGATACTACACCGCACATATTACGACCGTGATAGATTGCACAGAATGGGGCGGGCAGACTCTTCATCCTGTCTGACTTGCTTCACGGCTAACAGTGATTTTTTCCACACAATCTGGGCATGCCCCGAGCTGCAAATGTATTGGACGCAGGTACTTAAGTTACTGGGAGAGGTCCTGGGGGTGACGTTACCCGTAGAGCCACGTTTTGTGATACTGGGGATACCAAGCGACGTAGATGTCACCAGAGCGCAGCAAATTTTCACCTCCCTGGGGCTGATAGTCGCTAAAAGAGATATAGCATGGAGATGGGGTGGCAGATAGACCCACCATACAGGAATGGACTTGTATATGGCGGCCGAATGCACCACGTATCGCAGCAGGGGTGTCCCAAAAATTTCATAGGATTTGGGACCCATGGAGAAGATACTTCGGGTTGGACATTGGGGACGATACACAGCAGTCCGTAACGCACACAACACAGGGAACTCCCATAGCGGGGTCAAAATGAGGACTGACATAGACAATATAATGGGTGGTTGTGCGATATTGCTTTCAGATCTCAACCGCGCCCATATGGCGGACAGACGGGGATACAGGCAGTACCTATAATTTTATATGGAATCAGAGGGGGAGGGGAAGTGGCTATGTTAACAAAGAGATTGTTCCTTACTATAGGCGATCAATCATTGCAGATGTCCTACGCAATAACTGTATTGTGCTAATTGTTCAGTTGAAAAATAAAAAATAAAAAAAAATAAAAAGATATAGGTAATGTCGTTAGTGATTATCTGTCGGACTGCAATCAACTTGGGATATCAATAAATACATTTGAAGAACCAAGGGGTTCTGTATCTTAAATTGAAAGAAAGTCCTGATCACCTGCCCTTCAGAGAGTCTGGTTTCAAAGGTTATTTTTAATCATGAATTTATGATGTTGTTAATCGTGTGTGATAGCAAAATATATTTTCAACTTATTCCACCAATTGCTTACTTAGCCTCATATGTACAAAAGTGGTAGGAGATGAGACAACATCTCCTACCTAGATCTAGATCTAGTTTGAAGTATTTGGGTGTTTGTTTACGTGTTGTTGGATCCATAGTGGGTGCATTACCAGCCCTTAAATCAATCCAGTAATAATGCTGAGTGGGCCTTAGATTCTTTTATTATTGAGTTTATTTGCCTCATTGCCCTGACTCAAATTACTCTACAGTGGCATTAAGGTGGACTGAGAACTGTACATAAAACAGTGATGTAAGCTAAAATCGTGAATTCAATTAACTTGGGTTTCAAAAACAATTTTAAAAGAACCTCAAAACCTTGGCTATGACAATAATTAGCGCTTACAACCATTCAAAATGATGAATACCCCATTAATCCCTCACACGTCCAATGATTTTCAGTCTCTGGCACCTATCTATCCCCCTGTGGCCCCAACTACAGGTCAGGCGAAGAGCTATCCCCAAGAATGATTCCACTCTACCTCATCACAAGTGCCCTGGTGTTCCTGATCCTGCCTGGAATATCTGAATGTGGAACCAACAATCAATATTTTATAGTGCAGAAATACCACTCATGCCGCACCCTCACAGGGGCCCGCTGCTTCCATTCACCTCCTGCTTAAGGCAGGTGGCACAAGGTTGTGGAAAGTGCTCTATTATTTAACCTGAAATAGGAATCATATGTCATTTTTGACACCATAGAACCTGTTCCTTATTGTATTCCCCATTGCAGGCAGAATAACTAACTCATACTTGCATGGTGCCTGGGTGCAACTAACATCTATAATCAGTAGTTCCAGATCTATATCGATTCTGGTCACCCCGGCAGCATGCAACATGTAATTCCAGAACAGTTTATAGGTGCTGCATTGTTGGGACAAGTTTTTTTCCACCGAGCAAGGATTTCATTCACACATTCAGGCTCTTTAAGTGCAGTTGCCCACATGCAGTCTTATCATGTCTAAATACAGCCTTGTGCTGATAACGGCAGATCTCGCGGAGAGCCACGGTATCGGGACGGTAGCAATGAGGCTTCTTGACTCCGTTGGTGTCAGGTGTGCTCTTGCAGGCTGCCTGGGCAGTGGCCAAGCTGCATTTTGCAGGACTCCTCATGTGAAGCAGTACCTTCCTCCCAACTGTGCAGTAGACAAATACTAACCGCGGACAGGCATCTCTTTACTGCTCGTAAATGGCTGAAACCTAAGAGTGAGACACTCTGCCAGGCCGCTCGAAGTGTCCCATATGGCAGCTCGAATATTCCTGATGAGCCCATCTGTTGTTTGTTCTCCGAGCGGCAAAAAGCAGTACATTTCGGGGCATATGTAAAAGGGGATTGCGCCACTGGAATGTCACTTTTTTTGATGTTCCAGTGGCGCAATGCCCTGCACCATATTTACAAAGCAGCGTTAAGCCACTTTGCATGGCTTACCGCTGCTTTGTAAATATGGTACCCTTTCACACAAGTATCTGCATGAAAGGGGCATGCAAAGGGTGTTTCTGTGGGCTTTCTACCACAACACCCATTGCTTTATGACGCTGCCCCAGATTTACAAGGATCTGTAAATCTGAGGGGGCACCAAAAACTAAAGCCATGCACAGCAGGCGTTAGATTGGACAACGAGGAGAAATACTTCAATTTCTCCTAGTTTTTGCATTTTCTATGTGTGCTGCATAAACATTCATCCCAGCAACGCAGGCACCCTTGCAATATGGCGCAAGGGTATCTGTGTTGGAGCTAGGCAGCTACTTTTAGTGCCAGTGCAAGGGAAAACACAGGGGTGCGCTGTATACATGTAAATACGGTGCATCCCTGCATTTTTTAAATGACAGCGCAGAGATGCAAAATTTACCACAGCGCCATTTCCTTGTACATATGCCTCTTGGTGTCCTGTGCCTGCTAAGTGCGGGCAATGGAACAGCCCACCAAAAAGAAAGATAATAAACCTGAAGAAAATGGGATGGTTGCCCTCCATACAAATGGATTCCTTTGTTAGATACCTAACTTGCCAAATCACTAGCTCACCTAATAGTTAAATTCTGTGCAATTTTGGAAGATTGCAAATTCTTTTTTTGTACCACACCAAGAGAACTTACAGGTGTATGCTTCACTTAAAAAATTGCCCAATAGACAGACGAGCATTCATACCAGACAGACAGAAAGACAGAAGGATAGATGGATAGTTGGACAGATGGACAGATAGATATATAGATAGATAGATAGATAGATAGATAGATAGATGGGACACAGAATGACTGTAACACATCTAGAGTGATATTTTTCCAAAATAAACATTCTATTTAATAAGTAAACGGACCAACATGTCCTCTGGTCAAAGGTTTTACAATCCACTTTTCCTGGTATGCCTGTGTGAAAGGGCAACCCTTCATTTGCCTGCACACACACACTTTGGTGTCTGGATGACTTCATTTCACTGGGACACACACCAATTTTCCAGTCCTGGACTTTCGTTTAACAAAACATTGCTTTGTCTGAAGTGCATTTTACTTTGTATTGTCTCCCACTGGAGCCATAAAGGCTCAGGCCAGGCCTAGAATAGTGGGGTTGTGAAGACAGCGAACCATCTGGTCACCCATCATAGTATGGAAGGCAACAATGTGAAATATTTCACAATTCTCTGCGTTTTCTAACATGGTTTCTAGGGATTATCGCAACTAGGGTTGCCACCTTTCTCAGACAAAAGTACCCGCCATCTGCTTACCTCTTAACATTCTGCAAAGGCCTAGGCGCGATTCTTAAGCAGAACTTGATATGAAATTGTCTGTATTCATTTTTAACATGGCCTTTCTGTCTTTGTTTGCTTTAATTATCAGTCAACAGTCATTAAGGCAGGTCTAGACACATTTTAAAGTGTTGTCATACTACATTTGTTTAAAGTATGTATTGATAAGGAGATTTTCCTAATTTTTGTCTTGGCAGGGACATTAACACTCTGGTCATGCCAGTATAAAACAGGCCAGGTGGCTTCTTGGGGGGAGGTGCTTTGCAGGTCAGTGATTTCCCAGGAGCAACTCGCTTTGAATGACTTAGAGCGACAGCACAATCCCCTGTTGAGCCATTTCCTCTTATATCCTGTCCATAAAAAGTGGAGTGATTAAAAAAATCGGAAAGACAAAAGCTTTGGGGTTTTTATGCCATCCCGTCTCAGGCACCCAGCTGGGCCTGGGCAGGCTTTCAAGCCTCAGCCTTTAATAACCCTCCAGGGTGACGCAGTTTTACAGCCCTTTTCCTCGTGCAAGGCACCTGCTGCCAACGAGGCCCTCGTGCGGTTCTGCACAGTATTGCAAAACTATATACACTAGGGACAGAGTTTGTTGTTTGCTTGATTAGGGGTCTCTTATAAGAATAATGAATTCGGTCGTTTATGGAGCCCCAGGGACAGGAGCTCCCAGACCTCGGCGGTATAAAATTAAGATTTCAATGAAAGGCACTAACGACCTTATGAGTTCAGGCAAATAGTCATCGAAATGGTCAAGTGTAATTTCTGAAAACCATGTGCCATAAATGTGATGTCATTTGTCTGGATTCAGGAATTCGGCACCATTTCATTCTACAGGTTGGGCACTGCCTTCGATGAATAACTGAGGACAAAGAGACGAGTTACTAAAGTTTTAGGCATTTTTAGGTATTTCATGTATTTGTATAGCGCGGCATTCACCGAAAGTCCCTTAGCACTCATCATAACGTATAGGAAAAGATGTTGCGGAGAAGGAAGACTCATATACCGACTAGTAGCGAACACTGGCACTCTAAAGGGATGGACATTTCCCTGTTTGTTTACATTTGTTGTGGAGGTGGTTGGTTATTCTGCAGCCTATGGTGGATTTTCCACAGTTCAATTGGTATAGGTGCTATAAGAGAAGATATTACCACACATGTATAGAAAAGGCTCACAGAGTGCTTTAAGGCTGGCTTCACATCATGTTGACGGTAGTAGGAAGAAAATGGAACCAGGATAACTAATCAGGCTTCACTATGAAGGAAGCATCTTCTTCAAAATGTTTTCCTTAGGCTATTAAAAGATGCATGGGAAAGGCCTCAATTAAGTGAGACATTGATTACTTAGAAACCATGATAAGCATTTAATCCAACGAGCATTTATAGGCTACAGAGAGACATTTGAAAGGTCGAATCTCACATCTGGGGCATCAGAGGGTTATAAGTACTGTGGGAAATACTTTTAAAATCAAACTTTGACTTGCAAACCATGTTAGAATCACACCTTAGAATGCGTTTAAACTGCTGCAGAAATGTTTTCACATAGAAAATGACACATAGGGAAAAATGTGCTTGCTTCATAATATGAAAGAATCACTTTCAAAATGCATTATTAAAGTTGCAAATAATGAATAAATTAATCACACATAGAAAAAAATGTGCACTGCTTGACTACATATGAAATAATATTAAGAACATTTTTGTACTGGGTTATCATTTTTAAATGTGCCCCTTTAAGTAGGCCCAAAAGCTTTTCCATTCCAACTCTTGCCCTTATCTTAGTAAACAATTACTTAGAGCATTTTGCTTAGCACCAGCATCTTGCTTAAGAATGTGCTGAATACAAGTTTATGTTTCCTTAACCCCATCACGCCACATTAGCTCATGTAAAATTAACAATATACTATGCTGTCTTTGTTAGAATTAATAATGATTTAGATATTTTATGTATGCCTCACCAGAACATTACTGCTAGCTTTGTACCAGTATATTCAACTTGCTTTTGTATTCACAATGGACATAGAGCACATTTTTTAGCTTAGTTAAGAAGGTTCTCATGAGAACGTTCCACCATGTTGCAAACGCACAATACATTGTTTTACTATACACCAGCGTGAATGTTTACCAAGGGAATCGAATGAAGAAGCACCAGAAGTTGACGACACCATCGGATGAGCGGTTTTCATTGGAGGAAGACTGTTATCAATTTCAAAGCTTTGATACAATATTGTGTGATTTTATATAAATAAGTGTTCCTAGCTAGTTAGGCAGAGACGTTCTCACTCCTTGACCCTTATTTGGGACTCCTTTTGAGACTCAACCTATTTTTCCACTGACTCGTTTGGAGGAGACTTTATCCTTTTACTGACAGCTTTTGCTAAAGGTGACTCTATTCTCTACCTTACTTAAATCCTTTCTAGATCAATGCTACTGCAACAATCATTTCTCCTTTACTGATACTTTGATGGTCGCTCCTGCGACTGTGGGAACTCGGCTGAGTTTCCAGAACGACTCTTTATGGGAATTTCAACTTGCTCTTTTCCGAAAAAGGAACTCTTTATGGGTTCTATTCTGGTGTATATCAGCCTCTTAGCTAGTTTAGTGACAAGTCTGCTTTATGGAACACTTTGTATTGATTTATGCCTGCGACTAATCAATCTTTTATTTGATATTTCTGTAAACTGAACTAATCTGAATAAAGATGATGAAAAATCATACTAATCCTTTAAGATAAATAAAGGTTTTCAAAACTATACCAATCTCTCATCATTGCCTAAACATTAAGAATCTGACAGTTGATGATATATGCATGACTTATATTCTTATCCCAGCTCCATTCAAATACAGTGGCCAAGGTCCATTGACCTATGAGGGCGCCGTCAGGATTTCCAAGGGACGAAATCTGTTAGTCAGGGTGTTTGGTCTTTAAGAACCTTCAGAAACTTCTCTGAGATTTGCCGCAGTACTAAGGGAAAATTAGCATGGGATTCACTCGCATTCATCGCCACAGCGGCAAGAAACAACCTGCAATGCAGTAAAGCTATGACAATAAGCCTTTTTTTAAAGGTCTGTCTCTCCCAGCAACCAACAACTGCACACTCTGAATGCTTCATCCTGTGCGAATTGATCTATTGTGCTAAAATTGCATGGGTTAGCATTATAAACCCAGAATGATTGGCTTTACCAATCCTTGTTCATGCAGGTTTCCTTTGTAGAATTGGTTAATGAATATAGATTTTCACTTACTTCAGCACTAATTTTTATTTACACAAATCTTGATTTGCATTAGCGAAAACTGATAAATTCATGGGCGAATTTGTGGATGCAGAGTGTCTGGATTTCAACATTTGTGTTGTCACTTTAAAAGAGTTTCAGGTCACATCTCATTCTGAGAGAAATAGATGGCCAAGAAGCATCTCCAGAGGCAGCTTTCATATAAGCAGGCTGAATGCTCCTGTGGGTGTAAGCACTGTTCACACAGATTGAATCTTGAAAGTAGCAAGAGGTGAAACTTGAAAGTTGCAAGAGGATAGGTAATATTTTGGGGCTTCAACCATGCCGATTTAAAGGATCCCTGCTACTCAATATTTTTGGTCCAATCAAATTGGTATAACAGAAGGGGCCACAGATGCTTGCTTTGCCCATCTGTAATATAGATCGCACTGGTACACGCTTAATGGGCGTTACCTCATTTGCATCGGCATGTGACCACATGCAAATGAAGAAAATGCCTGTTGCACCTCTGGGCATTACAGATGTACTACAGAAGGGGCAACAGATACTGGTGTTGCACCTTCTGTAATACAAATCATGTCAGCGCACATATAGCAGTGCGATCCTAAGAGGGTGTTCCCTCATTTGCATGAGGGTGAGGCCCCATGCAAATGAGGGAACCACTTTTGCCTCTGCACCGTACCATATTATGGACACAACCACAGAGGCAAAGAGGCCGTCAGAAGGCGCACTGACAGTTCACCACAAAAGGGTGGTGCACAGTCAATGCACCCCCAAAGGGTTTCCTCTGAAAAGGAAAAAGAGGGTCCCATGTACTCCCAGATGTTACCCAGCAGGCAGGTGCAGTCACTTACTTCATCCACCAACAGCTGTCCTACTTTGCAAAGCAGGCAAGGTGCCACCTGCACCTTAAAAGACGGAGTGCCTGCTTCAAACAACAGTTCCACCCTTCACTAATGCACTGTCCCCAAGGCACCTGCAAGTTTGCAGCTTCTCTGGAGGCAGCGCATTATCTAAAAATAGTTACTAGGGCCCACTGTCCCTCTTTATGCCCAGAACACATGGTTTAAGGAGCGCCGCTGCACCAGGACAGTGCACCTTTTACTTAATGCAGCCCCTGGTGTTTATTCACAGAATATAGCTAGTGTACATCCCCATGAAGGAGACATATTTTTCAGCCACCTAGTGCATTTCTGGCATCTCCTTGTGTTTCTCAACTCATTCCAAACCTTTCAGTTTTCTAATGGTCATGGAGCTGCAGTAGTAAAGCTTCCACTGCTATTTTAGCACCTGACTTCCAACACAGGGTGGGCACCGCTGTGTGGCCTCCAAGGGGTACAGTTGCTTTTTCTATGCAAAGGTTGCTTGTCAGCCTATCCTGCTATCACAGATCTCTGATGGTTATGGAACGGTAGGAAAAACAGTCTCAGAACACGTAGTAGGAATTTGTACGTGATGGTGCAAATCTGAACATACACTAATGGCTACAGCATGATGGTTCAAATCTGAACATTCATTAAGAATTATTGGTTGATGGTAAAGATCTGGGCATGCAATCAAGACTTCTGAGTGATGGGGCAAATTTGGGCATACTGTCAAGATTTCAGAGTGATGGTATAGATCTAGGAAGAAACTGATTGATATTGAACTTCTGAGCATGCGTTTAGGATTAGTGATGGTGCAAACCTGAGCATGCACTAAGGATGACTGAATACTATGCAAATATGGGTATGCAGACAACATTTCCAAATCTGGACAGGCACAAAGAATTCTTAGTGAAAGTCGAAATTCGTACATGCATTTAGTGCAAAGCTAAACAGGCATTGAAGGATACTGGATGATGTAGCAAATTTGATCATGCAGTCAACATTTCTGAGAGATGATAAGAATCTGGCAAGTAGAGGGTACAAAAGCAATACTCTCATTTACCTATTCACCAACTTTCATCTATCGAACCCAGAACTTAATCGTCCATCCATTAAAGTACCCTTCCATTCAACCTTACACTGTCATCCATTTATCCAGCCATTCCCTTACTCAGTCATCCATTCGTGCAATAATACTTTCATTCATTCATGCATTCACCCTTTCATCCATTCAGACACTCACTCACCATTTATCTTTCTATGTACTCACCATTCTATTCATCTATACACTCATCCACTCATTCATGTATGTATCTATACTCTAATTGACTCTCACATTTCAACCCATCTATGGACGCACACACACAAAGGGCCTGATTAGGATGCGAACAGAACCGTTCCAACCTCATCCTAATCAGGCTGTTGGATTCCTTTCCGACCGACACATTAGGATGAAGTCTTTCTGAAAGGAATGCAACCGTACGTTCCGACTGGCTTCCGCCAGGCTCGGAGAGCCCGTCCGCCAGCCAAAATGCCTCAATAATCCCAAGGGCAGCTCTTTCCACCTGAGGGATTACAATGTCAGATTCCAACAGCCTTTCTGTGCTGGCCTTGCCAACACAGAGAGGCTGTCGGAAGTCGACTTTGGGGGCCCCCAGCAGGGCCCCCATGGGTGCAAGGCCTCTGGATGGCGGCCTATGGTGCCCCCTGTTGATCCCTGCACCCCGTGGCAGGCTCCTTGAGGTGCCTGCCACGGGGTGCAGGGATGAACTGCACCTCTGCTCTTTACAATGAGAGCATGCATTCCGTTCAGAATGCATGCTCCCATTGTAAAGAACAGGATTGCGACCAAACAGTGTTCGGTCGCATCCTAATTGCTGGTTTGGGACCGCCGACAGAAGGCAGGTCGGTCCCACTTCCAAAATGATGTCGGACGGACTCAGGTCCGTCCGACATCGTAATCAGGCCCAAAGTGTGTTCTCTCATTTGTACAAAATCCAAATGTATTGGCTTTGCCAATGCTTGTTTTTTGAGATACAAGCATGGGTTATTTTCTGTGAATCTAATTTCTAGCACCAGTAAGATTAAAACACCAGTTTAAAATTATAATTTCCCATACTTGAAGAGGCCAAAGAAGCAGCATTAACAAAAGTCAATCCTCTTTTCTTGTGGTTCTGTCTTGATGCATAAATAGAACAATACTTATAATGCTTTGTTGATAGTAGGCAATGAATACCCTCAGTCTGATTCACAAAGCTAAATATACACCTATTCATTTATATATGTGTGTATTTACTTCTACACCTTGATGTAACTCTCCACTTTTTTGATATTCACCATTTTCTTTTAATAAAGATTTACACATTGGTGTAGACTTGGCTTCTCACGAAGGTCTAATGAACAACGGTAGTGCTAACATTCGGCATTTATGACAAAAGTGTGGCACACCTGAGGCCACCTGGATGGAATTAGTAGCATAGAAGCTGTAAAACCTAAAGATTTTTCTTTAGAAATGAACAAAATGAGGGGGTTATTAGAAATTAAGGTTAGTGACCTAGACAGCTAAAACAGGGGCATATTTTCTATGAGTTCTAAAATATCTTCTTCATCCATTTCAGCAAAACATTCGGACATGCAGAGTGAAACCCACTTCCAACACTGGCAGCAGTCTGTCAGTTAATTCCCTAGTAATCAATTGCAGTTTCTCACAGTGTTCTAATGAACAGCTAAAGCACTAACATTCTGAAGCTATCTACCTCATACATTTTAGTAAAACATTCTGACAGGAAGACTTTTAACACCAACAGAGGCCTGTCGGTTAACTCCCTAGTGATCAACCGCAGCTTTAACACAAAGTTCTAATGAGCAACAAGAGCACTAATGTTTTGCATTCAAGACAAACATGAGGTACTCCAGAAAGTATTTTTTGTTGGAATAGGAGCTGTTGAATTTCAATCAATCACTCAGGGGTTTGTAAAGCACGGCTACTCACCCGTGAGGTTCTCAAGGCACTGAGGGGAGGGGAGGGGGGGGGGGGCTGCTGATCCGTCTGGGTGCGGAGGTTCAGTCGAAGAGCCAGGTCTTGAGGTCCTTCCTGAACTGAGTCAGCAACGTGGATTGCCTGAGGTGGAGGGGTAGGGTGTTCCAGGTCTTGGCGGCAGAGTAGGCGAAAGATCTTCCTCCGGTTCTGGTCTTGTGGATCCGTGGGACAGAGGCCAGGGCGAGTTGTCTGGCGGGTGTGTGGAAAGCTAGGCGGTGATTCAGATATTCTGGTCCTGCAGTCGAGGAGGGCCTTGTAGGCATGTGTTAGGAGCTTGAAGGTGATTCTCTTGTTGATAGGGAGCCAGTGAAGTTGTTGGAGGTGTTGTGTCATGTGGCTGCAGTGGGGGATGTCGAGGACCAGTCTGGCTGTGGCGTTCTGGACGTTCCGTAGTTTTCTGACCTGGTTCTGGGTGACGCCGGCGTAGAGTGCGTTGCCGTAGTCAAGTCTACTGGTGATGAGTGCGTGGGTGACTGTCTTTCTGAATTCTGTGGGGAGCCATCTGAATGTCTTTCGAAGCAGGCGGAGCGTGTGGATACAAGATGAGGATACTGCATTAAATTTGGCAGTTCGTTGAGAGCGAGGAGTCCAGTATGATGTTGAGGTTGCATGCGTGGTCTATAGGGGTGGGAGGGGTTCCTAGTGCGGTGGGCCACCAGGAGTCGTCCCAGGCTGGGGGGTGGGTCCCAGGATGAGTTCTTCCGCCTTGTCCGAGTTGAACTTGAGGCAGCTGTCCAACTCGGACAAGGCGGAAGAACTCATCCAGGTAGCAACTGCCTTCATTCCGTTGTGAAAGTTGATTCTGGCAGCTGTGGGTTCATTTAAAGCCTTTCCTGAAGAGAAGGCTAAAGTAAATGAGCATTGAGATGTTAAAGCAGGCATGAAGCCAAAGGTTTTTAGTAATTTCAGCTATAACATTAAAGGGTTAAAAAATAGTTAAAGAGAGAGACGTCTGCATAAGTACAGCATCGCCTTTCTACATCTGTTTACTCAGCCTACTCACCGCTTAACAGATCACAAATTTTAAACTAGTAACATTTTGCATTTTGGTACAGAAAAGGATATAAACACTTCTATTCCACCCCATAGGGAATCCCCCTCCCTCCGTACCCAGATAAAATGCCACCGGCCACGCCAATTGTCGCCAACCCCCGAGCACCAAACTACCTGAAACCTCACGGGCCGAACTCCTTCACGATTAATTTCCCGCCCAACCTCTCAAGTAAAGCAAAGAGAAATTTCAAACACAGACTGATTAGACAGCACCCTGAAACACTATTCGCTGACACCTACCATTGCTCCTCCAAAGGGCAGATAAAAATGGATCTTATCTTCCATACAGAAAGACCCGACAACTGGAATGACATGCTCATAACACAGCTCCACATCTCCAAAACTACCATCACATCCCATAGCTGCAAACTGACGACCTCTCTCCCTAACCGCCAGATGCAGAGCGGGAACACCTCCATAACCATTTACTCGAATGGCACAGTCCTGATACAAGCTAATAATGATAATCTCGAGGCTTTCGACTCCCTCTTCCCCTCGCTAAGAAAGGCCCCCTTGCACACTATTCGACCTGGCCCTACCCCTCCCTTCCCCCCGGTGAGCCTGTCTCGCCAGGTTAGGCATCCGACCTTTCTCGCGTCCTCTGTGAGAACCTCCTCCCTTCCCCTGCGAGACACTTCCCGCAACTTTGCCCCTACGAATAACGATCCCAATCCCCTGCCGGACGACCCTCCCACCCTCGCCTCCCCTTCCACCCCAACCAGCCAATCAGGAATGAGCCATACTCTCAATTACAGACTCCCTATGACTCTACTCCTCCCTCAGGCCACACGAAGTCTAAACCACGACACGAGCCATTGCATCTCCTGCCCACGATCCCTTCCAGAGATAACTCAGGTAGCACCTCCACCAATAGCTACCACAATATGGACCCGTCCCCCACCTCTTTGGCCAACTCTGCCCAAGACACCCTCCCTCCCACCTCAGATAGCATGATGTATCGCCTCGCCCATCTTGAAACTCAGCTTGAAACCTTAATCCGGGGCCTGAACGGAATTTTAACTAACCTTGACATGATCCGAAAGCCTATTCAACCCCCTCCTGGGTCCACCACTGCACCAAGCTCCACCCAACTCTGGCCTGCCAAGGTGCCGCCCCCTAGAGGGCTCCCTGCCCCCCTCACATCCTGGTCATCGACCCCTAGAAGAACGGTTATTGAGAAACGTTTAGAGAGACCCAGAAGATCGAAAGCTGCATTGTCCTCACGGGAAGCGGCAGTCCTAGCCTCAACCTACGACTCTCACCCCACTACCTCCCCTAAATCTAAGATCCAAGTGATTACTGGAGTCGGAAGAGACCACCCTCCGCCGAAAGCCCCAAGACCCCCGGCCCACCTCACGTCTCTACTTAGGGCCCCATCTACAAAGAATCAGAGCAAGGAAGGGTCCCCTATCAACTGCATGCTCCTAAATTGCAGATCAGCCCCCAAACATGCAACTGAACTAGCAGAAGCCATCCTCTCCCATGATATAGACATAGCATTCATCACGGAGACATGGCTCAACAATCTCTCCTACCCTAGCTTGGACATGCTTGTGCCTCCAGGCTTCAAAATGATCAACAAAGATAGAAAAGTTCAAAGAGGAGGAGGTATAGCAATCATACACAAGAACAACATCTCTATTGCGGAAACTGACTCTTGCCTGTACAGCTCCTTTGAATGTCTCACAGCCAACATCAAGACAAGTGACAACAGGCCAACACTTTGCCACCTACTGTATCACCCCCCAGGCAACACCTCCGCATTCGGGGAACACCTCTCCGACCTGATTGCTCATTGCTCACTCGGAAACTCAAACAACATAATTCTTGGCGACCTCAACCTAAGGTGGAATGAAACAAATAACTCGCTAATTCAAACCCTAAACAACCTCCTACAAGATAACAATCTTACCCAACACTGCTCAGAAGAAACTCATCACAGAGGAGCAACCCTTGACGCAATTATTGCCCAAAGCGATGCAATTACTATCGACCACATCCTTCCCATAGACTGGATTCTGCACATACACAGAGCTATGCACAGGATAATAGGACCTCAGAATATAGTGGTGAGCCAACCATAAACCGTAGCACCTAAAACCCCAACCCGACTAGCTGTAGCGTCTCATTAGCAACAATGCTACCAATGATTGGACAACCCAGAACACGGTATCTCTCTCTCAGGACTCGCAGTAGCAAGAACACCCTTTCATAACTCACTCATACCTGTCCACAACGCGCGTAAGAAGAGACACTGTATAGTTTAAAATGTTTATTTCAACTAACGTGCTCTAAGATCCAGTACACGTGCCAGTACTATCAGCATAATGCATAATGATAAAATAAGCAGCATAGTTACAACTCCATAGAATACAAACGGGGAAAGCATTTCATAAAGCAGCGGATATAAGGCTAAATGACCTTACCACCCTCCCGTGCTAGTAGCTAGTTTATTATAAAAATAGAAGACCTCTGGGCTTTGACTAGCGAACCCCCATACCTCAATATCTAGATGCAAAGTTTACATCATCAGATACAAACAGCTCTTCTCTCTGGAAAGGTTGTTCTCCAAGTGTCTCTTACAGTGAAAAAACACAATATTAAAGGCACAGGAATTTCTCCAAGGCAGCTGTAAATAGTGTGTTATGTCTAGGTGCGAGGGACTGGCCAAATCAGCAGGAACAAGGGACGTTGTTTTTCGACCTTGTACATGATGTGCAGACGTAGCCCAAAAGGGAACAGGAGAAGAGGTGAAAGATAGAAATGCAGACAGTGCCGGGCAGAAGCAGAGGCATGAAAAACAACGGCACAAAGGAACGTGCGCAAAAAAGGCCTCATGGCAGCTAGGCTTAAGCCAACGTAGCAAGGCAGACCAGGAGGGCACAAACCACATGACACCCTCCCCTGGGCAGTCCAACGGTCAAGAAGATGACAGAGTCCAAACAAACTGAGCAGAACAGAACGGATGTTGTGAAGCGAACCCCAGGAAGGACAACGAAAGTGAGACGTGGATAAAAAAAATCAAAAAGATGGACACACATCCAGTGAGGCAGGTCACAGAAAGCGAAAACCCTCTCAATCCAATAGAGTGTAAGTGCAAAAAAACGCCACACCTTCCAAGAGGACATCATTGGAATCGTCGGAAAAAAGCGACGCCATCCAGTCAAGTAAATCAAAGCTGCAGTCATGGTCCTCGCAAGAGGGAGCAGCAAACAGCAATGCGGGACAACTTGCGTGATACTCAATATAACTCTGTTGTAGGAGATTCTGAGCAGCCGCCCAGATATCCCATTGTGCCAAAATCCCCAGTGCAGCCGCACGCGCCATGTAGCCTGTAGCGGAACAGTCCCGTCCATGGGCCTCTAGGGGACCCACCAACTGAACAAAATCCGGAACAGACAAAGACGTATTGGAGAGGCAATAATCCATGTCCCACGAGAATGGACATCTGATGCAAGACATCACAGGTTGCACGCAAGTGAAATACGCAAAGCGAAAAGAAAGTGTATAGTACACACTCATTGTCGCCAACAGCAGGATGCCGAAGCCAGCGAGGAGGCGGTCACGGAGTATCTGGAGCCGACCTGGCTCGAGGAGGGCCCATGGAGGTGCAGCCATTGCGTAGGAAACAGACCAACAGCAGGACACCAGCCGCCAGGGCGAGGATCAGTGGAAAGCCATCAAAGACGCTGGAAAAGATGGAATGAATAAAAGCCGGTATTACACCAAAAATAGTTTGAAAAGAGGTCACAAGGCCAAATCCCACAACTTTAAAAAAGTGCACCAGACCTTCAGTGCGGGACGCATTAAAAACACGGTGAATCAGTTCACCGAAATGTTGTGGGAGGTTAGTGTTCAAAAGGGCCTGTATTTCACTGTGGGTACTTGCCACCTGGAGAATGAACGTCTCCCGGGCAGATGTGAGCATAACCTCCTGGTTCAATAATAGCGCCTTTATTCTGCTCAATTTATTGAAATCCGCCTTAAAGTAGGAATGGAAGGCCACACTGAACTATCTATGATGTCGTGCGGGGGAGGAAAAAGCACATTTTTGCAGCAGACAACCCTGTGGGAAACAGTAACAATATATGATATGCCGGCCAGCAGGCCACAGCAGTCTTGGTTATTTAAAAGCAAATAGCCACCATTAGCAAGCACAGTGAAAGTAGGAGAAATAGCAGGAGCTGGAATACCCTTTAACACACAAGCAAGATTCGGAGCCGAAACGTTACAAGCCCCGTGCAACTTAATGTGTTTGCAAATAAGGGAATGACCCACAGTTGAATCGCATGACTCCCCCGTGAGAAAAACCTCCCTCCCGTCTCTAAGGCATTTAAACATGAAAGGCAGGGACCAAAGTTCATGCAGGAAGGCACTGCCCAAAGGCTGGAAACGGCCTACAGGATAATGCTTCATGCACGAACTAAATTCAAACAATGAAAAAGGCAAAGCGATAACCCCGTGTACTAGCCACACAGCAGAATCCAATTCCGCAATAGAGAACGGTAAGGGCTCTATCTTTTCAATATGTAACAGAGTGTATGCTGCATCCTTCATGGACATGAATCGCTGTTTCTCAGTCAAATTAAAAGGTGAAAATAAGGCAGAGGTGTTCAAAAATTGCCAAGGAACTTTCCCCATTTTAAGTGTTTGCAAAGTCCATGCAAACTGCATTACTGAACGCAACTGATCCTGACCATGATACAACACAGAAACATCATCTTGTACAATATCAACAACAGAGGAAATAATATTCTCTAAGGTGTAAATGCGGGAAGACAGGGTATTAATACTATTGTCAACAGCAGCAAGCACCTTTTACAAATTTGCTTGATCGATTTCCCGCAGACGGGAAGCAGCTTCAATTTGCGAAAGCTTCCAGAGTTCATTATAAGTTTCATAAATGAATCTCTTAGGTCGAGGACCACGAGGCCCCAGAACAAAATCGGACAGATCAATGTTGCCTGATAGGAGCGATAAATGTTGTTTAACAGAATCTAGGGAAGAGTGCTTCAACCACTGTTTACATAATTTACCAACAGAATATGTCGTCACAGTACGAGAGTCAGAAAACCTGGGATCCGGCCTATCCTGTTTGTAACCAGGAACTGAGTCATGAAAACGCAATTGGCAGGCATTAGATGCAATGGGCCAAGCCAACCAGGGTGACTGAACCAACGTAGAGACATTAAACGAATTGTTCAGAAACAAAACCTGCAATTCGGTAAGGGACATATTAAAGTATAAGCTTTTGTTGGGAGTGGAGGACAAGACAGGAAAGGATGGGGCATTCAATTGTTTGGACGTAGCCAAGCCCCAACATGTCGTTTGATAGACGGTCTGATTCAAAAATAGAATTTGGGATGGGATGAGGCAAGCACGGTGCAAGGCTTCTGTACCCTGCACCTGCCATGCTTTTGTGCCCCAAATAGATTTTAAATCTATGGTGTCACGCCAGTATTCATACCCACCGACAGACAAGGTGCTTAAAAAGGAGCCTGAATATAGCAATTTTGTATGGGTCAACATTATTTTCTGTGTAGAGGAAGTGTTTAATTTAAAGAAATAGGACCCAGGGTTCGATCTATTAAAATCAGTAAAATAAGTAAACTTATTTCTTTGAGTTTGGGAGCTACCTGGCGAAGGGGTCGGACAATGTTTCCACTGGGTGTAATTAAAATGACCCCGAAGGGTACTGGGTTTATGGAGAAAATGGTTGCCCCAATGCTGGTAACAATACAAATCAGCATAATATGCAGAATTCATGTACAGATCTTCAGCATGAAAAGCAGCATAATATTTCAAATCAGTAAATAATGCTTCAACTGCATGCACATCCCAATCATCAGAATGAATATTACTTTTTACGACATCACCCATTGAAACACGAAGGACATTTGGTACATTAATAATTTCGGTTGGACCATGAATTTGGAAGTTCACCGCATCCCAAACGATGCCATCAGCAACTGGAAACGCTGAAATGTTCACAAATGTGTGGTCTCGCTTCATGATGTGCGATGAAGAATGTGGAGCCAAAGTTCCAGCGACAGAGTTCACCGCAGAGCGTTCTGGCAAATAGTGTCCATTAATGAGCAGAAAAAACACTGTGACAAAGCCAATAGACATGAACAAAAAAATTAGGAAAAGTACCAACCAAATGTATGTCCATGGGGGATCAAAAAATTGTCTCTGAACCAGGATACAAAAATACTGAATTTGGATGGGACAAGTGATGGAGTGGAATCCGAGTCAAAGGAATAACGTGTTGGGCTCAGTGGCGTTGTTGGTAAATGAGCCACGGACTCGGTTGCGGGGTAGATATACTCAGGCTCCTCGTTGCAGGGGGACTCCGGGTAGTCGTGCAAGTTATCAGGCAAATCTACCATCTCGATAGCAACATCAGTGACCGTTCGTGCAAGAGGGCCACGAACATTCGTCCGGTAAATGACAGGACAAGAGACCGCTGGTGTAACACTATTCAGGATCGGCCAGATGTTGTAGCTTGACATTTTCCACCGAGATGTATCTGTTCTCCTTGCGACCAGGAAGCGGTGGTAAGATGACTGTACGAGTTCCCTTCAAGCCAAGGACTGGAACCGGTGCACGATAAGAGGGGCCGAATTCTTTTTGTTCTCCACCTTCTCTCGAACCAGATCTCCAATCTTCGGAAGCCAGCCGGCAACCGGAATCTGCAGTGCAGCATCTGTGGCTGAAGGTAAATGTGCAATCGCAAGTTTGTCTCGGGCTTCTTGTAAGTCCTGTAACATAGTAGAATGGTTATCTACATCAAAGATGGCGGATTGCGCCGCCATGTCTAGACCATCAAGGTCAGGCACAAACATTCTTATGCCAAAGAGCATTTCGTATGGGGTCCGCCCACCCAGAGGTATTCTCAGGAGATTATTAAGTGCACGTTGTACGGTATACAAGTGGGCCAGCCAGTTCCTGCCAGTACCTAAGACTCTAGCTGTCAAGGATTGCTTTAAGTCACGGTTCATTCGTTCAACAATCGAATTGCCCTCAGGCCGATACAGTGACGAAAATTTCACCCGCACCCCCAGTGAACCCATTGCGTCCTTGTAAGCCTTAGAGGCAAACGCTGGACCTTGGTCAGAATGGAAGGTGCCACAGGCGAAAATTCCCACAAAGACACGCAAATCCCTTATGACATTTCGAACGTCAGCACTCCGTTGTGGCCAGACCCAGATGAAACGTGTGCACGAATACACTGCAACTAAGATATATTTATATGCAGTGTCTGAAGAAAAGGGACCGCAGTGATCCAGGTAAACACACCCAAAAGGTCTGTTTGAAATGCAGAGCGGGGTCTGTTGTGGCCGTGTAACCGTGGAAGGCTTAATCTGCTGACAAACATCACAAGAAAGCACATAAGTACGGGTTTGTTTGTATAAACCACGCCACCAGTAATGCTGCTGCAAGATGGAAACTGTCGCAGACACCCCAGCATGAGCCGAAGCCATGCCTTCGTGTGCTGCAGTAATCAAGGAAAGCCTGCGGTCCGCGTTGGGAATCAGCCGATCACCAACGTCTGGAATTCTTACATAAGGAGCCTGTTCGGGACCTAATTGATAACAGTATTTGGAAGGGAATCCCGTGGGTAATTAGAACCTTCCTTTGTTGCAGCAATAGCTGCTAGAATATCGGAATCGATTTTAGACATGGATCTGGTAACTGCTGCGACTGAGCACGTGGCTACTGCTGACTTGGCAGCTTCATCTGCCAAGCCGTTACCGACAGCGTGTGCGCCCACACGCTGGTGGCCAAGAGTGTGTACCACCTGTGTGAGAGGCAGACGTTGTTGTAAATCTGCCACTCGAACCCAAAGCATTTTATGCTTAATTGTGCTGCCTTTTGCGTCTCTATAGTCATTTTGTGACCAAAAGAAGAGATTGTCATTGTAAGACTGAACACAGTAGTAGGAATCGCATACAATAAGAGTGGTCACATCCGGATTAGCGAACTCCAGTGCTAGCACCAATGCGCGCAGCTCGACCAATTGTGCAGTACTGTCTCCCAGTGCTTGAGTATGCACCACAGTTGATTTAAATTTTCCGTTCACAAAGGAACCTGCAACAATAGCACATGCGGCTGAATAAGCATGCTTGGAAACTGTGGCCGGTTGTGCCGAACCATCGGTATAAATAATACATTCGTATTCCTCAAGCGGTAGCAACGACAGAGGAGGAGGATGAACGAATTCATACTGTAAAAACTCCTGAGTCTGAAGAGAAGAATCAAAGATAAAAGTGACATCTGGAGACGTCAAAGATGTTGCCCATTGAATCCAACGGGGGTGCAAAGCTTTAGAGTTCGGAACACTTGCTCTCGTCACTGCCTCTAGGGCAGGATAGGGTGTTACCACCAAAATGCGTTTTCCCTGTGCCAGTGCGCGTTCCTTCAGAATCGCCATTTGCACTGCAGTTAGAACTTTCTCCACAGAGAAAAAGCGCATTTCTGCTGAAGTGTATAGATGTGACTTGTATGCAATCGGTACTGTGTCACCTTCGTTAAAGGTCAAGTACGTGAAACCCACTGCCCCTGGAATGATTCTAATAACCAGGTTGGTGTGGTTGTCACGAGTCAACAAGTATTTAGACTCAAGTAAGTCTGTCTGCAAAGACTGCAGAATGGAGGAATGCTCCGGAAGCCAGCATGACTTCGAAAAGTGAGGTTGTATCAAGGCATACAGTGGCTTGATACGCCGGGCATATTCGGGAATGTAAGTACGCCCGAAGTTCAGAAAACCCAGCAAAGACTGAAGTTTCTTCAGAGTAGTAGGAGGGCACAGAAGTGCACATTTCTCCAGAAAATGGGGGGCTAAGCCCTTACCTTCATTGTTGAGCTCATAGCCCAAAAACAAAACGGTAAATTCAGCAATGTGAGATTTGGCAAAGTTAAACTTGTAACCTAGAACCGCAAATTCTAGAATAATGCGGTCCACTGGGGAAAGATGCGGGAATAATTTGTCGTCAGTCAGATAGATATCATCGACGTACGAACATGCATCTGGGTCTATGCCGTCTAACAAAGAGACAACACGAGCAGCGACTACGCCCGGACTGTTTTTATAGCCCATAGGTAAACGCCTGAATTTGAATAATTTACCACCGGAGGTAAAAGCGCTCCATTGGCTACTCTCCGGGGCCAAGTTGTGCGTGTAGAATCCATTGGATAGGTCAAGTGTCGTTTTATATTTTTTACGAACAAGACTGTCTACTAGCGCAGAACTATGTGTGTTTTGCACTGCAAAGGTCCGACAATGAGAGTTCAAATGCCGGTAATCCAAAACGAAGCGTACGATCCATCGGGTTTAGAAACCGCGAAAAGGGGATTATTCATCGGTGACTCGCATGTTTCAATCACTCCCTGATATTCCAACTGGGTCAGAATTTTGGAAACGGGACCTTTAGCTTCCCGTTTGATGGGATATTAGGGTTGTGGCTGTGGTAGGGACCGCAGAGGTATTTCATGTGGTGGTGATTCTTCATCCCAGCCCACATGGTTGCGGTATAATGCCGGAGCCAGGTACACAGCCCATTCAGCTGCAAGAGCCTCTGCTTTGTCTTTTGGGACGTGTCGAGAAAAGCTCGGAAGGATTACCTCCTCCCCTTTACGCGCAGCAAGTACGAATGGGGGCGGCCAATCCGCCTCCGCTAACAAAATGTCATACGAAGA
The DNA here is from genome assembly GCA_963921515.1 of Calotriton arnoldi. Lineage (NCBI taxonomy): Eukaryota > Metazoa > Chordata > Amphibia > Caudata > Salamandridae > Calotriton > Calotriton arnoldi. The sequence goes on along the minus strand of CAWUFW010002416.1, from coordinate 1,185,388 downwards.
GGTCAGATTTTCCCCAAAAATCCCTTTTATAACACGCTGTATATCACCTTCAATTTGAATTACAATATTATATAGTCTGTCAGGGGGAGCCACTCTGGTGTCAGCTGTCTCGACAGTAATGAATGTTTCAGTTGCTGTCGCCTCCACATGAGGACGTAGCGCCTCCCGCACTATGGTAACTTCCGCGGCGCTGTCTAGGAGGGTCACTGCCCACGTCCAATCCAGGAGTCTCATTCTCACCGTCTGTGGCATATCTCGCTGTTACAGCGGCAACTTTTTTCTTCTGAAATTGTGGGCGAGAACGTTGAAAATCGTCTGGTTTCCCTCTGACTTGTTGTCGAGGTTGGTCTCGTCCCTGTGGATCCTCTCGACCCCTTCCTCTATCCTGGTGATCTCATCCACCAGCCTGCGAAGATGTTGGTGCCTGTGAAGAACGAGGAGAACGCGAATCAGGGACTTGAAATCTCTCTGGAGATTTAATTCTCGCCCTATCACGCAAATCATAAGTGCGTTCAGAAGAGACGGAAACCGGGGATGCACCTCGCGACCCCGGCTTCTTCTGTTGCTTACCCTGTTTTTTCAACCTCCAGCTCTTTTTAGTAAAAACTGGTTTCTCATCTTTCTCAGACTGAGTTTTTGGTTGTTGTTGCGATTGTGTTTGCGTTTTAGCAAAAGGCTTAACTCCCAGGCTATTGCGACCAATGGTTTTGTAAGCCTGAACAATAATTTTCGGTAATTCGCGAGGCTTGTCCAATTCTGGGACCAAAGCCAAAGCATTAGCTACTTGAAAGTTCACTGCATCGCCCTTGACATTCGCAAGGATCAACTCAGCTACTACGTCGAACACTCCCACCAGTCTCATCCCTAATTCCACAGCCGCTTCAGGGCCATGTTCATCCTGTACTCGTTTAATCACAGAGGGAAGAACTGACATGGAAGGAGTGCCGAAACACTTCGCATATACTGCTGCGAATACCCTACCCCAGTTGTTGCATTCTGCCAACTCGGGTACTAAGTCTTTTGGCAAACTAATCGTCAAAATCCTATGTTTTTCCACAGGAGATGTATTTGGAAAAACTGCCTCCAGCTGGTCAAATTTTTCTGCAAGCCAATAAGGAAAATCATCCTTATTCTGTGGGCGCTTGCCCATCACCGAATTCACCATGACAGGACTTATGGTTATACCGCCTGCACCAGCTGGATGGGCCGCAACTCCAGGCGGGGCTCCCTGGATGTTGCCTGTAACATATTGTACTAAAGCTCTATGTACTCGTATCAAAGACGAATGCATATGACGCAGTTCAGCGACTGTCACCGTCATATAACGCGGATGTGGTGTATACCCGGCCAAGACTGGCCAAGAGGCCCCATCAATTGATAATGGGCCTAAACGAACCGCGGTTACCGGTTGGGGGAGGGCGCCATCAAACCAAACACGGTGTTGCCAAGCCGTGAGCGGTACTTCAAGATTCATATACGGTCTATAGTGATTAGGAACATCGGTGGCTTCATATTCATGGAACAAATTATCAGTCCCATCCACCGCCGGAAAGGTGACCCAAGAGTAAAACACCTCAAAGTGGTAAGCTGGATCTGCTTGTACCACAAAGATCAAGTCGACACCCGGGTCAGGCACTCCATACACTGTTAAGTGAGCCCGGAGCGCTGCGCGGCTATGTGCCGCAATTTGCGTAGCCGTTTCAGGCTATAAGTTCACGACAACCTAATGTGTGGCAGCACAATAGAGGGTATTGTTTAAGAAACCTTTTAACAACTTCAAGCTTGAAAGAACCTATAAAAACGTCAATATAGGAGGTATCACCGACACACACGCTTCCAGAAGCGCCTGTGAAGGGAGTTGTGGACAAGCACAAATATTACTCAAGCGTCTCGCAGATAGCGGCCCCACTCGTTGGTTGCGCCATGTTGTAGGGATTCTGCACATACACAGAGCTATGCACAGGATAATAGGAACTCAGAATATAGTGGTGAGCCAACCATAAACCGTAGCACCTAAAACCCCAACCCGACTAGCTGTAGCGTCTCATTAGCAACAATGCTACCAATGATTAGACAACCCAGAACACGGTATCTCTCTCTCAGGACTCGCAGTAGCAAGAACACCCTTTCATAACTCACTGATACCTGTCCACAACGCGTAAGAAGAGACACTGTATAGTTTAAAATGTTTATTTCAACTAACGTGCTCTAAGATACAGTACACGTGCCAGTACTATCAGCATAATGCATAATGATAAAATAAGCAGCATAGTTACAACTCCATAGAATACAAACGGGGAAAGTATTTCATAAAGCAGTGGATATAAGGCTAAATGACCTTACCACCCTCCCCGTGCTAGTAGCTAGTTTATTATAAAAATAGAAGACCTCTGGGCTTTGACTAGCGAACCCCCATACCTCAATATCTAGATGCAAAGTTTACATCATCAGATACAAACAGCTCTTCTCTCTGGAAAGGTTGTTCTCCAAGTGTCTCTTACAGTGAAAAAACACAATATTAAAGGCACAGGAATTTCTCCAAGGCAGCTGTAAATAGTGTGTTATGTCTAGGTGCGAGGGACTGGCCAAACAAGCAGGAACAAGGGACGTTGTTTTTCGACCTTGTACATGATGTGCAGACGTAGCCCAAAAGGGAACAGGAGAAGAGGTGAAAGATAGAAATGCAGACAGTGCCGGGCAGAAGCGGAGGCATGAAAAAGAACGGCACAAAGGAACGTGCGCAAAAAAGGCCTCATGGCAGCTAGGCCTAAGCCAACGTAGCAAGGCAGACCAGGAGGCCACAAACCACACAACACTATCGACCACATCCTTCCCATAGACTGGTCCGACCACCACATCATCTTATTCCACATCAACCAATCGGTCCCAACTCAACACCCCGCGCAGGACCCCCAAATGGATTAGAAATACAGCTCAGATCCCTCGAGCTGAACTAGAAGAAAGGGTAAGCTCGCTCCTCCCCAACATCACTGATCATCTCCCCACAACCGAACTCACCTCTCTCTACAATTCAAATATGACGCTCATCCTGGACCAACTAGCTCCTCTGAAACTAAAAAAGACAGGAGCATTCCATCCAGATCATGGTTTACTACTGACATCAACGAAGAAAGAAGACAACTAAGAGCCACAGAAAGACTCTGGAGGAACAACCCCTCCGTCATCCGCCGCGATCAACTCCAAGCAGCCCGCAGGAAGTACAAAAAGCACATTAAGAACAAAAAACATAATTTTTCTGCTCCGCGCTAGACAACGCAAAAAACAGACCTAAAGAACTCTTCAATATCATCAGGAAACAAACATCCAAGCCCGTTGCCTCCCCAATACAGGCATCCAAAGAACTGTGTGACAACTTCGCTAACCTTTTCAACGACAAAATCGCCAAGATCAAACTCTCACTAGTCACCAACCACATCCCCTCCACCGAGAACCCGATGCTTGGAATCAACGACAGCGCATCCAAGAACCCTCCAAAACACTGGACCTCCTTCAATCCCATTCAGGAAGCAGAGATAGTCAAACTAATCTCCAGCGCTAAGCCCTCATCCCACGCCCTTGATCAGTTACCCCCTCAACTGACCAAGGACCTGAAACTCGTCCTAGCCCCGCTCTGCTGCAAGATCATAAACAGCTCCTTGAGATCCGGAGTCGTACCAGACTGCCTCAAAGTCGGACAAGTCACGCCACTGTTGAAAAAGCCCGGCCTAGACACAAAGGATCTGAACAACTTCAGACCTGTCTCGAACCTACCTCTTCTATCCAAAATCCTGGAAAGATGTGTACTTCCACAACTGACCCAACACTTGGACAACATCAACCTTCTAGATCCCCACCAATCGGGTTTCAGAAAAGGCACTGAAACCGCGATCCTTAACGTCATAGATGATATACACAAGTCACTTGACTCGGACCAATGTTGCCTTCTCATTCTCCTGGATCTATCGGCAGCATTCGATACGGTCGACCACAAACTTCTCATCAAGGTTCTTCAAGAAAGGGCAGGTCTTGAAGAGACGGTCTTACACTGGTTCTCCTCCTTCCTCCACAACCGCTCACAAAGAATAAAAATCTAAAACTTCGAGTCCGACCTCCACCCCGTAAACAGGGGTGTTCCACAAGGGTCAGTGCTCTCCCCTCAGCTTTTCAACATCTACATTGAACCCCTCACTACCCTACTCAAAAAATCCAACATCCCTTTCCACCTATATGCTGATGACACACAGATCTATCTGGAAACCACCTCCATTGATGACATCCAGAGACTCAACGCCACGCTCAGAGAGGTACAACATTGGCTCTCAAGTAATCATCTAAAACTCAATCAAGAGAAAACGGAAATACTCCTTATCTCCAACAAAGAAGAGAACCCCCAAATTGCAGAATGGCTCAAAGCTATTGATGCTCTCAATGGTAACCTCACCCTGGGGGACTCGGTAAAATCTCTAGGTATCAACCTAAACCCGAAACTGGACATGAACAAACACATTAAAAGTTCTGCAAAAAGCGCCTTCCTTAACTTGAAGCTACTGCACAAAATAAAACCCTTCCTCCCGCCCAAGGACCTTCAACAAGCCACTCAAGCACTGGTGCTGTCCAGACTAGACTACGGGATTGCAGCCCTGGCTGGTACAGCAAAATCCCACCTCGCCCCCCTCAAAACAACCTTCAATGCTGCAGCCAGAATGGTCACCGGAACTAAGAAATTCGACCACATCTCGCCCGCACTCAGAGAACTAAAATGGCTCCCAATTGAAATGCGGGCCAGCTTCAGAACAGCCTGCCTCACGCACAAAGCCCTTCACACAGGCAAACCAGAATACCTGGCTTCCAAACTCAAAAAGGCCGGCCAGACCAGGAACCTCAGGAGCTCCAATACTCTGCTACTCATCCCGCTGAAAACACGCAAACAAAAAACCGCGGCCAGGTCGTTTGCCGGTAATGCGCCCAAAATCTGGAACTCCATTCCCCCCCACATCAGAACGATCCCCTCTTTTGCAAAATTCAAAAGCCTGCTTAAAGTCCTCTTCCTCGATCGTGCACTAGCGAACCAATAGGATCCACGGAAGTGCCTTAGCCGGCACTCCACCTGACTTTAACTCTGTGTCATGTGACATTGACTTCCGCTACCGCCCGAACCCCCTCCGGAACCCTACCCCTTCCCTCCACCCCGAATAAGAAAACTTAGCGGCTACTCGTTCTGTGTGACCTACACTCATCATGTTTCTTTTAGTTCAATTTTTTTTTATTTTATTTATTATTCCTTTGTTTGAACTCTACTCGTCACGAATCACTATGTTCTACTATGATCTCTGTGCTGCTTGTTTGCATATAAGTCACTTGCTGTGAAGCGCTCTGATGCCCTCGGCTACAGCTAGCGCTATATAAAACTCCTAAAATAAATTAAAAAAATAAAAAGATATTTTCCAGTGAACATATATAAATATATATATATTCACACACACAAATCTATAGAAATTTAGCAGCTATAGTTACCTGAGCTAATTATAACTTACACCCCTCGAAATGCACTGCTTATGACCTCATATATAGGCCGTGAAAGCGACTCACCACCCGCTCAAACAACAAGGGGCCATTTGAGGGGAACCCTCTCTTTGATAATGGTACAGCAGGAGATTTGAGTACAACTGGCAGAGTCTCATCCAGAGGCTCAATGTGGGCTGCAAAAACTGTCCTCATAGAAAGGTGATAAAATCGGACCCACTGGAGGGTGAAATTGGTGCTCTAACAGACTACAGATACCGGCGTGCATTGAGAAGGTAATCGCAATGAAAGGCACACCTGAGGCCAATAATATGTTATTTAAGAAGCACGCAGGGTACTGTGGGAAGGCACGTTACTTCTTGATTTTTCACTTGGCCTCTGAGGAAGAGGAAAGCAATCCTCGAAACACGTCAGGCCAGGGGGACGACATATACGGGATGAGAAGCTGCCTGTTCATCTAAAATAAAGGTTGTTTCCTTACCTGCTACGGAGTGCGGCTTTAATTTGCTGGTGCAGTTGTTTGGGACATGTTACACGGCGGCTCCAGGCCGTGAAAGCGACGCACCACCCGCTCAAACAACAAGGGGCCATTTGAGGGGAACCCTCTCTTTGAATATGGCGCAGCAGGAGATTTGAGTACAACTGGCAGAGTCTCATCCAGAGGCTAATGTGGGCTGCAAAAACTGTCCTCATGGAAAGGTGATAAAATCTGGCCCACTGGAGGGTGAAATTGGTGCTCTAACAGACTACAGATACCAGCGTGCATTGAGAAGGTAATCGCAATGAAGGGCACACCTGAGGCCAATAATATGTTATTTAAGAAGCACGCAGGGTACTGTGGGAAGGCACGTTACTTCTCGATTTTTCACTTGGCCTCTGAGGAAGAGGAAAGCAATCCTCGAAACGCGTCAGGCCAGGGGGACAACATAAACGGGATGAGAAGCTGCCTGTTCATCTAAAATAAAGGTTGTTTCCTTACCTGCTACGGAGTGCGGCTTTAATTTGCTGGTGCAATTGTTTGGGACGTGTTACACGGCGGCTCCAGGCCGTGAAATCGAGGCACCACCCGCTCAAACAACAAGGGGCCATTTGAGGGGAACCCTATCTTTGATCATGGCGCAGCAGGAGATTTGAGTACAACTGGCAGAGTCTCATCCAGAGGCTCAATGTGGGCTGCAAAAACTGTCCTCATAGAAAGGTGATAAAATCGGACCCACTGGAGGGTGAAATTGGTGCTCTAACAGACTACAGATACCGGCGTGCATTGAGAAGGTAATCGCAATGAAAGGCACACCTGAGGCCAATAATATGTTATTTAAGAAGCACGCAGGGTACTGTGGGAAGGCACGTTACTTCTTGATTTTTCACTTGGCCTCTGAGGAAGAGGAAAGCAATCCTCGAAACACGTCAGGCCAGGGGGACGACATATACGGGATGAGAAGCTGCCTGTTCATCTAAAATAAAGGTTGTTTCCTTACCTGCTACGGAGTGCGGCTTTAATTTGCTGGTGCAGTTGTTTGGGACATGTTACACGGCGGCTCCAGGCCGTGAAAGCGACGCACCACCCGCTCAAACAACAAGGGGCCATTTGAGGGGAACCCTCTCTTTGAATATGGCGCAGCAGGAGATTTGAGTACAACTGGCAGAGTCTCATCCAGAGGCTCAATGTGGGCTGCAAAAACTGTCCTCATAGAAAGGTGATAAAATCTGGCCCACTGGAGGGTGAAATTGGTGCTCTAACAGACTACAGATACCAGCGTGCATTGAGAAGGTAATCGCAATGAAAGGCACACCTGAGGCCAATAATATGTTATTTAAGAAGCACGCAGGGTACTGTGGGAAGGCACGTTACTTCTCGATTTTTCACTTGGCCTCTGAAGAAGAGGAAAGCAATCCTCGAAACGCGTCAGGCTAGGGGGACGACATAAACGGGATGAGAAGCTGCCTGTTCATCTAAAATAAAGGTTGTTTCCTTACCTGCTACGGAGTGCGGCTTTAATTTGCTGGTGCAATTGTTTGGGACATGTTACACGGCGGCTCCAGGCCGTGAAAGCGACGCACCACCCGCTCAAACAACAAGGGGCCATTTGAGGGGAACCCACTCTTTGATCATGGCGCAGCAGTAGATTTGAGTACAACTGGCAGAGTCTCATCCAGAGGCTCAATGTGGGCTGCAAAAACTGTCCTCATAGAAAGGTGATAAAATCGGACCCACTGGAGGGTGAAATTGGTGCTCTAACAGACTACAGATACCAGCGTGTATTGAGAAGGTAATCGCAATGAAGGGCACACCTGAGGCCAATAATATGTTATTTAAGAAGCACGCAGGGTACTGTGGGAAGGCACGTTACTTCTCGATTTTTCACTTGGCTTCTGAAGAAGAGGAAAGCAATCCTCGAAACGCGTCAGGCCAGGGGGACGACATAAACAGGATGAGAAGCTGCCTGTTCATCTAAAATAAAGGTTGTTTCCTTACCTGCTACGGAGTGCGGCTTTAATTTGCTGGTGCAATTGTTTGGGGCATGTTACACGGCGGCTCCAGGCCGTGAAAGCGACGCACCACCCGCTCAAACAACGCGGGGCCATTTGAGGGGAACCCTCTCTTTGATCATGGCGCAGCAGGAGATTTGAGTACAACTGGCAGAGTCTCATCCAGAAGCTCAATGTCGGCTGCAAAAACTGTCCTCATAGAAAGGTGATAAAATCGGACCCACTGGAGGGTGAAATTGGTGCTCTAACAGACTACAGATACCAGCGTGTATTGAGAAGGTAATCGCAATGAAGGGCACACCTGAGGCCAATAATATGTTATTTAAGAAGCACGTAGGGTACTGTGGGAAGGCACGTTACTTCTCGATTTATCACTTGGCCTCTGAGGAAGAGGAAAGCAGTCCTCGAAACGCGTCAGGCAAGGGGGACGACATAAACGGGATGAGAAGCTGCCTGTTCATCTAAAATAAAGGTTGTTTCCTTACCTGCTACGGTGTGCGGCTTTAATTTGCTGGTGCAATTGTTTGGGACATGTTACACGGCGGCTCCAGACCGTGAAAGCGACGCACCACCCGCTCAAACAACAAGGGGCCATTTGAGGGGAACCCTCTCTTTGATCATGGCGCAGCAGGAGATTTGAGTACAACTGGCAGAGTCTCATCCAGAGGCTCAATGTGGGCTGCAAAAACTGTCCTCATAGAAAGGTGATAAAATCGGACCCACTGGAGGGTGAAATTGGTGCTCTAACAGACTACAGATACCAGCGTGCATTGAGAAGGTAATCGCAATGAAGGGCACACCTGAGGCCAATAATATGTTATTTAAGAAGCACACAGGGTACTGTGTGAAGGCACGTTACTTCTCGATTTTTCACTTGGCCTCTGAGGAAGAGGAAAGCAATCCTCGAAACGCGTCAGGCCATGGGGACGACATAAACGGGATGAGAAGCTGCCTGTTCATCTAAAATAAAGGTTGTTTCCTTACCTGCTATGGAGTGCGGCCTTAATTTGCTGGTGCAATTGTTTGGGACATGTTACATGGCGGCTCCAGGCCGTGAAAGTGACGCACCACCCGCTCAAACAACAAGGGGCCATTTGAGGGGAACCCTCTCTTTGATCATGGCGCAGCAGGAGATTTGAGTACAACTGGCAGAGTCTCATCCAGAGGCTCAATGTGGGCTGCAAAAACTGTCCTCATAGAAAGGTGATAAAATCGGACCCACTGGAGGGTGAAATTGGTGCTCTAACAGACTACAGATACCAGCGTGTATTGAGAAGGTAATCGCAATGAAGGGCACACCTGAGGCCAATAATATGTTATTTAAGAAGCACGCAGGGTACTGTGGGAAGGCACGTTACTTCTCGATTTTTCACTTGGCCTCTGAGGAAGAGGAAAGCAATCTTCGAAACAGCGTCAGGCCAGGGGACGACATAAACGGGATGAGAAGCTGCCTGTTCATCTAAAATAAAGGTTGTTTCCTTACCTGCTACGGAGTGCAGCTTTAATTTGCTGGTGCAATTGTTTGGGACATGTTACACGGCGGCTCCAGGCCATGAAAGTGACGCACCTCCCGCTCAAACAACAAGGGGCCATTTGAGGGGAACCCTCTCTTTGATCATGGCGCAGCAGGAGATTTGAGTACAACTGGCAGAGTCTCATCCAGAGGCTCACTGTGGGCTGCAAAAACTGTCCTCATAGACAGGTGATAAAATCGGACCCACTGGAGGGTGAAATTGGTGCTCTAACAGACTACAGATACCAGCGTGCATTGAGAAGGTAATCGCAATGAAGGGCACACCTGAGGCCAATAATATGTTATTTAAGAAGCACACAGGGTACTGTGGGAAGGCACGTTACTTCTCGATTTTTCACTTGGCCTCTGAGGAAGAGGAAAGCAATCCTCGAAACGCGTCAGGCCAGGGGGACGACATAAACAGGATGAGAAGCTGCCTGTTCATCTAAAATAAAGGTTGTTTCCTTACCTGCTACGGAGTGCAGCTTTAATTTGCTGGTGCAATTGTTTGGGACATGTTACACGGCGGCTCCAGGCCGTGAAAGCGACGCACCACCCAATCAAACAACAAGGGGCCATTTGAGGGGAACCCTCTCTTTGATCATGGTGCAGCAGGAGATTTGAGTACAACTGGCAGAGTCTCATCCAGAGGCTCAATGTGGGCTGCAAAAACTGTCCTCATAGAAAGGTGATAAAATCGGACCCACTGGAGGGTGAAATTGGTGCTCTAACAGACTACAGATACCAGCGTGTATTGAGAAGGTAATCGCAATGAAGGGCACACCTGAGGCTAATAATATGTTATTTAAGAAGCACGCAGGGTACTGTGGGAAGGCACGTTACTTCTTGATTTTTCACTTGGCCTCTGAGGAAGAGGAAAGCAATCCTCGAAACGCGTCAGGCCAGGGGGACGACATAAACGGGATGAGAAGCTGCCTGTTCATCTAAAATAAAGGTTGTTTCCTTACCTGCTACGGAGTGCGGCTTTAATTTGCTGGTGCAATTGTTTGGGACGTGTTACACGGCGGCTCCAGGCCGTGAAAGCGAGGCACCACCCGCTCAAACAACAAGGCGCCATTTGAGGGGAACCCTCTCTTTGAACATGGCGCAGCAGGAGATTTGAGTACAACTGGCAGAGTCTCATCCAGAGGCTCACTGTGGGCTGCAAAAACTGTCCTCACAGACAGGTGATAAAATCGGACCCACTGGAGGGTGAAATTGGTGCTCTAACAGACTACAGATACCAGCGTGCATTGAGAAGGTAATCGCAATGTAGGGCACACCTGAGGCCAATAATATGTTATTTAAGAAGCACACAGGGTACTGTGGGAAGGCACGTTACTTCTCGATTTTTCACTTGGCCTCTGAGGAAGAGGAAAGCAATCCTCGAAACGCGTCAGGCCAGGGGGACGACATAAACAGGATGAGAAGCTGCCTGTTCATCTAAAATAAAGGTTGTTTCCTTACCTGCTACGGAGTGCAGCTTTAATTTGCTGGTGCAATTGTTTGGGACATGTTACACGGCGGCTCCAGGCCGTGAAAGCGACGCACCACCCAATCAAACAACAAGGGGCCATTTGAGGGGAACCCTCTCTTTGATCATGGTGCAGCAGGAGATTTGAGTACAACTGGCAGAGTCTCATCCAGAGGCTCAATGTGGGCTGCAAAAACTGTCCTCATAGAAAGGTGATAAAATCGGACCCACTGGAGGGTGAAATTGGTGCTCTAACAGACTACAGATACCAGCGTGTATTGAGAAGGTAATCGCAATGAAGGGCACACCTGAGGCTAATAATATGTTATTTAAGAAGCACGCAGGGTACTGTGGGAAGGCACGTTACTTCTTGATTTTTCACTTGGCCTCTGAGGAAGAGGAAAGCAATCCTCGAAACGCGTCAGGCCAGGGGGACGACATAAACGGGATGAGAAGCTGCCTGTTCATCTAAAATAAAGGTTGTTTCCTTACCTGCTACGGAGTGCGGCTTTAATTTGCTGGTGCAATTGTTTGGGACATGTTAGACGGCGGCTCCAGGCCGTGAAAGCGACGCACCACCCGCTCAAACAACAAGGGGCCATTTGAGGGGAACCCTCTCTTTGATCATGGCGCAGCAGGAGATTTGAGTACAACTGGCAGAGTCTCATCCAGAGGCTCAATTTGGGCTGCAAAAACTGTCCTCATAGAAAGGTGATAAAATCGGACCCACTGGAGGGTGAAATTGGTGCTCTAACAGACTACAGATACCAGCGTGTATTGAGAAGGTAATCACAATGAAGGGCACACCTGAGGCCAATAATATGTTATTTAAGAAGCACGCAGGGTACTGTGGGAAGGCACGTTACTCCTCGATTTTTCACTTGGACTCTGAAGAAGAGGAAAGCAATCCTCGAAACGCATCAGGCTAGGGGGACGACATAAACGGGATGAGAAGCTGCCTGTTCATCTAAAATAAAGGTTGTTTCCTTACCTGCTACGGAGTGCGGCTTTAATTTGCTGGTGCAATTGTTTGGGACATGTTACACGGCGGCTCCAGGCCGTGAAAGCGACGCACCACACGCTCAAACAACAAGGGGCCATTTGAGGGGAACCCTCTCTTTGATCATGGTGCAGCAGTAGATTTGAGTGCAACTGGCAGAGTCTCATCCAGAGGCTCAATGTTGGCTGCAAAAACTGTCCTCATAGAAAGGTGATAAAATCGGACCCACTGGAGGGTGAAATTGGTGCTCTAACAGACTACAGATACCAGCATGTATTGAGAAGGTAATCGCAATGAAGGGCACACCTGAGGCCAATAATATGTTATTTAAGAAGCACGTAGGGTACTGTGGGAAGGCACGTTACTTCTCGATTTTTCACTTGGCCTCTGAGGAAGAGGAAAGCAATCCTCGAAACACGTCAGGCCAGGGGGACGACATAAATGGGATGAGAAGCTGCCTGTTCATCTAAAATAAAGGTTGTTTCCTTACCTGCTACGGAGTGCGGCCTTAATTTGCTGGTGCAATTGTTTGGGACATGTTACACGGCGGCTCCAGGCCGTGAAAGTGACGCACCACCCACTCAAACAACAAGGGGCCATTTGAGGGGAACCCTCTCTATGATCATGGCGCAGCAGGAGATTTGAGTACAACTGGCAGAGTCTCATCCAGAGGCTCAATGTCGGCTGCAAAAACTGTCCTCATAGAAAGGTGATAAAATCGGACCCACTGGAGGGTGAAATTGGTACTCTAACAGACTACAGATACCAGAGTGCATTGAGAAGGTAATCGCAATGAAGGGCACACCTGAGGCCAATAATATGTTATTTAAGAAGCACGCAGGGTACTGTGGGAAGGCACGTTACTTATCGATTTTTAGGTCTCGCCTACGCAGCGCGCATGCGCTGCATAGGAGAGACCTTTAGCGATCGGCACAGCTTTGGGAGCAAAAACGTGCACGCGTTGCATTGCTTGCAATGGCAACGCGTGCACGTCTGGCGATTCCCTTGCGGGAGCGCGCGGCGCCATATGGTGGCGCAATCATCGCGCCTTGCTGCACGCTCCCGCAAGGGAATCGCACAGGCCCCCTCCCCCTGCTGCCGCGCGAGGCGCGCGCTTGTGCTGGTTCTTTCTTGCTCCTTCCCGATGATTCAGTTAAGCACGTTGCTATACTTCTACACTCTAGACACCTTTACTGCACTCTCCCGTCCTCTCTACCTTTCACTCTCTCTTATCTCCCTAAACGTCTTAGACGGCAAGTCTGTCACCAACTATCGATGCTCCTGGATGCTTATTTTCTTCTTCCGTCTCTTCAATCTGGTTTCCATTGTTCATATTCTGCTTAAACCATGATTTATCTCTCCTTCATCGGTCTTGTCTCACCCAGTGCTGCGCCCCTCACTCCCCCTCTTTTGTTGTCCCTACATTTTTTCCAAGCCTCCCATCCTGTGCTTCTTTCCCCAAGCTTTGGGACACGTCCTGTCTGTAGTACTCTCCCACCACCAGCTCACTCCACTGTCTGTGAGGCATTGACAAATCTCCTTTTCTGAGAAGTCTTCACCTGTATCGTTCCATGTCTTTAAACCCTTGCTGTAAATAAGTAAAATGAATAAATTAATGATTCATTCATACCCACAGCCTCTTATTCAGAAAAACTGTAGACTTAGACTACCCCTTGGCAACAGTCTCTAGCAGAGGTGTAGCTGGGCAAGCGGGGGTGGGAGGGGGGAGTGCAAGCAAGGGGACTGGGGGGACTGCCTGCTGTGCTATGTTACCCTCGCGTACACAGTCAGTCGCTTCTTGCACTCGAACATAGAGGTGCGACACACAGACTCGTGTTCCAGGAAAAGAGCCTATATTGTGGGAAGGCACAAAACCACCACCCCAGGACAGATTGAAATGAAACAGGATGCTGGTCTGATGGACCAACTACTGAGTTGTGAACTGACTCGTAGGTTATAATCTGTTGTTGGGTACAGCAGTGGGGGTGCTCTGCTGCTATATCAGAAGACCCTCGGCTCTCCGATTAGTACTTTTATCGGGAGAAGGCTGTAGACCAGTCCTGCTGCTTCCACCCACTGTGCTATGTATAGAGCTCAAGCAAGCAGCTGCCTGGCTTGTAAATCTATTTTATCCTAAGCAGACACAGGGTGACTACATGGCTACGGTCTCATCCGCCTCCCCTCACACCTTCTTGGATGAACTACTGTGTAATGATGAGAGGTAGATCAAAAAAAGGAATTTGGGAGAACCATAAAAGAGGTAAAGCGCAAGACATTCTTATAGCAAACAAAAAATAGTGATTGCCATGAATGAAGAGAAAGTCCATGAACGATACAAACAAGTCTCTGAAAAGTGGACAGAGGGCTAGAGATCGAGGGAGATGGAAAGAAAACAACAAGCATTGGCATAGCCAATAGGTCTCGCTTTTGGGACCTTATAAGTATTTAGTTATGCAGCACAATATCCTTGGTGCAACAACATCAAATGTTGCATGGCTAAACACTTATAAGGTCCCAAAGGCGAGACCTATTGGCTATGCCAATGCTTGTTCACTTGGCCTGTGAGGAAGAGGAAAGCAATCCTCGAAACGCGTCAGGCCAGGGGGACGACATAAACGGGATGAGAAGCTGCCTGTTCATCTAAAATAAAGGTTGTTTCCTTACCTGCTACGGAGTGCAGCTTTAATTTGCTAATGCAATTGTTTAGGACATGTTACACGGGGGCTCCAGGCCGTGAAAGCGACGCACCACCCGCTCAAACAACAAGGGGCCATTTGAGGGGAACCCTCTCTTTGATCATGGCGCAGCAGGATATTTGAGTACAACTGGCAGAGTTTCATCCAGAGGCTCAATGTGGGCTGCAAAAACTGTCCTCAAAGAAAGGTGATAAAATCGGACCCACTGGAGGGTGAAATTGGTGCTCTAACAGACTACAGATACCAACGTGCATTGAGAAGGTAATCGCAATGAAGGGCACACCTGAGGCCAATAATATGTTATTTAAGAAGCACGCAGGGTACTGTGGGAAGGCACGTTACTTCTCGATTTTTCACTTGGCCTCTGAGGAAGAGGAAAGCAATCCTCGAAACGCGTCAGGCCAGGGGGACGACATAAACGGGATGAGAAGCTGCCTGTTCATCTAAAATAAAGGTTGTTTCCTTACCTGCTACGGAGTGCGGCTTTAATTTGCTGGTGCAATTGTTTGGGACATGTTACACGGCGGCTCCAGGCCGTGAAAGCGACGCACCACCCGCTCAAACAACAAGGGGCCATTTGAGGGGAACCCTCTCTTTGATCATGGCGCAGCAGGAGATTTGAGTACAACTGGCAGAGTCTCATCCAGAGGCTCAATGTGGGCTGCAAAAACTGTCCTCATAGAAAGGTGATAAAATCGGACCCACTGGAGGGTGAAATTGGTGCTCTAACAGACTACAGATACCAGCGTGCATTGAGAAGGTAATCGCAATGAAGGGCACACCTGAGGCCAATAATATGTTATTTAAGAAGCACGTAGGGTACTGTGGGAAGGCACGTTACTTCTCGATTTTTCACTTGGCCTCTGAAGAAGAGGAAAGCAATCCTCGAAACGCGTCAGGCCAGGGGGACGACATAAACGGGATGAGAAGTTGCCTGTTCATCTAAAATAAAGGTTGTTTCCTTACCTGCTACGGAGTGCGGCTTTAATTTGCTGGTGCAATTGTTTGGGACATGTTACACGGCGGCTCCAGGCCGTGAAAGTGACTCACCTACCGCTGAAACAACAAGGGGCCATTTGAGGGGAACCCTCTCTTTCATCATGGCGCAGCAGGAGATTTGAGTACAACTGGCAGAGTCTCAACCAGAGGCTCAATGTCGGCTGCAAAAACGGTCCTCATAGAAAGGTGATAAAATCGGACCCACTGGAGGGTGAAATTGGTGCTCTTACAGACTACAGATACCAGCATGCATTGAGAAGGTAATCGCAATAAAGGGCACACCTGAGGCCAATAATATGTTATTTAAGAAGCACGCAGGGTACTGTGGGAAGGCACGTTACTTCTCGATTTTTCACTTGGCCTCTGAGGAAGAGTAAAGCAATCCTCGAAACGCGTCAGGCCAGGGGGACGACATAAACGGGATGAGAAGCTGCCTGTTCATCTAAAATAAAGGTTGTTTCCTTACCTGCTACGGAGTGCGGCTTTAATTTGCTATTGCAATTGTTTGGGACATGTTACACGGCGGCTCCAGGCCGTGAAAGCGACGCACCACACGCTCAAACAACAAGGGGCCATTTGAGGGGAACCCTCTCTTTGATCATGGCGCAGCAGGAGATTTGAGTACAACTGGCAGAGTCTCATCCAGAGGCTCAATGTGGGCTGCAAAACTGTCCTCATAGAAAGGTGATAAAATCGGAACCACTGGAGGGTGAAATTGGTACTCTAACAGACTACAGATACCAGAGTGCATTGAGAAGGTAATCGCAATGAAGGGCACACCTGAGGCCAATAATATGTTATTTAAGAAGCACGCAGGGTACTGTGGGAAGGCACGTTACTTATCGATTTTTCACTTGGCCTGTGAGGAAGAGGAAAGCAATCCTCGAAACGCGTCAGGCCAGGGGGACGACATAAACGGGATGAGAAGCTGCCTGTTCATCTAAAATAAAGGTTGTTTCCTTACCTGCTACGGAGTGCAGCTTTAATTTGCTAATGCAATTGTTTGGGACATGTTACACGGCGGCTCCAGGCCGTGAAAGCGACGCACCACCCGCTCAAACAACAAGGGGCCATTTGAGGGGAACCCTCTCTTTGATCATGGCGCAGCAGGAGATTTGAGTACAACTGGCAGAGTTTCATCCAGAGGCTCAATGTGGGCTGCAAAAACTGTCCTCAAAGAAAGGTGATAAAATCGGACCCACTGGAGGGTGAAATTGGTGCTCTAACAGACTACAGATACCAACGTGCATTGAGAAGGTAATCGCAATGAAGGGCACACCTGAGGCCAATAATATGTTATTTAAGAAGCACGCAGGGTACTGTGGGAAGGCACGTTACTTCTCGATTTTTCACTTGGCCTCTGAGGAAGAGGAAAGCAATCCTCGAAACGCGTCAGGCCAGGGGGACGACATAAACGGGATGAGAAGCTGCCTGTTCGTCTAAAATAAAGGTTGTTTCCTTACCTGCAACGGAGTGCGGCTTTAATTTGCTGGTGCAATTGTTTGGGACATGTTACACGGCGGCTCCAGGCCGTGAAAGCGATGCACCACTCGCTCAAACAGCAAGGGGCCATTTGAGGGGAACCCTCTCTTTGATCATGGCGCAGCAGGAGATTTGAGTACAACTGGCAGAGTCTCATCCAGAGGCTCAATGTGGGCTGCAAAAACTGTCCTCATAGAAAGGTGATAAAATCGGACCCACTGGAGGTTGAAATTGGTGCTCTAACAGACTACAGATACCAGCGTGCATTGAGAAGGTAATCGCAATGAAGGGGCACACCTGAGGCCAATAATATGTTATTTAAGAAGCATGCAGGGTACTGTGGGAAGGCACGTTACTTCTCGATTTTTCACTTGGCCTCTGAGGAAGAGGAAAGCAATCCTCGAAACGCGTCAGGCCAGGGAGACGACATAAACGGGATGAGAAGCTGCCTGTTCATCTAAAATAAAGGTTGTTCCTTACCTGCTACGGAGTGCGGCTTTAATTTGCTGGTGCAATGGTTTGGGACATGTTACACGGCGGCTCCAGGCCGTGAAAACGACGCACCACCCGCTCAAACAACAAGGGGCCATTTGAGGGGAACCCTCTCTTTGATCATGGCGCAGCAGGAGATTTGAGTACAACTGGCAGAGTCTCATCCAGAGGCTCAATGTGGGCTGCAAAAACTGTCCTCATAGAAAGGTGATAAAATCGGACCCACTGGAGGGTGAAATTGGTGCTCTAACAGACTACAGATACCAGCGTGCATTGAGAAGGTAATCGCAATGAAGGGCACACCTGAGGCCAATAATATGTTATTTAAGAAGCACGCAGGGTACTGTGGGAAGGCACGTTACTTCTCGATTTTTCACTTGGCCTCTGAGGAAGAGGAAAGCAATCCTCGAAACGCTTCAGGCCAGGGGGATGACATAAACAGGATGAGAAGCTGCCTGTTCATCTAAAATAAAGGTTGTTTCCTTACCTGCTACGGAGTGCGGCTTTAATTTGCTGGTGCAATTGTTTGGGACATGTTACACGGCGGCTCCAGGCCGTGAAAGCGACGCACCACCCACTCAAACAACAAGGGGCCATTTGAGGGGAACCCTCTCTTTGATCATGGCGCAGCAGGAGATTTGAGTAAAACTGGCAGAGTCTTATCCAGAGGCTCAATGTGGGCTGCAAAAACTGTCCTCATAGAAAGGTGATAAAATCGGACCCACTGGAGGGTGAAATTGGTGCTCTAACAGACTACAGATACCAGCGTGTATTGAGAAGGTAATCGCAATGAAGGGCACACCTGAGGCTAATAATATGTTATTTAAGAAGCACGCAGGGTACTTTGGGAAGGCACGTTACTTATCGATTTTTCACTTGGCCTCTGAAGAAGAGGAAAGCAATCCTCGAAACGCATCAGGCCAGGGGGACGACATAAACGGGATGAGAAGCTGCCTGTTCATCTAAAATAAAGGTTGTTTCCTTACCTGCAACGGAGTGCAGCTTTAATTTGCTGGTGCAATTGTTTGGGACATGTTACACGGCGGCTCCAGGCCGTGAAAGCGATGCACCACTCGCTCAAACAGCAAGGGGCCATTTGAGGGGAACCCTCTCTTTGATCATGGCGCAGCAGGAGATTTGAGTACAACTGGCAGAGTCTCATCCAGAGGCTCAATGTGGGCTGCAAAAACTGTCCTCATAGAAAGGTGATGAAATTGGACCCACTGGAGGTTGAAATTGGTGCTCTAACAGACTACAGATACCAGCGTGCATTGAGAAGGTAATCGCAATGAAGGGCACACCTGAGGCCAATAATATGTTATTTAAGAAGCATGCAGGGTACTGTGGGAAGGCATGTTACTTCTCGATTTTTCACTTGGCCTCTGAGGAAGAGGAAAGCAATCCTCGAAACGCGTCAGGCCAGGGGGACGACATAAACGGGATGAGAAGCTGCCTGTTCATCTAAAATAAAGATTGTTTCCTTACCTGCTACGGAGTGCGGCTTTAATTTGCTGGTGCAATGGTTTGGGACATGTTACACGGCGGCTCCAGGCCGTGAAAGCGACGCACCACCCGCTCAAACAACAAGGGGCCATTTGAGGGGAACCCTCTCTTTGATCATGGCGCAGCAGGAGATTTGAGTACAACTGGCAGAGTCTCATCCAGAGGCTCAATGTGAGCTGCAAAAACTGTCCTCATAGAAAGGTGATAAAATCGGACCCACTGGAGGGTGAAATTGGTGCTCTAACAGACTACAGTTACCAGCGTGCATTGAGAAGGTAATCGCAATGAAGGGCACACCTAAGGCCAATAATATGTTATTTAAGGAGCACGCAGGGTACTGTGGGAAGGCACGTTACTTCTCGATTTTTCACTTGGCCTCTGAGGAAGAGGAAAGCAATCCTCGAAACGCGTCAGGCCAGGGGGACGATATAAACGGGATGAGAAGCTGCCTGTTCATCTAAAATAAAGGTTGTTTCCTTACCTGCTACGGAGTGCGGCTTTAATTTGCTGGTGCAATTGTTTGGGACATATATATATATATATATATATATATATATATATACTTGAAGTTGAAGGATCACAAGAAAACAACAGCCAGCCATGGCAACAACTTGAGTCACTTCTTTCTTGGAGATATATATATATATATATACATTACATTTTGGTCGCAAAACATTCACACATACTACTGCGATTCGATATTAGGAAGGGACACTCTCAACATGCCCCTTCCCAATATCGAATCGCAATTTGCTATTTGGTAATAGATTACCGATTTGCAAATAGGGCTTTGTACATTTTAAAAGCCTTTTTGTGTTTGCAAATGGGCAGATTCTGTGAATCGGTCTGTTTGCGACCACAAAAATGCTTTGTACATGTGGCACTTAAAGCCTTGTTTCCTGTTATGTACATCTGTGGCACCTTCTGCCTTGCTTCTACTCAGATCGCCTCCCACTTGGCTACTTATTCCATATTTATTTGAAAAATAATTACTTGTGTGAAAATGTTCTATACTGGAACATTTTCCGTTTTTTAAAATTTATAATAGAGGCATTTGTGGGATTTGTGTTGGAGTTTGTTTGTAATTAATTTTGGATTTTCATATATTTTTCAAGATTTATCCCATAATAGTCATTCATGCCTAATGTTCCTTCCATAACCCAGTACTCTTTGCTTTAAGACTGGAATAAGCAACTTTAATTGATTCACATCTTTCTAATTAATACACATTGTTCATTTTATTGTAGGCTTCAAACAAAGGACATGTTTCTGCAGTCAATATGTGTTTCTTCCTGTGCAAAAACTTTGTATTCCTAGGGCTTTCTCAAGGTTGACAATTGGGGGCATATTTACAAGCCCCTATCGCCACAAAAACGTCACTTTTAGTGACGTTCCTGTGGTGATAAACCCTTTTCCTTATTTACAAGGCGGCGTTAAGCCACTTAACTTGGCTTAACGCCGCCTTGTAAATAATGCCCCCTTTCACGCTACACTTAGCGTGAAAGGGGCGTGCAATGGGTGTTGTGGTGGGCGTTTCGGCGCAATACCTATTGATTTTGACGCTGCCCCCTATTTACAAGGGTGGGGTACATAGGAGGCAGTGCCAAAATTAAGACCAGGGGAAACCTGGTCTTAACATGGCAAAATGAGTAGAAATGTTTTATTTCTACTCTTTTTTTCTGTTTCTATGTGTGCTGCATTGTGCAGCACACTTAGAAACAGCAAATTGCCATGAATGATTGTTTATGTGCAGGAAGGTGTCCCTTCCTGCGCATAAACAATCATTTAAAAAAATGACAATTTGCAACTTGTATGTGTGCTGCACAATGCAGCACACAAAGAAGTTACAAATCGCCATTTTGGATTGTTTATGTGCAGGAAGGGACACCTTCCTGCACATAAACAATCATTCCCTCAACACAGGCACCCTTGCACTATGGTACAAGGGTGCCTGTGTTGGAGCTAGGCAGCTGAATTTAGCACCATCTCAGAGGTGCACCATATTATTGTAAATATGGCGCATCCCTGCGTTTCTAAAGTGACGGAGTGCAGCGTAAGCAATTTTGGAGCTAACCTGTACTCCGCCACTTTCTTATGCATTTGCCCCTTGGTTCTTTCCAGAACCATATGGCATCAGAGTCTTACTCCTTATGGGAGTCCTTATTTTAGAGGTTGTTAGTCAAACATAGTCAAATTTGTTAGTTCAATGTCCAGATAAATATTAGCAACACAATCTGTGGAGGATGCTGAAAGTTTGTCACAACAGACCACAGAAGCAACAAAATCAACATTTGTTAGCTAACGATCAACAGGAACATCGTACAGGTGATAATTCTGAAGATACTGATGGGCATTAATTTATATTAGTTATGGCTCCCTTATGATGATCATCTGGGAAAGCAAGAAGTTCATCTTTAAGTTCATGTTTCATTCACTTTTAGTTACTATTATTCCACATGCCAGACAACTGGTGGCCAATTCACAATTTCCCCTAAATGCCCGTGTGTATTGGCCCCAGAGCATCTATTATATGAATAAAATTGGAATATTCAGGGAATATTCATATACAGTTTATTCATGAAGAAAGGATTGTACCTTCTTTGTGTTTTAATTGAGAGTTGAACAATTCTGGGCCAATTCTTAAAGGCATTTATGGGTATGTGAAGTAATACTCCTGTATTACTACCTAATGTACTCATAAACGCCTTTGTAAATGTGCCCCTTAGTACTAAGCAACCACAAAGTCTTCATTTTCAATTCCCCCTTCCAGCTGACTTCCTCCTTTCACCTGCAGACTGATAGGATCAGCAATGTGAGCTTACCTGTATTCAAATGGTTAAAGCAACCTAGAATATATATTAGTTCGTTATAGGGCAAAAAGTTAAAATAATTGAGTTCAGTACTTAAACAATAAAATTCACATGGGCCGCAATTCTGAGGAGTTGGCAATAGTGGGTGGCACAACCACAACTGGTATGTACCAGAGAATGGGCTATTTATCAGAGATGTTAAATACCGCCTATTCCACATTTTCCAGGTTGTAATACAGCAGAACA
This sequence comes from Calotriton arnoldi, assembly GCA_963921515.1. Classification (NCBI taxonomy): domain Eukaryota; kingdom Metazoa; phylum Chordata; class Amphibia; order Caudata; family Salamandridae; genus Calotriton; species Calotriton arnoldi. The sequence goes on along the minus strand of CAWUFW010002416.1, from coordinate 1,163,160 downwards.
TGCTAAAAGTGTTTACCCTAACAAATTCTAACAAAAAACACACTGGTCCCTAGTAACAATACTTTAGATGCAAATGGCATATAAAAGGCTTTCAAAGGAGTATATGAAAAATAATTTCAAGACACATAGCGCCACAGTGAATATTGGTGCAAAATAAATATGCATGGTGCTCTCTTAAGAAGTGGTACATCGTGATCAACAAGTCTATGAACAAACACAAGAACAGCACAGCCCTTTTGAGCAAATTCTCAACAATCATATAGGGTACATGTTTATAAAGTTAAAGGCATTTAGATCCCAATAAAAATGGTGGGATCATCATTAGGACTCAGGGGGACACAACGAGCCACAGAGAAAGATGAAACAATAATAGAGAAAGGGTGATCAGAGTGAGGCTATGTAAAAGGAAAGTGAGCCAGTATAAGGCATAGGCAATACACATGAGACTGTACTTATATTATGAAAGGTAATACAGTTGCTAAAGGAGGGGGTCCCTGGTGACAAGCCTCAGGAATAGGGTGGCCGGGAATGGCCTACATAAAGAGAAATGGAAAGAGGAGCTGCTTAAAACCCTCAAAATGAGTATTACTGAAGAAGGATGATTGTTGAGAATTTGCTGTAGATGACATTGTGTTTGTTGATACACTTGTTGATCATGATTTATCACTTGAGTGTATCACCTCTACAGAGAGCACCAAGCATGTTTATTTTGCACCAATAATCACTTCTCAGCTATGTCTCTTGAAATTGTGTTTCATAAACTCCTTTGAATACATTTTATTTGCCATATGGTTCTTTGCATCTAGAGTATTGTTGCTAGGAACCAGTGTGATTTTGTTATAATTATTACCCCAGGTCCCTTGGATCTCCCTCATTGAAATATTATTACCATACTAAAATTGGCATATTTTGCCTTTTTTCCAGCCGAGTTCCTCTGGTAACTTTTGTCAGTTAGGGGAACATGTGGGGAAAGGTCCTATTTTGTCTGCACCACATAGAATTCTATTCCGTATGCATACCTCCATTTCTGCAGGCATCAGAAGGATTTAATCGGGTCCCAGGACATGGTTTAATGGCCCATTAAAAATAGTTTTTAATTACAGTTTATCAAAAATGAATAAACTAGACCACATTTGATTGAAACTGTTAAAACTGGCTGCGCAATACTATCAAGTTTATTGTCTTTGTATGCTTATTAGTGTAAAAATTGACTTGATAATCTTTAAGATATACATTTGCACATTTACACTCAATCAATATGAAAGCCATGATATATTTAATGAAAATGCTCCATAAATAATCAAGTACTTTCACCTCCATTTTGGACCCCATGGATACTTTCTCTAAGAGAGAAGATGCCAAAGACATTTCTGCAACCCTTTCTGCAATAGACATCATCACACATTTTGCAACAGTGTAATATCTAGGGAAGACCGCTGCCTTTCCATCCATGCTGTATTATTTATCTAGGTGCAGCAGCATAAACACTTTCGTCAGGAGCACTAATTGTGCTCTAACTAGGAAATGGCGCATACCTATTATTGTGCCTACAGTTTTTCTTTTTAGGATACAGGACTGCAGTTTCAGAGATCCTTCAGGCACCCATTGGTCACCCCTAAACAGGACTTCCGGAAGAGAGGAGCCCTGAGGTGGGAGGCAGACAGAGCAGCAGCGGCAGAAGCAGGTAAGTGTGTTTTTTTTAATTATTTGCTCCCATGCTGCCCCACCATTTTATTTTGGCAGCAGCCGCTGCTGAAATTGGTACTCTGCTGTGCTGCCCCAAGTGTAGACACGAGTTTGTGCATGCACTGGGGCAGCAATTTGTTTTATAACAGGAACCATCATCTCAGTTGCTATATGGTTACATAACTTAGCGCATGAGCTCTGCTCATCAGAAAGTAGTTGGAAATGTGAAGTGATTTAACAATTAGCATGTTTGTATGTACAGTCTCAAGGTGGAATATATCTGCCTTATTGCTCACTACTCAATGTGTTAACAGTGGTTAAAGACCCCTGCAGTATACAATAATTGATATTACAACATTGGAATGTGGAGCACTCCATTGAATACAGTGGAGTGCTCTGGGCTTCTACGGGCAGGTAGAAACCCGCAGAGCAACATTCCAATGTTGCTGTGAACAAAGGCCTCTCAGAGCCCAAGGGGATTTAAACCCCCTCGGGCTCCGAGAGGCCTTTGTTTTTAGTGAGTAGAAAATTCTGCCCTTTAGGGGCGGAGTGTTCTAGTAGCCTTAGAGCCCTCCTAGCAGGCTCTACAGGCTATTAAAAGGCCCACTCCCTTGTTAAAGGCCCTTGCCTTCGGCTCTGGCCTTTAACGCTGAAACAGGCCTTTAATGGCCAGAAGAGCCCGCTAGGTCAGGCTCAAGGGCTTTATTAATTACCTGTCCCCCAATTATGTGCTAATTCAGATGCTAGGGTGCTTAATGAGAAGAAGGGCAACAAACACTCTTAACTCCTGTCAGCACATGATCTGTAAGGCTATTAACACATAGTCTCATTCTCGCTAAAGACAAGCAGACAGACAGAAGACCAACTTTCTTTGCCTGTTGTTTGTTCCCACTTCACTCTCTCACTCAATCTAGAATGCAGGCAAACAGCTTTAGTTAGCTCAAGTTTTAAGCATTTTGATGGACTGAGTCAAACCGAACTGCTTTAGTGTGGATATTTTCACAAACTTATTACTTACTTCCCCATTGCATGGGTATTGCTTGAGCCCTGAAGGTGAACTACATGTGGTAGAAACAGGCTGCCTACTTCATATTTTTTAAGAGTGTTAATTTTAAGGTTTCATCTTTAACCTCATCTAAACCGATGCACTGATACTGCACATGTGATCTAGCTGGGTATGGTAATTATTGAACAAGGTTTTACTGTACCCTTATGGACTGGAGATTTTCTGATCAGTGGGCATACCACAGTGATAGGGTTAGGATTGTCTAGTGCAGAAAAAGCAAATTTCAAGACATAGGGCCTCATTTAGATTTTGGCAGATGTGGGACGTCTGTCCAACCTGCGGTTCTCCTGGTCAGTTTAGCATTTGGGAAAGAACATGCTTCAATAGTGGAAACTTTGACCAATAACTGTCTGCCACTAGGCCATCGGTCAATGATCGACTGACCAGTCACCCTATTTAAGGCAGTCTTTCCATCGTATAATATTAGCGTTCAGGATTGGCAGGAAAAGTCAGGCGGTCCTAAGGGACGATTTTAGCGGTGGTGGCGCCCAATGTGACAATCTTTGTTAGCGCCTTCCCAAATAACTCCTTCTCAATGAATTCCATCTCTACCAGCCTTCAATGGTGCCCCTTAAGCTCTCCATAGCCCCACTCTCAAATTTATGAATTTCTTTTATATTTCTACTAATCCCAGTACGGTGTCAGAATGCTTCGAATCACATACGTATTATACAGTGACAATGAATCATAACAATGCATAAATCAAAGAGTTGCACTCGTACTACTGCACACAACTAGCCCATGAGCATTGTCACTAGTGCATTCTGTCACAGGATGGGCCCTCGTAGCACTATAAGGACATGACATTATTTCCCAGTGCACCAGTCAAGGTTTAGATAAGTGATCAGCCAGCTACACAGTTAGATATCAGAAGTGATGGCATGAACCAACTGAGCTTTCATAGCAGAACAATGCATTACCCACTGATAAGCTTACCATGCATTCTTTTTTAATTTGAGGTGTGTGCTATACATTTTATATGCTAGAACCTGTAAGCGAAAGGCCAACAAAGTAGTTACAGAACATTTTGTTCTTTTTAGCTATGTGTCTGACCCTGTTTCCATACTCACTGAATCTACCCAAAGTCTTCTCAGCATTACAGTTCCCATACCTTTTTTCCTACACTTTCATCATTGCTCACAAGTCAGTGCAGCGTATTTCAATGCATCAAGAGTCACCAAGATATGCTGCACAGATAAGACAAAGCAGGCCCTTGGCCTCGCGCTCCCCTCAGTGACAATTTAGAGGGAGCTGGGTGGTCTGGCAAATGGCAACAACAAGCTTGACGCCCAGTGCGGCAGCACAGGTCGCACCGCCCTAAAGCGGGCGCTGGCGCTCCCAAACAGGAAACCAAAAATACAACTCCCACACACAGGGGATAAACTCTCAGTGTGTCAGGGACATTTCTTTTTTGCTTTTCAGTAACAAACTCTCACTTTTGGAGTTTGTTTTTGAAAATTAAAAAACCTTGCTGACTGTGTGCATTAAACATGGCACCCTCTCAGTAAAGCTCCAGTATATTCAGCAGAGCCAGCACTGTGATGTCTCAACTGAAGGCAAAGAGATCCTCATTGGCCTGGCAGTTATCTAAATGCATGGCAGTCAGTCTTCCACCAGGTCAGTGGAGGACATCGCTCTCCTTAGATGGCAGACCAGACCGACCGACTGCCGTGATCTAAATGAGGCCTTTAGTTTCCTCATGCCTATTGCTTTTGTAGGGACTCATTTGTATCATTTCGCAATGATTTTTAATAGAAAATTCAACTTCCCTAACTGAGAGGGTAATTTAAATTTTAGGCCTGCAGCATATTTTCACACTATGTGTAGCTCCCATTATGAAAGACTGCTGTTTTCCACTCTCAAAGTAATTAAACCTCTATTCGCAAATGAAAATCTAATTGTTTTTTAAATGCATAGAATTCCATGCAGGCACAAATAATAAGCTAGTCACTAAAACAAATGTATAATTTCATGACACATTTATACAGAAACTCAACTTACCTCACAATAAGGGTTATTTAAGCAGGGAGATTGCAGCATGTTCTCACTCTATTCATAGCTCCCATGATGATTGTTTCATTACAGTTTTGATCTTCAAGCCAAGGTTGGGGCAAGAAGCTTTGCCGCTCTTGGCAAAATGGCACTTTACTTCCCTCCTCCACACTCTGTTGAAACAATTTTTATTTTTGTTGGGGCAAGAGAGCCCCTCCTGCTACTTACACTCTAGGCAGCTGCCTGTTTGCCATACTTTCAACACCTACATGACACCTCTAGCAGACATCGTCAGAACCTACGATCTCAGCATCATATCCTAGGCTGACAACACGCAGCTCATCCTCTCAGCAGAAACCACCACTACGAGGACCAACTCCCACAACTGCATGAACAATGTCACAGACTGGATGAAGAACAACTGTCTGAGGCTCAACACTGACAAGAACGAATTGCTGATCTTTTGCAACAGCGCCTCCCCTTAGAACAACACCTGGTGGCCCGCAAACTCAGACCCACTCCCAAACCAACAGACTACACCTGCAATCTCGGCATCATCATGGACAGCAAACTCACCATAAAATGACAGATCAGCACAGTCACCTTCGCCTGCTTCCACACTCTTTGCATGCTACGAAGGATCTACAAATGGCTCCCTATCGGCACGATGAAAACCATCACTCAAGCCCTAGCGACCAGCCGGCTAGACTATGGCAACGCACTGTATGGAGGAACCACCACCAACTCATGAGGAGATTTCAGGCGATACAGAACTCAGCGGCCAGACTTATCCTCAACCTGCCCAAACAGACCCACATCAGGAACCTGCATTGGCTCCCCGTGCAGAAAAGATGGCAATTCAAGATATTGACACACGCCTACAAAGCCCTCCATGACCTAGGACCAGCGTACATCGACCTGAACTTCCACTAACCATACAGAGATCTTCGCACCACCTCCCTCGCACAGACATCCCTCGCATCCGCCAAAGCCAGTGGAGGCCATTCCTTCTCTCACCTCGCTGCCAAGTCCTGGAACGGCCTTCACCTTCCTCTCCAGACATCACCCTCACTAGCTGAATTTAGGAAGAGACTGAAGACTTGGCTTTTCGACTGAGTACAGCAACCTAGCGCCTGGATACCCTCACAGATGATTAGCAGTGCTGTAAAAATACCTACTAATTGATTGACTGATTACTTTAGAACCTACCTTGCAGGTAATTACTCATTTGTAGTCCGTAGAGGCACTCCTTTAGTAGTAGAATTTCATGCAGGTCAATGAAGGCAACACTTGGGGTGCTATGGGGAATGCTTCGTGGGGCCCGGCCGAGCAGTCTGCCAGGGCCGGTTTCAGTTCCCAGTCTGCCGGCCCTGGCCCCTGACAGGCTTCCTGCTCACAGACCACAAACTGAACTGCCCCCGCTAACACCACCATCATACAGCAGGCTGCATAAGTAAGCAGATTTGTTCGCAAATGCCGCAGAAACCAGTGGAAAAGATCATTCTGAGGCCAAATGTTTTTTTCCATTCTAGAGGCCAAATCCCATAATGGTCAGATTGAGGTCTGGAGATACTGGCTGGAATTAGTGATTCCGGGCAGTCGGTCTTGAGGGCCAGACTGAGAATCAAAATTAGCCCTAGCAAAAATTTTCCGAACGGACCCACTTTTGCTTTCTTCCTCTTTGTCTTTCTCTCTCCCTCTGCCTCCTCTCTCTCTCTGTTTTATCTTTCTCTGCACCCTCGCTATTCCTGTTGTCGTAAACCCCAGGAAGCAGTAAAAAGTGACAAAGGGAATGGCAGTAGACCTTAAATCCAGCCTCCACAGGCTCCAGCCCTTGGAGAAATGTCCAATAATATAAATGGTCAAACAAGCTCTCCAGTATCCCTGCACCCTATTGTTTTGTATATCTGCATATCACTGTGTGTACTGATGTATTTCATAATCAAATATGAAAGTTGTTTCTAATTAATCTGAAGTGTTCTTTAGCTCCGAATATGGTTACGTTTCAGGACTCTATTAGGCCCAGAATCCATTTTATTGAGGGTAATATATTTGCACATTTTTACAAGGCCTTGCCCCGTTTTCAGTTTTTGGCAACTGGGAGTGGGATTTTAGGAGATTAATGAACTCAGTTTTGTATTCATGAATGATAACTTCTCATCAAGGACATCTCACACTTCCTCCAGGAGAGGATCCCGCCACAAAGTAAATACGTTCAATCGACTTGTTTTGAGAGAGAGAAAAAGGTACATAAACCTTCCTAAATTTTATGTATTTTAGCATTAGGCTCCAAGTGAACTCTTTCCAGCAAGAGCTCTGGACAGTTCAAATGACTTTTTAAATATTGGTTGTGCTGCTTACTATTATGCATTAAACACATGTTAGTCTGGATGGCTTCCCCCATTGTATTTTATTTTTAACACACATAAATCCAGCAAACATGTAATTAGGGTCTTCAGTCAAACAAGCATCATGTACATCTGAATAATCTGTCAGCAGTGGCGGCCGGTAATTCAGGCAGGAGAGGAGGGCAGGCGGGACTCTCTCTCTCTCTCTCATCTAAGGTCAGCTCATCCAGTAAGAGGAGCCGGCAGTCCCTACCTCGTCACAGAGTGGCATTGGGTCAGTTAGAGCTGCTGACCCCAGCCAACTCTGTGCCGAGGTGTCAGTGATAGACACTCGACCCTGGACACTTCAGGGTTTAAAACTGAAGAGCCCAGCTCTGAGGCTTTCAGTCACATCCCCCCTCGTCATGAGGGGGAGGTTCTCCAAATGCTTTGCCAGGCTGAAGAGGTCACATACAAAGGAGCTGTGACAACTTCACCCAGCACATTAGGCACATGTCTAACTCCTGGCTGTCTGACCTGAAAATAAAGAGTGTCTGTCAGGCTGACCTTTGCTAAGCCTGACAGGCACTCTTTATGTTGGCCAAAAGGTGAGGGGGCAGGGCCCCTTTGCCCTTAACAACGATCCGCTGCTGCTGTTCAGTCTCTGTAAATTGGGATTTTTTTTAAATGACAATGCTATGTTAGTTGTTTTTAATAAAACTAACTTCCCTTATTTGAACATTCTCTTAACCTGACAAAGTCTGCAAGCTATTAAGACAAATAGGAAACACATGCGCGCTGAACCGGAGTTTACTGTCACAAACCATCTGTTACAAACAGCTGAACATTACAGCAGATGACAGCTCCATAAGGTGACATTGTATATTCCAATGTTCTGAATCTCACCAAAGGGACCAGCATGAAGCAAGCCGTCAATCAAACATGGCCTACGGACTGGTGTCCAATAAAAGAACCTGTAGCAATGACATCTACCACAGATGTTCAGAGAAGGAGATGATTCACAAAGCGGGATTACACAATTGTTTCTTTCCAGTCCAAGTACACAGTGGACAGAAGGCATAGCATGATACGATGCTCACTCACAATTTATCGTTAAATAGTGGCTGACGTGTTTTCTCAACCCACACAGTTATCTTTCGGGAGCATAGTAATGAATTTGGCCACAATGAAAAGTATTTAGCAGAACAAGGGCTGCCGTAGGCTATATGGAGCATGGAACATAACATTTGCTGTTGCCCTTCTAACTAGGCTTAGGTGAAAAACTTGGTTAAAACTAAATGAGAGAAAATCGATGTTTTAAAAAAAACATTATTTGCAAAGCGAAATTGAGTTAAGGAAACAAACTCTGCTTGAAGAGCAAACTAAAGAAGTACGTGGATATATCTTGACCAGACACTGAAAATGGATTGTTTCTCCCTGGAATGATGTGGACGGCCATAGCAACTCTTACTTCTATCAGTTTATAAGCATAAGCTTTAATGGATCTACTTATTATAATTGGTTGAAAGTGTGGCCAATCAGATTGCTATTCTTCCAGTATTCTGTTTGGCCAACATTCTACATACTGTCTACTGCAACTTGCTTTTTTATTGTGCTGCAAATAAACATCATTGTTACTCTTGTCGTCACAACCGTAGATCTTTGAGCACCTCCCCAATATCTTTCACTCATGTAGTAGTATAGAAGGGCCTTTCTGGAGTGTGTAACATTTGAGAAATGCCTTACAGAGCTCGCTAACATTTATGTCTGATGCAGTAAATACGGAGCAAGAATATTTAGAAGGGAATGGAAAAGGATGTCATTCACTGACAACAATGAATTGGAAAGGAGGACAACCGCCATATAAAGGAATGGCACGGTGGAATCAAAAACAAGCAAGGAGGAGACTTCAACCATTAATAAGAAGGAGCTGGGCTTTGAAAAAACTGCAGTCAGTCATGCACGTTTGCCCTTACAGAAAAAGTTTCTTCAAAAACTCTAGTTCTATATCAACCACCAATGATTTGACATTTAAGCTGGATCCCTTCAGTAGTTGGAAGAGCTACACTGAGTCAGACCTGTCTAGCGTGGTGCTTCCTGAATAATGAATGTCTATGCTGCCCACTTTCTCAAGGATAGGACCGCACATGATGCCTTCTTAGCGCACTGATAGCCTGCCCCGCTGCTGGCATCACCTGTGTAGATGCCCAAGAAATCCAAAGACTTTTACAGAGAGCATCAAGGAGTCTTCTCTAGCCATTAATCAAGATCAAATGAGGACCGCACAAGATACAGTTACAAGTGAAGGCAAGCTGAGTGGTGACTGTCTGGTGATAGTGTTCACATCCTTTTCAAACAAAGGTTGCTTGTTTTTTCACTTTTGTAGCACCCCAAACAGTGACGGCCGGAATGGCTCATGGGTGGTGGGGTGGGCGCGGGGGAGGTGCTGGGCGGGGGGTAGGGGAGCGTGCAGGTCACTACACAATTTCTTTTCTTTTTTTAAATCACTTAACTTCCCGCGCCGGGTCCCGCGTCTCTGCTCCTGCTCTTGTCTTCCAGGAACAGGAAGCACCTGGCACACAGAATTCCCTGACCAATCACAACATAGCAATGCAGCATTGTGATTGGTCTGAGCGCTGTGACACGGTGCTCAGCCAGGGGCCGGAGGGGTGGGCATGTTCTTCATGCAGGCTGTAATGCAGCCTGCATGGAGAACAGGGATAATGCTCATGACTGTTTTGGGCGGCCCGAGAGGGCCGATCAAACAGTCATTGTGCACTTAGGAGGGTTGTACCCTCCTCCCCTGCTCTTCAGGCCCACCCCGCCCCTCACGCAAGCTGCCGCAGCAGGAGAACAAAATAAAATGATAATAACGTTATGTTATTATCATTTTATTTTTTCCTTTCTTTTCCTGCTTGAAGGCAGTGGGGCGACACTCCTCCGCCTTAGCGTAGGAGCCGCCACTGCCCCCAAACATGTTTTTTTCCTGGTATCCTTTAGCATTTATATGGCATATGCACAGACCCACAACCCTCTTCTGCCAGGGTGCCAGAACAAGTGTCCCAGAACCAATCCCACATGGGGTTTCTTGACCTTGCCTTAATACTGATCCTACAATCTAATAAGTTTAACTTAATGTAAATTAAATAATTATCCTCAACCCAAGATTAATTCTAATCAAAATCATTAACTCTATTGAATTTGAATGTATTAAATTAATTAAATATCCTCAAGCTAACCCTCACTCATAATTTAAATTAATTTTTAATGATTTAAAATAACACTAACATTAGCCTTTACTTAATTTGAATTAAGGTTTGCTAAATAGATTCAATTACATATCTAACTGCAACCTTTTTTGATAAAAATGAATGTGAAATCAACCCATGCTCTTATATTAAATATAGTATCTCATAATTAAATTACATGTTGTTGCACTAACCTTGAGAAATATATTGTGTTTTTCTCAGTAATGGTGACATCTATGCAGTGCCATTGCTTTTGGTTGGGTTCAGTTACGTGTTACCACTTCTACTTTTTGAGCTTCTTGTATTTCAGCTTGATCATTTCTCTCTCACTCAGTAACATATTCCTTAATGATTTCATCAACAATATCCTCTGGAATCTGTGTAAATGCTGGATTTGCTGATCTGCAGAGAACATATCTGCCCTGCACCGCTCATCAAATATTAATGCCAGTTTGACTACTTTATCAATGTTTCAATGGAGGTATTTCTAGAATTGCCAGAGATCTCAGATAATTCCTGTGTGAATCCCATTTGAGCCTCAGCTTTTATGAGTATTAACTTTCTCAAACTGTTTCCCTTCTTTCGCCTAAGTAACTGAAAATTGCCAAAATTGGGTCATTCACAATCATTCATTTTCCACCATTAATTCTAGAGTTTTGTGCTCACTGAAACTAATATTATGAATTTTGAGATTTTCTTCTTTAAAATGTATATATTCAACTTTCTTCAGGCTCCCACAGTCACCACAGCATGATGCAATTGAAACTGCAGCCATTTGTACTTTAGAGAGCGGCAGGTAAAGATATATCCAAGGACGAGAAATGTACAGAAAAATGGAATGATTCACATCAGAGTGATCTACAATGGCACCTCCATGGGAATAACTGTGTTAGCGCAGCCAGCGGGGAAGATTTAAAAAGCTATAGAATTAACTTTCCCCAAGAAGAACAGTATGCTGTCATTACCCTGCTTTATTGCTCTCAACACTGAAGAGTGGGGAGACAAAAATAGCCATTTGTCAGCCTATACCTTGTGGGCACCATTTCTACTCTTTAACATTCTCCTGCCTTATCTATCTCCAAGCCTTACTGCTCCTGAGATATTTTCCCCACCATTATCCACAGGGTAAGCAAACAATCTGAAGTAAAGTATGTTGGAAAAATAAATCTCTGGGATACATTGAAAATGAAAGAACAATGTATTTATGTCAGTAATGTAGAGTGGAAAATAATAGTTTCCCTCGTTCAATCTTGTCAGGATGTTTAGTTAAAAGGCCCCAATCTAGTCAATGTGTCCAGTCAATGCTATGAAGTTTTTTTCCCTGGTTCAGTCCTTAACTTATCATAGGTAATAATCCTTGCTACAAATGATGTGCAGTCAGCTACTTCTACAAGACTGAATGCCTGATTAAGATGATGAGGAGAACAATGGGAGGGGGAGTGTAAGGGCAATTTGACCTGCTATGAACAATGATAAATTCATTTAACCATTCAGCTGTCTTAAGGAAATACACTTCTTGGAAAAGTGACCTGAGTGATCAGACCATGCAGTAAGACTAATCACCCTGTGATAGGACAGTTTAGAGGTATGACATGGCTACTAACATTAGTCGGAGCAGACAGTGGTGTAACACACAGGTAGGGTCTTCCCTGCAGAATATGTTGAGGGCCCTGAGACTCCACTATCTCACAGACATTTATGGGCTTAAGCTGAATGGGCCTCCCCAAAGTGACTTTGGGGAGGCCCATTCAGCGGCGGCCGGCACAGGTAAGCGCGGTGAGGCGGGGCAGGGCGCGGCAGGGGGGAAGCCGACAGATGACGGAATAGGTATTATTTATTTATTTAATTATAACTATTCCGTCATCTGTTGGCTTCCCCCCTTCTCACCCCGCCCCCACCACGCCCCACCAAGTGTTGGCTGCCTCTGCCGTGTAGGGGCTGTAGGGGCCTGTGTTACGCCTCTCGGAGCAGACATTTCAAGGGAAAACCAGGAGAGCTGTTGGTCATAGTGGATTAGACAACCCTTGAAGCAATGAGAGCATCATTGCAGGGATTATTTGTGACGTCACTCAGTCAGTGGTGGCAGAGGAAAGAGAAGGGGAACAAGGAGAAATGGAAGGAAAAAAGAATATCTGCAGAATGGCAAAAGGCTGGCTGAGGAAAAGAAAGGGGTCAAATGCTAAATGAAACTGTCAACATCTGGTGGTGCTGGTGAAACGGAAGTCTAGATCCTCAAATAGAGAGGTTTTAATAAACGTTTTAGAATATTTGTATGAGTCTTCTTCTAGTGTTTTAGGAAATTCTGGTGAAAACAGTGCCTGTGAGTTAAAGTGTGTGTATCTTGTGTTTCCCAAAACAAATAAAGTATACTTCCTTTTATAAAAAAGGAACTGTGTTTTTGGAGAAGTGCTGTCAGTGTGTTTTAAGAAAGGGTTGCTGATTTTGTAACTGAAATCTCTGTGTCGGGTTTCCACTGTCAGACTGTTTTTCGTATGCCTTGCTTGCCATCTTCACTGAGCTCAAAAAGCCAAGTTCTATTGTAGCCTTAACAGGCAAACCGCAATCCTTGTCACATCACATTTTCCACTGTTCTCTCAGGACCTCCCTTCATTTACAGTGGGTCTAAACACTGGCAAATCTTTAGCTCTATTAGTATCACCTTATTATCAGTCTACTCTGGTCCATTTTTCTATTTTAAGCTCATGACAGAACAAATACTAGTACTAATCACACTGTTTGTAGGAATGGTTTGTACAAGTATTTTTTGTAGTATCCTTTTTTCCAAGAAGTATTCTCATAATATCTGATTTTATTCTGCTTCACACGTGCATGGATTTGCACTGCATGTGAGCCTTAGCAAGGTCTGTAGTGCCCTACATTGCTGCACTTTTATTAGCATTCAGGTTCTATGGGGGGTGGGGACAAGAATCTACATTACCGGCTGGTATCTTAGGACCAAAGTCATTATAGGGTTTTTTTCTGAAATGGGGAAAACTGCTCAGAGTTACCAGGTGCTTTGTCAGGCAGCTTTTCCTAGTTTTGCCAAAAAAATGTCAAAATTTACTGCCTGAGCTCAGGAGGTGGAAGGTGCCAGCAGTTGTATCAGTGGGGATTCTGGGGTGCAGGGCCTGCCTGTGCCTTCCCGTGAGGACCATTGTCTGCTCTCCCCATCCAGACTGATGCAGAGGGCGGTCGGGTGCCAGGCAATGCTGCTGCCCGCGGCCCCTGCCCTGTAACAACTGGCACATGCCTGGTGTCTCTGAACCTAGAATTATCGGCCGGAGTTTACATACCAAAAATTTAGTGGCAGCCTCTCCACTATGACGTAGGAGCGTCGCCCCACTGTTTTTAAGCAGTGTGAAGAAGAAACATAAAATGATAATAACTTTGAGTTATTATCATTTCATGCTTCGTGCTGCTTTGCGGGCGGGTGGAGCTGCTCTTCTCTCGGAGCAGGGCAGGGGAGGAGTGGTTTTCCCACTCCTAAGTGCGCAATGACTGTTTGGTCTGCCCTTTCGGGCCTCCCAAAACAGTCATGTGCACTTTCCCTGTTCTCCATGCAGGCTGCATTACAGCATTCGTGGAGAACATGCCCAGGCCCCCATTCCCCGGCTGTGCGTCCAACCAAGATGCTCAGACCAATCACAACGCTTGTGATTAGTCAGTGGGGCCTGCTTCCTGTTCCTCGAGTTCCACGAGGAGAGCAGGAGCAGAGACGCGGGACCCGGCGGCAAGGCAAGTTTATTTTTTTTAAATGTTTTTTTTTAGATGCGCGAGCCCCCCGCCCCCACCACCCCCTGCGTGACCCCGCCCCCCACGCCTGCCCCACCACCCACGAGCCATGCCGGCCACCACTGCAATAATTCCAGGCCCGGACACACTTGGAATTGTGACATGAGTTATATCAAACTGAGTTATGTTTTCCTGGTGAAATGCCCCAACTCAAAATGAGGGCTTTTGAGGCCTAAAATCTGGCCAAATTACCGTACTCTGGCTGCCTCCACCAACCAAACATGTCCTCAAATTTACATGTCTTGGCTCGTGGAAGGCTGCACATCTTTGCACCCACAGTTTATCCATGTTTTCTCAGACTGGGTGCATTTTCTTCCAAAATTATGCTAAGTGGTGTATGCTTTAATAAGAATTGAGGTATTTTAAATATAATAGTGTGCTCAAGTAATATTTCATTTCCAGTATCAAATACACCTTTTTCAATCAGACGTAGGCAAGAGGTGAAAAAATAGCTCAAACATCCCTGTGTGCTGTTTTTGTGCTGTGAAGAGCCAAAAGGTACACATGGGATTAATTTACATTGACAGACTAGTAGGGAAATTCCTTAGTACAATTAGCTTAAACACCTTTCATTAGTACAATTCATACTCTGCAATGCCCATCATAGTGCAAGTCTCCCCTACTAAGAGCCCCTGTAAACCTTCCTCAGGTCAGCATAACATGGTCATCAGGCAACAATTGCATAGTTGGGTAGGAAAGTGATGTTATGTTGCATAACCTGCAGTCAGCCGCTAGTCTTGGTCTTATAACACTGTCTGTTGTGGGGGTGTCTCAGAACATAATTATGGGGTTTCCATCACAAACTGGATTCTGGAACATCATGTGAAGATATGTCTTGGGTACTGTGTTCTGGTCTGTTTCTGTACGAGTTGTGATGCCATGTTTCGGTGTGTGATTTTGGTGTCTAGGAGGTCTGCATGAAGGCATTTGACCATCTTTGAGCAAGTAATGCGCCCACTGCCTGGTGATTCAGATAGTTTAAGGCTTGTTTTGCTGATCTCTGGATCTTTGTTCATAGTGTGTCTTGGTGGTATGTACTGTTGGAAGCAATGTGATAGCCCACTTGTATGGCACATTGGTGGTGTATTGAAAGGAAGTGGGATGTTATATTTGAGGTGTACCGTTGAACTTGAAAAGGGAAGGGCCGCTGAACTCCAGATTTTGAGATGTCATCGCACCTAGGTCCGAGTCGCTAGTCGTCTCAGGCTTACGGCTGGGTTATCCTGCACAGCTTGACATCCGGGCATCCTTCATCCTAGGTGTCTCTGAACCAGTCATGGTGGGCAGGTGGGATCACCGAGTCGGTTCTTAGGCAGAAGTAATTGCTGCAGACACCAAAGCAAAAACAGCTAATCTGCTGTGCCTTTTTTGTGTGCATATTTTCAAAGAACACCTTGATATGCAACACTAAAGTAGAAGAACAGTCCTTAATTTGTAAAAAAAAACACCGTAAGTGCTGCCTAGGTAGAAGTGACCGAACATCATACAGTATCTCCATGACAACCTCAGACGATTTCCAAACAGCTTGTCTTTGTAAATAGTTCACAGAGAAAAATCTTCATTGACATTTACATTTACGGAATTGTACCAGTCCACAAAAATGAGGGGGCACCAACAACCGCCAGCACAAATTAAACACTGCAGAAGAACAAGATCCAAAGCTCTGGAAATAGGGAGCACAGGAAATCAACTGCACCACTCTTTTTCCATATAAAAGTATGTTCCTGAGAGAGTTTTGATAGCTGCATAACTTACCTGCAGCATAAAAAAGACTCACAGCACATGAGCGTTAATTGGATATGGAACATCAAAAGGGGTTACAAAGCACCAAACACCACAGCAGTGATTTGACCAATTTTAGAAAGTTAAAAACTAATTTTGCCAGTCGTATCATAACCACTAACAGCTTGCTTCATATCACAATTAAGATTGTAGTCTTGACAATTCTAAGTGCTGCAAATAAGTGATATCATTACCTTTTTTAGTAAATAGTTAATTTGTCGACTTCGGAAGGATGAAAGCCTGAATTGATGCTGCTTAGATTCATGTAAGATGTAAGCAGCAAGCATTTGCCCCACTGACCCATTTTGCTGATCCCACATCCAAGACAATGAATTCACCTTTTGACGCTAGGTGTTGTTTGTCAGTGTTTTTAATGCGCTGAAATTAGGTAAAGTTCGGTTAGAACAGAGCCCATCGAAAAAAAAGTATCTTGCCTTTCATGTGAGCGTAGAGCCACTTCTCTATTCTCTACATGAAACGCGATAGTTTTTGTTGTAGATATTTATTTATCATTAGATGACATAGTGGCCATGCATTCTTTAATATTTCCCTTGATTCCAGTAACTGACCCACGAATTATTTATGTCTACGGAGAATTGCAGATAATTTTTGATGCAAGAGCAGCACTGTGCACAGCAAGATCTGAGTACACAGAGAGCTCTATCTGCTCTGAACTGAGGACTGCATAAAAGCATAGTCTAATGCCGGAAGCTCAGGACTGCAATTAAGTAATATTGCTAACAAAAAGGAATGTTACAAGGGGTTTTAAAGTATATGACAAGTAGTGTATCTAGGATCCTATAATTAAACTACATAGCGGAGAAGCCACTTGTTATCAGGGTGTATGCTCCTATAGCTGTCTGCCTCCATCCCTCCTAATATTTGCTGATTGCTTCGCCATTTTTATTTGCACTACCATGACCATAATTCACTGGAATGGACAACTGAGCCAAAACAATGGATATGGTGAAGTTGGGGAAAGTAAACTGTACGATATAAAACGACATGGTCCTTAAGAATATACGATGTTACATCGCGGTGTTCACACCACGATACCTTTACAACGCAGGCATTACAACGCAAGTCGTTACAACGACTTGCGCTGGAGGGCGCTGGACTTAGGAATAGTATGATTTTCTATTCCAACTCCAGCCTACGTTACAGTAGGGAAGGTGTTGGAATAGTAAATCATACTATTCCTTAGCTTAGAGCGCCATCCAGCGCAAGTCATTGTAATGACTTGCGTTGTAATGCCCGCGTTGTAAAGGTATTGCGGTGTGAAGACTGCGATGTAACCGATGTTTCCCGGTCCTTAATCCAAAGCAAGACTAGAAATAAAGAACAGTAAAAAATGGACCTACGAGAAACAGGAGGATAACTGATGGAGGAATGGATGATAATGAAGGAAGGTCCTCGGGGGAGGAGCCTGGAGCATCAATGGTGCACTAATTCAGCGCTTTAATATATTTTTTAAACCATTTTGAGGGATTTCAAGGCTTGCTTAAAAAGTATCATAGACTTGCTCACACTGTGCTACCACACCTCATTCCATTGCCACCTCTTTTTTAATGTTTGATGTACATTTTCAACTTCCTCAAGAGCACTGTAGAGACATAGAAGGAGCAGATACTTCCAAGAATTTCACCTGGATTTGCCTGATAGCTGGTTTGTCTGGACAGCAAATCTCAGATGATGGCAGCCTACAGGTTTATTGAAAGAAAAAAGCTATTATACTCTATAAATCTAAGCTTTGTTTTCCCATTTAATACTAGGTAATTTGTGCCAGGATTAATCTCTGACAAACTGGGGTGAATGCCAAACCATTGGAAGCTGAATGAGTGTCCAGGCAGTGGCAGTATATCTGTGGTTTTAAATATTTTGACATTTGTGCCGTCTCCTAAGGCCCATTCTTTTACCTTACCAGCTTCCAATATTATCTCGTTGAACTAAGACTCCTTTCCTGTTTGGCTACGAGAGGCCCAATAGGAAAGCTCACTGTGCTGAGATCAAATCCTATAACAACCAGGTCTTTGACAAGAAAGGCCGAGGACTCCATTCATGTTCATAATGTTATGTGAAGCTGAAATTCATTAGTCTTTGTTTATAAGAAAAGGGAATGCATGCTCATCCTCATACATAGGGCAGAGGCAGATGCACTCATTTTGAAAAATTTGTGCTCTAAGTTCCACAGCTGGTGGAACTCGGGCTGCAGTTGCCCATCTCCCATGGGGGTAGTTCTAGAATGCAGCTCTTTAAGAGTTGGCACACAGAGTGCATAAGGGACTCTTAAGACCCATTCTCAGCTTGCTTCTCCCCAAGATTTCAATTTATTGTCCATGTCTGGGGCAGTCAACAAATTTTAAGTCTCAAAAGAGGCATAGGCCAAAAGACGTGACTGCTTGATTTATAATGCAGCGGCACTGTAAGACCCCCTAATTTACTTTGGGCAATGCATCATCCCGACTTTGTCTAGCAGTTTTTATATAAGAACTCACTCCTGTCAGGGTCCGTCCGGAGGTCGAGTCCGCCCTGGTGGCACTGTACTACCAGGGTGGGGAGAGGTTGCCAATGATGAAGCATGTCACAAATATTTGTGTGAGGCTTCCTCTTCCATAAGAATGATCTTCCCTTATGTTCTAACAGTTGTTCTGTGATGTCCCTACGTTGGACAAGGACTTGTTTAACCAAATAGGAAAACAGTAGACTGACTTTGCTCAGAAGCTACCGTACCTTTTGTGATTGAGTGTATTTGACTAGGGAGGATGTACGGTGACAACACTTCCCCCTCTCCCCTTGTGTGTTAGAAATAATCTGGCAAACACGGGGCGCAGTGCAAGGTATCTTGATCTACTTTTCATAGCCATTCAAGGTATAGAGGTATATCACCTGGTCTGTGATATATAAATATAACATACATACATACATATAAACGTTCATACATTGATAAATACATACATACATACAGGCGGAGTACCTTGCACTGCACTCTGTGCTTGCCGGATTGTCACCCAGTTTATTGCCCTCTGATTGCTAGATGGCCAGTGCACATCTGTCATCTTTTAGATGAGCTACTTCTGTGTTATGATCATTCACTGACAGGCTTTTTGTTTCTAAGTGTTTTTTGAGGATCACAAAATTGTGGCAAGATTAGATGCTACAGTCTAATATCTTAAAGAAGCTGCGGCTTCAGACTGTGCCTGTGTTACGGAAGTGCAGTAAACATTAGGTTTTAATGTCCATGGCAGCTGCATACTTATTGTAACTAAAATGGCCTCCGTCTGAATTGGTGCAATAGATGGAATTGCTCTCCGGAACATTTTAAGGGAAAAGTGATAGATCAACCTTAAGATCATCTAAATAGATTCCATGTACTTCCAAGGACCACTGTGTAAATAAGTAGTCAAGATATGTGAGGCACAAAAAATGGACCTCAATTTTATAGATAACTTTGCTGAATACATCAATGTTGAGTTCTTCCAATCAGTAGCTAATCTTCTTCCATTCTATAATTCGAAATCAAACCCTTCCCAAATACAAATATAAATGCAGCACAAATAAAATGTAGCATCTTGAAATTTCGGAGGGTGTGAATGAATACTAACAT
Source organism: Calotriton arnoldi (assembly GCA_963921515.1). Taxonomy (NCBI): domain Eukaryota; kingdom Metazoa; phylum Chordata; class Amphibia; order Caudata; family Salamandridae; genus Calotriton; species Calotriton arnoldi. Next base: position 1,143,663 of record CAWUFW010002416.1, on the reverse strand, counting down.
GGGAAATTCAGGAGGAGAGAGGGAATAACTTCTAGATGGGATTAAACTCCCCTAATCCTCAACTGGATGTGGGAAAGACCCAGGTGATTTTTTTACACCTGTGAAATTCAAGAAATTTACAAATTTGTTACATGAGTTTGGTGACATTTCTTATGATTTTTCTCCCTAGTAGACTGGTGAGAGCAGAAAATATCTAGAGGCACACATTTTCTACTCAAACCAGTCTCCTGCAGGTGCCTTGCATGACTTTCAAGTATGAAGTGTGTCCTCATGTTTAGTATCTCGTTTGTGATATTGGTAAGTACATTTTGCAAAATTTCATGTAATTTTCACGAGCATTTAAAAAACGTCAGCAATTTTACTCATAGATCTGCACCTTCTAAGGCTGCAAAGACAAAATAAATAGTCCTCTCATAATCTCTGCCATCAAAATTCTATCCAACCAATTCAATAACTTCATTTTGTATTATGTAAAATAGTACTACAGCAGCACTATGGAAGCCTTCTGTCTCTGCTCCTTTTCATGTGCGGAGGTCTCTGCCATAGTGTGGGAGGTCTTTGCACAATTAGCTATATGTTTTAGTAATAAATGTGGGACGGACGGGTGTTGGAAAAATGGGTAATAATTACAACCAAATGAAAGGGATTTATGGAGGTGTTTAACAAGTAACATACTCATACAAAAAACATGCCCACGACAGAGTAAAACGATTGTTATTCATGAAATACATTTCTAAAGTCACTCCTGCCCTAAACTTGTCAAAACAGGCTCAAATATACCCCAGACCTGCCTTAGAGTAAGTCAAGCAGCACACATGGCCAACCTTTGGTACTCCAATATACTCGCAATGGAAATAATGGAGGCCGGGGAAAAAATAACACCACATAGGAATTATTGTGTACAAATAAAATTAGTTTGACATTTAAATTATATGTGCATTTTTCATGTTAAAAAATATAATTATAGATTTATTAATGCCTTATCATAAAATGTAATAATTTACAATGGAAAAAAATAAATTATACTTTAAAACTTTTGTTAAATAATTAAAAAGTATTTATACTTTTAATACAATTTAACAAATATTAAATAAAAATGTTAGTGAGGCTGGGATTTTTTTAAATTCTTGTTTAAAATAAATAGTTATGAATTAAATTCAAATATTTAAATTAACCTATTACTTTATACACATCAATGTGATTTAATTGTATTAGTTTAAGATTAACAATGAATAGTTTACATAAATTAGCATTTATATTACACATTAAAAAATTTGTAATAACTATCACTATACTTGTCCACTGGGAGATCTCCGCCCGCTTGGGGGAGATCTCCATCGAAATTACTGTTAGTAACTTTACACTCAGCCCTCTGATTTAAGGGGCGGGAGACATGTAAGTTTACACCTTGGTATAGCTCTCCACTTGGAAATTGTGAATATTCTCAGAAATGGTGACTATGCAAAAAAAGTGGAGATTTACACCAGAGTATATTAGTAAGAATGCAAATGAGTCAATATACATGTGTATATTTACCTTTGTGAATCAGGCCCTATGTCTATATATATTCCTCTGCTCCTATTTTAATATAGCCCTGTTCATAACATTTCCTTAACTGGTGTGTGATCAGTTATATAGGTATATTGCTCAGTTTGCAAATAAATTGTCTTAATGTAAGTGGAAATGATCTGCAGAATCTGGATGCTGTTAAAATAATGCTAAGTAGAGAGACCACAGTGTGCAGTTTCTTGTGCACCACACGTCAGTAGCCTTGGCAGCACACATTATCATTATTAAACCACTAAGTTCTCATGCACTAGGCCCCTCATCTAGCCACTACAACTGAAGAGAGCAGCCAATAGCCCAAATTTTTATACTAATTTAATGACAGACAATCAAACATTGAGATTAAATGCACTAAAGGTATGTATCCCAGGAAATAAAGGTTTTGATGTATGTTCAGAACGGCTCCTCTCTGAAAGGCACCATTTACCATTGTAATTTGAACTCAATGTGCCGCCAGAACGAATTATCTTGATGAAATTAAAGTGGGAGGATGCGCGCTGCAGTTCCCTTTGGGGTGATTATTGTACTGAATCGTTACTGACTATTCAAAAGTGCCCAATTAATCTGCATTCATCAGCAGGAATGTGTCGTTACATTGCACCGCCATACTAAAGGACAGACCCCGTGCCATGATCCTAATGCATGGTGGTGATTAAAGTCCTGCTGTGCACAAGGGTGGTGTCTATCTCGTGTGAAGGGCGTTGGCGGAATCTCACTTCTGCGGGACAGCGCGTTTATAGGGGACATGACGGGAAATGCAGCCCCCAAGGCCGCCATTAGCACTGCTAGTCATCATGATAAAGAGCCAAGCTGAATTAAACCACATTTACTATTGAAAGTATTGCGAGGGGTGGATAGTTTTTATTTTAACTTGGATTTTTTCAGAATTGCACGAAAGGCCCATTACATGTTGTCTCACAAGGTCAAGGAGCAATGAAAAAAACAAATAAGGATTATCATACAATTCAGACTACCTGTGCAGCCTTCTACATTAAACCGGGTAAACTGTCAGTACTCTCAACCCAGGAGCCACAATATAAAACACATATCTTCATATTAACTTGCAGTACAATTCCCATGGAGATAATCTATCAAATATAAAATATAACTATAAAACAATAAAAATGGCAGCGAAGGGCAGACGGGTGCTATCTCCCACAGGATCCCTGAACAGATAACAGGAGCAGGATATACATCACCTAGGCTCCAGGGCTTCTAGGGCAGACGACTGTCCCACCCAGGCATAGGTCGTCTGGAATGTAGGCATGGGGTGTTGGGCAATGGATGGCTCAACCTTCCGATACAGGTTTGTGATCTATCTAGGTCTCAGTAACATCCGGTAGTCACACAGAGCCCCTGTCCCACGCAGGTCCACAGGACACATACAGGGGATCACAACCACTCCCATCAACAGTGTTGCCATGGGCCGCTCCCCCACGCATATTCCACATCTGCAACCCTTATGCAACATCAGTCAAACATTCAAGGGACCAATCTCCGGGGCCAACGTTGACAAGGCGGATCCCGCTACCATGGAGGGAGCCAACTCTGTGTCTCCCGGCCCCTCATCCGACATCAGGCTCTCCAACAAATCCCCCCAGGTGTAGATATTTTTTAAATGATCCCCAGTTGTAAACATTTTTTTTTTAAAGGAGTAATTAGTGTCACTTGGTAAAGTAACCATTTTTTTCCACCAGAGTTGAAGAACAGTCAACATTAAATTACAGGTTTCTCTAGAGGAAACCAGGGCAGAGGTTGTTCTTTCAAAACAAGCTTGAAATCAATGTAATCAGCTTACTGGTTGTCGGACTGAAGGACTGTAGTATTTTCATTCCACAGAGGATGTAAATGCCCTAATATAAGCCAAGAATTGTCACCCCACCCACATGTTGAGTAGTAAATACCACCATAATTGGAGTGCAGGTGCGTCTCACATCAATTGGCCCCAGGCTAGTACTGCATCTGGTGCTCTAATGATAGCTATGCTCCTGAGTCTAAGGACACCATTGTTTCTGGGTTCTGGTCCCAGTACTTAGACCTCAAGACAAAGTCAAACGAATAGGGGCTGTTTGGGCTTTTCCTCAGCTTGAGATAAATGAGATACACAGTTCAATAGAACACTAGAAGTGTTTTTTACTAAATATTTCCAAAATTTACACTGAACAAATTCACATCATTTAATATTTGTTATAATATTCAAACTGGGATGAAGATGTTGAAAGGTGGGTTGCTAAAAATCCTGGTGTTTGTGATAGTACCACATTCCAATGACCATACTCAAATCGATTAAATAATATCTTAGTAATGAATGATACAATGCATTAGGATACACTTATACTTAAATAACATGTAGATCTAAAACAAAATACTATTAAATGGAACCAAGCACTCTCTGAGCGGTCTTTGGAATTAAATGTATGGACTTCAGAGTAGTTTCACTGAGCAAATAAGATGTTTTATCTTGCATTGTAGCCGACACATGTTTCACTAGAAAATAGTAACCCCATGGCTTTTTCAAGGCAATCTCAAGTCTCTTTTAGTCACTCAGAAAACTAAACAAAGTATCTTTGACCTAAGGTCATGTTAATTGCAGACCAGAATTTTCAATTAATTCCATAGATCTCTCAGTCCGTGCATGATTTTAATTTAATGTTTTTATTGCTTATCGACACTGGTTGTTGACACCTAAAATGAACCACAAAGCACCCCCTTTAGAGATTTCTGAGTTGTTCCAGACTTTGGTTTCCGAAGAGTGCGTTTTCTATCTAAAATAAAACATGTTACAGTTTTTTACATACTTGATTATAATGTAGTATTGTCTTAACACCTAGTGTGTGCACACAATAATATCTGTGTATGTGTTATTTTGTTGTAGGGTTTTTATTACAGAGAAACTGAAAATAAATGAATTTTGAAAATATTCATACAAGCACGGATGTATGAAAGCATTTACCATCATGAAAAGAGAGTGATATCCTCTAATGTTCAGCTAACTCCCTTAAAAAAAGAAAAAATGTCAGGTGCGGCTGACACAGGTAAGAGCGGTTGGGCGGGGCAGGGCGGCGTTGGGGGGAAGTCAAGACGACGTAGTAGGTAAAATTAAATAAAAAAATAAATAAAGCCACTTACCTTGCTCTCGCCGCATCGCCGACTCAGCGATACAGGGAGCGCAAGGTAAGTGGTTTTATTTCTTTAAAAAAAATTAATTTTACCTATCCCGTCATCTGTCGACTTCCCCGCCACCCCACCCCGCCCCTCCCCACCGCTCTTACCTGTGCTGGCTGCACCTTAAAAATGTTGCATTCTTACCGGAGGATCACACCTGAACAGGGGCCACATGAAACACAAAGCCTCTGCTCTTCCCTTCAGACTGGGATCGAGCTTCCTCTGTTGAAAGGCATTTCTTTAAATTACCATCAGACAGGCACCCACAAGGTGGTCTATTCCACGCTGGACCTCTACATGTTTTCACAAATTCACGTTTTTGAGGATTACGTGCAAATCCCATCTGCTTAAAAGAAAATTAAAGGTATGCTCTTGAAGTGACTGCAACTGAACCTAATACACAAATCTATACTGACAGGGTGTGGCCATCGGATGAGCATGGGAGATGAACGTCCTTCTGCCAAACTTACTTCACACATGTATTAGACCATCCAATTCAAGGCCCTTGTATAATATTTTACCTTGCATTTGGAAGAAGCCTGCATAAATATGATCAATTGCAGCCATGAAGTGAATTCTGCTTTGCTGGCTTGGTGGCAGCCGATGAGAAGTGATAAATTGGGCACTGAAAATTAGTGAAGATCAATATAGTCCAATTTGTCATCAGGACATGCAAATTAGGATAATCTTTGAAAGGGAGCAGGGCAATTATGCCCAATACAGGAGAGGAAGGAAGCAAGCAGTAGAAAAGAAGCAGATTTTATGTTTCAAACAAAAAATTCTTGAGAAATAAACTTGAGGAGAATAGCAGTCTAGCGGCTATTAAAACAAACTGTGCTTTAATACTTACTGAGTCCTGGGGGGCGTGGCTTAGCGCGCAACTAAGATGGCCGCGCTTTTTTGAGCTCCGGCAGACCGCCAATGCTGCCGCTCGATTAATATGACATTCAGGTGATTTTTAATTCATCACGTTGCGGTAATGAGCGGCGGAACGTCCCAGGAACTTCAGGTCTGATTTTCAGATGTTTTTGCCGGCTTCCTGACACTTTGAGAGTTGCAACGTTTTTTCTCCTCAAGCTGACTACTCAAAATGGCGGCTACTACAGAAGATTTGTAGACACTTGGACCGGCTGCTTGATAATTTCGATCTGTCTACCCTGGCTCCCGGCATATTATCTATTCTACACGAGGTATGGTGGCGGAGCTCTACGTACTTCCCGCTGCAGTGCGCTACTTTAGCTGGGAAGGTAATTTTCTGCGCCTCTTGGTCACAAGGAGAACTGCGTCCTGACTGAATTATTTCGGCAAGCATTATACATAATTTGTGACCTAACTGCTATTTGGCTTTACCTCAACGTGTGTTCACTAGTTCAGGCATAATAGTTTAATGGGCACAATTTTAGATCTTCTGGTATATTGGCCAGTACAGCGCTTAGTCATCAGAGATTCTTGTGACAAAATGGCGGCCGCCACGGTCACCTCGTTTTCTCGGAGCCTGTGGGCATGCATATGATCTCCTGTATGGGCTGCTGCAAGTCTTTTTCATGACGCTGTTGGTAGTTTTGCCAGGTGCATGTTATACATATCATTCACAAAAGTGTTGTCGTGTATTGGAATGCTTCTCCTAATACCGATCTATGTTCATTGCGCTGCTCGCTGACAGGAATCTTTTAGACTGATAATACCTAAATAGTGCGTCGGATCTAGTTGACTGTGTGCAAGAAGCGGAGTAGCGCTGTCGTTTGTTCCTGTCTGAGGTTGGCTGTGCAAAGTTATTCTATTGTTGTGATCTGGCTCATCAACGGTGTTTGTACCAATGGCAGAAGGCATGGGCATTACCTCCAAAGACAGAGATTCGAAGGGGAATTTGAAGCGGTCCAAGCAAAATTCTCCTACGCCAGAGTCACCAGCTAAGGGCAACCAAGATTCCGCTGTAACCTTGGATACTATCCTTCTTAGACTTAATTCAGTCCATGATATCGTGCAGAGTACCAAAACGAACACAGAATTACTTCAGGTTGAGGTAGCGGCAATTCGGAATGATCTTAAAAACTTGTTGTTACGTGTCTCCAATGGAGAAATTCGAATAAGCACTGTGGAAGATTCTACACATAAGCAAGCTAAGCATATACACAATATGGAGCACTACGGAGAGACCTCACCGAACAGGAAGACAGGAATCGTAGGAGTAACCTGCGTATTTTTGGATTACCGGAAGACTGTGAAAAGGCTGCTCCATCTATGTTAGATTTCTTGCATACTTGGATTCCTAATGTGCTGAACATTTCATTTCAAAAGGACTTTGAAATAGAACGTGCTCATAGAGTACCCACCTTTAAACCTAAATCCTTGGCTTCTCCGCGACCAGTGATTTTCAAACCCCTGCGCCACCAACATTCTGAACAAATTTTAGCTCAGATGAGGAAAATTAAAACATTGCAATGGGAAGGACATAGAATAGCTATATCACAAGATTTTGCCAGAGACACTGTCATCCGTCGGAAAGGGTTTCTGAATCTGCGTAGAAGACTCATAGAGATGAACATTCCTTTCTCCTTTGCAGGTCCCTCATGGTTCAGAATAACTCACACCCAGATCTTTTATGAGCCTTCAGACCTTTCCACTTTTTTGGATAATCAATCTGAATCACAGATGGAATCTGAGTCTCTTTCTGGCACGTCTCATCCCTGATGTCTTTCAGTGTCAGTAAAGTTTGCTCCATGGTTTTTTCACCTTGCCACAAGTATAGGGCTATTTTCTATGCAGCGGTGTTTCTCTTTGATAAGATAATTACATACTATTGCTGTTGAAGATTGGTATTGCGTAATGTTTCTTAACTGATTTTTCCCTCACAGGTTGTAGGGCTTATCTTTTTTGTATGTATGCTCCTTTTGTCGGGACATTCAATATGTTAGTATTTTTTCTCTGTTATCTTGCTTCTATTGTATGTTCTTGCTGTCTCTATGCATTTCTCTTTCCTCGTGTCTCTTGGACTTTTGACTTTTGCTTACATTGCTCCTGTTTTTTACCTGCTATTTTTTCTTATTATGGAATCTCTTCTTCTTATTTTATGGTGATGAAACCTCCCTTAATATCTATCTCAGATGAATAACTTTCCTTCTTTTTTCTATACTCCTTCTCTGTGACATACTTTTCTGTACTCATATTATCTGTTTGTTTTTCCTATCTTCGGTCTGACTTGCTCTCCCTTTCTTCTTCAAATTTTTTTATTATAGTCTTATGTTCCTGTTAATTTTTATGTATATTTATATCGTCAATATCCATGCTTATTGTTATGAATATGAACTTATTTATTATCTTGATTCTTTGTTTTTTACTCCTCATGGGCTTCAGACATAAATTAATTTTTTATCGCACTATATTTATACTCTAGTATGCACTCCTAGGAATATATAGTTTGTAATGTTGAGTACGTTTTTTGGATTTAGTCTCAAGATGTTATATACTGTCTTTTATATTACCTCAAATTGTCATCAATTGCGCCTCCTTTTAGTACCCATATTGCCTTAAAATGTTATTTATATATTTATATTGACTAATATTTATTGTTCTTTGAGTAGATATTTTTATGCAATTTTATAGTAGGATATGATGAGGTTTTTTGGGTTACTCTTCAAATATGATATATTTATATGGTTTATTTTAGTATTTATATTATGTCACTTGTTCTTGATTTGCATATGTTTATATCGTATATGGTTATGTATTTTATCTAATTTTGCTATTTATAATACTTCAATTTTATATTTATCTAATGGTATCTAGCCTCTATCCAAGTCAGAGTATAGGTTGTTCACTTTACAAATATGAGATGTATTTTTGCCTAGATCTTGTTTTATTTATTCCGTCTGATTAATTTTTAATAGTATAGCAGGTGTTAATCTCCATATATGTGTTCCGTCGCTTAAAGTAGTTATTACTAATGAAATGATTAGTGTTGTGCGGTCTGCGTTGTGGTCGCTGGCCTTTGTGGTTGCTCCTCCACGTTATTTCCCCCATGCAAAATGTCTGCTATAGACATCTCCTGGTGGGGTACCTCTATTTTTTTTATATACTCCTTCTTGCTTGGGAGTTCTTTTGCTCTTTCTTTTCTCCTTTCTAATCTTTTCTTCTCCTCTTCCTTCTTCTACTTCTCTGGGGACCCTTGCTTTAATGTTTGGATTACAGTTTTTTTGCCCTACTTCTTTCTTTGTATTTGAAGATTTAGTGATTTTCTGCTTTTTGTTTTTGTATCGGTTGTCTTTATCTCTTTTGTTCTCTGTATCTCTATGAATGGCTTAAATGTTCTCTCTCTCAATGTTCGTGGGTTGAACCATCCTGTTAAGAGGACCAAGATTCTTGATTATTGTAAAAGTTTGTCTGGCGATATTATTCTACTTCAGGAGACTAAGATAGCCTTTAAAGAAGCGTTGCTTTTGCGAAAAGAGTGGGTTCTTGATGTTGCTTGTTCTGAAGCCTCTGGTAAAAAGAATGGGGTTGTGACTTTGATTTCCAAGAACTCTGGCCTATCTTTTGTTACTGCTGAACATGACACTAATGGTAGATGGTTACTTTCTCGCTTGTCCAATGGTTCTGATGATTTATATGTCATGAATATATATGCCCCGAATATTGATGACCCTCTTTTCTGGGACTCTATAAATAAAAAACTTTCTGATATCCCTCAAAATCTAGAACTATCGTTGGTGGGGATTTTAATCTGCCTTTAGATCCTATTTTAGATAGACAGTCTGCTTTCAAGTTTCGTCCACCTAGGTCACATAAGCATCTGCTTAATATGTGCTCTTCTCATCAGCTTGTGGACACATGGAGGGTGCATAATCCTACGGGTAGTGATTTCACTTTTTTCTCCTCTCCACACTCTAGTTTTTCTCGTATCGACTATCTTCTAGTTGATGCTGCTCTTTTAAAACATACCAGTAATGTCATGATTCATCCAATCGGTGTGTCTGATCATGCAGCGGTTTCTTTGACGATTCATGATATTTCTGATAAGAGAGGCCCTTGTACTTGGCGTCTTAATACAGAGATGTTGGACGATGAGGATGAGGTCAAAGAACTCAATAGGGAGATTGTCAATTTCTTCAATGATAATGTATCTTCGGATAACTCCCCAATAGTTCTATGGGATGCATTTAAATGTACAATTAGGGGTCATATTATCAAAAAAATGTCAAAGAGGAACAGTGACATTAGGAAATCGCTGAAAACTTTAGGGGATGACATCAAACGTAAAGAAGTATTATATAGAAGTTCTAATGATAAATCTCTCCTACAAGATATCAATAATCTGAAGTACTCTTTTAATTCTATAGTTACTAAAAGGACTTATATAGGTGTACATGCTCAAAAATCCCGCCATCTGTTGTTACGGAATAGAGCTGGCAAGCTGTTGGCTGCTACTTTAAAATATCAAAATACTAATGTCAAGACTGCCCAGATTTCTTATATTAATGATAGCAGTGGTGTTAGGAAATTTCTTACTCAGGATATTCTCGAAGTTTTTCGAGATTTTTATGAGAAATTATACACTCCTACAGATCAATGCAACATATCTGAGTGTCAGCAGTTTTGAAGTTGATCCCTACAAGTACTATTTCACATTCTGATATGGTTGATTTGGGGAAGCCGATTGAATCTGAAGAGATAATTCAAGCTATTAAGGCCACTCGGTCGGGGAAAGCTCCGGGGCCTGATGGATTCCCTATTGCTTTTTATAAAACTTTTTCGTCCTCAATTATAAAGCATCTTAAGGAAGTCTTTGATAATTTTGTCCTTAATGGTAAGGTCTCTGGTTCGGCTGCTGAGGCTACTATTGTCGTAATTCCAAAGGAGGGCAAGGATCATTCTGATCCTAAGAATTTTCGTCCAATCTCATTATTAAATATGGAAGCTAAAATTTTTGCCAAAATACTGGCTAAACATTTAGAAGGTCACATCCCTAGTCTTATTCATAATTCCCAGACTGGTTTTGTAAAGGGGAGACTTGCTAGAGATAATATCCGAACTTTTTGTCATATCCTGGAAAAGTCTAAACTCTCTATTTTTCCTTCGGCGGCGATTGCCCTTGATGCCGAGAAGGCTTTTGACAAAGTTTCTTGGCCTTTTTTACAAGCAGTGCTTCAATCACACAATTTAGGGGATTCTTTTATCAACATGGTGATGTCTCTCTATGCGCAACCTAAAGCCAATATCAGAGTCAATGGGGCTTCATCTTCTTTTTTTTATCTATGTCAGGGCACTAGACAAGGGTGCCCACTGTCTCCCCTTCTCTTTTTACTGTCTATAGACCCACTTCTCCGCTTACTCAATTTAAATCAGGCTATTAAGGGTTTTCAGTTTGGTTCACACACGCTTAAAACTGCTGCATATGCGGATGATGTTCTTATTTTTTCAGAAGATATCGTTTCTGCGCTACCGGCTATCTCTAATACGATTAAAAAGTTCTCTCGCGTCTCAGGATATACTTTAAATAAAGAGAAGACAGAAATGTTTCCTCTTAATTCGTTGTGCTTTCCTTCTCATATGGGAGATTTGGGATTTAAGTGGCAATCGACTCGTCCTAAATACTTGGGAGTTTGGTTTGTAAAGACCTTCCTGACACTATTGCTTACAATGAATCTCATATCATAACTAAAGTTAAAGACCTTTTAGCCTCCTGGTCCCCGAAATATATCTCATGGTGGGGAAGACTTCAAACCCTTAAGATGATGATTACCCCGATTATTAATTCTTTATCCTCAATGCTACCTACAAAGCTCTCTCCGTCTTTTTTCCACGAGATTGACCTTCTCACCTCAAAATTTTTGTGGAGTGATAAACGTGCTAGAATTGCATACAAACATCTTAGGACACCTTCTGTTCTGGGTGGATGCAATGTTCCAGACTGGAACTTATATCAGATTTCCTTTTTAGCTTCTCAGGGCGCTCTCTGGTTTTTGCCGGATTCCCAACATACTCCTCCGTGGATTCATATTGAAAGAGATTTATGTGCTCCTCTTTCTACTCCTTCTTTTCTCACTGCATCTAAATTTGTTCTGGCTCATTCTCAACGTATTATCTCGGACACGGTTACTGCACTAAAATATATTGATAAAAAAGTATCTAAACCCATCAATAAATCGAGATGGTCCTCACTATGGTATAATCCTAAAATTGTTGCTGAGATTGATTCTACAACAGTTACTTCCTGGGCTACTAAAGGTCTTTCATTAGTTAAAGACCTATATGACTCCAATTACGACCCTCTTCCCTTTTCTTCTTTGGCTAAGGATTATAACCTTAATAATATGGATTTTTATGCTTTCTTGAAATTGAAGGTTGCCCTTTCCAAAATATCTCTATCTACAGAGTCCATTACTGTCTCACTCCTTTCTATGTGGCATCGCTCAGGACACACTGCTTCGAGAATATATACATTTTTATCTGCTCCACTTCCTGCACAGTCTACAATTACACAAGATAAATGGTCTCATCATTTTGATAATTATATTTTTAAGCATATTTCACAAGAGACTTGGCAATTAATTGGGAAGCTTTCTTTACGTAATAAAATTGCTCCATCTCTTATCTAGTCTAAATTTTTTGCATTGAATCTCTTACATTGGACCCCTGCTCGCTTACATAAACTAAAGCTCAGCGATAATGATCTTTGTTGGAATTGTAATTTGGCTCCAGGCACTTACCAACATATGTTTTTCGAATGTACGTTGCTGCATCCCTTTTGGAAGTTGGTACGGAAGCATTTATCACTAATCTTTAATATTTCTTTGGAATTATCTTTACCTATGATTCTTTTGGGACCATGGGCTGCAACAACTCCTTTACCCCTTGATACTACGGATATGCAGTTATTGGATTTACTTATTTCCATTGCGGTTAAAGTTATACTAGCAGAGTGGAAATCTTTTAATCTATTATCTTATCATACTTGGTGGGCTTGGGTATCATATCTTCGTGGGGCCCATACTTATGTTGAAGAGAAGCATTGCACTCCTTTTATCTCTAGTGGTGTTTGGAGATCATTGGATGAGTATATGAATCGCTCTTCTAAAGGGTTAGTAGCTCAATATCCTTTTGATTCTACTATTTAAATTATTTTTTTCCTTATTGAAGCAGGTGTCCCCAGTTCTTTCTTTCTTTCTTTCTTTCTTTCTTTCTTTCTTTCTTTCTTTCTTTCTTTCTTTCTTTCTTTCTTTCTTTCTCTCTTTCTTCATTCTCCTATCCTTCCTCTTACTTTCCTTTCTCTCTATCTTATCCTCTTCCTTTCTATTCTTTTTATTATACATTCTGGTTCGAGCAATACGACTTGGCTTTGTTATAAAGTAACATGAGGTATTGATATTTTGTGATCCTTCTACCTGAAGTTTTGTAATGTATTTCAAAGTTTACTCTTTTCATATAATATATTTTTATATTCCTCTTTCTTGGAAATTTAATAGTTCCTGATATGAACTCTTTGCTCAATCTTATATCTATTAGTACTTAAATTAATATATGTCTCATAAGGATAAGTGGTTGTATTGCATTACATTATGAATGTATTAACTCTTTTTAAAATATAATAAAGTTATTGGAACAAAAAAAAATACTTACTGAGTCCTTAAAAACATGCCCTACTGTTCTCATGATTCAAAATTGTCTACTTTTTAAAATGGCAGAAGGAAACTGCAGAATGGCACACAGTTAACGTCAAGATCAGCGACATCAGGTGGAGGTGGACATTGTCACTGTTGCCCAATTACCCAGTCTACCAAATCACTTGGAGTGGGGAGAGGGTGAGATTCTCCCTTATCAATCTTCTCCAAGAAAATAAGATGTCCCCGGCGCTATCCACTTACGGGCCCCACCAAACATGCAGTACACGTTTGGCATGCAGCTACCACTCGCCTAGGCTGGAGACGAAAACTAACGCTCGCAACGCCACTATGGGATTCCGAGCAACTGGGTGACCTTTGGAGGAGTAAGGGATTCGACAAATGGGATCTCATAGGTATTGCATGTATAAGGGATCTGTGGGACAAGTCTGATATTAAGTCTCTTGCAGCGCTGCAGCAACAATATAACATGGCCGAATCAGAGCGCTTCCGATACACACATGTTCGACACGCACTTCGCACACACTTACAGCCCGGGACCACACTGCCGGAATCATCCCCACTGGAAGATAGAGTGCTGGATGGTCATCTCCCTGACAGCACCATTTCCCTGATATATAAAAAGCTTGTCAACAACATCTCGGACCCTCTCAAGGCCCTCCGAGAGAAGTGGACTAGGGATGGCATAGAAATGGATGACGAGGAATGGCAGGAGGCAGTCTCCTCTCCCAGAGTCGTAGCAATACCAGCTCGTCTCCGCCTTGTCCAACTAAAACTTCTCCACCGTATTTATATAACAAGGCCCCAACTGGTGCAGATGGGAAGGGTAGAGGAGGGCGCCTGCAGGCGGGGATGTGGCCAGCTGGGAACCTTTTTCCACATAGTTTGGGAATGTACACAGATCCAACCTTACTGGCGTGACATTCATGACATCATCAACACTGTTCTGTCTGTGCAGCTCCGTGTGGAGGCCCGTAGGTGTCTCCTCAACATCTGGGAACCAACTAATTTAAATGTTTGTTTGACGCAGTGGGTAACGCTGGGGCTAATGCTGGCCAAGAGGAATATTGCCCAGCGGTGGGGGGCGCGGGCCCCGCCCACGGCACAGGATTGGGAAAAAGACTTGGATTGGGCAATGTTTAGAGAGAAGACTGTATATGTATCACGTGGATGTCCCCAGAGGTGGTCTCGTGTGTGGGGCCAGTGGAACTCCTATCGTGGAGAAATATGTCAGCCTCCCTTGGCCCCTACAATGGATGACCCCCAGTCACCCTAGACCTTCCATCATGTATGATTGTATTTTGTAATATTACCTACTGTACCGATGATGCCTATCGTGCTGCCCCCTCTGTACTGTCATGATATTGCTGATGTTTGTTTTTTCTTAATAAAAAAAAAAAAGAAAATAAGATGGTGAAACTGTCAAAAAAATGAACTGAAAGCTGAGTGCTGTCATTAAGACCACAGAAAGGATGAGCAATTTTTTTTTTAAAAACCTTCACGGGGATCCAAAAATAGCTTTTAGCTTTGTGCAGTTAATTTTGCCTATCTCCTTGTTTTAATAAAACAAATCTACAGTAGATATGGTTAACACAAAACAATTAGGGCTTATCACAATGGCCCCCCATATGTGGGTGTAAATCGTGCATTTGAAAATTGCGTTAATGCGGGCATACAAACTAGTGGGTAAGCAAATGGTAACCAATTCCAACTCCGACACCTTGGAATGGGGAATAACACACTGATGCTACATGTTATTCTCCAGTTTAAGCTGTGAAAAAAGTGTGTGTTTACAGTTTGGAGCAGGTGCTCTGAAGATTTCCAGCACGTTTCACCTGCTGTAAATCTTGGGTGTACACACCAGTGATTTGCACCCACAGTTGTAATCCCATATAACATGTAGATAGGAGTTGAGACCAAAATGGGATTGTCAGGCCCATCACGATCTAGACCTTAGTTTTCTCCTCCCCGGTGTCAACCACAGCAAAGCTCTGAAAAAAAGTAAACGTGTAGAGGGACAATTTTACATGGCATTATGTACACCTCTTTATCACCAGTGCTAATTTCCTTTCTTTTATCCTGTTACATCTAGACGTATTGGCTGTCTCAACAATATATCCTTCTCTACCATCATCCCTCAATTCACTAGCAATCTCAAGGCTGGCAAGCAAATGGCTCACCTCATACCTTTCTGGTCATTTTATCTCAGTTGCCTGGGACTTCAAGATATCAACACCTACACCACTTACAGTGGGCATCCCACATGAGTCTTTCCTGGGCCATTTTCTCTTATCACTTTATACCACCTCCCTTGCAAACATTATCTCCTAATTTGTGTTATTTTACCAACTTTATGGTAAATAATCCCGAAACCATTTTCTACTTTTGCAGTCAGCCTTCAGTCCTGTACATCTCAGTGTCTCACAGCTCACTCATACTAAACTCCTCTAAAGCTGAGGTTCTGTAATTTCCCACCTCAACAGCACTTTTCCTTCTAAATTACCCTATCTGCTATCCCACTGAGATCCTTATGTTCACACTCTCTGCCAGAAACCTTGGATTTCTGTTCAGCTCATTCATGAAAATAAAATATGTGGTAGTAGTAAAAATCTTTATTTCAGCACATAGCCATAAAAGAATAGATACAAGCATAATACATTACAATACAATAAATAAAAAAATAAAAAACTATTTACACAAAATACCAGTTCATGAATTTGTCCAACCAATTTTAACCAAAGCACTGTACATCCACAATCGAATATATATAAGATACAAAATACAGATTAAAATCAGTAAAATCTAAAAACCCATAAGAACACCATACTCCTTGAAACTAAAAACAAAGAAACCCACTAGCTGAGCAGATGTGCCTGTACCTCCAAATATGCATCAAACATTGGGAGACAGAAAACACAATGCATTGACTGGTGTTACTTCTTAAAATCCTATATGCAATCCTATAATTCCTCGTCCCCAGTTTATGAGTTATCATTCACAAAGAAGGAATACAACTTGCCACATTAAAAAATGCAGAATACCTGACGTTTGAGTACCTTGGTGTTGAACTTACAGTCAAAGGCTCTGCGACCATCAAATTTCACACCATCTACCACCCACCAGGTGAGCGTGCCCACTTCACCGAAGAACTAACCGACCTAGTAACACGACTCTCCATAACTGATACAAAAGACATGTTCCTGGGGAACTTCAATATCCACTGGAATAACCCAGAAGACACCATAGTCCAGAACCTCTCTAACCTGCTTGAAATCAATTACCTTAAACAACTTTGCAATGAACCAACTCATATCGAAGGAGCCACTCTAGATGCGATCATCACCAAAAATGAGCTGCTCTCTCTGAGAATAATTTCTCCCATTGACTTGTCCGACCACCACCTCATATTGTTTAATATCGATTCACATGCCAGAGTTCAACCAACACTGTCTGCCAAACCTAAACACTGGACCAGGAACATCAAAGATGTCACCATCACTGAACTGGAATCCAAGATTCATGCCAATCTACAGCTTCATCCTCCCACTCACACAGCCGATGACCTCACAACACATTTCAACACAACAATGACTGAGGTGTTAGATCAAGTTACTCCACTCAAACTTAAAGAATTGAGATCCATCAAATCTAAATCTTGGTTCAACGTGGATCTCAATAATGAAAGACGACAACTCAGGCAGGCAGAAAGGTGATGGAGACAAAACCCCTCGACTATGCACCTTGATCTACTTAGAATCGCAAGTGTGTCTTATAAAAAATACATCTTCCGAAAAAAGGCCTCTTTTTTCGCAACCAGCTTGACCAGGCTAAGAATAGACACAGGGAACTCTTCAACATTGTTAAAAGACAAACTAACAGTGCACCCTTGAAGGACTTAATAGCCACCAATGAACGATGCGAAGAAAGTACCAGCTCCTTCACAGATAAGGTCACAAAAATTGATCAATCCTTCTTCCAAAGCCCGAACCTGCCTCCCCTCCTAACCGGCCCCACTATGTTCACCTATGACCAAACAGAAATAATTCCTGCCGAGGATAACCTGGTACCCACCCATCCGAAAAATGATGCCAATTGGTCGGTCTTCAAAACCATGTCTAAAAAAGAAGTCTTCAATATAATTGCGGGCTTAAAGTCCACTTCCCACACTGCGGACCCCTTCCCTTCCACAAAAGTACAAAATCTCAACCACACCAATACCCCCTCTGGACAAAAATCATTAACTCCTCTCGCACCAGAGGCTGTGTACCAGACTCCCTCCAACTAGGACAAATCACACCTAGTCTAAAAAAAACAGGGGCTGACCCTAATGATCTCAACAACCTCAGACCTATCTCCAATCTCACGTTCCTAGCTAAAACCTTAGAGAAATGCATTCTCCAACAACTCAACAAACACATTGATGACTTCAACCTCTTTGATACCTTTCAATCGGGATTCAGAAAAGGCTGTAGCACTGAAACAGCCATGCTCAAAATCTCTGATGATATCCACAGATCCTTAGATGAAGGTGAAGCATGTCTTCTCATCCTTATTGACCTGTCTGCGGCGTTCGACACAATAAATCATACAGTGTTACTTGAGACTCTAAAAAGAGGCTCTGGCATCAATGACACAGTACTAAAATGGTCCATTTCCTACTTTCAACACCAATCGCAACAAATTAAAATCAACTCCTGCCTCTCTAAGCCTACACGAGTCACGCTTGGTGGCCCCCAAGGCTCGATCCTCTCCCCGTCCCTCTTCAATCTCTTCATGGAACCACTTACAAGCATACTGAAGCAAGCTGAAGTTAAATATCACCTATATGCAGATGACACGCAACTCTACTACAAAATCAAATCACTCAGTGACATCTGACACCTCAATGACACACTAACCAAGATACACACCTGGTTTCGCCCCGAACCACCTAAAGCTGAACCCGGAAAAAACTGAATTAATATTGTTCTCTCCGAAAAGTAACCACCTACCAATCCAAGAATGGCTCAAGAACCTGGATGCCGTAAACTGCTCCCTCGCCCTCTCCGACTCAGTAAAGTCACTAGGCATTACCCTGGAGAAGCACTTTTCAATGAAGGACCACATCAAAAACTCTGCCAAAGGTGCACTGTACTCTCTAAAACACCTCAAGAAAATTAAACCTTTCATCCCCCAGGATGATTTCAAGACAATAGTTCAATCCCTAGTCCTCTCTAGACTGGACTATGGGAACGCCATCCTAACAGGGATGCCAAAAACCCACCTAGCCCCATTAAGGTCAGTCCAAAACATGGCAGCCAGACTCATAACATGTGTTAAACGGTTTGAACATATCACACAAACCCTTAAATCCCTCAACTGCCTTCCTATTGAAGGTAGATGTATTTACAAGTCTGCATGCATCACACACAAAACCCTTCACACACATTCCCGCAACTATCTAAACAGCAAACTCGTGAAAGCAGGAAGAGCCAGAACTCTGAGAAGCTCTAACTCTCTTCTTCTCATCCCCCTGAAATTGGAAAAGAAAACCACCCAGTCCCGATCTTTTTCGGGTAATGTACCCAGGATGTGGAACGCACTCCCTTATGAACTTAGATGCAACCCCTCCTTCTCCTGCTTCAAAAGGGACTTGAAACTCCATCTCCTCGACAAATACTTTACAGACAAAGCCAACTTATCCAGGCTCTGATAGCTTTTTTGACTCTCGTAAAATCTAGACCATCAAGGATTAGTGGTCATCTGACTGTTTCACCTACCTAAGCTATCACTCACCCCTCTAATGTATTCTATCTTAAAATGTGAATGTTATGCCTATCTCTTTATGTATCCTTATACCATGTTTTCACCATTCTATTTCATTTGTGTTGTAAAGCGATCTGATACCCACGGGTCTAGCTAGCGCTATATAAAACTTCTAAATAAATAAATAAATGACAAACCGGTAAAATCCACTTGTTTCTGATTACTTGGTAACCTGGGCAGAAAAATATGACATACTCGGTCAACTCCTCAACTTGAGGGCAAAATGGACAAGAACTATCACCCTCACTTAAAAATTACTTCCATTTGGCTGTGAAGGCGCAAAGGGGAAGTGCCCCTAAGTGAAATTTGACATATAGGGTTTTTGCCAGAGGAGGTTTGATCTCATTCAAACATGTTTCCACACAGTAATCAATTTTGAAGCCTAAAAAAGAATCAGTAAGCGATCCTACCCTTACAGAAAATAAGGCTTGGTTGTCAGTATATTACCAATAAGAATTTTTTAACTCCGATTTGGAGACTAGTCTAGCTTCCCCAGGGGATGACCACAAATTGGAACACCCAATCCATCCCAAACAAGCCTTCATAGACTGAAACCAGGGAATTTTACTAACCCCACGTTGCCTCATAACATCTTCAACAGCCATGTGAAAAGAGGATAGTTCAGGGATGACCAACAACCTAGGCCAATACGAGAGTGGCCTCAAACCTACTACATCATTAATCCGTTTGAGACCATAGTCAAGACATTGAGGGACAAGCGGGGTGCTCACTGGCAGATTCCTTGCAAATCGATTTTCAATTGTATCTAGTGAACGCGAATCCTAAAAACCTGAAAATTCGCCTCCATACAGGGTAGCCTCTCAAGCCTGACTTTTGAACATCTCAACAGCGGGAGACACTGGACGTAAGGAGAAGCTCAGTGCGCCCTCAGAATACCTCAGCAGAGCTGCTCTAGTTTGAGGCCACGCATCCGAGTATGGTACCATCCAATCAAAGCTCTCTATCCGTGTAACCCCCAGGTATTCAAACACCTGGACACTTTCCAGGGTTGCTTCATTAAGTGTCGGTTTAGACCGAGTGGTTGGGCAGGGGTAAGAAACCATAAACCTGGTTGTGCCAAAGTTGATCTCGAGCCATCGCTGCCTGCAGAAGGACCCAAAGCAATCCAAAAGATTCTGTATCCCCATAGGGGATTTTGATAGCAGATGGGTATCGTCTGCAAACAGAAGGGCTGAGATCTTGACCCCGGAAAGCTGTGGGGCATCTCCCTCACATTGCTCTAATTGCGATACCAAATCATTAATATATAATAGAACAAGGATTGCAACTAACACGCATCCCTGCCTAACTCCTTGACAAACAGGGATGGGATCTGTCAGCTCACCTTGCGGTCCATACCTAACCTGAGCATAATTATTCAAGTGCAATCTATGGAGGATATCAACAAGGTACCCCGGCACCCCCATCTTCTTCAAAGGCTTCCACAACAGATCTTTAGAAACTAGGTCGAAGGCAGACCAAAGATCCACAAAAATGACGTACAGAAATATGTGTTCCACCAAGGAACACATTCCCAATATGAAAGTTGCAGATGGTACACCTGATCCATAGTTCCTACACTGTCCCTAAAACCAGCCTGCAAGGGAGTTAAGATGTTCCAGTTGGATAGCCACTCACTCAGTCGATTCCAGATGACCTGGCTGAACAGCTTCTGGGCACTGTCAATGAGACTGATCAGCCTGTAATTTGAAGGCAGGGACCAAGAACCCGTTTTAAAAATTGGGATAATCTCAGCCCCTGCCCAAGTGGGGAGCATAGGTGCGCCATTCATAATGGCACTAAAATACACTGAGAAATAAGGACACCAAACATCCCTGTAAGGCTTAAAAAGGTCACCAGGTACCTTGTCTAACCCAGGGGCCTTATTGGGTATGATCCGATCCATAGCTCTTGAAATTTCAAAGTCAGAAACACTGAGAACTACTTGCAGAGCTGAGTCAATGTTAGACTCGGTTACACCACCAGGAGTTGGAAAGAGAGGCACTGGGGACTGCCTGGTTCGATCCTTGTACCTCGACTCCCAAGTATAACTGGGAAAAGTGAACCACCAACATAATGCAGAGATGTTACTATCCAAGGGAGCCAGGGTACCGGGGTCCTTGTTGGCAGAAGGTCAGATAGTACTTGCTATTGATGGCGCTCAACATGGACTCCCAGATAGACCTCTCCTACTTTCCTTTTGCATTGAAGATCGAGTCCTTATACAAAATCCTAGCCATCCTAATGTCATATCTAGACCCAGACTTAATTGCAAGAGATAGGATACTCCTAGCTAGCACACAAGATTTGGAATATCATTGGGCTACTTTCTTCCTCTTAGGGATAGATTGGGACTCTGCCAAAAACATGTCCCTAAGTGATGAAAACATACGATTATGAAATTCACCCAGGCTAAAGAACTGATCTACTTCAGCTGGACTCTCCATTACAGAGACTACAACATCCAGACCTGCAGTCACGATCTTAAACACCTTATCCAAGGCCACCTCCGAACCTGCCATGGAACACAACTTGAGCCTACGACTTTTGTTAGCAGGGGTCAGCCTTCTATCAAGCGGCTCATACAGCGAGCATGGAAGAGAGTTGCCTATGGCACCCAGCGTTAATCCCAAAGCATTGTGATCACTATCCTATCTGGGAACTACAGCCATATCTATCAGAGATTGCCATAGCCTTGCATGTAATAAGATATAATCGACAAGACTAGTACACTGGGGGCAGTGGTACATGTGGTTACCTGTTTGATCCGAAACGGTTCTCCCGTTAAAATGGAATATGTCATAATCAACACAGCCACAGAAGTGAGATCCCAAATACAGAGCATAAGCAAGACAGGCCCACACGCCTCTTTCAGAGTAACTAATACTCTTATAAGCTTACGAGAACTCAGTAGACTAGACTATAGAAACAGCTTGCCCTCAAATTCCTTTGCTTCACTCGACAGGTCTTAGAATTCCTACCAGAATAATAAGTATACTTGCGGTGTATGAAATTATGGGTAGCGTATGCGTCGACCTGATTTTAAAAAAAAATGCTGTAAACATTTTTTTATTTTTGATATCATATTATAGCCTTTTCAAATTGGTATTCCTATGTGCAATCAGACCATAGCATACAAGGAGGAAGAAACAAAAGAATGAATGCAGGCCAGGCATACATTTTGCATGCAGATCAGTGCTTAATTTGAGCCAGTGGTTTCTGGTGCTCGGCACCAGCACTTAATTGTCAACACACGCACTTATGAAAGTCTGCCACTTGGTGGTGCTGTCAAATTTTGAAATGAGCACAACAGTTGTTTTGCACTTCAATTTACAATAAAAATGACTAATACCTGCCGCCCAAGTCATACTTATAGCTTTGGGTGGAGTGGATTAGTCTTAACTGTCATAATTGTAGAAGTGCTATGATTAGTAGTTGCATTTTTACTGTCATTGACAGCGCTGGCAGGGGCAATGGGTGGTGCAAGCTGCAATGGCCTCCTGACAAGGGCCCTGGCGCTTATTCTTTAACAAATTTAGCACTGATGCAGTTGATCACCCACTGACAAGAAGTGCCACTTCCGGGTATTCAAGAGAAAGATACAGAGCAGTACAAGATATGCCGAGTGGGAAAGCATTATCAGGTCCATTGCATGCTTTTTATGCATGAGCCATTGCATTACTCATCTGATGCATGGGGGAGGGGAAATGCACTGCTACTGAATAGCAGCCATGCAGCAAATAAACAAGCTCCTACACCCATTGGGTCGTAGATGTATTTCAGCGCTATGTTTTAACCTGTCGCTAGCTTGAGCTTTACAAAACAATTAAATAATGTAATTAATTAATTAATTAATATAGGGAAATCTCAAGCCCTAGTGATGTGATTTACTGATTTCGCTGACAGCAGCTAGCAGAAGGAGGTACATGCAATAGGCTCTAGACAGTTAAAGCCTGCTATGAATAAAGTATTCACTGGGAATTATGGACAGTTCCAAAATTAGTTAGCTGATTTTACAGTGAGGATCCAAATGGGAACAAAACACTGCAGATTAGCCACAAAGATGATATATTTTTCGATTCTCAGTCGTATTCAGTTAGAAATGTAAAGTGCAGGACTCAAAATAAAAGAACTGAACTGCCTTCTCTGAGTACATGAAATTGACTCAAAATGAAAGAACTGAATCTTCTCTGGGAGTACATGAAATTGATGTGTCATCTGAGACCAATTACACTGGCCATAAACTGCTGAAATAATAGACTGAAGGAATGGACCTCCGCTAATGAAGTGATTTGTTGCCAATACTTCACAACTAAGCGAAAAAAAACAAAAAACCTAATTTTAAGAATAAATTCTCCCACAAAAAAAACTGAGTAGAAAAATATCTCCTTCAAATAAATGTCATTTACAGAAAATGTTACCAGTCATTACAAACTTTGCAACATCACAAAAATTCAAAGAAAGGAACTTCAGGAATTTGCTAGTGACATTTTATACTTCACCTAGACTGAAATGGAGGCAGTCTTGATATCAACTATGAGCCTGTTTGAGATAGAAAAAATTGAATACAAATACCAGGAAAGGAATAGCAGCTTCTGGAAAAAGAGGAACATTTCAGAAGCCTGAAAAAAGAGAGAACAGGATGATATTTTGGAAGTGCTTAATTTGTGCTGGGCCTCAGCACTCAGATTTCGGGAACCGGGACTCTTCATCATCAGACTTTGGTCCAGAGTAAGAGAAAAAAAGTCTGAAAGGGGAGAAAGGAGGAGGAAAGAACAATAGGAAAATTGTGACAGAGGGAGAAAGAAGGGATGAAAAAGAACCTGCAAGGGCGAGATAAAGACGCAGGAAGTGCAAGGTGGTGGCATGAAGAGGCATGAGGTGGAACCAGAGCAGACAGTTTGGTATACAGCAATACTGGCATTCAGCTAGTCAGAGCTGAGCTTCTCAGAAAACGTTTGGCCTTCTCAGTTAGTTTTTTGCAAATTAGGCACCTCAGTTTTTGGAAGATCCTGGAAGCTTAACACATAACTAACATTAATATGAACAAATAAGTTGCGCAGAGTATGAAAAAAACAACAATCTACTTTTAGCTCATTACCACAGGGAGCAGTTCACGGCGAGGAGAACTGAAGATCTACAAAGGTGGAGAGACAAATGTTATGAGGAAGCTGTCCAAGGTGTCTACAACCTCCACTCAACCCTGACCCCATCAATGTCTCCTGCATAGAGCGCCCGGTTTTGAGACTGGCAGATGGATATTCCATCACAAGTATGGCGTATATCCCATACAACGTATTACAAATGCATCAGGATACAGTGCGCACGTAATAAGGTGGACTTTATATCCGCCATGTTTGTGAAGGAGTACCCGTCCGCCAAACTCTAAATCAGGCCCCGAATCACGAACAGTCTCATGAATGTGCAGCATTTCAAGCAATCGCGATGATATTATCATAACTTCAGTTTCATTCATCAGCCTCGAACACAGCACATTTTATGTAACCCTTTCATGTAACCGTCATTTCTGTTGCAATAAATACAAATGCCAAGAATTGTTCTAAACTGACAGTGCCTCAGAAATTATTATGTTAATGAGCACAGAATGAAATTATGTTTACAGGCTGGAGATAATGGCAGCCAGATGGAGAAATGATGCAGCATAAATATGTAGTTTTTCTTTAGTTTTGTTTATGAGTGACAGATATAGCCCATATATTATTGGTACTTGGGAGACAAATTATGACTTTTTTTCAAAGTGGTCTTGCCTATGATATATCATGGAGTTGGTTGAATGTCAGGAATTCCACTGGCTGCACTCTTTCTATGAATTCCCTGGCTTCCCAACCTGTAAGAGTTAGGGGGTGCAGGGTGGATTCTGTGAGAAGTGTTGGCTGCTATGTGTGAGGGAAACGTTTGGTTCCAATCATGTTTTGGCAAACCAAGTGGGTAGATATGCTGATGAGAGGAGGGAGAGGATGTGGCGCAGCGGCCAGTGCTGCTGACTAAGGAGCTCGGGATCTGCGTTCGAGTCTTGGCGTCCGCCCAACTTCCTATGTTTCTGGGCAAATCACTTAATCTCCCTGGGCCCATGGTAGCTCTGGATACGCTGGTGGGTGATAAGCCGCGCTATATAAATCTCCAAACAAACAATGATGGAGATAGTATAATAGAAAATACAGGGGTGCACTTTCATACACACCTTTGTGAGCTTTTGGACATCAGAGTTTAGGACTGGAGTCAAATAGTTCAATGTAGATATGTAGCTAAGTTTAGAAGGAAAGAGTTCGATCTTAGCAAAGCTTTCTTGCTGAGGATACCCAGAGAAGTACTGGATCATCAACGTATTACTCATTGCCTAGATCTCTTAAGAAGCTTCAAATCCCACGTCATACTGAAGCAAAGAAGACGCATCACAAAAAAGACATGTTATGCCGAGCTATAAACAGGCCAGAAGTATATTTCTGTGTCATTGTCTGCGTAAAGACTGACTACCCCTTATATTTTTAAATGGCTTGGCGACATAGAGCATTAGAGCGAAAAAGAGCAAGTTCATTTCTATAGAATGACTGCTGCATTCTTTCTTTTATTCCCTTTGAAATGGTGGATTTAACTATTCTATTAATTAGGGCAAAGAATTGTGAGGATTTTAAGAAAATAGGAAACTGTTAGGCAGGTGTTGGTAGGTGCATTGTAGCTGGCATACAGTAAACAAGCATTTGCACATACAGTGCATTAATTTATGTGTGATATCTTGCAATTTGGTTCCTTTGTGAATCTCAAGAGAGGAGAGCTTGACATTGACCAAATAAGATTTATTAGGCCAAATGTATTTGCTGTGAGGCAGGAGGTGTGTTTTTGACGGGCCATGCCTCCCTTTTTGCCCTTTCCAAGGGTATATGCTTGCTCAAAGATTTAATTAGCAGATTGATGTACAAATGGGGCGTTATCATTAGAACGTTTGTCCCCAAACAACTGTATGGGTAAAATCTTGTGAATTTTCTGAATTTCACATCACGTAAATGCCATGAAATTTCACAACACATCTTGTGCAGGACATTTCGCGTGTCCTACGGGACCAGTAAAACCATGGCATACATTTTTCTTTCAAAGCTGTCTCCTATCGTTATCTCGCATGACTATTGAAGGGGGTGTACCTTTGCATTCAACTTACAGGTGGGATCCTGGCAAGTACATTTCCTGAAAATTATATTATGTCCCAAAAATGTCACAGAAAAGATCGAGAAAAACTACTTGTTTT
Source organism: Calotriton arnoldi (assembly GCA_963921515.1). Classification (NCBI taxonomy): domain Eukaryota; kingdom Metazoa; phylum Chordata; class Amphibia; order Caudata; family Salamandridae; genus Calotriton; species Calotriton arnoldi. The sequence goes on along the minus strand of CAWUFW010002416.1, from coordinate 1,117,248 downwards.
CATCCATCAGTGAACACTCAAACTTTGCCTTTGCGAAGCTGTACACTTGAAAGTGTGGGGGAAATTTAAAATAGAAATAATTTTGACCCAGAGTGGTACGATGTAACAATGAGAGAATAAAATATGATTTTGGAATAGGAATTCCAAAGATTATTTTCATGGTAAACTTTAATTTCTGAACCAAATATTATGTTGATGAAGCATGCCATCATCTGTTATTTCTCCAAGAATAATATTACGTGCATGGTTGAAATGAATGTTCCCTGTCAAGTGAGAATAGAACTAATGCTGAACAGCAATGTTGTGTATGGTGATTTGGAGACGAGACAGAATACTGCAATGGGAATCCAACAACTTCTTGATATTATTCATTTATATATATGTGACTAAGGCACATATATATAAATATAAGGTATATAAGGTATCCTAATTATAATTTGAATTTGTTTTGTCTCTTTGCAGTTAATAATAAAAAATAATAGAAAATCTACACGCAATTAAGCAATATTTTTAGGCCACAATTATTATGTCAGATCGATATTGTGATTAGGCCCAGGCAAACTTTGTGTAATTTCCACTGCAGAAATTTGGCAAAATGCTTAAAAGGATTGACGAAATTGTGCATTTAATTGAAATGCCAGTCCAACATTATTTTTTTTTAGCACAAAATGCATCTTTGCATCCATTTTGAATGCAAGGATGCATATGACTGTACAAATAAAGTGCAAAATCCCACATATTGGGGTATATTCACAAGGAAATGGTGCGGTGCCGCGGCAAATTCAGCCTAAATGCACAAGTGGTGTGATTTCTGTGTACAAGAGTTCACAAAAAGTGAACTTGTACTAGTAAATCCATTTACCCATGTGTAATATTACCCCACAATGGTGTAATATTACCCGGTGGTGGGGGGTATTAAATTCTACTCCCCAGATAGGGAGTAGGTGTTTTAAGGGGGATGTCTAAGAAACTTTTAGAATGCCTACCAATTAAGTATTTGTGGCTATCCGTCAACCTTTTTCTGATCCATTCCCAGCATGGAAATGGTCTGAGATTTATATCCACCAAGAACAGGCATGAATTCCTTTCTAAGGTTTGAACGGAAAGAGAAAACTCCGAGTGCTTGGACATTTAGTGGGCGTGGTTTCTACTTGGGGAAAAATATTTTCTCCGGGGAGAAAAAAAGAAAAGACTAAGTGCAATTGCACAGATGTTTTGGAATTCCCACAAGCAGACTTGTACTCAATCTACAATTGTGCATGCCGAAAGCCCACTCCTTAATTCAGAATTTCCAAACTTTTTTCAGGAGTACTACTGGAAGCATGCAACTAGTGCACATTTTCACAAGTGCTCTTGGACCTTTGTGATGACTGATTTTGAGATTTGTAAATCTGCACCCAAGCAAGGTCATAAACCTGCAGGTACAGATTTACAAATATCTCAGAGATTGGAGCTCATTCTATTTAGGTCCAAGGCAGTTATGGCGGCAATTTAATGCCTCAAGTTCGCAAGACTATTCAGACATCTCTCGTGGTTTTAAGAAATGTTTTATCAATGTTGTATGTTTGTTGTAGTTTTATCAATGTTTTAGAATCTATACTCCCACTCACCAAAAGCAAAACAGGAAAAGGCCAGCTCCACCATGGCAAAAAATAAATTTTAACTGTTTTAAATGGCATGTATATCCTTCATTTAAAGACTCAAAATTATCATTAAAACAGGGAAATAGGATAATACTTTATATGATAAGTTTAAAATAAGAATCTATCATGCCGTTATTTTCTGTGTATTTCAGAGCTGGAATCATGAGATAAAAAAATACCCAAGTTGCTATTTATTTTCTACTCTGGTATTAGTTATATGTTATCTTTAGTTTTGTATTTAAAACAAACCATAGAAAAAACAGTGAGTTGAAAGGACACAATCCTGGTATAAGACATTTTCCTTCGTGATACCGCAGGAATACACAAGAAGAATGAACAATTTCAACAATTTGTAACAAGGCAGCAATAGTGTAAAATGCAGTCAACATGTTGCCAGTGCAGAGTGCGTAGATCTTGTGGAATGCTTATCGGTCTGGCTGTATCTGAGCCAAGTATACTTGCCTTTTCGGTTATGAGCTATCTCAAAAGGCTTGATCTATAATAGATCAAACAATGATTTCTTATAGAAACTGCTTTCCCCAGCATGTCAAGTGTTGAAAGAGTTGCTGAAACATCTGTCAGTGGATCCCTAGTTTGGGATTCACATATGATACAGTGTGGTAACCTATCACTACCCTATTCTTTCTGGGCTCATCCTACAGGCCAGCCAGAACCTCCTTTCTTCAACAGCAAGAAGTAATACATACTATATCCACCCATAGCATTTGGTTGCCAAATTAATTTGCAATTTGGAGAGAGGATGTAGCCTTAAGGCTAGAGCGGGTTGACCTCGAAGCTGGGAAACCGGGTTCGAGTCTCGGCAACGACGCTCAACATCCTGTGATTCTGGGCAAATCACTTAATCTCCCTGTGCTTAACAAAATGAATGTGTCCTTGTATAACGAAACTGGTGCTCATGTAAAGCGCTCTGATACGTGATATCTTCGGGTCTAGTTCATGCTATATAAAACTCTAAAAAAACCAAAAAAGATTTGAGATTCACTATGGATAGATAGCAGATAAAAAAATTGCATTTTGAAAAAGTACATTGAATACATTTTAGCTGGGTGATTCATCTAAACTTCAAGTTCTCTTTTTAGGGCACCCATTTCATTTATTGCAAAGAAATTTGTTATTGAGCTGGAACCATGTACTAATTACAGATGAATGTGTTTACCATAAAGAATACATACCCTCTGGCAATAACTCAAGACCTTCTGATCCAGTGAATGAAGCCTCACTGAACTCATAAAACTTACCACAATATGATTCGAAAACAGTGTCTAAAGGTGGGAGTGACCATTGTATGTGTATGGCCAAGTTCATCATAGATGATGTTCCTATTTACTCCACTGGGCATGCTCACCACGCCAAAAAGTGTTATCAAGATTTTACAAACTTGAAAAACTTACAACAAGATGCGAAAATATGAGTTTCATAGGAAAACATACCCCTTTTAGGATATAATATCTCATCTCAAGGGGAAACTGGGTTTAGCTAAGATTTAAGTAAATCTTGACTGGCCCATGATATGGATGATGAAGGAACATCACTGATTCCTAGGATCATTTTACATAGATTTCGTTAAGATTACTCTTTTATTTTTATTTTTTTCTTTGCTAGGCTCCCAGCTACCATCTGGACGTGTAGATGGGCGCCTCCTCAGCACCATCTCCCCCCCCCTCAGAGTTGACAGCCATTATCCCATCCCAGTATGCCGGTGCACAACCTTTACATGGGGGACTGCGGACTACTCTGCCCCCTCTGGCTTTGTATGGACACCCTGCGCACTCTGAGACTCAGACACACCCTTCCTTCCATATCCTCCCTGCCCACCCTCTCACCTTCTCAACCAATGGCACCACCCGATAACTGCTGCACCCCCTACACCCGAATCAGACCAGGAGCTGACTGACCTCGACCACTTACCACCCTCACCCCTGCCCATCACACAACGATCATCGACCTCTCCCAACACGAGGTTTCCTCCTCCCTATCTTCTATCCCGTACGCGTACCACTGCTTCCATAACACAAGCCTTACTGCATGCCATATGCTGGCAAATGTTCCTGCAACATGAAGTCTCCCAACTGGATATCTACTACCTACGGATCACCATGAGCTGTTCTGCTGTTGCTCTTGAGGATACTATTGCATGTATAAATCTACTTACTTTCTGCTCCCACCACCAACTCCCCTTGTCCCCCTCCCCCTTCCCTCCACCCTTCCTCCACAACCCCACTCATACCCCCCCTCTCCATCAGAGCATAAAACCTTGCGCAATGATGTTCCCACTTATATAGACTTCGTTGTACTGATGTGGTATGGTCCTATTGACTTGTATTCATTACCCTTGAGAAACAAAATAAACAATTATGAAGCAAAAAAAGACTGCTCTTTTTCAACAAAACAAATTGTTACCATCAGGGTCTTTTCTCAATTTGATAATCCAAGATCTTACTATCAATAGAAATAAGGCGAAAGATCTAGGACCTTAATTGTATTATATGCTATCCATGAGTGCCCCGGTCAATTATGTCTTCTTGTCCTTGTCAAGAGTGTATTGTTATCTTATCACACCTGTAGGATACCCTTAATGGGGCAATAGTTAACATCACACTCAATTATGGTAACACACATTACCTTGATTTACTAAAAGAATGCTTGCTAAACTTCAAATGGTTCAGAATGGCAAAGTACCTGTGGCTTACGGCCACAGAAAAAGAGACTATATCATATACGAGGGCCAGGAGAGCACTCAATTGGCTCCTAATAAAATACAAGATGCAGGTCAAATGCCTCTGCATGTCTTTTTAATGGAGATAAAGGGATGTCTCACTAATGTTAGAAAGAAAAATTTCTGTACTGATGTTGAAGCTTCTTTATTCTCAAGGATAATATAGTCTCTACCAGAGGCCTTTCCCTATTTAAAAAGTTGTCTTGCAGAACTTTGTTTGAAGAAATATCGAATGACATTGTCACCTGGCCAAGGACCACAGACGACTGCGCTGTTGTGGGAAGTGGTATTTATTTAGTCCGGTACAAAACAAGGTATGGGTTTCTCAGGAGGGTCTGGTATCTTGGTCCGTCGCGACTTCCTTCGTCGCCGTAGAGGGTAGGCCGTCTCCTCCTTCCGTCCCTTCTCTTCTCTGGCGGCAGTCGTCCCCTCGATAAAGAAGAGAGAGGCTATTAGCAAGAGTCCCCTTCTCTGGCACTTGCTTCCTGTTTGCTAGCGCGCTCCTGCTCCCTTCCTTTTTCTGTTGCTCCCCCACCTGGTTACTGCACCCACCCTGGTGGTCTCCCAGCCCCGCAGACACTAAGAAGCCTCTTGCTTCAGTGGCTTCCCCGGGTCCTGATACACTATTGGTGCCCGTCTAGTGGCTGGTAGCCTGCGCTGTCTGGTTTTCCTCTTCCCAGCAGCTATCAAGATGAACCTACGAACCCACCCCAAACGGTAGAACAAGTCTAACAATAGACCATCCAGCGGAATACGAAATGGGAGGAGAAAGACTTCTCTACTCTTCCCCTTTGCCCTTCGCTTTCCCTGCTCTCCCCGCCGGTCCCTACAGTCCCGTAAACAGCGCCTGCGTGTGCAGCCACCCGCCCAGCCGGCGCCCAGTTCCCCTGAGGACTTGCCTGAAGCCGTGACCCGATGACGGGGTCAAGGCCGCCTCGTCCAGCACGCCTTTCGCAGGGGACGCCTCCGCCCTGTGGTGGTTGGTGGTTCCGCCGCTCTCCGGTCTCCTTGCGCCGTCGTCTCCCCTGCTCTCGTTCTCTGGCTCCCCTTCGCGTTCCTCCTCTCCGGGACTCCATTCGCCGCTCCCGACCTCCTCTCCGTGTTCGGCGTCTTCCGGCTCTTTTATTCCCGGCATGCCCACGTCCTCCGGTTTCCTTGGAGATGGAACTGATGCTCGCCCCCTGGTGCCCCCGGGGTATTCTCCGCCGTCCTCCCGGGGCTCCCTGCCACAGGGCCTCCCATCCAGGCATGGCCGATCGGGCCATGGGGGAGCGGCCGACCGGGAGAGGAAGTCAACGTTCACCTGTTGGGAACCCGGGCGGTGGGACACCTGAAAAGAGAAAGGTTGCAGCGCCATGAACCAGCGGAGAACACGGGCGTTGGAGTCTTTGTGGCGTGCCAACCAGACAAGAGGGGCATGGTCCGTCAGGAGGAGGAAAGGACGCCCCAACAGGTAATACTGAAGGGCCTGAACGGCCCACTTGATCGCCAGGCACTCTTTCTCTATTGTGGAATACCGGGCCTCCCGTGGCAGTAGCTTGCAGCTGAGGTGTAATTCCCCCGAGTCATGTTCCTGGGAAAGGACAGCACCCAGGCCCCTGTCAGAGGCATCGGTTTGCAGGGTAAAGTTCTTTTCGAAATCGGGGCAGACCAGGACTGGGATGCAACATAGGAGCCCCTTCAGGTGGTGGAAGCTGCGCAGCTGTGTAGGAGTCCATTCTCTGATGGTGTTTGGGCATGTTTTTTTCAGCATGTCAGTGAGGGGAGCAGCCTCCTCCGAGAAGCGGGGTATGAATCGTCTGTAATATCCTACCAGCCCGAGGAAGGCTCGGATGCCCTTTTTCGTGGAGGGGGTTGTCAGGGTCTTAACGGCCTCCACTTTGTCAACCTGAGGTCGTATCTGGCCTTTCTGTATGTGGTATCCGAGATAGCGGATGGTGTTGGTGGCTAGCATGCATTTCTCGGGGTTCGCTGTTAGTCCTGCTTGTCTCAGGCTGGTTAACACTGCTGTGAGGTGGGTGACGTGTTGTTCCCAGGTTGGGCTGTGTACCACGATGTCATCGAGGTAAGCGGAGGCATAGGAACTGTGTGGTCATAGTACCACGTCCATCAGCCGTTGCAAGGTGGCAGGGGCTCAGTGGAGACCGAAGGGTAGAACCGTAAATTGGTACAGGCCCGAGGGGGTGGCAAACGCGGTTTTTTCTTGTGCCGCGGGCGTCAACGCTATTTGCCAGTACCCCTTTGTCAATTCCAGGGTTGTCATGTACCGGGCTGCGCCTAGCCGCTCGATCATCTCGTCGACTCGGGGCATGGGGTATGAGTCAAAACGGGAGACGGCGTTTAGGCGCCTATAGTCAACACAGAACCTCACCGTGCCGTTTGGTTTTGGTACCAGCACAATCGGGGAGCACCAAGGGCTGTGGGAGGGTTCTACGATTCCGCTTTGTAGCATGTCCTTTACCTCGCTCTCCACCACCCGTCTCCTGGCTTCTGGTATCCTATATGGTCTCTGTCTTATCGGAGCAGCCCTGTCTGTCACAATGTCATGTTGTACAAGGGGGGTTCTTCCTGGTGTCTGGGAAAAGACGTCTCTGAAGTCGTGTACGACAGACAGGATCGTCTCCTCTTGTTCCAGGGATAACGTGGAGCCCCGGGGAACCGTGTTGGGCTCTGTGGCCCTGCTGGTCGGTGGGAACGGGATGTCTAGGGGTGTGCTATCGGATATCAGCAGGTTCAATGGGGGTTCTGCATCCCTCCTTTCTGTGTCCACCCATTTTTTTAGCAGGTTGACATGGTAGATCTGCCCTGTCCTACCCGTGTGGGGGACTGCTACCCTGTACGTGACCGGGGTGACCTGGGCGAGCACTACGTAAGGGCCCTGCCACTGGGCTAAGAGCTTGTTATCTGAGGACGGGAGGAGGAGTAGCACCTTATCCCCAACCTGGAACCATCTAAGGGCCGTCTGATGGTCGTACCTCTGTTTTTGTCTTTTCTGGGCCGAGTCTAGGTTCTGTTGGACGTCCTCCCATAGGGTGGACAGTCGGTTCTTGAGTTGTGCTGCATAATCGAGAAGGTTTTTCCCTTCTTCCTCCTCTTCCTCCCATCTCTCTGCCGCCATGTCTATCAGGGTCCTTGGCTTTCTCCCAAACACCAGCTCAAAGGGGCTGTATCCGGTGGAAGACTGGGCATATGTTCTAATCGCGAAGAGGGTCAACGGGAGCTGCCTGTCCCAATCCCTCCCTGTGTCGCTGACTGTTTTCTTTAGTATGTTTTTAATGGTCTGATTATACCTCTCTACCAGCCCGTCCATCTGGGGATGGTACACAGAGGTGCGTATCTGACGTACCCCTAACAAGCGGCACACCTGGGCCATCAGCCTAGACATGAAGGGCGTTCCCTGGTCGGTGAGCAGCTCACGTGGGAACCCGACCCGACTGAAGAAGCCTATCATGGCTTGTGCTACGCTGCTGGTGGTCATGCTTGACAGGGGGATCGCTTCTGGATAGCGTGTGGCATAGTCGACCAGCACCAATATGTACCGATATCCCCTTGCGGAGGTAACCAGAGGGCCTACAAGATCCATCCCCACCCGGGAGAAAGGGATTTCGATAATCGGTAAGGGACAGAGGGGGGCTCTCGGGACATGTGGGGGATTGCAGTGTTGACATTGGGGACATGCTGCGCAGTACCTCCTGATATCCATGAAAACCCCTGGCCAGTAGAACCGCCGCAGGAGGTATTCTTCTGTTTTCTCCCTCCCGTAATGGCCCCCACCCGCCTGGTTATGTGCTAAACAGAGGACCTGGTCCCGATAGGGCAGTGGAACAAGGAGTTGTTTAATGGCCCCTGTAGGCTTTCTCACCCTCCTGTATAGCAAACCCCTAGAAGCAATGAAACAAGGGCCTACCTGTTGGTCCTCTTCTGGTCTCATCTGGGCCCAGGCATTTCCCAGGGTGGGGTCTTCCTTCTGGGCTGCCCTGAAGCTACGCGTTGGTCCTGAGTCCCCTTCCGTACCTGTGGAGGTAGAAGGAGCATCAGTTGACCCATTCAGTACCACCTTCCGCCTTTGTTCTCTCTTTTCTTTGCAGGTTTTTTTCTGTTTACACCTACCGCCGTCTATCACGGTCTTGGATAGCGGGGCCTCCCTCAGCCAGCTCTGTCTGTCTTTTTCCTCGATAGCCCTATCCAGGAGGGCAGAGAAACCCACGTAATCGGTTCCAACGATCATCTCTTCAACCAAACGGGGTATACCTCCCACCCGGATCGGTCTTTCCTGTCCCTTTTCCCCTAGGGTTACTATGGCCACGGGGTAGGTTTTATGATCGCCATGCACACACGTTATGGTCACCTTTTCTCCTTCCTGCCATTGATGCTCCTGTATGCGTTCCAGGGTGAGAACCGAATGGCGACAACCGGAATCTATAAGGACTTTGGTCTCACTCCCGTTTACGGTGAGGAATAAGTGGTATGCTTCCTTCCCTTCTCCCGCCCACAACACCCGCCCTCTAGTATACCCTATGTCCATGGGTTCGGCTGGGGGGTTCTTTTGTGGGCAATTACGGGCTATGTGGCCCCATTCCGCACACTGGAAGCATTGGGGACCCTGGTTTTCTTTGTTGGCAGGCCTTGGCAGAAACCGTGGGTCGATTAAACGGTCTGGGAGGGGGGTGCAAGGGAGGTGGTGTGGTGAGTCTCCTTCTGTGGACTACAGGCGTTGGTAGACGTGGGGTGAACCCTCTTGGCTCGGGGACCCTCTGATGTGCACACGCCAACTCGATGGCACTGGTTATGGTGACGTTCGGGTGTTGCTTTACCAAGGCCCGGGTAGCCCCCGGGAGTCCCTCTATAAACTGCTCCATAAGGACCTTCTCCATCACCTCCTCCGCGGTAGAGGTGTGAGGCTGAAGCCAAAGGTTCCCCAGGTCTTGAAGCCTATAAAAGTACGCTCGCAGGCTGTCCTGGGGTAGCCATTTCTCTTTCCGGAATCGGCTGCGGTAATGTTCCTGGTCGTACCCGAGGCGTTCGAGTATCGTCTGTTTGATAGCCCCATACGGTGTGGTGCCCGCCGGGTTTGCGGCTTGGTACGCGGTTTGTAGCTCACCCGATAAGAGAGGTGCAACGTATTGTCCCCATCTGTCGGCTGGACATTGGGCAGTACTTGCCACTCTCTCGAAGTTTGTAAAAAAGAAATCGGGGTCTTCACCGGGTTGGTACCTCTGCAACACCGAGCTGTGGACGTTCGGGTGGACTCTGCTGCTGGCAACGGTGTCGGTCAACTTCTGGATGGCGGAGTCCTGAACAGCCTGGTTCTGCACGATGAGACCGGCCTGGGCCTGCAGTGCCTCTTGCAGGTGCTCTCTGTTCTTTTGGGCTTCTGTGGTTTGTCCTTCTACCACCAGTTGGAGGTGGCGTTGGCCCTCGGCCAGTTGCTTTAGCATGTCGTCCAGTCCGATAGTCTGGGTCATGTCTTCTGGGTGGTGGTCCGGGTTATCCCACTTCTGACACCACTGTCACCTGGCCAAGAACCACAGACGACTGCGCTGTTGTGGGAAGTGGTATTTATTTAGTCCGGTACAAAACAAGGTATGGGTTTCTCAGGAGGGTCTGGTATCTTGGTCCGTCGCGACTTCCTTCGTCGCCATAGAGGGTAGGCCGTCTCCTCCTTCCGTCCCTTCTCTTCTCTGGCGGCAGTCGTCCCCTCGATAAAGAAGAGAGAGGCTATTAGCAAGAGTCCCCTTCTCTAGCACTTGCTTCCTGTTTGCTAGCGCGCTCCTGCTCCCTTCCTTTTTCTGTTGCTCCCCCACCTGGTTACTGCACCCACCCTGTTGGTCTCCCATCCCCGCAGACACTAAGGATCCTCTTGCTTCAGTGGCTTCCCCGGGTCCTGATACCCTATTGGTGCCCGTCTAGTGGCTGGTAGCCTGCGCTGTCTGGTTTTCCTCTTCCCAGCAGCTATCAAGATGAACCTACGAACCCACCCCAAATGGTAGAACAAGTCTAACAATAGACCATCCAGCGGAATACGAAATGGGAGGAGAAAGACTTCTCTACTCTTCCCCTTTGCTCTTCGCTTTCCCTGCTCTCCCCGCCGGTCCCTACAGTCCTGTAAACAGCGCCTGCGTGTGCAGCCACCCGCCCAGCCGGCGCCCAGTTCCCCCGAGGACTTGCCTGAAGCCGTGACCTGATGACGGGGTCACGGCCGCCTCGTCCAGCACGCCTTTCGCAGGGGACGCCTCCGCCCTGTGGTGGTTGGTGGTTCCGCCGCTCTCCGGTCTCCTTGCGCCGTCGTCTCCCCTGCTCTCGTTCTCTGGCTCCCCTTCGCGTTCCTCCTCTCCGGGACTCCGTTCGCCGCTCCCAACCTCCTCTCCGTGTTCGGCGTCTTCCGGCTCTTTTATTCCCGGCATGCCCACGTCCTCCGGTTTCCTTGGAGACGGAACTGATGCTCGCCCCCTGGTGCCCCCGGGGTATTCTCCGCCGTCCTCCCGGGGCTCCCTGCCACAGACATAAATAGCTTGTCCTAAATATTGTATGGACATATATTGTCCCAGTGGGTGTATGTTTTCTATTATTAACTCAAATGGATAATTATTTTTGTTAATGATATTTACATCACAGAATTTATGTCACAAGATTTTCTGGTAACTAATATTCTAATGCCCTTTTACCTGCCTGCTCGTTTATTGGCTCAGATACATGATATTGGTTGTTCATTGGATCACATTATACTCTAGGGACAGCTTTTAAGGGAAAGCACTTTATACTGCACACACATTCACAAATATGATTAAAGTTCACCACCAAGAAATCAAGTGAACTGAAAGCTGAATGTAGCCGTATTGACATTATGTTCCAAAAAGCATGGCTGGTTGAGTCAATGGAAGGGTGGTGTGAAGGCAGGGGGTTAACAGAAATATCATAATGGGGCTACCTCACCATCCACCTTTACCAATACTTTTTTTTATTCAGATTGATGTTTCTTAAAAAATGTGTCTTTTTAAATATTATAACAATATTACAACAAACTAGGGGAAGAAACGGAAGGAGACCCTTTCTCATGACCAAGCTGGTGCAACGAGATTGAATTCAAGGAAGCAAATATGTATGGTATCGGAATTCGCTCATCATGAGGAGGAGGGATGCAAATAGATCTTTTGCCTAAATTTGAGGCACACAGTGCATAATTTGTACAATAATACAACAACTGTACAACAGGGACCCAAAGTTTTTCTTAAGAATACTCCTCACAGTCAGTGCTCCCAAACGCATAAGTTGTTGAATATTAAGGTTACTTAGTTTTATTTCGTCCTCATGACTCTTTTTTTGCCCTCTACACTTCCTGTCTCTTTAACTCACTCAGCCAGATGTATTTTTATTCCAGGTTTCACCCATTGTAACTGTTTTTGAAACTTTTTCTCTCTTTCAGCTTTCCGATCTCTTGCTTTGGGTCAGTCCAATGATGAAAAATAGGTAATGGTTCCCAAAAACAAGTATTGGTGCCCACCACTGGCACAAATTATGCAATGTAGGAACTTGCCAGAACTCATTGGGTCCAATATGTAGGAACCACAACACTTAGGATTGACTTTGAACTGATATCTGCTGGGTGAATATCCTCATTCCACATCTTCCTGAAAAGCTGGAACGTCATAAAGTTGAGATTTCTAAAATAACACCACATGTTAATCTCCACACGAGAGTGGGGGAGTAAGACATAAATATTATCAATTAAAATCTTGAATAGGTATGATGGAATACAAAAAAAGACGTTGGATGGTGAGAAGGGCAGCATGTAAAAGGAATTCAGGTAGAGCCCTCAGATGTTGAGATAAAATAACTTGGAAATAGAATATTTCTCAGCAGAAGACATTTTACGTGGAGAGACATTTACAATTAAGTCATCAGCCTAAGAAAAATTTAATTGTAAATTCAAATCTTTTAAATAGAGAAAAACATTTCTTCATGGTCTATCTGTTCCTGGGGTTAGCATGTCACATGGACTAAGATAGCCCACAAGGACTCATGAAACCTTTGACTGAGGGAAAACATAGGGTAGTTTTTAGGAACCTCAGACACCCATCTGTGTGCTCCCTCTCCTTTCCCAGCACACGCACATATGCATTCACATACAATTATGGACAGAGACGTACAGATGAATCATTTAAACAAATCATATAAACCACAGAGGCTGGATTCATACCAGATTTTTAGGATTCACAAATACATCAAATGTTTTCAAATCAAATCTAAATTGAGCTCATTTACTTGGGCAGCGATATTCCTGAAAATCTGTATTGACCTGACCCTCCTAAATCTACCTAGCCTCATGGGATATAAGAATAAAAAAAACAGAAAACAAGACGAGCGGTATTTCTCAGAGAAATGAGCAGTGGCCAGGCCATATTATTGACTGGCAATAGAGTGGAGAGCCACATTTTGCAATAAACATCATTCGAGATGACGGCTGGTTAACATAACATAAACCTTTTTAGGAAGCAGTCAAAAAAAACAATTGTACATTCTCAGTTAAAAACTCATTACAACCCCTATTAGACTCTTCTATACTCAGGTCCTTTGGTGTCTTAATGATAGTGAAACTTGGGCATAAAAACTGAATCTCTCAAACCTCAAACACACTTTTACAAAGACTGCACATGTCCATTTGAGCAACAGACTTCAAAGTACAACCACTCACACCTTGGAAATTCATCAACTACTGTCCAATTGCAAAAGTAATGCTATCTTATGCATTAAACACTTCAGTCGCTTCCTCTCAGAGACAGTAAGGTAAAGACAGTAATAATATTTTAAGAACCACAAGTTACACCACATAAAAAATAAAAAAAAATCAGCCCAAGGTTCAGCAGACATTTGTACCCACAAAAGATCCCTCTAAAAGTACAGAGTTTAAATTAAAATAAATATAATTCACTTATATAGCACATTTTATAAAGTTACATGTGTGTTTTGAAAAGATATAACAGGTTAAAAAAACACAAGAAAATAGTTAAAAGAAATAAAATCTTTCATTGTGTTGAGGGCATATCATTAGTTTCTGACATAGTTTGTGATAATTTATGCTGTTTTTTTAACGTATTATCTATCCAGATTTGCTTAAATCATGTTTGGATCTATATGAAGCATTGGTGTTATAGGTGATCTTGATATTGATCTTATGAAGAGTACCGGAATCCACTCTTTATTTCATTTTTAGAATTGTGCTTTAGTCACTGTTTTTGATGAACTGAGGATACCTTTCCCAAAGAGAATGTGATCTTCAGGACAGTAGATCTTTTTTTCATGTGTACATTAAGATTTTAATACTGAATAAAATATATCCAAAGCTGTTGTACACTGACAATGTACATATACTGCCCAAAACCCCTATCAGTTAGAATCACACTGAAATAACTAAATGTACAGATCTCCTACACCCTTTGTCCATTAGCCATAATCTGACTTTAATAGGATTGATCCCAAATTTCAAGACCACTAACTCTTTTAAGTTAATATTAAACCTGTTGAGTAAGCCAAATCAAGCCGTGTCTCCAATGAGTTGTTGGAGCTCCTTAGGTGTCTGGGAAAACAGAGCTAAGTCATTAGCATAGAGCAAAATAGGCCATGGGCTGCAGAAGTGTTCAGGGCGCAAGGCTTCAGCTAACAGGGATCTCCAAGGATCGACTAAAACGTTAAATAAAAACGGGGCTAACATAGAGCTTGTTGCAGATCATATACAATTTGATATTTGGTCAAGTATTCCTCTCTTCCTCAACCAGAACTGCACCACCTTAGAATCTAGGTTCAACTTATGCAATTTCCTCCAAAGCCATACCCTAAGAAACCTATCAAAGATATAGGAGGAATCGACAAAACAGACACACTAATTCTTATAACACGTTGCTCAATATCGGGCTTGTATTTTGGCAAGAGCTGTGAGTGCAATTTGGGTTTTGCTGATCGCCTGATTCGTGGTGACCTAGTTCTCCGAAAATAGCAGCAAATATTTAGCAAGTTCCCCTACAATATCTAAGAGTGCTATCTTCTTGTTGGAGGGTTATCATTAATGGCAGCCCACTTATTTAATCATTTCGTGGCACTACCCTTCCAAATGGATGGTATAGTCTTTGTCATCAGACACCAGTTAAATAGTCTCAACAGTCGAGTAGTCACCACGTGATGTATCTTTTGATTAGGACTATGCTTATACGGTTGTGGCCTACTGCTAGATGGACTAACTACTGTGAATAGGTTATTGCACTAAATGTTGTGTTACCTTAAAGGCTAAGAGCCCGTGCACCCCTTAGATGTCTTCCATCGGCCATACCTGGCTCTTCAAGGGTAAAACATATTCAACTGTTAAAGGTTTAGTAATTGATAATGCAGTCTGCCCTCTTTGTACTCTGATTGTCGCATGTGGTTGGGAAGGAGGCCTCATGCTTTTATCATCTGTGAGATAATTAAATATCAATCCCAAAAATGGTGAGCATTTCCCAACTTCAATACAACCTGAATATCTTCCCAAACCCTTTTCAGAATTCTTTGTATGTCACAAAAGGGAGGGATAGTCTGTCTGGAGTAATCCTCTTTGATATTGTGTTGAAAGCTCCAGCTCCAGTTATATTTCGTCCTTGTCCCATGTGAGCAGCAGTACATAATTTGTGCCAGTGTTTACAGATGCTCATCACCAGTACTTATTGCCACATATTTATGAGAGTACACCACATGATGGCGATCTCAGCCTATTTTATTTAAGCTCAGCACAGTTGTTTAGCAATTCAATGTATTAAAAAGTGATTAAAACTCCGGACTACCAGCCCATGCCATTCCTACAGCTTGGGGAGACCTGCAGTTGTCACACTTTTGTAAGTGTGATGGTTCGTAGGTAATGCTGGCACTGCCATTCGGCAGCAGTGCCAGGAGCTGTGGGTGGTGCCCCGCTGCAGGGCAATACCTTGGACTCTGGCACTTATATTTTTATCAATTAAGCACCGGTGAGCACCAGGATTGAGAGCTCTGTGGTTACACTGATTGAAAACCAGTTTTTTCGTCATCTTATATCTGTTTTAAGGTCTGCTGTGTTAGTTTAACATTTGTTAGTAACAAACCCTTTTGTTGCTTTGTAGGTCAGAGAATGTTGTCATCTTTGATGGCACCCTCTCATGTGGTGGTTACATCTTGGTAGACTGTTGATTAATCAAAAAAGGTATCATTACAAAAATTCAATTTAATAGCCTTCCTAGTACCACAGATTAATAGGCTCCAGCATATCGACACATCATTATGTGAACAAATTGATGCCAACCTGAATGTCTTGGCTGTAACCCTAAAGCACATTAAACTTGACTCCAAAACCTAAACTTGCACTTGGCCTTCTGCGGTGTATGTCACTGTATGTCTAAAAGCTGTCTCAGTTTACCACAACAAGGAAGACAACTAAAGTAGAACAGCTAAGCTATTGTTTTAAACCTTCTAGCCCTTGGCAATCTTGAAGAAATGTATCTGAACATCCAAAAAGTAGAGACCATACAGCAACAAACTACATTCTCTCATTGAAATGACCTCAGTATTCTTTTCTGTTCCCCTGTCTTCAGAAGATAAGGCATGTCATGTTTCAGCAAACCTTTTAGCTAGCATTTGATTCCACAATGCATCACACTATGTGATCCTGTGCACATTTATTCTAAAGTTAGGAAAAAAGCAAACAAATATATAAGTTAATGCATTACAATTATTTTGATCAATTGTTAATCAGTTCCTAGTGTACCAGATTTGAAAGCACCATTTACATAAATGGAGAAAGTACACAAAGAACTGAGTGGGCCCTCAGAAAATAAAAAATGTCGAGCATTTCAGAACCTGCAATGCAACCAAAACATTTTTCAAGAATAGAGCCTTCCTTTGACGCACAAAAAAAGAGTAATAATCTGTTGTTGAGCATTTATTGGTGTCAAAACAGCCTCTATCATGCCTTGGCCACCTCCGTAACACGTACCTCAACCAGGGTCGTAGCTTACATTGTTCAGCAGGTGCAGTGACCCCAGGGTCCACAGGCGTGAGGGCCCCACTAAACCCTGATTACTGTTGTATTTCACAGTTGGCTAGGAGACCTATTTTCTTCCTCGCACTAGGAACCAGGGCACACTGGGTACTCTACTGACCTCAACCTTGCTTCTGCATAAAGCAGTCTTGTTTAAATTGTGTAAATGTTCTTATCACCCTCAAGGGGCTGAGAAGATCTATAAGTCTTTTGGAGGAACATTAACTATGTGATCAAGATATTCTTTCAATTTGTGTGATAACTCAAAGACACTGTCACACCTTGAATTATACAACTCAGGCTTTAGGATGAATGAGCATCTGGAGCCACCTGACAGTTTAACATCTCCTACTGTCCAAAGACATCCATGGTATATACATAGATCATTATGAAGTCATGATGTAACTGTCTTTTTCACTACACAACATCTCTCCCCTTTTCCAATCTGCCTCTTCCACACCAACAGCCTCGTTCTAACTGCTGCGATAGCAAAGACATTGAAGTCCCAAGAGTGTTTGCACATTAGGTTATCCACTTTCCTTCAGGTCATTAAGGGCACTTCTTCCATTCCTAGGCTTTTATATCCTTTTATATCCTTTAGCCTAGTGCATTCTGTGTGTTGTAGTCTTGTTTTCCTTCCATTGAACTAACTAGACTAACACACCTGAAATCAGTAATTTATAGGTGAAACGTTCAGGATCTGAAGAGAGTGTCCATAATGTCCTGCGGTAAGATGGTCACCATAAATCACGTGTTTTGCACAAACAGCACTTGCACCTGAAATTTTTGCACGTGCCTTTACCTCCAGGTAATGCCTGGAGAATTGTGCACAGACAGAACAGTACAAATATGGGATCACTGAGAAGTAAGCCTGTGGGAAAGACCATTTCTGTATGTTATTCCCAACTTCTGGTTATTGAAATAATATTACTGTGTAATAGTGGTATTCACCCAGGCAGATTTTCGCACCTGTCCTTCCAGCTCACATATAAAGCCTCAAAGTATTTTTAATTCACTGGGCCTCAGCTCTAAACAATAAATGAGGGGAGCATACCATCAGTGGCTGAAGGGCCCTAGTGTCTCGGCGATGAACACTAGTCCATCATTACTGTTGATGGACCAAGAGTTGGCTAAACCCAGAATGAAGATGCAAGCTATTTGGTTTATATTTACTTTAAACTCTTTTAACCCCTTTAGTGCAGGGGATGTGACTTCTACACCTTTGCAGTGAGGAGGATGTAGAGGTTAAGTCCTAGCACTCAGGGTAAAACATTCCACTAGCACTTTCCAGGGATGAGCGTCCCTGCAGTTCAAGGCTTTTATATGATGATCAGTGCGCTTTCCGTTTGATTGGTGCTCGGGAATACTACTCAAACCAATTGACTGCTGATTTGTAGAGGAGGAGAACCATTCGTAAGGTTTGATCTTCCCCTGTGGTATCACCCAATTCCTGTTCTGGGATCACTGCAAGAGGGTGGTTCCTAAGCAGAAATCCATACCTCTTGACCAAAGTAGAAGTTATTCAGGGGTTGCAATCTCACTGGCCTAAGCTATCACCCCCAACCCAGGGTCCTCAAAGTCTTTCTGTTCCCTTGGTGGGGCATAGTGGGTGGTTTAACTCCACTGTGCTCCCCGCAGCCTGCATCCATCTACCAACAGGGCTCAGATAGTCTTTCTGTCCCTTGCTGGGGACATTGTGTGGTTTAACCCCAAACTGCCTGAACCTTGAGAAGGCAAACAACCCACGACACATCAGAGATTTTTCTTTTTAAAATAAAAGAATGGGGGGGCACTGGGCTGCAGCCACATCCCTGGGCTCTATATAGTCTTTCTGCTCCTCTGAGTGGGCAGAACATCCACTAAGCCACCAGGGAACAAAGGTGAAAAAAGAGAATGGAGTGAGTGGGCAAGCCCATCCCGACATTGGAGGGACCCCATTCCCCAGGACCCTGGCTGTATTTCTGCTCTTCATGGGGAAGATTGAAATGTTTATCCCAATCGAGCTAACCCAGGTGGATCACAAGCCTACTAGAAACCATGGAATTATAATTTTCGTTTTTAATTGGGTGGGGGTGCAGCCTTTACCGGCATCAGGCTACACTGCCCCACACTAAGACACCAGTCCTTCTGCCCATATAGGGAGGCAGAATTGGCGGTTTACCTCCTCTACTGGGTCATATGTCAAAACCACACTCAAAACATCCCAATGTCCTCTCATTTTCCATGAGGGTGTGTGGGCTGCCACGTTTGGTGTCAGGGTTGGCTGGCACCCAGGAAACCCTACTAACTATGAGCATTTCTCTGCATACGCCCCTACTGGGAGATAGTACACTCAACTTTAGGGGACATTCTTGGGATTACCCTCGTTCCTCTTCCGGAGGTGGCGCTCTTGGGTTACACGGTGAATTTTCCTAAAGCAGTCCGGAAACTTGCATCCCTTAGCCTCCTGCTGGCAAAGCGAGAGATCGCATTACGCTGGGGCAGCAGGGTTTCTCCCACATCACAAGGCTGGTTGAGCAGCTTAGCACACTGCAGCATAAATAGCGAGATATACTCCAGCACGTTACCTAGCACAGCGCGCCCCAAGGATATCTGGGGCCCATATAAGGTATACATTGACACCCTACGCAACTCCACCACTTCTCAATCCAGTTCGGGTATAGTACCCACAGGTGTCGGATAGATCAACTGATTCACACGCAAACAAGTCATATCAGATATCATCCAGCATTGCTGGGTCCACCACATCCGTTCACACACCACCTCGGTATATTTATGCTTCCTGGGGATTGAGGCGCCACCTGTCCCGCAGATTTAGCCTGCTCCATTGATAGACTTGGAGGGATCCTTTAGACATATGATTACCCAATTTCATGTGTTCAATATGTATGTTCTATAATCATTATTTCAAGACCAGGCAGTGCCTTATGCTTTTTTTTTCTTTTCTTTTCAATGTTAACGCAGTGTTTACATGACGACAACGTGTTTGTATTACAGTGACCAATAATGACTATAATGGATATGTCGAATTTGATAATCAATAAAATAAAGTTTAAAAAAACATGAGCATTTCTGACAACTAGATGCCAAGTGAAATCCAGAGTGATGTGACTTGTGTGTATTGCAGCACATCTTACACAGCACACCATGTTAACATCAAAATGATGCCATCAAGTACCCAATTTCCGGGGGCGTGGCTTGGCGCCGATGTAGAGCGCAGCGGACCTCGGGGCTCCTCTGTGACCTCCCTCCGCAGCAAAGAATCCTGATCTCCCGGGGTGGCCCCCGGCCTACCAGCCTGTGGCGGAATACCTGGGGCGCACCAGGCTCTAATTTAGTAGTGCCTGCTGACCGTAAACCGGAGAAAACGAGGATTTGCTCGCCCGCTCGGTTCCTGGGCGAGTCGTCTTCCAAAATGGCGGCTGCGACTTCTGCCGGAGACTCCTGGTAGCTGCGGACGGCGGAAAGACGACCTTAACCCCCCGGACAACGGGAGGGACACCCGCGACTGGCTTGCTGGTGATGACCTGTTTGTGCCTGCAGCGGTGAGTGACCGCGAAGGGGAAGAAGCAGGGGACGACCTCCCCGTGTGTGCCTGACCCTAAGATGGCGGCGCGAGAAGCCCTGACCGAGAGCTAGAGGTGCGGGGCGCTGTAGCCCGAGTGAGGGCCTGGAGAGGACTTCGCTGCTTCTGAGGCGGTCCTCCGGGACCTGAGGCTGGCTGAGACCCCTCCGCTGGGGGGAGTACAGTGAGCGCACGAGCTTGGGGCGCAGGAGGCACTGCGGCAAAAAGCCCCCAGCGGCGGGCGATGGGAGAGAGGAGCCTGAGAGGTGACTTGTGGCCCCCTCACCTGTGAGGGAAGTGAGGGAAGCACGAAGACGCCCTGACGCTGAGAGCGGCTTTGGAGGCTCCGGATTCTTGGAGAGCGCCGGACACTGACCACCTGAAGGACTGGGGCTCCCTGTATTAGCTGGCCCACACGGCCCCGTGGACCTTGAGTCAATAGATTGAGGCCCCCATAAGAGGAACTTACACCCTTGCTACCTGTGGAGGAGGACCCTCTGCCGACCCTTGAGAGGGGGTCCCCTCACCACATTGGGGGTCACTGGAAGAGGCTGTGGGGGCAGCGCTTAGCACAGCCGCTGAGGGCACCATAGCTGGCCATTGAACTGGGGTCCTGGTCGCCCACGCGGCTCCAACAATAGCTCGCGGCCTCCTGCGGAGCCGACGCGATGGGCCGCACATCCAGGAGAAAGGGGTTCGAGGTCTTGCGGCTGGATGAACCGGATCACCACGCAGATGAGGAGGAAGACGAGGCTGGGGGCGCGCGGAGAGAGCGCCGGAAGATCCTACTCTAGCTGACATTATGAAGGCCATCACATCCTCAAGAACGGCCCTAGAGGCAAAAATCGACGCCATAGGAACTGATCTCACCTTGTTAAAGGATGATCACCGCAAACTGAAAGAGCGAGTGACCTCCAATGAAAACGCTGTAAAGGGTATTCCGGACAAGGTTGACACTCTACAACATGCCCTGCACGTGGTGGAAGCTAGAGTAAAGGTGCTAGAGTTGAGAGCGGAGGACAGCGAGGGCCGGTCTCGAAGGAACAACCTTCGCATAGTGGGGATTCCGGAACGAGAGGAAGGGGCTGATGCTGTGCAATTCCTGGAATCCTGGCTGCGAACGGAGGTGGCCCCGGAGGGCCTCTCCCCTTTACGCCCTGGAACGTGCCCACAGAGTCCCGGCCAGACCGCCTGGGCCTGGTGCTCCCCCGCGACCGTTCGTGGTAAGGTTACTGCACTACCGGGACCGCGATCACCTCCTGCACCGGGCCCGAGAGAAAGAAACCCTCCGGATCGGGAACAGTCGGGTGATGATCTTTCCAGACTACACTAGGGAGGTGCAACGACAGCGATCGTCCTTTCTGGCTGTTAAAAGGAGGCTTCGCCAACTACGTCTCCCCTACGCCATGCTGTTCCCGGCCCGGCTTCGAGTGACTGCGGATACGGCGACGCACTTCTTCCTTGCCCCACAGGATGCTTGGGACTGGCTGGACACTCGCGGCGGTGCTGGCCCGCGCTCTTCGGCTTTGGAGTCACCTCGGCGGCGGCTGTCTGCTGCGTCGACTCCGCTGAGGACTCCGTCGCCCACAGGCCGGAGCCGGGAGCGCTCTAGGGCGGTTCAGGCAGTGGTGGAGATCAGTCGGGGCGCTGTGAGCCCAGGCAGTACTGTCACAGATCCAGAGCTGGGAGGATCTGGGAGTTCCGGGGCCAGCAGTGTTCCTGGGACCTCGGACATGGACCTCCCGGTTGTCACTCCGCAAACGGCGGACGGCATGTTCGGTTGAACATGCCACAAAAAAGGTCGTATGTTAAGGGGGCTACCTGCAGTTGTTGGACGATGCTTTCTATTCCAAGCCCGGGCTAGAGGTTGATTGATGTCATCCCTGTGTACTGGGGCCACCATGAGCTATAGGATCATGGGGGGGACTGGGAGGACCCTAGGGCCGGTGGGGTTGGATTGCGTTCTGCTGCTCCCATGATTTACTGTTCGACTGCTTATGTTTGGATGGGGACTTGTTTGTGTGCGCCTGTCCTGGGGAATGGGAGTTGGTTTTTTTTCTTAGTTGGGGGTTTTGGTTTGGGATCAGGCATGTCGCTATAGAGGAGGAGACACGAAAGGTTCTGAGGATTGAGCCATGGGTTCCGCCGTAGGTATCAAATGCATAACCTGGAATGTTAGGGGATGCACACTATGTCTCGCCGGCATAGAATACATGCCTACCTGGTGCGAAGGGGGTACGAATTGCATTACTGCAGGAAACTCATTTAACACAGAAGGAAGGTGCGGCACTGCAGCGCCGTTGGAGGGGACAGGTGTTTTACACCACATACTCAGCGTTTGCCAGAGGGGCCTTAATTTGGGTGAGAGCGGGGACTCCTTTCAATGCGATAGACAAATCATAGACCCAGAGGGTAGGTTCGTAGTGGTGACAGGGCGTCTTGATGGTCGGGACGTCACACTGGGGAGTATATACGCCCCCAATGTAGATCAACACGCATTTTTAGTACAACTATCACAGACATTGGCACAGCCATTGACGGGATCTGTGCTACTGGGGGGACTTCAATAGCATTGTTGACATTGACCTGGACCGCTCTCATCCGCCGCTTCCAGACGCCCCCGCCCACAGGATCGCTGCGGCCAGACGGGACTGGCAACAGCACTGGGGGTTACTAGACACCTGGAGGGTTCATCATCCGATGGAAAGAGACTACTCTTATTTCTCGGCCCTCCACGAGCTACACGTGCGTTTAGACTACATTCTGTGCTCACCGGAGGTACATGCCATGGTCACTCGGAGTGAATACTTGGCTAGGACGGTGTCTGATCATAATCCCCTACTGATCTCCATGAACTGGGTGAGAACTAAGCCCACAATCCCTACCTGGCGACTTCGACCAGAACTGTTGGAAGATCAGGTGTTCCGGATGACCATAGGCACGGCCATAGAGGACTACTTTCTGCACAACGCTGGCACAGCTACCAGCCCCCTCAGGGAGTGGGATGCTTTTAAGGTCGTTATTAGGGGCCGCTGTATAGGAGAGGCGGTAGGTGTGCGAAGAGTCCTCCAGAGTGATGTGATGACAGCAGAACAGCGGCTGCGAGCCGCAGAAAGAGATAGGCCGGAGAGAGAAGATAGACAGACAGCCCTTCTAGAGGCCAGGGAAGAACTAGCGCTACAGGTGGAACGGTTGAGGTGTTTTGATTATAGAGCGTACACAGCTCGGGCTCACGCGGAGAGGGACAAATCTGGGGCACTCCTGGCCTGGTTGGCCAACCCGGCGCGCAGAGGGTCGGCGATCTTAGAAATCCGAGGGACTGATGGTTCGAGCCACTATGGGCAACAGGACATAAATACTCAGTTCTTGGAATATTACACCTCCCTGTACAGGAGCCAATTGGATCCGGAGGGGATGGAGGATACAGGGTTTCTAGAGGACATTGCCCTACCACAAATTGATGCAGACGCAGCGCTGACCCTGGGTAGTGACATAGAATTAGGTGAGATTAGGAAGGCCATAAAACGCATGGCCAGAAACAAAACCCCTGGTACGGATGGACTCCCGGTTGAGTTCTACTCAACGTACGTGGATATCTTGTCCCTCGCCTGATGGCCCTTTATAATAGGTCAAAAAGGGATGGGTGCTTGCCGGATTCGACGAAGGAAGCAGTAATTATACCACTCCTAAAGCCGGATAAACCGGCCTGGGACCGCACGGCATATCGACCCTTAGCCATGCTCAATTTAGACTACAAGATACTAAGCTGTATCTTGGCCGATCGTCTGATGATTCATATGACGACGCTTGTTCACGGGGACCAGGCGGGTTTTGTTCCATCTCGCAGTACGGCCATGAACATACGGCGGCTGTTTCGCCTGCTGGATGCGACCACCTATGATAAGGATGAGGCGTGCATTTTATCGGTTGACATCGAGAAAGCCTTTGATAGTCTTGAGTGGCCATATCTTTTTAGAGTCTTAAGAGCCTTTGGGTTGGGAGAGGAATTTGTGGCATGGACGGCAATACTATACAAGAGTTCTAGGGCCAGGGTGCGCACGGGAGGGGTGATTTCGGAGTCCTGTGTGGTGGGTAGAGGCACGAGGCAGGGCTGCCCGCTGTCTCCCCTGTTGTTTGCGCTGGCGGTGGAGCCTCTGGCTGTACATGCGCGTTCAGGGCGCCACTATCGTGGACTGGACGTGATGGATCACACCCAATTTATAGCACTGTACGCAGATGATCTTTTAATGTTCCTAGCCGACTCGGCGTCCGAGCTACAGGGCGCCAGAGCCCTACTAAGCAGGTTGGGGGAGTAGCGGGCCTTAAGGTTAATTGGAACAAGACGTGCCTGTTCCCAACACGACCTGGAAGGAATGTACCCCCGAATGTGTCGGATGTTATGTGGGAAAGTAGGTGCCTGACCTATCTGGGGGTTCGCGTGCATCATGCGGCGGCTGACGTGTTGGACGGTAATATAGGACGTGCGATACGAAACACCAGGAGCACCTTTGAATTCTGGGGGACCCTCCCTCTCTCAGTGGCGGGGCGGGTGGCGCTCTTGAAAATGGTCACGCTGCCGCGTTTACTGTACTACTTTGGCACGCTGCCACTATGGATCCCGCGAAAGTTTTTTACTCAGCTCAATACCATGATCACGGGATTTCTGTGGGGAACCGGGAGGCGTAGAGTAGCACTCGACACCATGATGAGGCCTAGGGGCGAGGGGGCTTCGCGGTACCGGATCTCGAGGCCTATTACCATGCAGCCCAAATACAATGGTTCACGAAGTGGATGGCTGGGCGGACCCGCGACGAAGAGGATGTTGGGTCTACAGACCCGACCCTGAGACAGCTTGCCCGAGTGCTGCTGCGACTACCTCTACGGGAGAGGGAGACTCCTGGAGACCTGTGGGCACTACGCCAGTGTTGGAATCGGGCCAATCGCAGGGCCTCACGGGGACCCCGTACGCACCCGAGATCCCGCTGGTGGTCTGTGAGGCATTATCACATAGGGGTGACTGGCGGAGACTGCGTGCTTGGAGGGAGGTGGGGATCTCCACCATCGGGGACCTCTACGACAATAATACCCTGCTGCCCTTTAATGACTTACTAGAGCGCTACGAGGTTCCTGGGGGGATTTTCTGCTGCATGCTTCCCTGACAGCAGCAATTCGCAAACATTGGAAGACGGGGATGGTGGAACCACCAATTTCCCTGCCTTGTCAATATGTGGTATCTGCGGCTGGGACGGTTAAGGCAGTGACTTGCCTGTACAGGCGAATCACCCAGGAGCTCAGACGACCCCTAGATAGCCTGCGTCTCAAATGGGAGACAGATCTTGGGGTGCCCATTGAAGAGAAGCCATGGGAGACGCTGGTAGAAAGGGCATGGAAGAGCACCAGGAATGCGCGGTTCCAATTATTACATTTCTTTGTCCTCCACCGAGCATACCTTACTCCACATAAAATCAATGAGTATTTTGGGGTCAGGGCAGTTTGCCCGAGATGTAATCTAGTCAACGCCGAGTTTATACATATGTTATGGGTTTGTCCCTCATTGGTGGGGTTTTGGAGGGAGATACTGACCAGACTGAACGACATAACGGACCGTGACATTGAGCTTACCCCGGGAGCTTGCTTATTACACTGGTTTCCTCACACTGCCCGGAACAAGATTACCAGTAAATTTATTGATCTGGGCCTCGTCTTGGCCAAGCGAGAAATCACCAGTCACTGGAAGGCGAGCACTCCCCCCAGCGTCTTGAGGTGGGTGAGGGAACTTACAAAATGGGCGGATGGTGAAGGAATTTACAGGCTCCAAATGGCCCACAGAACGGGTAATGAAAAAATATTGGAAGCAGCAAAGACGTGGGGGGCATTGGTGGAGGTGCTTAAGCACCCGGTCGATGATGCCATCGACCCTCCCCCGAGTGAATGAGAGGGCACGGGGAGATGATTGGACAACCTTAGATATGCTTGTTGGATGGCTGATGGATGAATATACTGTGTGGGTGCGCCCTTCCCCTTCACGCTTGATCCGACCGGGTGGATACTAGTATGTTAGACGTCCTGACTGTCAGACTTTGGCTCTCCACAGATGTGCAAACGAATAAGCGACATGCCTGGGGGGGATGGGGTGGGGGTGGGTAAAAGTTGAAGGGGGAGGGAGGGAGGAGGCCTGGGTGGGTAGGTGGGTTAGTTTTGTTACTTCATTATCTATTGTGTTCTTCATGAGGCCATGACAGAATAGACTGTTAGGATGTGAATTATCCAGTGGTGGGGAATGGAGCTCGATTTACTTCGCACAATGTAAGCCCATTGTCCCAATGTATTGATCCTATGCTATGCCACAGTAACTTAATAAAATCTGTTTACAAAAAAAAAAAAATCAAGTACCCAATTTCCTCTCACATTTGAATAGGGGTTTCTTTAATATTAGGAGCTGGGATCGGCCGAAACTCAGAGATCTCTGGCAAACATGGGCATTTCTAAAAAGTAGAGACCTAGAAGAATCCAGGGCAGGTGTATTGTGTGGATTCCAGCATGTTTTCTTACCCAGAGTGCCCTGTGAATGTAAAAACTACACCTAATAACCATTTTCCTCTCACTTTCTATGTGAGCTGGCTGCAGTATTCAGATCTGTGGTCAGCCAGAACCCAATTAACCCTACTCACCCTGGCCTTTTCTAAAAACTAAAGACAGAGTAGAATCCAGGGTGATGTGGCTTCTATGTATTTAACCATACAGGCCTACAAATGTAAAAATATGGGTGAAAAAACAAAATGTCCTCATATTTAAGAGACAAACAATTCAGGAAGTTGTAGCCAACAGCAAAAGTCTTACCATACTTCATTCATGCATAAAAAATTATATTTTAAGTTTCTTTGTATTTTTGGCTTCTGATTGTAAGATAGTTTGCATACAAAACACACTTTTAAAAAAGCCCTCAGAATAACCTGGACATATGTGCAAGCCAAAAGCTGGATGGTACGAATAACCTGTTTCCCTAACTCACATTCTTGAGTACATTTCAAACATGCACAGCTTTCTTTCACACCCATTTTTTTATTCATTAAAAACCCAACATTTTCGGAAATTTTTGCTATTTTCTCAGGCCACTCCAGGGTAATTCACAACCTGTCCAAGTCCCCATAATGTGGGGAAAAAGAGATGCAGAAATGTGAAGGCTTTAGCACAAAGTGCCCCAAATGTCAAAGGGAGGGCTTTGCCAGGAAGAGGAATGAGTTGGGAGGGAACCTCAGTTAATTTGCATACTATAAAGGTAAGTTATAGCCACATTTTTCACGACCAGAAATCAGCAGCTATTTTTCATGTGAATTAAATCAATGTTCTTTTTGCCAGTACACAATGACACAAAAGAATAATGTGCTCTCTTTTCAGTTAACTGCTGAAATATCTGTCACCACACTTTCAGACAGTGTTTGATGGCCGTCGGAGCTAATTTAATTACTTTTAAGAGCAACTTTGAAGAAAATCTATTAGAACTTCTCGCTGTTCTCAAGGTGCAATTGTGAGCATCTGGAGTTTTACGCGCCAGCAGATGACTAATTTGTTTCCACAGAAACAAAACATTATTACATTGCTTCTTATACTTTGTATTTACTGATATGAGGATTTTAATTTCAAGATTGACATTTTATTGAGTGGGGGGTTTAAGAAATCATATTAAAAAAGACAGATGCGTTTTTACAATTAAATTCCTAAATAAACATTTTATAACAACATGTTTTTATGTTACTTTACAGAGCATTTAGTAAGGGCAAAATTGTCACCATGTTCACGAAAGATAAGAAAAACCTTTCCATTCTAATTACGATAGCCCATTCTTAGCTGATCTTTACAGGCAGCAGCACACCATTCTCTGACTTCTCCACAGAATGTGTGTTTTAACAAAGCGAAGCTTGTGTTTTTTTCGACATCTATACATTCCGAACCACATAATATTGTTTTCTTCTGTCTCCTTCAGATAATCAAACAGTGTAGTCTGGCATAACAAGGACTGTGTTCAATAAAATGTCCCTTATTGACAAAAACACCATTATCATGCTAACTGCACAAAACCTTGTGGTTTATGCCAAGGCTTTGGTATTGAGGTTAATGATGTTAACAACCATATTTCCCGGGCTATCCATTGTGGTTTTTTTCATACTGCATGTTTTTATTGAAGTTTGAAAAATATCTTATTTTTTTCTTCAGACAGAGAAATTCTTATTGAAAATAGTAAGTGAAATACTGAACTATTCTATTTGGTTGACTGCAGTAAAAACAAGGGAACAATGCTAATTATTTTTACTATGTAGAAACAACACCCTTTGCGTTGTTGAAAAACACATTCTGTCTGTAGAAAGGGGAGATTTCCAGAGCAGTTCTCGTCACAGTGCAGCTAAAAACGGACAGCACTGATTAGAATGAGAAAGTTTATGTTTGGTTTACCTTTCATGAATAGGTGTTGCAAAATCAAAGGGCTATGGTATGATCCATTTGAATTATAGGACTCTGTGACTGCAATGTTTAACGTATAGTTACAAATGTATTGCTTTTGCCACATAATTTGCAGATTTCAACAAAACAAGCTGTTTGTACCTTAAATGGATCCTCATATGAGGTGGCTTAATCTCCAGAAGGTATTTCGACCTATGTTTGGGGAACATGAAGTTCCACAAACAACAGATCTTATCACACCAGAATAGGTACTTCGTTGTACAACTCATTGGATCTTGAGATGAAAGTCCTTTCAATTCAAATCTCTTTCACAAAATATTTTCAAATTCTTTTCCCCCATCTTTTCTGAATTCACACTCTTATTAGCACATCCCTTAGTGTGACTGAGACACATCATTTTTCCGTGCCACAAACATTTTCAAAGGCATCAATTGTGAAAGTTTTACACTAATTATTTTCAGTTTTTAATTTTGCAAAAACAATTGGCAATGGTCTGATCCATTTGAATTATAGGATTCTGTGACTGCAATGTTTACCATAGAGTTAAAAAATGTATTGCTTTTGCAACATATTTTGCAGATGTCAACAAAACAAGCTGTTTGTACCTTAGATGGATCAAAATTATATAGTCAGAGAATGTGCCACATAATTAGCTTTTTTCCTGCTGCATAATTTAGATAGCCCTGTGGCTTATTTTGTTCCTCTATTGGTGTATAAGCCTAGTGGCCGGGTAAGGGTAAAGCTCTGCACAGCGGATAGGAGCTGTCTTTATGATGATAAAACCCATATTTCACAGAGACCTGTGAAACATACCATTGCATTTTGTACAAATAAAGCAGCATAACATGCAATAAATGAATACCATTACAACCGATAATTGTAAAGCCTGTTGATTTCAGTGTGAAGAAGTTTTGAAGTATAAAAGAACTTCATTTTGGCTGCCTCCCGCCTGAAACTGCCTCTCCTTCAATAGAAGTCAATGGGGGAAATACAACCTTCTGATTATTTTTTTAAATTTCCCATTTTCCTCTTTTAAAATGTTGCCTGAATGATATCAAGTCCTATATAAAAACCATGTTACTCTTACTGTATCTATAGGGTTCTTCGGTAGAGCGCGTCTGGCGTCTGAAGTGTTTGTCTTAAGGGCATGAAGAATTTAATGCCTGGACTGTATGTTAAAATGTAATCTAAGAAGATATTACACATACTATTTTCTGCTTCAGTTTGCCAACTACAGAAGTAGTGCCGGGACACTCTTTGGAGTAGCTGTGCGCTGTATAAAGTTCTATAATATAACATATCATACGTCTAAGAGCTAACTCTGAACAAGCTTTCAGCTCAGTTCATTCTTTGCATTAAATCGCTTGAATACATTTTGGATTGAAATTAAAGATGCAGAACACCTTTCAATATCTTACTTTCAGCTCCATCTCCCAAACATAAATCAAGTCATCCATTCATACTTTAAAGTTGGTTTTCCATGCACCAGTCATTTTTTGTCAGGATAGTGCTATTCACATCTGGTGACTTTATAGAAAATCATGTGCTCTTTTAATAGCGCTGCTGCTACTATAGGGACTGTTAATGTGTGCATGTTTGATCAACCTTCTCTTGTACGTTGTTCATTTATCAATTTCTCGTGCATGTCTGAGCACTTTTGAAGATTTACGGTCTGGGTTACAGCAGTCATATAGGTCAATCTGCCTCGCAACCCTCCACTCTGATCATCATATGAGGTGGCTTAATCTCCAGAAGGTATTTCAACCTATGTTTGGGAAACATGAAGTTTCACAAACAACAGATCTTATCCCAGTCATACACCAGAATAGGTACTTCGTTGTACAACTCATTGGATCATGAGATGTAAGTCCTTTCAATTCAACTCTCTTTCAGAAAATGGTTTGAAATCTTTTTTTCCCACCTTTTCTGAATCCACACACTTATTAGCATATCCCTTAGTGTGACTGAGTCACATCATTTTTCTGTGCCACAAACATTTTCGAAGGCACCAATTGTGAAAATTTGACACTAACTATTTTCAGTTTTTAATTTTGAAAAAAAGTAAGTGCCAGTCACCACATGGTGGTCCGACCACGGCCACCACTGTGGGTCTGGGCACAGTATTCTGAGTGTGGTGGTCGGACTGCCACAGGACCGCTGCCTCGGCCAGGATCCAGGATCCCGTGGCGGTCGCACGGCGAAAAGGGCCAGGAATATGTGGCGTGCTGCTGCGTCACCACTGAGCATATTCCAACTTTCATTTCCACCGCCCTTTTCATGGCAGTAAGCCAGCCATGAAAAGCATGGCAGTCATGGAAGTGCCACCCTGCTACTTCTGGGCCTGGGGGTGCATGCAGGAGGGCACATGTTGTGCTTCTCTGGAATTGCACCCCCGTTCCTGCACGGTATGGCATGCACGACATGGTGCATGCCATAATGTGCAGGAACGTGCTGCAGGTGCTGTCACAGCGGCAGTCTGCTGTTAAGGCTCTCCTATGAGCCTTAAACAGTGAGGCCGCCACAGTACCGCCCACCCGCCATGGATTAAAGTCAAAATCGGGCGGGTGCACGACAGACTTGGCGGTCCTCCTGTTGGCGCAACAGTGGTGGATTGACAGGAGAACCACTAAAAACGTAATCAGGCCCTTTGCAAGCAGAGCGTGTGGACCGCAAAGAAATGGCTTACCTGCCTCTATTTTCTTTTCTTTTCATAAACATGTTTATTGATTTTGCACAGCAGAAATCTTAAACAAAAGACACCCTACCCAACCCCTCAAAAATTCCCAGCAGGGAGATCCTCAATGACAGGGTTATTTCCCAGCGCAACACTCACCCAGCGTCTGTCCCACTTCTCCCCAGAAGCTGCCGATCATCGGGCACAGCCATACCATGTTATAGAAGTCTGCAGGTTTATGGGAACACTTGAAAAAGGCGGGACTGGAGAGGTGGTATGCACAGAATAGTTGGATAGGAGTGAGGTAGGCATGGTCTAGGTAGTATAGCTGCATGAGTTGTAACCTGGCAGAAATGGCGATGGTGCTAGGGCAATCCTGGCATCTCACCAATCATCCTCATCCAGGGGGCTGACCCACTCCTCAAGCTGGGCCTGCAGTGACGCAAACATATTTGGGACGTTAATGACTATGTAGCGGTAGATTTGGGAAATCCCCCATGGGTAAAGTGCCCATCAGAAGGACTGTGCTCAGGAAGCTCCATCTCCATGTCCGGAGCAACATGTGCCTGTAGTGCATGTTTGAGCTGAAGGTAGTTGTGGAACTGTGTCGGCAACAATTCAAATGGTGATTGAAGCTCCTGAAAAGATTGTATATGATCACCAGACCAGACATCCCACAACCGGGAGATACCAATAAAGTCCCATTTGGCGAACCCGCTTAGGCCAGCGGCCTCACACAGTCAAGTTCCTCTCCAGAGGAGGGTCTGACTTGCAAGTTTAGTGTTCCAGGCCGTGTACTGGATCCCAGCACGCCAACTGAGTAAGACCACTTGGGTGACCTCAGGTAGCATCCGAGGAATGGGAGGCTCGTATAGCATACATATCACACTGTCAAGGTCCATTAAGGCCAGCTCTACACTGTATGCCGGTTCTGACCAGCCTACGTGACTGGCAGGGTATTGCTTGCGGGAAGTTCTGGAAAAGGTATAGGAGCCTTGGCAAAACTATCATTTTGTATAGGGCAACCCTTCCCTTCACATTAAGGGGAACAGACTCCCACTTCTTTAGGTCAGCTTTCACCTTTCAAACCAACATAGCAAAGTTAAGGCTTCATTCCAGTTCAGGGAGACGGGCAACGGATATTCCTAGTTACCAAAAGCTCCAACGCCATATGGAGATCGATGTCTGCCACACAAAGCGCTTCTGGGTGGGGTAGAGGGGGAATAACACAGATTTAGCATGGTTGATGCGCAGACCCGAGGCCTACCCATATAGCTGTAGGATTTGCTGTCACATACCTTCCTCTATTTTTGATTATGTCATAACCTGACAGCAGCTGCAGTGCCACTACCAGGAGGGGTCCCTGAACACCTCTAATAGTGGTCCTCTCAGCAATACCTGTGACCAGGTCAGAGAACAACATTCACACTTTCCAAAAGGGAGAACCGCAATACTTTCTTTATTGCCATTATGGTTTGTCAAGCTAGGACTACCAATGGAACACAAGGATAGCTGTATTGGCTGTACCTTTTCTATTTCCATGAACCCTTGTGGAAATAAAATAAATAGCTTATTAGCAGTCTTCTGCTGCTCTTTGAATTTCGGTAGCAATGTACACAGACCAGAAAACTGTAGGAGGTGGCAAAGACTTCTGGTCCTATTAAATAAGTGAAAGCAGGACCCACCAGCAACCACTGTCACACATTAAGTACTGATTATTAAATAAAGATTTATAGCAACTTGTTTTATGATTTTATTATTACATTTGTACAATAATGACCTAATTTCTGCTTAATAACCATTTACAATGAAAAAACTTAAAGAAAAACCAGAGGAAAGACTTCTGATCCAGCTGGTGGTTTCTGGGAAAGAGAAACACAGCGGATGTCTCTAATCAGTGTAAAACGTGACATACCCACAGCAGCTCTGCAATCATTTCACAGTAAATCCTGTTCAAACCACAGGTGGGATCAAGGCCATACAGAGAGCTCTTGAGCAGCGCTCAATCAAAAGCTAATCCAGAAGGGACCAATGGGGATTTAAGTCAGATGCTGCAATGCTTGTTACTGACTTTGAACAGAACTTCCTCGGCTGCTCTAGGCTCACAATTCAGACACCTCTGGTTTCAGTACTTAGTTGGCAAAGATAGTTGCAGGTTGTGAGGGCTGGTACGCATTTATGTAGACTTGGATTTACTTTTCATTATCAGATTTTGACCCAGAGCCAAAAGAAATAAGGGGATCAAAAAGAGGAAGAGAAAGGTAGGGAGACAGTGACTAAGAGAGAATACAGGAGTTAAAAACAACCTTCAAAAGGGAGACAAAGAGACTGAAAGTGAAGGCAGATGAACAAAAAAGCATGGCGTGGAATGCATACTAGACAGCTTTGGTATTCAGTTACCTTGATATTCAGCCATGGATTCATAATAAAATATTTGGGCCCCTGGACTTATGTTTTTACAAGTAAGCCGGGTTTGGTTGTTTATATAATGAGTTTAAGAGCTTTGATTTAAAAGATAAAGTTATGCATGTCAGCAAAAACCTAAACAAAACACAGTCTTTGAAAGACAGTCTTTGAAAGTAGAATAGTTTCCAACACTGGTATAAATGCTTGGCTAGGGGCTGCACAGTCAATAAAGTGCAAATGTTTTGGAACTCACGCTCTTCTGTGTCATGTCAAATTCCACAAAGCACTGAAGACAATACTATTTGGAACTTAAGCTGGTGATGCTTGAAATACTCACACAACAGATTCCCCTGCCTTGGAATCTTGGAATCCATTGGCTCGGTGAGTTGAGTGCTCACTGGTAAAATATGTGGTGGTCTGCAGGTCATGAGTACCGATCCTGGCAAAGCCAACTCAGCCATCAGTCTTTCCGCGTTCATAAATTTTGATAAAAGTGACCATTATGATTTACAATGGTGTAAAGCTCTACATAAAAAGTCAAATACTCTTGTATCCACAGTGTCATCAGAATCTATGATAGTGTGCTCTACAAAAATTTTAAATTTAACAGATGAAGTGAATTTACAGGGTTACTTTTGAAAGGGCAAATAATTAACCACTGTTCCTCTAGTGATGTGTTCAAAGTTATTTTTTTTTGTAGGCAGTGTTCAAGAAGAAGCTACAACACATGCCCAAAATATAATCAGCTTGTCAAGAGTATAGTTCAGCTTTTGGCACTATGAATCTCACAACCAGGTTTTATGGTTTATGACAGATTCAGCACTCTTAAATTGCACTTTAAATCCCTGGTATTAGGAATAGTTTATCTCTGAATCTGGTCGGAGGCAAAGATAATTCTAACTCTCAGTTGAAAAAACACAAACACCAATTAGTATTATTCTGTCCATAAATTCAGACTCCAATTGCCTGGCTTGTGAGTAAATGAAACTATGAATTGTACATGTTATTTATCAAACTTAAATGCCTATTTTCAAAGGTAAATTCACCCATGTAAATGTACTTATGTGTACATTTACTATTCCACCTAGTAATAAATTTACACTTTTTTGCTATTCACTATTCCCAATTGTAAAGTTATCCCTAGCTGTAGACTTAGATGTCTTCAACCCCAGGGTGAGCCTCATACACTAGGATTTACAAGTGTAAAGTTACTATCATTAACAATTCACATGTAGGTGGAGACCTCTGCAAACTGGAATAATCCATATAAAATATTAATGTAAAATAATTGCAAATATTTATTTTAAGCCTAGGCCCAATAAAATAAAATGTTATAAAACATTAACTTAAATGTGAGCTAATTAATTAAATGATATTTATTTAATTTTTAAATAGGTCTTAAAAATATTTTTTTTAAATGCAACCTACAGTGAAATTATTATATGTATTTATTATGTATACAATTATTAAAAGTGTTTTAATGGAACCCATTTATATTATTTTTAATTTCAAATTTTAGTATTTAAAAAACATTATTTTTACATTTTATGATAATATAATTATTTATTAATTATGTATTCATAATTTTAACTGTATACTAAATATATATATAGATATATATATATAGATATATATATATTTTAAAAGTTTGATTAATAATGAGTGTTAATTTAAGTCCCTGGCTCTATTATTTTCTATGGGGGTGTTGCAGGACCTGTGAGTGGCCATGTGTGGTACTGGATTTACTACATAGCTGCCCTGGAATACATTTCCTGCAGTTTTGAAACCTTTGTGACTGTAGCAATTTTTAAAATGTACAAGGCTATTCACAAAGGTAACTTACACTTGCGAGTAAATTTATATGTATAATTTACTTCTACACTTTTGAATAACTTTACTACTTTTTGGCGATTCACAAAATCCGATTGTAAAGTTACTCAAAAAGTGTAACACCCTAACTAAGTGTAATTTACTACTAAAAAAAATGTAGTAAGTCTAGCATCAAACATGGTCACCCTCCCATAGAAAATAATTGAGGCAGTGCCAGGTTCTCACCTGGATTTTCCACGGGAGCAGGCCGAAAACAACTAGAATGCCAAGCAACTTCCTGTCCATGAATGCCCATTTTATTAATTACGTGCTTCGCCCATGCCGCAGTCAGACAACGGCTCGGGGCAGCGGCAGGCATGCCAGCACACCCCTCCCAATAGCACCCCCAACTGGTTTGGGTTTGTCGGGATATCTACAATGGAACTGTCGAATTAGACAGACGGGGGGCATGTACGTGACCAGTGGGTTCTCAAGTGCGGTCCTCAGGGCCATATCCCCTTCCAATGTATGAGATAATGCAGTTTAAGCTGCATCCTTTTTGAGTCCAATATGGCCTCAATCTCAAACTCAGGTTCATCGTTAATCACCACTGGCAAAGGCCTCAGAGGGCCTTGGTCTCCAGGCATGACTGGTTTCAACAAAGACATGAAACACAGAATGTATTCACAATGTAGAGGACAGCTCCAGTTTCATTGAAACCGCATTGATTTTCTTCGGGATCTTATAAGGCCCGATAAATTGGGTTTTGAATTTGCACAACCCCTTCAAGGCAATGTACTGCGTGGACAACCACACCATGTCACCAATTTCCTAGTCAGGACTGGGCCGGCGATGTTGGTCAGCATACGTTTGTTCACTTCCTTAGCATGTTTCATATTCTCTTGTGCTGTTTGTTGTATCTCAGGTATGTAATCAACAAAATCCCGAACTGCAGGAATTCTTGGTGTGAGAGAGGAAGGAAGTAGTAAAAAGCGATGATGAAAGCCATAATTACAGACGAACGGAGAGTAGTTGGTAGAACTGTGAATTACATTATTAAAGTTGAATTCTGCTGCCCATAAATAAACATCCCAATCTGTGGCATTATGTAACAATTGGCAACATAAATAGTGTTCTAGCCATTGATTTACCATTTCTGTTTGTCCGTCTGTCTGAGGATGGTGGCTTGAGAACAATTGAATGTCTATCAGTAATGTTTCTCCCAACCATCTCCAGAATTTGGAAACAAACTGGAAACCACGACCTGAAACAATAATGGATGGGAGACCATGGAGGTGTACAATGTTTTGCAAGAATATATCAGACAGTTCTTTAGAAGTGGGTAAACCCTTCATAGGGAAAATATGGGACATCTTGGTTAAAAGATTCACAACAACCAAAATCGTTGTGTATCCCTGTTCTGTTTTGGGCAATTCAATTATAAAATCCATAGAAATGGTATGCCAAGGACCAGGAGGAGTGGGTATAGGAGTTAAAAGCCCTGTGGGTGCTCGATGAGAATATTTACTTTGTGCACAGGTAACACATTTCTGTATGTACTGTTTAGTGTCAGTGGGAAGAGTAGGCCACCAGAAATATCTCTTAAGGAGTTCCAATGTTTTCTTTTCACTAGGATGCCCAGCAAGTAAATGTGAGTTGAGCCATTCCAATGCATGTTGTTGCAAAAGGACGGTGGAAACAAATAAACCCCTTGGACATATATCAGATCATGTACCTTTTGGCTGTTATGTGTCGTAGCAATACCTTCTGCTTCTTTGGATTTCTGTGCCTGGGAAACCCTTGAGTGAACTGATCTTCTGAGTATAAGGCCTCTAGGATTTGTTCACCTGGTATTGTGTGTGGATGTTCTGTTGTGGGTTCATGTATCTCATACCCCATACGAGAAAGGGCATCAGCTTTACCATGTTGTTGGCTGGATTGGAACTGGCTATTGAAGTCAAAGTCATTAAAGAATTGAGTCAAGCGCAATTGCCGCATAGACAGAGCTCGGGCTGATTTTAAAAAATTCAGGTTTCTATGGTCAGTCAGGACGGTGATAGTATGGAAGGCCCAATAAGTAATGTCGTCACCCATCAAAAGCCCTCTTTATAGCCAACAATTCTCTATCAACTACTGGGTAGTTTGTATTTGCAGGACTCAATTTATGGGAGAACAATGCGACAGGATATAATGCCACAGTCTTCTTATCTCTTTGGGAGAAAACCCCACCTACCGCTACCTGAGAAGTATCTGCTCCCACAATGAATGGTTAAGTGGGCTCAGGGTGTTACAGAACAGGAGAGCTAGTAAAAGCCATTTTTAGTTGTTGGAATGCTTTTTCCGCTTTCTCAGTCCACTGAAACCTCATACCCTTACGTAGTAGCCTGGTAGTGGGTAAGGCAAAGGTAGAAAAATGATTAATAAAGTGACGGTAGAAGTTAGCGAACTTCAGAAAGCTCTGCACTTCCTTAACTGACTGGGGTGATTTTCACTCCGTAATAGCCATTACTTTCTGAGGATCCAGGCTAATCCCTTGTGCTGACAAAACATAACCTAAAAAGGAAACAGAGGGGAAATGGAATTTGCATTTTTCCAACTTGACAAACAAATTGTGTTCCTTCAACTTCTGTAATATGGCTCTGTCATGTTTTTATGTTCTTGTACAGAGGAGGAATATATCAAAATGTCACTGATATAGGCTACTGTGCATATATCCAGAAATTCCCTCAATAGCTCATTAATGAAAAATTTGAAAGCAGCTGGGGCATTGCAGGGGCTGAAAGGCATGACCAAGTATTCGTACCAACCAGATTTTGTACGAAAGGCTGTTTTCCATTTGTTGCTTCTCTAAAACTTATCAAATGGTATGCTCCTCTTAGGCCAGTTTACTGAAGATTTTAGCTTTCATTACCTGATCTAGCAATGATTGTATCAATGGTACAGGGTAACGATTTTTAATGGTCATATTTTTAAGGGCTCAATAGTCCATGCATGGACGAAGCTCTCTCCCCTTCTTGAGCACGAAAAATAAAGGCGAAGAGGCAGGAGAGTGGGAAGGCCTAATAAAGCCAAAACCAAAGCATTTAATCAATGTAGGCATGTAGATGGAGATTCTCCTTCTCAGTCAAGGCATATATATCCTACTACAAGAAATTTGAGTCTTTTTCTTATCAAACACCTCTGCAAAGTCCTGGTTACATGGAAGCATAGTGGAGTACCAACTTTCCACAACCTCCTTCTGAGCACCAATAACTGTTGTACCAAATAAACAATGCTTTTCACAAAAAGTAGATCAAAAAGTCATGGTGTGCTTAGTCCAAGCGATGTCAGGATTGTGCTTTTCGAGCCAAGGGATTCAGAGTATCGCTTGGAACTGAAGAGTCTGACTCAAATCAAAACGCAGTATTTCTTTATGGGTGTCCTGTATATGCAGCAACAAATCCTAGGTGGAAGGGGTAATAGGCCCTGACTTTAAAGCACTTCCATCTCTACTTTTAACTTCATCTACCATATCATTAGACAAGTTTGGGATACCAAATTGTAGGCCTGGGCGGTAAATTCCGTTCCGCTCGCGGAATTTGCGGAATTTGGGTAATTTCGCGTTCCGCGGAATTACCAAAAATTCCGCGATCCGCGGCTTCGCGGAATTTTTTGCTTGTTCGCGCTTTCAAAATGCGTGTTCGCGAGATATTTCTCCCCGAGCACGCAAACAGCGTTCACGAACAGGAAAAAAGCATCGCGAACGGGCGAACAAGCAATTCCACGTGTTCGCAGAACTTTTGCGTGCTCGCGGAGATTTTTTATCGTTTCGCAGAGCTTTGCGTAGCGCGACTACGCAAATTCCGCCCACCCCTACCAAATTGATTGGCCAAAGCTATGACCATAAAATTTCTGGTACCACTGGAATCAATCAATATCTGCAAATGGGTGGAGTGCTCCCCCCAAGACACCCGGGTGCACACAAACAACTATGATAGATATGCATAAAAGCGACTTTTGCCATTGATTTTGAGACTGTAAGACTAGGACAACCCGAAACACTCATCCCAGCAGGTCTCCTGTCATTAGCTTCCAGAGTCCCCTCTTTTCTTTTTGGCTTCACGGTACAGTCACATAAAACATGACCTTTTTAGCCTCAATATAAACACAACTTCATATCTCGACATCTTTGTTGCTCTCCCTCACTTAATGGTCATTTTAAACTACCTATTTGCATAAGTGCTGGTTCTTCTATACTTCTTTCTGGTTCTGGTTTTCTTTCTCCATACACAAACATCTTGGTATTAGTACATCTTCTATCTCTACGTCTTTCTGTAAGATGGTGATCCTGCTGTACCACTCAGTCTATTAAGTCACTGCAGGATTCAGGGGTATCTACCACTTGGGCTAATAGATCCTTCAACTCATCTCTCAAGCCTTTGTAGAACAAAGAACTTCGTTTAGCACCGGGACACCTCTTCTGAGGTAGCCGTGCACTTTTTAAATACTCTTTATTATTATTATTATTATTAGCTTCAGGCCAACCTGCTTCCGCAACTAACCTTTTGAAACTGGAGATATAAGTCATAAGGTCCTTGTTATCCTGCTGCAAAATTAGTAGCTCTGTGTCTACTGATTGCATAAAGGAGTGACAATCAAACAAACTTTTTAGTTCAGATTTGAAGGCACCAAACCTTTGGGTGCTGGTGCTTATTCTTTTACAAATTAAGCACTGCCTTCACCCTGCACCTCAGAAAATGCCAGAAACCTAGAGACCACACCTGCATGATCCTCCATCCTACCAATACAGAAGAGGCACACTTGCAGACCTGTATCACTTTAAACCATTTTGGATGGAATTCTGTTACACTGCTCTTATCTCACCCACTCTTAGAAAAGAGCACTTGCTTCAAGCACACGCTTCAAGAACACGTCTTACTAAGTCCAGCAGCAGGGCCGTGTCCTGGTAGATCAGCAGTGGCATACCGAAACTTGAAGGTCCCCCCTGCAAAGTTCATGAAGGGGGCCCCGGCGCTCCGGACCCAGTCAGAAGCCGTCAGGCCCGCCCGTGTATAGTGCCGGAGGGGCCCTCCTGCACCACGAGGTCTGCGGAGGCCATTGTTACGCCACTGTAGATCATGTTATTCACATCCTTTGGGAAAGGATAGAGTCCATTGGCAAGAGGATGGCCTTCTCTTCCCAGGGGTGTATCCCCGGAAGTTCTGACGCACCGGAAGTACATAATCTCGTGCTCATTCGTCTCACCAGTACAATTGCTGTCCCACAATAGATGGTAAAATGAAGTTAAACTGATTTTTTTCAGTTGCCTTGTAAATTTGAAAACAATTTGCGATGCATGACAATGATAAAAAATCTGTAAAAATTCAATGCCAAATGGGCTGAGACTCATTGACGGGATTGCAAACATTGTAACAGTGTTGGAATGTTGCACCAAAATGTTTTTTTTTTACATAGCCTGCATTGACGCTGGTGTTTGTTAAAACTGAAATTTGCTTGCAATGACATTTAGACGCACCGACCATTGCAAAACATCATCTTTGTACTGGCCACTCATATATTTTTTTTTTCACACTCGATAGGTAGTGCAAAACGTTAGTGAAAAATTGCACCAACTCGTTTATATACATCAAATATGTCCCACTGAAGCTGCCCAAAAGTTGGAAAATATTGACCGCAGTTGTGTGGTGAAGCAGGTTCTCCCAAACAATCAATGCCCCCAATCAATGGCCCAATACAGTCAAAGTAGCATAACCCAGACTTACCAAACTATACCCTGGGCCCCTGAGCCTATAGGCTTTAGGTTCTGGTAGCGCTTGAGGACTGTGAAGGTCGAGTCACCCACTTCCACGCTGTAGAACTGGTTGTCAACTTTGCTTTTGCTCATGTTGTAATGTTTGGCGATGTATGACACATCCACTTGTTTCCCGAATCCCTGTGGTACACAACAAAAACAGAGAGTCACAAATTCAGCACAAATAATGAATCGGTTTCCGCAGAATTTCAAAGTCGTTTTTATAAAAATATCTTGCCACACTTTAGGTGTCAATGCTTGAAAACTACTCTCCACCCCACACAAACAATAAGATAAAATGCGCATGCACTGCAGGCAACCACAACAGAAATGAAAACCATTTGTAAAATATATTTGTTAATTTAAAAAAATTAATACATCCACTGACACACTCCAAAACAGATTACGAAGTGCAGAAATTGTGCTTTTCAATTTTGCACCAATTTACCACTAGAAAAATAAAATGTGCACTGACCGACCAGTTGTTCCTGCCAATCAGTTAAAAAAAAGACATTTCCACCAATGACACCAGCAAAAATGAGATTGTCACAATCTGACAAAAAATTGTATTTTTGCAGAGATTACCTACTACATATGTTGTTTTTCACACTGGTTGCAGCAAATTACGGTGCGAATTTGCACTGCACCAGTTGTGCACTATGTAATATAACCCTGGCTTTTAGATTCATCCAATAATATGGAACAGATTTCTTGAACATAAACCACAGATATTCGGATTAATGTAATGGTCTTAGGCAGTGCTTAATTTGTTAAAGAAAAAGTGCCAGGGCCCTTGTCAGGAGGCCACTGCATCTTGCATCACCCATTGCCCCTGCCAGCGCTGTCAATGACAGTAGAAATGCAACTACTAATCATAACACTTCTACAATTATGATAATTAAGACTAATCCACTCCACCCAAAGCTGTAAGTATGGCTTGGGCGGCAGGTATCAGTCATTTTTATTGTAAATTGAACTGCAAAACAACTGTTGTGCTCATTTCAAAATTTGACAGCACCCCCATGTGGCAGACTGTCTTAAGTGCGTGTGTTGACAGTTAAGTGCTGGTGCCGAGCACCAGAAACCACTGGCTCAAATTAAGCACTGGTCTTAGGTTTAATTTCATAAAGCCGAAATACGAAACCTTCAAATCATATATCTTTCTGTTTTAGAGGACAGCTTTACTGGAGTGGAAATGGTTTATCTCATTATAGTTTTTTAACGAAATCTGGGGCCAGATAACGTGTTGTATGCACGTTTAAAGCACAGTGATTAGTGGTGCGCAGGTGACTGTTCATTAGTGTGCACAAAATGTACCTGTGCCTTTCAGCAGAGGTCTATTGATTAATAAGTGTAATGAGTAAAGCAAATCCACTTCAGCTCACAAATTACATGATTTGTCTACTGAGCTGTGACTATTTTATGAACTAGACAATTAAAAATAGTAACGTCTTCAAACAGCAATATCTGAGTGGCATTTGGTGTGTGGAATTTATTGCTGCCACAGTGCAAGGACATGTAATTTGATGCTTCACGGGCCGATTAACCTTTTGCCAGGCCTAAACCTTCCTTTTTAGTACTTATAAGTCAGGCCCTAATGGCTCTTTGGGCAGGGTGCATGGTATTAAAAAAGTAGCACATACATACTTAAGTGTTGCATGTCCTGACAGTGCAAAAACTTCTAAAGGCGTTTTTCACTATGGCTAGTCTATCTCTCCCATAGACAAACAATGGGTTACCTTAGCACACTTAATAAGTGGTAACTCCAGTTTGGGAACAGATAGACAAATGCTTCTTCTATTTATTTGAAGTGTAAATTAAAATACTAGTTAATGTTAAAGTCTGATTTCAGCTTCTATTATGAAAATGTCACGTTTAGAAAGTTGGCATTTTTGTTCCTAAACCAAATGTGCCTTTCAGCCAGTGTCCAGCTGTCCTGTGGTGTGATGTGTATTTCTTCCACAGATGGGGATATAAAGCCTTGGGTGTGGGGCAGGGTGCTCTTCTCCTGAGCAGGATGGCCTGGGGGGTTGTACTCAGACCTTCCTGAGCTTCAAAGGTTAGTCTGAGGACTGTGCCCACCAACTTCCGGTCTTCTGAAACTGCCTACGATGTCACTGACACATGCAGCTCACACCTAGGCCTGCCTGCCTTTGTCCCCATAGTCAGTTTCGAGCCAAACACAGGAAAGCGGGAAGGTTAGAAAAAGGGGGCATTCCCCATCCACAGGCTAGCACTGGGTATAAGCATGGAACCTTCTGTCATGAGCCGGATGCCTAGTGAGAAACCTCTGACTGCAGGGAGGTCAAGAAGCCCAGGTCTTTACAGGCTTGGTCTGCCAGAGGTAAAAGCAACCCCTTCCAGTAGCCACAATGCAGTGGCGTAACGAAGGTTGCAGGGGCCCCCCTGCAAGGTACACAGAGGAGCCCCAGACCCGGATTTAATCCGGAGCTCTCAGGCCTGAGTACTGTACTGAAGGGGCCCCCAGCAGCTCGGGGCCCCCCCACCACGGGGGCTGCGGGGGACTGTGTTACGCCCCTGCCACAATGCCACTGACACATGAAGGCGCATAAGCACATAGTGCCTTCCAGAAGGAGCCCAGGATAGAAGGAAAAGGCTGAAGGCAAAAAACCTCCTAGATAACAGCAAGGCTACAGCAAACAGCAGAAGCCCAAGGACAGGAGGCAAGACTCCAAGAAGCAGGAGACTTCAGGATATATAAGAAATGCCAGGAGCTGGAACTAAATGGCAGAAGAACCAGGAAGTCCCAAAATGAATCAGGAGTGAGGAACCGCACCAACAGGGAGAAATAATTTTGTGACGCAAGGAGAAAGAGATAAGTCATTTTGGTTTAGGAATCACCTCATAGCAATTA
Organism: Calotriton arnoldi; assembly: GCA_963921515.1. Taxonomy (NCBI): domain Eukaryota; kingdom Metazoa; phylum Chordata; class Amphibia; order Caudata; family Salamandridae; genus Calotriton; species Calotriton arnoldi. The sequence continues at coordinate 1,073,254 of CAWUFW010002416.1, read as the reverse complement.
ATGGTAAGGTGGCCATCTTGGAAAGGGGAGGATGTATTCCAGAAATCCTTGCTACAGGATTCTGGGATAGAGAATGTAAAGCAATATGGAGATGTTGAAGGTGTCTTTCACCAAGGCCCCCCCAGGGAGAAGTGCGAGAGCACGGAAATTCATATCGGCATGTCAGCCGCCATGAGGCAAGGTGAACACACATGTGTGGTAACATGTGTGGTGACCCGCCGGCTGCAACCTGGTCCAAAACGCTCACCTGAGATCAACTTGAAGCAGCCATCGGGCGGGACGCTGGTAGAACACCTTCAAAACTTCTCATCAGAACACCCCTTCTGGATCTGTGGAATATTCAGAAGGAGGACAATTCTGCTGTCTGGAGAACTGGGCCTGCTTGCCTCAAACCCAGGATCTCTAGAAGTGGCTCAAAGGGTCAGTTGGCTGAGCTCCTGTTTGAGCTACAGGAATACAATAGGCTTTCAGAGGCCTTCTGTGCAACTGCCCAGCTGACTGGCACTAACTGGACCTGCCTGGGCCCTCCTTCTGGCATTTGCTGGAGTGAGGCCTTCCCCAAATGTTCCCCAAATCTTAGACCCTTGGCTGGCATCAGAGTGTACTCCTCCTACTCAAGACTATAACTAGAAGTGAAAATCCAGATGTTTGTGGCTCTTTGCCACTACAAGCATGCTCTCTCACAAATGTGAAGTTCCAACAGCAGGATGCTCTTTGCACCAAACATGGATGCCAGTGTCTTCAGCCAACGCGTAGCTCAAGAAGCGACCTGCTCTCCACACCGACAATGATCTCTTTGCCGCCCCTGCCAACGCGAAGCTCAAAGTGAGGCTCCTCACATGGACTTGGACTTAGAAAAGGTCAACTCTTCACCGGGATGAACCTGGTCTCTATAACCAACCCAAGCTCCATCAAGCTTGGCCTGAACTTGAGACTTTGATCCGGGCCAGCTCCACCAGATAACCACGAGTTTCCCTGTGTGAATTTTGCTGCTATTTTCACATAAAAAGTTAAAAATACATAACTGGTTCTACTGATTGGAGTTTGGCGCCTTTTTATTTATTAAAATGTCTCTTTTTTGGAATTTTATTTTATTACTGTTTGAGGGCTGCATAAATACTTTACACATTGCCTCTAAGTTAAGCTTGGCTGCTTTTGTGTCAAGATACCAGAAGGTTAAGCACAAGTTTATTTAGTGACTCTTGTGGTTCACCCTGACAAAGAATGTGTGTATTAATTGAGTAGGGCTCTCACCCCTCTCAATTAAAAACCCAATTTCTTATACAGCCCTAATATCAGCAATTCGGAGCAATAAAACCAAAACCTCATGAACTTCTGTTTTAAAATAGCTTTGGCTGGATCTATCAAAGGACTCTTTGAAGGGCAAAGGTTCGAAATTGAGGATCAATGAAGTCAACTTAATTTTAATAAAATGAATTGTAACTATAGTTAGCTGGTATTCCACCATAATATCCGCTCCAGAACATTGTGCTTTCAGAATATTTAAGAGAAAATATTGAGGACAAAAATGTTGACAACGTAAGTGTAAATATTGGTACGTATAGATTTCCTTACTGAATTCCAGATATATGTACCTTGACAATATATGTGTATCTGCGAGGTATGTGGGTGGAGTCTAGAATAGTAAATCTATAATTAACTATTCACACTTTATTGATACTTTGGTCGGTGATCTTTTAGCCTCTACATTTTGGTACTCCGCACTCAATATTTCGACATACAACCAGTTAGCTGAAGTGGAAACACTGGCATAGCAAGGGGGAGTTGTAGGGGCGGCCGCAAAAATCATCGCCAGCACCCCCCCCCTCAGCGCGGCGGCAAAAGACAGGGACCGCCACGGGAGGCAGAGTGCCCAGCTACGCCACTGCGTGGAAATAAGCAATTGAAAATCTGAAGTTGGAGAAAGCACTCTCTCCACCTCTAAGACTAGTTAGGGCAGTGGCACCTTTCAAAAATTTGAATAGATGCCAAGGCTGGGATAACATTTTGCACATTGCTCGCATGTGCATTCAAAACCTTTTCAAAGCGTTTTGCATGTTGTCTGTCTGATTTGTGTCCTGTTGCATCGTAGTAGTCTTGTCTGTTCCAAATTACCTTATAGGTTTACAGCTCTATAAGAAAGTCTTCAGTACATTTTTAAATTCTGTCTATGCGGTATCATGGTCCTCACCTGTGCTGTTGAAATCCAATCTTTAAGTATTCAAACTTTGGTTGAATGTGCTTTACGTGAAAAGTCAAAGTGGCAAAAGTGGTTCTGATGCAATGTTTTCGGCCAACCAATCTTGAAGACACTTTTTTTTGACTAAACCAAATCTGGTGTGTTGGACTTGGCCCTTTTTGGCTAAAGTTCACTTTTTGCCTTCCCCCTAGACCTTTTTTCTCACATGGTGTTGCCAACTTAGATGCTTTGGGCACTTTGCCACTGCTGATCAGTGTCAAAGTGCAAGTGCTCCCTGTATAAAGAGTAATGGTAATTGGTTGTCCATAATTGGTATGTTTGCCTTACTAGTAAAGTCCCTAGTAAAGTGCACTATGTGTGCCAGGGCTGGTAATGCAAATGCTACTAGTGGGCCTGCAGCACTAATTGTGCCACCCACACAAGTAGCCCTAAAGAGAGAACTCAGGCCTGCCACTGCAGTGCCTGCGCGCAGTTTGTTAAACTGCCTTGTTGTCCTGACAAGTGCACCCACTTGCCAGGCCTTACCCTTCCCTTTCTATGCACATCAGACACCACAATGGTAGGCCCAAGGTAGCCCCCTGGGCAGGGTGCAGTGTATGTGAAAGGTAGGACATGTACTGTGGTGTGTACCATGTCCTGACAGTGAAATACTCTCCATTTCGTTTTTCACTGTTGAAAGGCCATCTTGCCCATAGGACAGAATGGGGAGGCTGTGTAATATGTTTCCAGCCTATCTTCCCATAGGCTTAAGATGAAGGGGTGAAGTTTAGTGTGCCTGAACTCACAATTTAATAGCACATCTTTTTGTGAAGGTGGTTTTTGCATTGTGTGTTTAGAAACCACACTTTTAGAAGTGGCTGGTTTTTTGTGTTCTAACAATTCTGTGTGCCTCTGCCTGGTTGTGGATTGACTGTCTGGATTTGAAAGTGATAGGATCTGGGGAATGTCTTGACCCAGGGGAGGAGGTGAGACAGCAACAGGCTGACCTGCATCTGGAGTGTAGGGGGGAGGAGTAGCCCCTGGAGGTGAAGAGGCCTGGGCTGCCGCCATAAAACAATGGCTCCATCTCCTGCTGAGTGATTGAAGATCCAGACCCCCACTATCAAAGGGAAAAGGTGTCACTGGCAGGGAGACACCCAGAACTGGTTTGGACAGGGGTCAGTGCCCCTCTGAACACAAAGACTTCAAAGACATTTAGGGGTATAACTATGAGAGCTGAAACCCCTGAACTTAGGACTGATCAAGACTGTAAAGGATTGAAACTACTTCGTGGTCAAGAGGAACCTCTGCCAAGGAAGAAACAGCTGAAGAGACTGAAAGAAAGGACTGACCCTTGCTGTGTGTTCTGGTGCTGGCCTGCAGTTTGCTGATTTAACCAAGGAGAGGCTAAGGGACTTTGCTGTGTGCTGTGTCCTGAAGTAACTTGTCCCCAAGGGCCCGAGGAGAGCTGGCTCCCTGTTGTGGAAACTCAGGAACACAAAAGTTTCCAGAGGAGTGTCTCAACGACACTGTGTGCGTGTGCTTTTTTCAGCCTGAGACCTTCGTAAGAACTGCCCCGTGATCGTGTGCACCCGGAGTCCAAGTGAGTCTCAGCAACGCTGTGTGCCTGTGCTTTGTGCAGCCTGAGACCTTTGTGAGAATTGTCCTGTGATCGTGTGCACCCGGAGTCCAAGTGAGTCTCAGCGACGCTGTGTGCGTGTGCTTCGTGCAGCCTGAGACCTTCGTGAGGGTTGCCCTGTGATCGTGGGCACCCGGAGTCCAAGTGAGTCTCAGCGACGCTGTGTGCGTGTGCTTCGTGCAGCCTGAGACCTTCGTGAGTATTGCCCTGTGATCGTGGGCACCTGGAATCCAAGTGAGTCTCAGCGATGCTGTGTGCGTGTGCTTCGTGCAGCCTGAGACCTTCGTAAGGATTGCCCTGTGATCGTGGGCACCCGGAGTCCAAGTGAGTCTCAGCGACGCTGTGTGCGTGTGCTTCGTGCAGCCTGAGACCTTCGTGAGGATTGCCCTGTGATCGTGTATACCCGAAGCTTAAGTGAGTCTCAGCGACGCTGTGTGCGTGTGCCCTGCTGCAGACTGAGACCTTCGTCATTGCCATCGGCTCGGACCGGCATCCCCAGAGAAGCTGTGCCGCCGGCCCGAGCCTGCCGTTGCCAAGGAGAGACCTCGAACCATCACGTCGGGGGTCCATGTTCCAATGCCCGAGATCAATGAAGTCGCCCCGGAGGCCCAAGCCGCGAGGAGAGGAGAGCGAGATCGCACCCCCAGGTAACGCTCAGCGAGCGTGCGTGTGTCGCCGCCTGGGGCGGGGTGCGGTCTCAGAGAGAAACGCTCTCGGCCTTTCCCATCTTTGCAGCGCGAGCCCTCACTCAAGTTAGAATCGCGGCCCGTACTTGCCGAGGAGTGGCAGTACCGGGGCCGGAGTGTGGAGCTGCACTTTGTTTTACACCAGACCCATGTTGGGGGCATATTTTGGCAGTAGCTGACCACGGGTCAGCACGAGTGGCATAGAGTCCGTCCAGAGCACCGTGAACGGTGCTGAAGTACATTATTGTTGGCATTACGAACTGCCTGATTGTTGCATTACGCATTGCATTATTTTTGCATTACGACCTGCCTGATTGTTGCATTAAGTGTTACAGCAAACAAATGATGGACGGAATGCTGACAATGCAAACATTCTCCCCCAGTCAAAAGATCTGGGTTAGATCCATCGTTCTTTTGCCCACTACGCCACCCCAGTTTGGACCCAGCCATATGCAAATCAGTCTTGACCCTGTGCCCTATGGGAACATTCCAGACCGAACTGCCAGGCCAGGTCCTCCCTGGACAGGAAACAAGCATCCTGGGACCGGTTTCAGGGTATGTCACCCTTCTTCAGCCAGGCTAGCTTGAATCCAGTGGCACAGTGAGCAAGGGACCCACGCCTGGGCATACCCATCCCACTTAGGGCGAAAAGTGTTACAGCAAACAAATGATGGACGGAATGCTGACAATGCAAACATTCTCCCCCAGTCAAAAGATCTGGGTTAAATCCATCGTTCTTTTGCCCACTACGCCACCCCAGTTTGGACCCAGCCATATGCAAATCAGTCTTGACCCTGTGCCCTATGGGAACAGTCCAGACCGAACTGCCAGGCCAGGTCCTCCCTGGACAGGAGACAAGCATCCTGGGACCGGTTTCAAGGTATGTCACCCTTCTTCAGCCTGGCTAGCTTGAATCCAGTGGCACAGTGAGCAAGGGACCCATGTCTGGGCATACCCATCCCACTTAGGGCGAAAAGTGTTACAGTAAACAAATGATGGACGGAATGCTGACAATGCAAACATTCTCCCCCAGTCAAAAGATCTGGGTTAAATCCATCGTTCTTTTGCCCACTACGCCACCCCAGTTTTGACCCAGCCATATGCAAATCAGTCTTGACCCTGTGCCCTATGTGAACAGTCCAGACTGAACTGCCAGGCCAGGTCCTCCCCGGACAGGAAACAAGCATCCTGGGACCGGTTTCAGGGTATGTCACCCTTCTTCAGCCAGGCTAGCTTGAATCCAGTGGCACAGTGAGCAAGGGACCCACGTCTGGGCATACCCATCCCACTTAGGGCGAAAAGTGTTACAGCAAACAAATGATGGACGGAATGCTGACAATGCAAACATTCTCCCCCAGTCAAAAGATCTGGGTTAAATCCATCGTTCTTTTGCCCACTACGCCACCCCAGTTTGGACCCAGCCATATGCAAATCAGTCTTGACCCTGTGCCCTATGGGAACAGTCCAGATCGAACTGCCAGACCAGGTCCTCCCTGGACAGGAAACAAGCATCCTGGGACCGGTTTCAGGGTATGTCACCCTTCTTCAGCCAGGCTAGCTTGAATCCAGTGGCACAGTGAGCAAGGGACCCACGTCTGGGCATACCCATCCCACTTAGGGCGAAAAGTGTTACAGCAAACAAATGATGGACGGAATGCTGACAATGCAAACATTCTCCCCCAGTCAAAAGATCTGGGTTAAATCCATCGTTCTTTTGCCCACTACGCCACCCCAGTTTGGACCCAGCCATATGCAAATCAGTCTTGACCCTGTGCCCTATGGGAACAGTCCAGACCGAACTGCCAGGGCCAGGTCCTCCCTGGACAGGAAACAAGCATCCTGGGACCGGTTTCAGGGTATGTCTCCCTTCTTCAGCCAGGCTAGCTTGAATCCAGTGGCACAGTGAGCAAGGGACCCACATCTGGGCATACCCATCCCACTTAGGGCGAAAAGTGTTACAGCAAACAAATGATGGACGGAATGCTGACAATGCAAACATTCTCCCCCAGTCAAAAGATCTGGGTTAAATCCATCGTTCTTTTGCCCACTACGCCACCCCAGTTTGGACCCAGCCATATGCAAATCAGTCTTGACCCTGTGCCCTATGGGAACAGTCTAGACCGAACTGCCAGGCCAGGTCCTCCCTGGACAGGAAACAAGCATCCTGGGACCGGTTTCAGGGTATGTCACCCTTCTTCAGCCAGGCTAGCTTGAATCCAGTGGCACAGTGAGCAAGGGACCCACGTCTGGGCATACCCATCCCACTTAGGGCAAAAAGTGTTACAGCAAACAAATGATGGACGGAATGCTGACAATGCAAACATTCTCCCCCAGTCAAAAGATCTGGGTTAAATCCATCGTTCTTTTGCCCACTACGCCACCCACAGTTTGGACCCAGCCATATGCAAATCAGTCTTGACCCTGTGCCCTATGGGAACAGTCCAGACCGAACTGCCAGGCCAGGTCCTCCCTGGACAGGAAACAAGCATCCTGGGACCGGTTTCAGGGTATGTCACCCTTCTTCAGCCAGGCTAGCTGGATTGGCATGGTGAGCAAAAAAACGATGGATTTAGGCCCAGATCTCTGTACTGGGGTGAATGTATGACATTGTTCTGCATTCTGTCCATCAACTGTTGTTTTTGCATTTGTCACCCCGAGTGGGACGGGTATGCCCAGACGTGGGTCCCGTGCTCTCCATGCCACTGGAATCAAGCTATCCTGGCTGAAGAGGGGTGAAACCCCGAAACCGGTCCTAGGATGCTTGTTTCCAGTCCAGGAGGACCTGGCTTGGCAGTTCGGGCTGGACTGTTCCCATGAGGCCCAGGGTCAAGACTGATTTGCATATGACTGGGTTCAAACTGGAATGGCATGGTGAGCAAAAAACGATGTATTTAGGCCCAGATCTCTGTACTGGGGTGAATGTATGACATTGTTCTGCATTCTGTCCATCAACTGTTGTTTTTGCATTTGTCACCCCGAGTGGGACGGGTATGCCCAGACGTGGGTCCCGTGCTCTCCATGCCACTGGAATCAAGCTATCCTGGCTGAAGAGGGGTGAAACCCCGAACCCGGTCCTAGGATGCTTGTTTCCAGTCCAGGGAGGACCTGGCTTGGCAGTTCGGGCTGGACTGTTCCCATGAGGCACAGGGTCAAGGCTGATTTGCATATGGCTGGGTTCAAACTGGAATGGCATGGTGAGCAAAAAAACGATGGATTTAGGCCCAGATCTCTGTACTGGGGTGAATGTATGACATTGTTCTGCATTCTGTCCATCAACTGTTTTTTTTGATTGTTGCATTACGCATTGCATTACGCATTGCATTATTTTTGCATTACGAACTGCCTGATTGTTGCATTACGCATTGCATCATTTTTGCATTACGAACTGCCTCATTGTTGCATTACGCATTGCATTATTTTTGCATTATGAACTGCCTGATTGTTGCATAACGAACTGCATTATTTTTACATTACGAAGTGCCTGATTCTTGCATTACGAACTGCATAGCATTGCATTAGGATCATTGAGAATTGCTCATTAATACTGCAAGAACCTACAAGGGCTGGCTGGCCTAATAACCGGCCAGGTGAAATATTACAAATACGCATATGTTGGATTTTTATCGTGTGGTCTCATCGTATATCTTTTTATATAAACATATAATTGTTTTTATGAAACTCGTGTGGAGTCCATTTGTGGTGTCATCATTGGGTTACTGAGAGCGGGATTGCAAATACTTTACACATTGCCTTGGAGATAAGCCTGGCTGCTCATGCCAAGCTACCGAGGGGGTGAGCAGGGGCTATCTGAGAAGGTGTCCTTCCTTTCCCTAACTTAGAAGCAAGGGTCCCTGTTTGGACTAAGGTACCTACCTCAGCCAACTGGGGACCCCCAATTCTAACATTGGGTAGCAACGGGTGGGGATTTGAACCCTCCCCGTTCTAACATGGTGCAAGCCCTTCTTGTTGAAAATTATTTTCCTCAGGATGTGTTTGACACTTTTAAGCCCCTCCCATCCCCCTGCTCTTTTTTTAAAGATATGGCATCCCCCATTGCCGCCTCCTCATCCATTCACCCTCTCCCTTGTCTTTACTCACTTTACTCCCCCCTTTTCTGTTTTGTTTACAAGTCCCTAACTACGCCTTCTAACCCATTCATCCCAACCCCCATCTTCAATACCCATTACCCTTTTACCTTCATACCTCTTTGTCACACTGTCCTCTTCTTTCTTACAGTACTGTCCTTTCATAATGTTCCAGGTGACGGAAGACATAAAAGAAAGACTACTCACCCATTTTTTTTTTTTTTAAATGAACATTTACCTTTTCAGTGAAAACGTTATATTTCGATGGACAAGGTATTTTGTCATTTAGATTTTTCTTTGAAATGAAAGTTCTCAGCCTGTTTTCATCAGGCTGACTTTCCTCATTTTAGAAATTCTTAAAATTGACGTATTGGCGAAACTATTACTTCAGGACTCTGCACCAATTCCTGAATAAGAAATTGACACTTATAAAATAACATTTTATTTGTTATCCTTCCTTAATTCTTCTTCCACCACCTTGATTAAAGAAAATTGTTAGGCACTTAGAGAAGAAACCATTCAAACATAAATACAATTGAAAGCATACAATATGAATGGTGTGTTTCAGTACAAAGTGGATGAGATGGAAACGCTTTTATTTCATGAATCCAGTGAAGATTAATGCACCAAAAGCTATTTTTGACAAGACAAGGTGAGGTCTCATAAGACTCTGCCGCTACGGCTTGTGAGGAACGGTGACTGACCCAGGGCCATCCAATCCTTCCGTCTGATTTTACTCAGAGATGAACGAATACCTGATCTCATTCCGATCAAACACCCAGACCGAACTACAAAAGGGAAAGAGACGGCATATCATCCCCTTGACAGACTGCAAATAACCTCGGGTCATTCCGAGAAGAGGCAAACATCACAGAAACTACATGTTCTGTCCGCTTGAGCCTCTGTTTCCCTGATGACAGGTATTCGGTGTTTCACAATCACTTTCTTTTATGTGGGATTGAAAGCAATATTGCGTCTAAATCCTTGAAAGGTGAGTCCAGTCCAGTGCACTCGGCCCTTCACGGCAGAACTGGGATTTTTACCAATCAATAGGGCTTCATTTCGCTCTATCACATTCTTCAAGTGGTTAAAAAAAATCACTGTGCGTGACAGAGCAACTCGTGGTTTTTGAGCTGCGCACCCTACTCTTTTCCCATACTCTCATTTTTTTCTATTAGATTTTTTTTTTATTGATTTTTAAATGTACGTTGAAGTACTGAATGGCACATCATGAAGACACAGAGTGCTTAATAGAAGTATCAATTATTGGAAACAAGGGACCAGCGGTGGCTGCCATAAACGAAGGGGGGTGAGACGGGTTGGGTCGCACGGGAGGCGTCGCGCAAGGGGGGGAATTTAATATGTATTAAAAACAAGAAAGAAAACACCTTTAGCCGCCGGCCGCCTCCAGCGTCGCACCGCTTCTCCTCCTCTTCCTGGGTGAGGTCCCAGCAGCCCCTGGGACAGACTCCCTGTCCGGGGATTGGTCTGAGCAAGTAGAAAAGATGCCCTGCTCAGACCAAGGAGTCTGTGGGGTTTCTCTAGCCCGGCTGCTCAATGCAGCTGGGGTGGAGAAACCCTAAGTGCGCATGTGTGTTTTGGCCGGCCTGAGACGGCCGGCCAAAACACATATGCGCACTTAGGGAGAGGAGTCCACTAGCACTCCTCCTCCCCCCTCCCATACCTCGGCCCCGCCCCTCCCAACAGCACTGGCTTAGAGCAGGCAAATGTAAATTAAAACGTTGCAAGAACATCGTTTTAATTTACATTTGCCGTCATTGTGAAGGAGCCGCCACTGCAAGGGACTAGCATTGAACGGACAAGTAAATTCTCAAATTCTTTATTCGGTTTGGTCAAAACCATAAAAGACACAACATCTGTAAAAATAGTGCATAAAATTTCATGATAACCTATATATAAGAACATTACGCACAGAAGAAAAATCAATAAACATACAATTACTAAAACATTCAATTACTCATCCCGGATGTTCCGTATAATAAACACAGCTCTTAAATACTTTGTAGCATTTGCTATGGACAAGTAAATGTTCAGGCAATATTGGTGAAGGGGGGAATCTCTGCATCTGTAGAACGAGGGGATGGTTGAGGGTTGGAAGGGAAGGTACTAATTATCTTGCCTAGGTTAGGATTAGTGCAATAACAACCAGGGACAACGCCTTAACTGGCCAATATTTTATGGTAGCCAAGTGACCTCTACTGACTGACTCTGCTTCTTGAAGATTGTTGTGGGGGTTCCTCTTAAGTCTTCTGCCATTCTTGACCACTTGTCCTTCAGGCTAATATTATGTTTGAGATACACTACTACATAAGCAACATCCACCCAAGCAATATATTGCCGCAGACCTTTGATTTGCATACGCATGCTGAGGCCAGATTACATACATTAACTGATTTGAGCTAATATTGAAGGTGCTATTTTGTACCATCATTTGCACGAACAGACTGGTGCATAAAAAGGATTTGCACCAAAAGAACAGGACTAAAACAATATTTTACACTTGCGCTGCTTTTCACAAGGCACACAGGTCAGAGCAGAGCTGGGCAGATATGTATGTATTTGAGAACTACCAAATCGGTGCCATGCTGCTGTCCTAGCCATAGATGGAAGCACAGTAAGTCGCCTTTTACTACATTGAGTCTTTTTACGCTAAAATGCCATTCACTACTAATAATGGAAGTGGAAGTTTTTCTGGGAAGGAATTCTAGAAGGTCAGGAGAATGCCTCATTTTGTAAACTAGAAAGAACAAGCGTCACTGGGATTCACAAAAAGTACTGGGAATTCATGGAGGGGTGAGGACAGCAGAGTAACAACGCAATCCGAACTGCACATGCGCTGTCAGGGCAGCAACCTACCAAGCCTTCATCTTTCACCCTAGCATGTGTAGGACGCCCTTTTAGCTGGAGATTGAGCTATGACTAGGGTTTGCCTACCTTTGAGAGCCTTCGAGAGCCTGAGAGGCGCTTGGGGAGTGAACCACTGCTCAGATTTTGGCTCACTTCAGCCTAGCAGGAATAGGTAGAATCTGGGCCTTTTAAAGTTTGTGCAGTTTCTGTTCAGGTTGTGAGAGGCGTATTTGTTCAGCAGTAAACAGTATAAAATATTTAAGTGAAACATAAAAGGGCATGACTACTACTTTTGTCACCAATTCCCATTCTTGCCCTTTTAGTATCCTTTTACTCATTCCACAGCATCTCTGCCTGGTGCCTGTCACTGTATGGATTACTGGGCCTTCTGTGATTACCTCCCTTTTTGGAGAACGGGCACATAACATCAACTGCCCTTGTGGCTGAGCTATTTAGTCCTCATGATTTGGGCCTGGGCAGCATTTTAATTACACTGGCATAGTTCGCATTGCCTGGGAATTTCTCATTGTGCATGTTGCGTGGAGTTACGTTCCATTTGCGGTAAAAATGTACTCTGAATGCACCATGTGTAGTAAAAATGTATTGCGAATGAACAGGAACAACGGAACGCAAGCAGCCGTTGTTTGTGGTGGTTTAGTTTTTTTGCCTGTTTCTTTACCATAGGATGCATGCTCAGGTCAAAGGTTGGAAAGTGAAAACATTTGTGCTCAAATATGGCCCTAACTGATGGATTTGCAATGTGTGTGACTATGCGTAATTTTGCAGAGATTCCATGTAAATGCACAAAGGCGCCCCAATTATAATCAGCGCATCTGTCTCGCATATACCCTCACCCATCAGAGCCCCAGGCACTGCATCCCATAGCATGATAACCGCACCTCTGTGGTGATCATGCATGACAAGTCTTCTCGTTTAGGCTCAAAACAAAAACAGTACTTTCCAAACCACACGTCCTACTTGGTGTAGGTTGCTATCCGTGTGGGTAAGCACTTCAACACTCCACATAGGGGTAGTAAGTGCTATACAAATGCTGTAACACAAAATAATACTAGTGTTATTGTTGTTTTCGTCTAGTTAGTCAATGCAAAAGATCTTGCACAATCACCTGCCATGTTGCAATTGTTGTATTTATTATCCAGTTGTTTACAAAGAAACAAGATTGCTGAATGATCTGTAAGCCAGAGCCCTCCCCCTATGCAACAGTGAAGAAAGTGGGATTTTGCAATGACGACTAGTGTAAGTATTATGGCACATAATAATTCACTAGACCATAAATGCTAAATTCGTTTATCGGTTGAAGAGTTTCAGCCATTTTAAAATTGGAGGGATGTGTAAAAAAATAATGGTACTCGAGAGTCCACATCAAATCACTGCTCATTTGTAACACAACAACGAATGCACCAAATCACACCAGAGGAAGTGACACAACATCATATAGGAGTGACAAATCCTGAAACCATGTGCAACGTTACAGTTGTTTCATGGAAACACAGCTCTTTTAGAAAAGGCAAACTACTTTTCTAAGTGATCAAAGTTCCTGTGTTATTATGTATGTTGACTTTCGCCCAATTGAGTCTGCTCGAGTTGCATTAACGTGCTCAAGTCACTTCCTCCATGAGATATTTCACTGGCTTTACACAACAGACTGCAAAATCTCAACAACAAGTCCACGTGCCCTTTCACTCAAAGAAAAATAAGTCATAAAAATGATTTATTTATTGGTAGCTCGCATCCGACACCCGAGGGTGTCAGGGCACTAGGATAGGCGGGAAGTAGCAACAGTGGGAAATAGAGCTGAACAGAAAATGCGGGCTTTCCATTTTACAAATAAAATGTTTAGCAATTCTTCAGAAAAAATGTGCAGGCATTTTATGCTGCTTTAAGGCCGTATTAAAGTTAATACTGAACCAAATGTAACGTTTCAAAAGACGTTGTGTGGAATTTTCAGTTGAAATGTAGCAGACAATTATATTTTGAGCATTACATGTCTTAAAGGCACCTTTTCAGCTGCAGAGTGAGGTTAAGACGTGTTCTTAGACATTGAAGAGACATCAGTTAGAAGTGTAGGAGACTCATTCAGGGTTGCTAAGGAAAGAGGGTGTCCACATAGTTACATTATGCAGTCTTTGACCACCGACTATAACACAGAGTTGACCCCTTGTCCAACTGATACTTCTCAACGGTCTGAAATTTGCTGCTTGAAGGGGCTTATTTCAGTCTTTTTGGCATATATTGAATGAGCTGAGAAGCACTATTTGAACCGATTCTGTCTTGTTACAAGATAGCCAATGGATGAAGTACGTTGAGGCCAGAAGTATAGGGACGTTATGCATAATAATATCTTGAACTTTATCCTATGTTGTTCCAGCAGCCAGTGGAGGTTCAGGGGTGAAGGCAGATTCTCGCTTTTTGATTTTGTTGCATTTTCAGGTTTTGAATTTGATATTTTTGTATACCTGCATAGATGCCTTTACAATAGTTCAATTTAGGAAATTCCAGAGCCATTGTTAATTCAATGAAAACAGGAAAGGCCTGATGGTTCTCAGCATGGGCAGTTGGTGGTTGGTGCTCTTAACCTCGGAGTTTATCTGGAGGGCGAAAGACATTTCCTGTTGGAATATCATTCCCAGGATTTTTGTACTAATAGGGATGGAGTTTCTCTGAGGTTTTTGGCTTGCTAAACAGTAGATTGTGGTGTAATTTGGCCTGTTATTCAAAATGAGCACCTCAATTATATACACTTTGCAATATAAGAAACTCTCCTTTAACAAAAAGATAATATGTTTCTCACAGGCTGGGAATTTATTTTGGTAGTGCGACTTCTCATTTAGTTAGAGGAAGATTGTGAATCATCCGCATAGAGCTGGAATTGAAATTTGTATGAGTGAATGATGTGTCTTGGGGCTTATGTATGCATTAAAGAGCAAAGATGAAAGTGTGGATCCTTGAGGGACTTTACAGCATACTGGTTTCCACATGGATTCCTAAGAAACAATTCTGCCAGACAGGATTGATTTGATTCATTCCAAGCAAATGGGCCTATACAGACTTGAGTGAGGTGCGATGAACCACGGTGTCATTGGCAGCTGAGCATTTGAGGGAAATCGGTGCTGCTGAATGGTTAGTGACTAAGACTGTAAAGATGCTTTCACATATATTTATTAGCATTGATTCTCTTCCAGCCCAGTCCCCGATTGGTGGTCATATAGTAGATTATTTGCTTCCAGATAATCTTGAAGCTGCTCGATAATTTCCTTTTCCAAAATTTTACTTATTAATGGCAAACTGGAGATTGCCATTAGAGAATAGGAATAGGATAGCATGGCAGGGTCTGCTTAGGGTTTCTTAGTGGGGGATGATGATTGCTTTTAGCATAGCATGTACTTTTCCTTGTAGAATTGAAGCATTGATTACTTCTGTAACTTAGGGAACCACTGATTGGAAAAACTCTCTAAGACACTGCTTAAGTGTAGTTGGGGATACATAAAGCTTTAATTTTAACAGCTGACTTTAACAGGTAGTCCAGATTAATGGATTTTAAGTTGCAGAACAATGAATTAAGAGTGGGAGGAACAGGAGCTAGGAAAATGAATTTTTTAGGACTGCAGTTTATTTTGTCATGGATTGGGCATATTTTCTCTTCGTAGTATGTGATGATTTTGTCACAAAGCTGGGTTGAAGGTGTGAGATTGATTGATGAGATATTTGGAGAGGAGGTTTCTCTAAATATCTTGAAGAGCTCACTTGTAAGATTGGTAAATGACCGCAAAATGATGTTCACAGAAGCTCTTCTTGACTTTTTTGATAGCTTTGTTATAACCTCTCCTGTGTATTTTGCATTTGATCTTTTCCGCGGCTGTTTTAGATTTCCTTATACAATTCAAAGGTTACCAGTGCAATTCTATACGGTGCTGAATTGTGGGGTCATGAGGATATTACTCCCATTGTTATTGCCCAAAATAAATTTATGCAGGCATTAACAGGCTTGCCGCAATCGACCCCATTGGTGCCTTTGTTCTTGGACCTGGGATGTGTCTGTATTAAGGACCTGGCTCGATTCAGGCCTATAGCATTGTGGAGAAGCCTGTGGGCCACCCCCGAGCTCTCTTTGTACGCCAAAGCTCTATTGGACTTTAGGGGGTAGGGTGCCTAAGTAAGATTAAGTGGCTTCAGCACATAAAAACCCCTGATAGATATGGGGATGGGTACATTGTGGGAGAACCCAGAAACGACTCCCTGCTGACAAAAAAGAGCTTAAAGCGGCTTATATGGATATGGTGAAGTCCAAGCGTTTCTCTTCCATCACAGGGCCTACTTTGACTAGGGATTTCCTGTCAATCAAACATGAGGTTGGATTTGAACAATATTGGGATATTATTTCAAAATCGTTGGATAGGAAGCTCTACCATCAGTTTAGGGTGGGCACCCTTCCAACTAGAGTTTTCTCTAGCAAATGGTCCAAGTCAACGTCTGAATTGTGCCCGCTGTGCTTAGCACAATCTGAATCAATTGCTCATATCCTATTTGTTTGTCCGGCCTACAGGCCACCAAGGACGAAATGGCTCAAACCCATCTGTTCCACCCTAGGCACGAGAGATGCTATAGAGGCCCTGAGGATCCTACAGACATGTACCCAGGAACCTATTGTCACTGCTACGGCAAAATTTCTGAGCTGGGCATGGGTGATTCGGGCAAATAAATTCAAGGGCCTATTAACTTGATCTGTTTTATTTTGTTCTATCCTTATCATGTGGGTTGTGTGGCAGCCTGTGTCTGCCACACTGCCGAGAATTGTGGTGGGGCCTATTGATTTTGTGTAAGATCTGGGTAGTTTTTATCTTTTAGATTGTATGTTGTTTGGTTTTACCATTCTCCGCTCCTTTTACAAATTACAATTGAGCGGAAATCTCTTCTCATATCTTTCCTAATGAAATGTTTTAATAGTACATTAGTGTCCGCTGAAATGATGGATTAATGTTCCTTTTTTAAATATTTCACTGTGTCTGTCCCAGATCAATGTAACCCTGGCATCACCCAACTATTCTGTTACAACATTTTTACCCTGCCTATTTTTTAATTGTTTGTATGTCTTTTATGGTTTTATAATCGAAATAAAGACTTAAGAAGAAGAAGAAGAAGATTTCCTTCATGTGTGTTGAAGCTTGCGACCTATTCTTTCCAGTTCTGTCAGTTCAACATTAAGGGCCTGATTACGACTTTGGTGGTGTGGGAGCGGGTGGCCATGCCACCCCCCGCTCCCACATCAGCAAAGCCGACCACCTGCCAGACTACGCATTTTCTCATGGTCTGGCGAGTGGGTGGTGTGGCGGTGCCTATAAGAAAGGCACCACAATGGGAGCGTCAAAGGCTGTTCCTGCACGGCATGGCTTGGCAGCCATGCCATGCAGGAACAAGGGTACGTGCACAACATGTGACCCCCTGCATGCATCCCCATACACAGGGGCAAAAGTGGGCTCTGTAGGACCCCTTTGTTTCCCCACTGCCAGTCTTTTTATGGCAGGTTCTCCTCCATGAAAAGGCTCGCGGTGGGGAAACTTGTGTAATATGCATGGCAGTGCCGCACCTGCACTGCCATGTATATTGCTTCCCCAGACCGCCGCACCACCGCCAGGGATCATAGATTCCTGGCAGTTGAGATGGTCTCTAAGCGCTCCGACTGCTGTACTCGTAATACGGCAGTCAGACCGCTGGTGTGGCAGTCCCCAACGACGGCCGCACCTCCACCGCAAGTTAACTCGTAATCAGGCCCTAAATCATTTGATTTCTAATTTTCTGTATCTTCAACGAAAATGGAAAAGCATGTCTAATATTTAGCAGTGTTATTAGAGAGATAATTGGCAATGGTAGCAAAACTGCCCTCATTCTTCTAGATTTGTCAGCAGCTTTCGGCATTGTCAACCATAAAGTACAGCTGGCCCACTTGGAGAGTATTAGAGTCAGTGACTCCACCCTGAAAGTGCTAGGGTCCTTTGTAGCGGGTCGAGAGCAAGCAGTTTCTCTTGCCAATTTTGTCTCTAAGCCTTTCTCTCTTATGTGTGGGGTCCCTCAGGGCTCATCATTAAGCCCCACTCTATTTAATGTTTATGTTATTCCTCTGGCAAAGCTTATACACTCTTTTGGGTTCTCTATAGTGTCCTATGTAGATGACGCCCAGATAGTGGTTTCCATTTCCACTGACCTGCTTGAGGTAGTCACTCGTTTCTGTAACTGTATGCTGGAGGATCATAAAATGGATTAACAAAAATTGTCTTAAACTCAACTAAGGGAAGACATAGATCCTTCTATTTGGCTGCAACACCTCATTCTGGTTCCCCATTTGGTGGCCGCAGGATCTAAAAAACCTTCCCTGTCCAGTCAGGTAAGCAAAAAATCTTGGAGTGTATTTCGACGACAAGCTCATCTTCGCAGACCTTGTCAGTCATGTCCCTTTGACATGCTTCTATTTGTTGAAAACTCGGAGGAAAATCTTCCCTTTTATCCCTTTTGAACTGAGGAAAACTGTAATTGTCGCCCTCTTACTATCTAGAATCGATTACTGTAATGCTTTATATATGGACCTACCACAGCAACTGTTGCACAAACTTCAGATTTTACAAAATGCCGCTGCCCGGCTGCTATTAAACATTCCCAAATTTCAGTCAGCCTCTCAGGCAAATGTTGACTTATATTGGCAGAGAATAATCAAGGGAGAATGGATCACTTGTCCTGTTTTTGCCAGGGTCTATAGGTTTTCTAGTCTAAAAAACCCTCATACATGTAATGCTCGTCGTAGCGCTATATCTTGATTATCCGCTTGGTCTATTACGTGAGCAGCATCATCATTGGGTCTTATTTGTGCTTACCTCCACCAGGAGGGAGACCAACTGGTTATTCGCAGTAGTGATCAGGAATAGTGAGAGTGCGGGTGAAGTGAACTTAAAATTACCTCCAGTACCCTGGTACAGATTTATTCTGTCAGGGGTGGGGCAAGGTTAAAAAGAAGGTGTGGTGCTTAAATAGAAGGGCTATTGTTCTATGGCACCTGTGTAAAAAGGTGAGTGGTCAGGCGGTCGACATGTTTCAGCCCCATGGGTGCCCAATCGGGTCGGAGGGCTTTCTTCAGGACCGGGTGTGCAAATCACTATTGTGTGACCTGCGCAGGTAAGTCATTGCACTTACCCCTCTTCTTAGGGCATCAGGTTATGCGCTGTTTTGTTAAGGGTCAGTTGTACCTATAACTGTGGAGCGGGAGAAAAGACCATCATAACAGCATATACATGTAATCAGTGTAATATTAGTCCAATTGTGACTTCCTGCTGTCAGAATGATGCTAATTATGCTCCTTGAGAGCCTGTAATTCGTTTGAGAAACACTGTAAAAAACACTACACAAAACATTACACACAAGGCTGAGAACGTGTAGATTATGTTAAGGGTCATTTTGATCTTACTTTAAAATCGGTGTAATGGTGGTTGTTGTGATTAATAGGAACGTGGGTTATGCGCTTGAGTGCAGTGGCCTCTGCTGACCTTGATTTACATGTTTAAAGAAACGGAAAAACGGGTGTCCAGTTCCAGTTTAGAGATAAAAATCACACCGTCTATTTTTAGACAGACTACGTGATTAGCAGCCTCATGGTGGCATCGTGCATGTTGTGGATTTGCATTGGCAGCCATTGAAGAAACACATCACTTTTAAAGTTCTCTGTGTGGCCTATAAAGCTTTACATGACTCTGGACCGGAAAACTTAAAGTCAAGGTTCAGTTGGTATGCTCCTAACAGAACACTACGCTCTGCCTTATCCAAGAACATAAGGATCCCGAGGTTCAAAAAAGCACTCTGGGGTGGGAAGTGCTTTTAACTGTCCACTGGAAAAGCATAGAACAAGCTACCCATGCATTTAAAAAACTCAGTCTAACTTGTTCCTCTTTAGGAAAGGGCTTAAAACCTGGTTATCTCCTAATTAATTTGCTGCTTCTGGCAGTTCACTAGCACCAAGACGCCTCTGGGCATTCGTGCACTCTATAAAACTAAACTTAAACTTAAATTTAAATTAAATAGTTGACTGAACAATTCATTGCATGCTTGATTACAAGTTGAACCTTCCTGAATTTCAGCATTGGTTAGATGTCAGTCAGAGAGGCTGGTTTTAGTCATACACTAAACTGGGACATTTACTACGTGAACAGGGCAAGATTGTATAGAGAGGTAGTTAGGAAACTGAATTTTTGCATGAATTAGAGAGTGATCTGATCAAGATATTGGGTGTTGGTACTGTTTGGTAAAGTAAGGTGCCATGCCAAAATCAAATCAAGTTTGTGACCAGCCTTGTGAGCAGGCAACTAAACCACTTATTTGAATCCTAGTCCGTTCATGTTTTCTATGAAGCATGCTGCTTGGTTGTGTGTAGCTACTGAATCGAACCAAAGATTAAAATCACCTATGATTCGAACTTCGTTATCTAGTGATTGCAGATAAAGGTTGAAAATCATGAATTCTTCAAGGGTTGAGGAATTGTATACACTTTGATGTATTTGCATTGATTGTAAGCAAATAGACATGGATTCAAAAGAATTGTTTCTGACACCAGATGTCTCCTTATGTATTAGACATTTATGGTAGAGATTAGCCGCTCCCTCTCCATTGCTTGTAGTTCTATTTTTACAAATAACATTGTGGTGCTGTGTGAGGAATGTATTGGTCATTAAGGGAGAGAAGTAGGAGAACCAACTTTCTGTGATGCCTTAAAGGTTGAATTATTCAGTTTCCAGAGGTTTTTGGACTTTTAAGGAGTGTTTGGCAGTTAAAATTGCGTTGGTAGTCCTATTTGTTGCGAGATTGTTTGGACATGCAATAAACACCTACTGCACAACAAATACTTTAACACACACCCTAACTGAGTTGTTGCCCTAACCTCTCGCACATTCGGACTTGACCAGGGGCAGCGGTACATTTATTGTTTCAGCTGTTTGCTATGTCTTGTACTATTTTCGCTCATGTTGTTCCTATGTTGCATACTGTAACTACCTTGGCGGCCCAACAACTTACTTTGTCTCTATTTATGCATGTACTTCATTCATATGACTTCGTATTATATGTAAAGTGCTCTGATACCTTCTGGTCTAGCTAGCGCTATATAAAACGTTTAAATAATAATAATAATAATAATAGGTCAACAGATGAATAAGTGAAAGGAAAATTAGTATCCAGATCCAGGTATATGTTATGTAATGGTTCAAATACCCCGGGAATTACATATAGAGAATAAATGATGAAGGTGGTCAAATGAAATAGCTCTGGAATTGGGACTGGAACCTATGATTAATAATAGAGCTACAGTGTGAAAGGCATAATCATCCTTAAAATGCTCCTGTGATGTTGTTGTTTTAAAAATTATCTGGTGAGGGTCCTAAAAATAAGTTCAGTAAAGAGGTAGGAATTTTAGTTGATTTCTGACAGAAATATAAGAAAAACTAAGCCCCTTACGTTGCTGGTACATCACTTTTTCACTTAGTAAAAGTGATGCACTGGTGGCGCAAGGGGCTTGTAAATAAGACCCTATGTTGGGAATTTGAGATGCTAACTGCCCCAGGTGAATTAAAATAGGGAAGGTAGCGTTGTAGTTGTTGCCCACATCTGAGTAAGGACCATTGGAGGCGACTTTTAAAAGTTGCCGAACCTTATGTTCCAGATATGATCCAATCTGCGTTTCAGCTGGCTCAGAACAGCTAAATACCTCACTCGGCCCAACAAATCTCCAGCGGATGCCACAAGGTGTATCCTCCAACTTCGGTTGGCACGTGGAGCTCTGTTTCACCACCGAGGAGACAACGTTTGAGTCTTGCAGACAAAACCTGCATCGGGCACATTTAGCAAGGTATATGATCTTGGGAGCTCTTGTCAGTCCCTCTGCCAAAGGAACCCCCAGAAAATAATCAGGGTAAGGGAGAAAAAATATACATTCTGCGCTCAACAGGGATATGTTCCCTGGAGAAATATTTGGATTACCAGCTGGGAAGCAATCCCAGCCAGAAAAAAAACCTGACATATATCTGGTGCCAAGGATTTAGCAGACATTTACTACATGTGTTCATATACCTGCGAATCGTTCGGAGAACATTCTGGTTTAGTAAAACTGGTTTTATGAGCAAAGCTGAGAGCAGAGGTGCCGTAAATCATGATGTAGTTGCAAATGGATACAAACCTGGCTCCGGTAACAGTTATTTTTAATCAAAGAATGTCAGAAAATCAATTATTTCAGTATAAAAAATGTTCATTGCCGCTGTCATTTGGATAATGAATGTTCGCAAATGCTCCAGCCGTTTCTATTGCAATTAAAATGATTGTATTATAAGAGAAGCATGGCACAGCAGCGTGGTGGGCCAGGCACAGCTTCATGCCATATAAAAGCAACATATTTTAAACTGCGGAGTTTAAAAGGAATTTAGAAAAGAAACCTAAAGCAACAACAGTGGATCATAAAATTCATTTGCACATTCTGTGCTCTCACCAGCCGTGGCAAAGCCGAAAGCACGAAGTACAAATGTGAAATGTATTTGCTTTGCTAATGCTTGTTTCCTATTTGATTTCACAGCGGGTAGTAGGTGCCAGTGCAAACTGTGATCAAGCACATCTTGCCCTCAGATCTAAATAAACTCAAGCACCAAAACTAGCACAAATACAGTTTGCGCCCACTTTAGAATTATCGCCAGAGGCGTAGTGCCCCCTATATTTTGAGTAAAGAAGTTTCTTTCCACTTAAACCTCTTCAAGATAGATGTAATGTGACTTGACACAACATTCTCGACTTCACTAAATTATTGTTTAAAAAGCGTTAATGTGCAAATTAATTTGATGATCGACTGTTGTTGCTTTAGCTTTCTTTTCTACATTCCTTTTAAACACCGCAGTTTAAAATATGTTGCTTTTATATGGCATGAAGCTGTTGGTGAGAGCACAGACAAAACCATGTGAAAAATAGAAAACAAAATGGGAGCTGTAGAAATAAAGGAATGCTTTCCTTTCTGTAGCATCCCCTTTTCAGATGCTGCAAGGCTCGTTCGCCAGTACTACTGGTCCACCTGCAGCCTGTAAAACAGTCCCTCATTCATTCAAATGGAGGCGCGAGAATACACTTAAACAGCCAATAGAAAACCAGTGACACCAAAATACCCACAGGGGCTGAACCAAGAAGTTATTGACAATGTGTCAAGCTGGATGAAGGTTCCAAGGCGAAAGGAGCCAAGGACTGAAGGAGGCAGACCCAAAGGCCTTGAAAAGTACAGAATACAAAATGTTTGCCATAAATGGTGCAGGTGCCGTATTCATTTAACCTAAAAAATTGAAAATTATGTCAGCAAAATGGGCACACGTGTTTCTTGAGCACCATTCCCAATTTTTTCAAAGATGTGTAAATGGGGTGCAAAACTTCACTAGGCTGCATGCTGGTCTAAATGATCCCCATAAGTCAAATTATAGCATTAGATGCAGTTCACAAAAAGATTCCTATGGGTCCCTATATGTGCACCTTTGTTCTTAAATATGAAACCCCATTAATACCCATACATAATACCAAATAAGGTATTGGGTTTATAGGCAATTTGTGCTATTTCTCAGCATCTGCACATGAATCAATAATCTTTCAAGAGGGCAAAACATGGTGGCAGATCATTGGGTATTCAAGGACCTCTAGGTACAGTTCATCACTGTTCTGCTTGGTCTTTAGGAGCTTGTAAGCAGAACAAACATGTCTACTTCTCATCACTCCTCCGGGGCTGTCTGTGGCATGATGACATTGGCAAAGAGATTACTTCTTATCAAGAAATCATTTGTTTTGACACAAAACTTACAATGTCCATTAATTATTCACAAAGTGCTTTGCACCATTTCAACAGGGGGTGGGAGAAAGTGGACCTGAACTGCAAAGCCAGGGCTGGTAATGCAGGGGTATTTTCACAGATGAGTCAATTCAATTCAATAAGCTTTATTCGATTTCATCAATGGAAACCATAAAAGCAGAATACATATATAAAATACAGTTTGAGTCTGAGCCATTAGAAAAATAGTGAAAATGACAGCACTAACCCAATCCCAAGCAAAAACAATTTATTTTTTGACACCAGATTTAAGAGGATCACTAAAAGAACTCAGAGCAGACCTCTTATGTGTGGTTGACGGTCTAAGGATTGAAGATGGTGTGAAAGGGGCGATTATCTCTAATACAAAACAACAAGCTTCATTAAGAGTGACCAGGTGCAACCCCATTAAATCTGCCCAAAGATACCGGAGGCATGCATAACGCCAGTAGGGCAGGTAATTGGCAAAGCACGTAGGCCCTCTAATAAATGATATTTTTATACAGAGATTGACATTTCCACCTTGATTTTCCTACTTATTTGTCATTACTATCCAGTATAAAATCCAGAGATTTTACCTGGGTTTCACAGCTGAAATCTGTGGACAGAATGCACAGATTTATAGTGGATCTAATAATGCCGATAGGACCGGGAATCCCACCTCCCTGCAGGATTACCTACAAGCCACCTATAATAAGCCCTAAGAAGTTCTGGCTTGGCCTATACACCTATTTGGCACCACCTCATCCTTGTTGGTTATAAATGCATGTTTATCATTGAGTTGTTTGATTTCATGTTTCATTGTTTCAGAATATTATGGGTCTTCTCTTTTCTTTGTAATGAATCAAAATTAATTTTACACTTTTAATAAGTCCCTGGATTAGTTTTTGACTATTTCACTGGTAAGGAGATGTAATTTACTAATTAACTGGATGACGGTTGAGCACTAGGGGTCATATCGTGTATATTATCCTGGCATAGAGTAATTTTGAACTTGTTCCACACCATTTTTTACAAAGTATGACAATAGTACATTTGATATTTGCTCAAAAAAGCAATACAAAAACCATCTTTGCAGTGAATGACGAGCAATTTATTGTGGAATTAATTATTCTCTTTGGGGTTTTGTTCCTACTTCGTCGGCATGGCGGAGGGGCACCACTGTAATTACACGTGTCAAGGGGAGAGTGCCACCATTTTTCTAATTAGGCCACATTCCAGATGCATTGTTCCTTTTGCAACAAATACAGGTACACCTCTACTTTATTGCATGAAAAAAATCTAAATTGATTAGCTAGGGATCTACATAGCCCTGAAAAAAGCTGATGACCCATTAGGGCCAATACAGCAGGTGAAACCTGTAGGCAGAAGCAAATGGATGTGTGAAATTTGCTTCCAGGAGATATCCAGAACAATCTCTGTTTTTTTACCATGCCCAGGGAACACTGCAAATAAAGGAAACATATTTTGGGTATACACTGAGACATTTTATACAACGAACTATATCCCTGCTTCTATCTAGATAAAAAAAAGTATTAAGAACTTCTGACTGTGGTTAATTCCAGCCTAGTGGTATGCACCTAGTAGGATGAGGAGTGGAAGACACCAGTGATGAAGCATGCAACTAAGAATCATGGTTGAGGTTGAATATCTTTTCATACCTGTGATGTAAAAGGAGACCAACCAATAAGTGAGTCCCTGGTATTAAGCCAACACATTTGCTTTGTGTGAAGGCAATTACATACTGCCAGTGATTTATATATATGAGTGGAGGGGAAAATCAATACCTCAGATAGCAAAGAATTATCACAGATGTGCTTCTTATGTAGTGCCCTAACTGGGCACTATCTCCCAGGAATTCCCAATGTAGCCTGTGTGGCATGGTCACCATTTGGTCAATCGGTGTGTTGCACAGGGGACTATAGGAGTTGTGTTTAAAACATGCTCACAAATCCCTAGCATGTTTTGCCTGATATAGTGTCTTTCAGCCTTCTTGTGCCCCTGACTTTCTTGTTTCTATGCACTGACCTAGATATCAGACCTTCTCATGATCATATTCCATCCAGACCCACATCTTAGACTATTGTAATCAGTAGTTCATTTATCATTTGTAATGCAACACCTTCAGACCAGGTTCTATATGTACTAATCCACAACATAAAAATTAAAAGAGGTTGTACATTTCTAGGGAATTTCAAACTAGGAACAAATAGCATATTTCTTTCTATATCTAACTGTAATTTAAGAAATAATTTCCTTTTCTTTGGTAAACACTGATGGGAAAAATGTGTGCCAGTCATTTGACTAATGGTAGAACCACAAACAGATGCTTACCTTCCTTTGTCAGGGGTATAATGGGTATTTTCGTATTTTGAGCCATACAAAAGCTTAACGAGAACAAATGTCTTTTTAGTTTTAGCTACGTAATAAGACTTTTTTAACTTGAATGTAATAGGTTCAGCAAATGTGCCACATTCAATTACTTAAACACCAAAAAGAGCTCTAAGTACATTGTGCCTTATATCAGGCAATGTTGACCATGGGGGACTTTGTATTGTATTAGCTAGTTTTGGTTTAGTGCGATTCAAGGGATATGTTTGTCAAAGAAATATGCAAATCGTTGTCCAGCCATATATGCTAGTTGGATGATTAATGGTGTACAAAACTAAAACTGCTATGTAAGGATCAACATCTGCTGAGCTTTTGATACGTAGAAGGCTATTATTCAACATGCACATTACTAATCCAGTTATATTATGATTGTGAAGCAGGACAAACTCCTGTAACCCATCTGGACCGGGGTAAGCATACTGATATATCAAGAAAGGTCCTGTGGGATACCTTTCTCAATAACCAAGTGTCATGAATCACTGGTAGTTCGTACCTAGGACTGTCTCTTTTTCATCATCTAGGTGCATAGTCGGATGACTTGTTTGGTCCTGCTGAGACCTGTGAAATCATGTTCGGGTTGAAACATTGACAAATACACCCATGGTTGTTTTTTGGTGATTTAACCTGTGTGAATACCAAATAAAGTTGTTGATAGGATTCTCATTGTCTAGCGATTATATTTATATAACCCTTGGGTGAAACCAGTATTTTGTGTGAACCTGTAGATATTGTTTTCACCCTTTATTGAGCACTTTGTGGTCTGCACTTTTTCAAAACCACTTAGCACTTTTGGAATGAAGTATTTATGTACACTACAATACAGTGCTTTGAGAAAAGAGACAGTTGTAACAGGTTTTTGTGTGTACTCTTTAGCTATATATCAGGTACATAGCTGTACATACTGTAAATTAATTTGGAGTACCAGTGAGTCATTACACTTAAATAAATAAATGAAAGAAATCCAGGATTTGTATAGCGTGGCAAATCACCTGTGAGAGTCTCAAGGCGCTGAATTGTAGAAATGGGGAGATTAAGTGATTTGCCAAGAACCACAGGGTGTTAATGCCGAGACTCCAACCTGGTTCCCACCGGCTCTAAAGTTGGCAGCTCAGGCCCGTTACACCACATCCTCTCTTCTCTTGGCTATTGCAAAAGGTATCCCACAGGACCTGTGTTGATTTATTGCAGTACTGATCCAGGACCTTCCCAGGCATAGGATCCAAAATGAAAGATCCCCAACACAAGGCATGCTCGAACATGCTTACATTCCCAGAGTGCGGAAACATCCGCTGCAGCCGTAGCGATGAATCGAAGATCAACAGATTTTTTTTGTTTCTAACATTCACTTTTTGAATATGTGAATATTGATTGAGTAATGATCAAAGAGATTGTTTTAGTATTCTAAATGATATCCATCAACAATTATGGCTTTTATTAGCAAACTAAAATTGCATCTTACTTTGTTTTTTGTTTCCTGATTTTGTGGTTTAGCAATCTTCATACACAGTGATCTTAGCACTGACAAATAAACAGAAGTTCGGGAACACCTCATAGTATCAATCACTTTGACTTAACATGCTAAATAAGAATCCCATCTTTGACTTTCTCAGGCACTCAAAACGTTTTGTTCAAGAACTTCCATCCTGGCACCCATGCTGTCTCCATTACTTTCAACATTCAGCATGTTGGCTGCCAAAAGGACCGCCTCCACCCGCCCTGCCCCCACCCAACCACACCTTCCTCATGGAGTGGAATGCAGAAGCTGAAGCATTTTATATTTCTGCTCATTTTTGCCATGCAAATAATGCAACACATTAAAGCAAAATTAGAAGGGCAAGTATGAATACTGTACCTTGTTTTACCTGTATGGAACACACACCTGACAAAAGGCAATCTTCACATCCAGGGTAGGTTCACTGCAGTTGTACAAAAAATGTCGGCTCATAAATACCTTTAAAAAAAAAAGGAAATCATGTCAATTGTAATAAAGGTGCCCAAGCTGTCCTAATTATCGCACAAAATGTTAGATTGGGTCCAGGATAATTTTGTCTGTTTATCACTTCATATGACAACACTTTCATAAGACAATGTGGGATGCAAAATTGTTTTATTTTAATATTCAGTGCCAGTTTATCATGATTGCACAGGTGTCAATAAGTTGTTCTTCAGTGTGGATTCAATTTTGCATCGTCATTTGCAAAAACGGCAGCAACAATCATGTTATTCTCGATGTAAGAACCATCAACAACAGCACAACAAAAATCTATCTACAGCAAATGATTTGCAAAAGTCATAAATTACATTAATCCAAAAACACCCACAACATCAAACTATTGATTAAAACATATAAAAAGCAGATATATCAATTTCACATAATTTAAAGTCTATGATCTGAGCTAGTTAGAAATACAAGTTAATTTTGCTTAGATTATGACAAGGCCTATACAACATAAGAGCAAAAGTGCAACTATGAATCGTCATTTGCACAGACCAACCAGTGAAGATACTATATTGGCAATAATCCAAAACTGCACCAGAATATGTTGAATATTGTCTGTGACTTCTAAATACACATTATCCAACCCTAAATACTTCATCTCAAAAAGTCTAAAGCAAAGTCAGACTTAAAATGATCAGACTCTAGTTATCACAGAGTCTTTAATAGTGGTTACTTTTGCAGATATTAGTACAGTAGATTAAATTATTTCAAAGTGTAGAATGAAAAATTCAGGCATTGCTTTTAAATATCATAAAAGCTGGGTTTAGCTTGTTCAAAAATATTTTTTCTGATCCCATGAATTTATTTGCAACTCCCCAAAACCAACCTTCTTTGGCTTGTGTATGGCAAGATGTTTTTGAGGGCCCATTTTATGGGCCTGATTGGGTTGTTGTAGCATTGGATCACAAGGGAGTAGTAGCATACAGTGCATGGCTATGTAGAGTATTTTGGGGTAAGCACAGGATCTTGTAATCAATATTCCATTTGCTCAATAGTCTGTGTAAGGATTTCACAGTTTGGTGATATGGCCTGAATTCTTTAAAATGAAGTTCAGGCGCACTGCATAAAACTTAAAATTATTCAGTGTTTTGACGGTGGGCCTACTGTGGATAACACTGTCATAGTCCAGCCAGTTCAAGATGACTTCAATGCAAGTGCAACAATGTATGGCTGTAATAAAAGGGCGGGATATTGTACGGGCACCTCGGATACAGACTGACTTTGGGCTGCGTATACTTTCAGCATGAAGAAAAGTTCACCATCAGAAATTACACCCAAATTTGCAGACTTGGTGCACTATTAACACTCACAGAATCCTCCAGGGAGTGAAGTAAGACGCAGATGTCAGCGATTCTGAATAAAGCAAGGATAAGCAATGCACACGTGAGGTCGCTGTCTCCAGCCATTTGTAGTTCTTCTCTGATGTCCATGTGCAGGTTTGGTGGTATGATGAAGGCATAAGACAGACCAGTAATCAGTTCACTAGACCATTCAGTCTGAGGTAGCACTGCACAAATAATTCTGTTTCTATCAATCTAGATTCACAAAGATATGATTGAAATTCACTGAGATGCCAGAGACTGCATTGGACCTTTAAGGAGGGGAATGGTACAGGTGTGATTGAACCTTCAGGAAGTACCCCCTCTTTGAAGCCTTGGCACTGTAGCTATGTTAGTTATATTGCCAGTGCACACATCATACTCTAGGAAACATTCATATGTCTTTCTCCAAACCTGAAAAGTACAAGTAAGAAGGACTGGTATATCCAGTGTTCATTGTTCAATTCACACATGAGTGAATCTAGCCGAGCCTGAGATTCACAGTGTGTATTGCTTGAATACAGATGGAAATGTTATTGCAAAACAATAGAGTTTTTCAATCTGGCAGTTACAAAATGCACATGCAGAGCTCCATGTTGCAGGTCTACATAGATGACACCTAATAACTGCACTATTTGCTTCTAATTGCAGACTGTTCCTGCCAGGTGTCTCAAAGCTAAGAGACCCGCTCCTGGAAATTGCCTCCGAGATGCATCATCCGGAACATAACTGTGAGTTTTTGGGTTTCACTGTACATGGGGCCCTCATGGAGAAAGTGTCTGAGTTAACGGTAGGGTAAGTCAATGCCAGCTTGACTGGAGCAGCCCTTAGCAGCCCCCATAGTAGTTTTACTGTTGTCTAGTTTCTGGCTGCAATATCTTTCAGCCCCACTTGAATAGAAAGAACGATCTTCAGATCATTTGACCTCCTGTGCAGATCTGCTTTGTGATCTGACTGAAGACCGCATATCACTTGTCTGAGGCTCAGTTTACAGCTTTAGCTGTTAATGTGCCCCCTAAATTCTCCTTTTGTGCTTTGCCAAGGAACATTGGGTATATTGAGAGAGTCTGCAGTGACTCTGTGGGAATACGCATTTCCTTGGCCAGTTGGCTTCTGCCCTTTTCCTTCTTTATGAAAAACTAGAAACTGGTTGGTTGATTTTTGAACCTGGTACCCCGACTTGATTGTCACTGAACTCCTGCCACAAACCCTAGTTTAACATAAATGCCAGCCTCATAGAACCGGTAGGTAGAATTTGTCTCGACTTTTGAAGAGGTGCTGCTGCACATCATAGAACAAAACTGATATCCTTGAGGCTGTCATTTTACCCAAAAAGGGAAGCATTCCTAATGCTCTGGAGGAAGCCCTTCTTCTGTGACCTGACCCAGAGGAAGAGGGCATAGTACCACTTTGTGGCGGGAAGACAAGGAGAGGATAAGAAGTAAGGACCTGCAGCCTGAAGCCTTCTAGGAGGTCATCTTGAGGATGGAGCTGCCCTGGAGCTATGATGGTGTTGTAGGCCAGCAGGTCAGATCCTTATGCATAGCACCTGCTTTGCAGGC
This sequence comes from Calotriton arnoldi, assembly GCA_963921515.1. Taxonomy (NCBI): domain Eukaryota; kingdom Metazoa; phylum Chordata; class Amphibia; order Caudata; family Salamandridae; genus Calotriton; species Calotriton arnoldi. The sequence continues at coordinate 1,042,651 of CAWUFW010002416.1, read as the reverse complement.
CTGACATTACCAGTGTGTGAGTGTGGCGAGTCTGCAGTGCTATATGCCGCCTCAGATTTTGTAGGACTTCATATCCCCCATTCTCCCTATGGTTTGGGTAGTGTCCCATTGGCTGGGTGTGGTTGTGCTATTTTGGAACAATTTGATGCATTTTTTAGGATTAATGGTTCTAGAGATATCACGCTTTAATCACTCAATGTCACCCTCGGTTTAAATCTCATGTCACCAGTAGGAAGCAGAGGATCCAAAACATATCAAAGGTATTATGGGCACCTCTGCCAAATAAACAGGTTGACCACACTTGACTGTTCATTAGATGCATGTCCCTATAACTGGCTCTCTCAGAAAACCTACAGTAGAAGCTAGCTAACCCATTCCTAGCAGCAAGAGATCCCATGTTTTGATTTTCGCTCTGATGAACAGTTGGGGCAGTGACAAGTCCCCCCTTGAACATGCCTACTTCCCCCGATATTGACCACTGAAGCATGTCAGCTACGTTTTTAAGGATAGGTGAGAGTTAACACACTTATCACTCTAATCACGAGACTCCACGACGCCAGCAAGGACCTGGAATGGATCCACTCCTTCCTCACTGGTCGAACACAGCGAGTCAAACTACCTCAGTTCCTCTCCAAACCCATAGAGATCAGCTGCTGAGCACCCCAGGGATCCTCCCTGAGCCTGACCCTCTTCAAAGTCTACATGGCCCCTCTCGCGGCCATTGTCAGGAACTATGGACTCAACATAGTCTCTTACGCTGGCGACACCCAGCTGATCCTCTCCCTCATCATCGAACCCACAACCACCAGAAACAACTTCCACAGCGGGATGAAGGCCGTTGCCACCTGGATGAAAAACAGTTGCCTCAAACTCAACTAAGACAAGAACGAAGTCATCATCCTAGGGTTCATCCCCTCAGCTTGGCATGACTCCTGGTGGCCCTCCGCATTGGGAACCCCGCTCACGCCCATGGACCATGCATGAAACCTCAACATCATTCTTGACTCCTTGCTCACAATGAACCGTCAGATCAACGCCGTATACCCATCATGCTTCCACACGCTTCGCCTCCTCTGCAAGCCATTCAGATGGATCCCCACTGAATCCAGAAATACGGTCACCCACGCACTCATCAGCAGCAGACTCGACTACGGCAACGCACTCTACGCCGGTGTTACTCAGAAACCCCTTAGGAAACTACAGAACATTCAAAATGCTGCAGCCAGACTGTTCCTCGACATCCCCTGCTGCAGCTATATCACAGAACACCTCAGAGAACTCCACTGGCTCCCAGTGCTTGATGTTAACTCTCCATTGCACCATAAGATCCATTCTTTAGATTTGCCAGGTATTTCAACACATGGTGCCAGGAAACAATTTTGTAAATGTGCGCTCTGCAAATAGAATTAACAAACCAAATACATTTCATAACAAATGAAAATACTGCTGATAAATTCTAGCTATTTATACAGCTGACTAATTCATTTACCATCCACACACAACCTCTGTTCTATTTCAAAAGGTACAAATAACTCTGATTGGACATTTAATTTATTGAATTATAAGTGTGACACACCGTTTTCGAGTTTCAAATAGGCCTCGGCAAAATTTTCATTATTTTCAGCAATTACGACATTACGGCCAGTCACATAATGAAAGACCATTTAGGTGCAAAACTATTGAGGGAGTACAGTAAGGACACGAATGACCAGAATGGGTGTGGCTAGTGGTCGCAAACCTTGTGTTTTTGGTGATTTTATTCGCGCGAAATGTGTTCTTGCATCCAAAGCGGATGCAAGGAAGCATTTTGCACTAACTTGTATCACTAAATGCCGGCTTTCCATTTTGTGTCATTTTTTTTTATATTTCACGCAATTACACGAATGGAAATTACGCAAATTTCGCACACATCTAGTTTCAAACCTGCTATCACTTCCTGGCGCGAGTCTTGACTGAACAACCTAGCTACAGTCACATCTGTAATGAAAACCAGGGTTGCAGAAGTAGGCACATACACAGACCATTTACGCCCCCTAACTACGCATTCACACAGCGGATACAAATGGAAGCAGAAGAGGATGGTTTTAAAGCACAGCCAGCATGAACTAGGCACGATTGTCATAAGATAAAGAAAACGCCTGCCACTTGGAGGCAAAAACAGCATGGTGCGGTGTTCAGACAAACAACAACAACTTCATTTTTCCTGTATTTAAAAAAGAGTTCAAATGATTTGGTATTTTAATCCCGAACATAGTGACTAGAAGTAGAAAGTAATTTATACAAAACCACGGGAGGCCCCTGCATCTTTCCTGGCAATTATTCAACCAGTTTGCGAAATTAATATTTAATGATTGAGTCATTTCATCTCAGACCGTGTTGTGGAATGTCAGCAGGGGGCCTGAGAACGCTGCCCAGAGCAGGGTGAGTCACAGCAGCCACACTGTACTCCAAGGAGACTTACAATTCAACAACAACAAAACAAAGCCTAATTTAACGACACTTGTCTGCATAAAATGAATTTTGCATTTCGTCCTTGAAAGTAACTGGTACCTTTTTTTGCCACACTACGTGGCTGTGAGGTCGTTTTACAAAGTTGGTTAACAACCTTATTTGGAGTTTTTCGGAGGGCATAGTCTGTCCAGCCGCGGTCCTTGCAGGTAACAAGGGTGGGGCCAGGTAAGGGGGGATTTCGAGGGACAATGCTGAGGGAAAATTAAATAAATAATTCATTTTCCCTCGGCATCGTCCCTCGAAAAAAACCCTTACCCGGCCCCACCGCTGTTACCTGCACGGACCGCGGCTGGGTCTCTCAAAGTGCGACAGATATCACAGGCTATAATGCACTTGCAACACCACAGATAGGGCATTTCCCACGTTTGTGACAGAGTTTCTCATCCGTCAAACTCTAAATAAGGCCCTACGGGCCAGATTTATCAAGGTTTTGTGTCACCCTTGCACCACGCAGGGGGGCGCAAGGGCGATGGAAAACCTCTGTGAGATTTATCAAGCCACGCAAGGCCACCTTGCCCCCCTGCACGGCTTGATAAATCTAGAGTAACGAAAGGCAGCGCAAATCGCTGCCTTGCGCTACTTTGCCCCAGGGAAGCGTTCCATGGGTGGAGCGTGGATTTTCCAAGCATCTACACATGGATTTTGGCACTTTCCCAGATTTACAATTAGTGGTAGTCTCAGGAATGCAGATACATGCTACACTATGCCATGCCACCCCATGCCAGGTGAGGCTTAATGAGGAGAAATACCTTTATTAGGCTTAATATGTGCCTGAAGTTGCTTATCTTCCTCTCAGATGGGAGGCTGGATTATGACTTTTGGGTCGAGCTCAAAAATGGTGTGAATATGTTTGGGTTCTGGCTGTTGTGGCTCAGCAAAGCTTAAAAAACACAGAATGGAATACACCAAAGGTTTAGATTGATTCAAGCATTTCCACCCATCACCTGTGTGCTGTCCTTGTTTTAGTTGCAAACATATTTATGTACTCAAATGGTTTACATTTTTTATGACAGAAAATGTGATGTCCATTCAGAATAAATGCACTCTGAAGTCCTTAGCACCTAATCAATCACAAAGATCGAATGTAAAACCTATATTTACGGAACCTGCTTTAATATCATGTCTAGGGGAATTTCTTACTACATCTGAAAAACTGGTGCTGCCTGATGTTGTAATTGCTCAGTGGGTAATGGGCAAACAAAATAATTGCATGACACTTGGACATACATGTGGGCCCCAAGACTGGGAGACTGCCACACACCACACAGAGATTCACTAGTTTTCTATTGAGCCCTTCCCAACACTGTGTTTATACAGATTACAGGAAAACTACTGGACCGTCCAACACTAACAATATACTCTGTAATGTTTGTCTTACAGGACCATAAACACACAAGGGTGTCTTGCTGGGGCATTAACCCACCCAATAACAAACTGCTCCGATATCGATACAAACACACGCTATGTACGTCCAGTGGCATAACGCAATTTGAGGGGGCCCCCCTGCAAGGAGCATGGAGGGGCCCGCTCCAGATTTTATCAGTAGCTCTCGGACCAGAGTACTGTGCTGAGGTGGCCCCCTACAGCTCAGGCCCCCCGCGCACCGCGGGGGCTGCAGTGGCCAGTGTTACGCCACTGTGTACGTCTTGGTGGTCCGAGTGTAAACGAAAAAAGGGCACCTGAAAAAAGTGATTAGACAAGACATTGAGGGCACTTCACTGTTAGGACGAGAACCCTCACTCACTCGAAGGTGACATGCTTCATCATAGGGTTTCCTCCCCACACTGGGACCGCAAGGTACCTAGTGTGGGCTACTACTCCCCAGAGGGCAAAGGGGAGGGGCAGAGGTTTTTTATTGTTTAGATGAGCAATGTAGATGTATGAAAGTGAGGGGAAGGCTGCAGAAATAGTGAAAAGTGTAGATAAAACTATCTTGTGGTGGGCGAAAATGGTCCTTTATTCTTGTGCCCCCCCATTAGATAGAGTTAAAAACTGAGTAGACAGGGGGTAATATGACTACCCTATCTTTTGTGGTCAACATGTTTCTGCCAGGAAAGACTCAATAAAGTTCAATGGCATTCCAGCCAGCCAGCCAGCCCCATACACGGAACAGGATACAGAAGCAGATATGCTCTGTATTCTGGGTGGGGACTGATGACGGAGAGCGGAATCTCAAGACACACTCAGGCGTTACAGGTGGACCCTACTCCTGTGACGGGGCCACACAAATAATTGCCAAGTAGATTGTATGGCTGGTATTCAAAATTCTTTTATGAAAATACAATAGTAGAGTTGCATATATCTTTTGGTCCTGACGAATGCCATTGAACTTTAATGAGTCTTTCCTGGCAGAAACATTTTGACTGTATATGGGCAGGTTCATATTACTGGCCTCTATACTCTGACATACAACCAGCTGCACTGGATACTATGGAGAAAATAATCATCTGTAGGCGTTCTTGTCTCTCGCTGCAATACGCTCTTTACAATCATTTATTGCACTGAGTAAATTCTAGATGAGGCCGTCTTGCTTTATGAATAATTAAGTACAACCACAATACTGCCCATCCCAGGCGAGGCCTCTCGCTATGAATCATGAGAAGGGCTGGCCCTTCTACATGCTTTCTCTTACAACTGTCAGCGAGCAAGTCAGTCAATTTTCAAAGAGACGGGCAATTACGCACAATACACTAATCATGATTTTGTGGTCTTGCTATACCCATTATTACTTTTCAGGGTATATAGAGAATCACAACCCAACAGTATATGTTAGACCTTCCAACACCCTCAAGCTCGCAGCACAGCACCAAAGCCATATAGTTGACGCAGCGCAATATGTCAACAGAATGTCTGTCCCACTGAACCATCATGCACCTTAAAATACACTACAGGGGGGCGTGGCCAAGTAAGATGGCTGAGCGGTCGTGAGCCGCTTCAGCACCGGACCCCGATGATTGCCCCATGAGCATTCCGCACATACAGTGAGCCCTGCTTTGCCGGCCTGTCGCCCACAATATCACAGGAGGTGTCGGGACCCGGAGGGGTGACGAGCGGTGGCGAGATTCCTACCTTCTGGGATCGCTCGCCGGACCCCTGAGACCAATAGCGGGATGGCGTAGACGGCCGGGACGGAGCCTCTACCATCTCCCATACCCGACGGCGGTGGACACCGGAGGTGCCTTCCCTTGCCGCGGAGAGAGGAGTAGTCCCTCAACTCTGCGGTCTGATGAGGAGGTGCCGGGGGCAGACGCCGCGTCCAGCGGACCCGATGGGGTAGAAGTTGCGGCCGACATATTCCCGGCGCCATTTTAGCGCTCCAAGGCGGCTGAGTGGAGACGGCGGCTCTATGAAGGGAGCAGAGGAGCGGCAGAGAGACAGCTGAGGCACACGCTTGAAGCGGGTCAGTTTCCTACTTGTTGGGATTCCAGCGCGGTGTGCCAGATGGAGGGGCCGGGGGAGCGTAAACCATGAGTGCCCCGCCTGACCCTAAGATGGCGGCGGTCAGGGACACGCGATGGTGATCCCCTTGCACCCGGGGCCTTGAGAGGGAGTCGGACGGCGATTAGAGGAGAGCACCCATCAGCATCCGCTAGCAGTCCCGGGGAATCGGTCTGAGGGGAGAGACGTCGAGGCAATCAGCCGGGTGGTGTCATTTTCTGCCTGACCTCAACAGGGAGACCAGACCAATCTGCAGAGGCCTGGGTTAGCTGCATGTGGCGACCACGCATTTCCTCGGGGCCACCAGCGCCTGCACAGTAGTGGGCTCTGGGGATCCTTGACCTTGCAGGGCGGCGACCTTATGCCTCCCAAGAAATCTGCAAACAAGGTTTCCCGCTACTTTAAGTCTGCCGAAAAAGATATACCCCCAGCGGAGACCAGCCGCCCGCAGACTATGGCGCTCACCCGTGAGGACCTGGTTGCCGCCCTCCGTGACTTCAGGGCAGAGCTCTGCCTGGAGATCAAACAGGACTTGCGCTCCTCCGTGGAACAGATGAAAGCCGACCTCACCGAGAAAATGGTGACTCTACGCCAGGATGTGGATTCCGTGGGCTCCAGAGTGTTGGAGGTGGAGGAGCAGACACAAGAACTGACGACGACCACGGCTAAAATGCAAGACTCCCATCAGGGGATGGCTGGACTGAGATCATTTGAACTGAAGATTGAACATTATGGACACTGAGGTTTTTATTTTCTATCTTCCTCCGACTCGTATTGGAAAGCTCGCTAGTCACTATGATATGGCAATCGGGGGGTGCGGGCCTTGCCCGTGCTACCCACAATTCTTCCTCTTTTTTTCGGAAGCATCATAAGCCGTGGACCCGTTGGTCCTCCGGCTTTCAGTTTAGGGGTTTGTTGGGGGTTCTTTTGGGGGGGAGGGGGGGATCCTGGTGGTGAAGTCTGGGTTTTATTGTCCATTTTTTTATGTCCCTGGGTACTCAGTGGGAATGGGTGGGAAGACTCTGAGGGCATGACACCGGCGGGTGGGATAGATCACATCTCAGTGAGAGAGGCCACCAACGCATGCTCCAGGGGGCCGAGGATCACAAGGGAAGGGGGATGGGTCCAACCAATCCAATGATTACTGTAGCGTCGTGGAACGTCAAAGGGTTGAACTCCCCCCAGAAACGTCAGAAAATATGGAAATATCTTGTGGATCACGGATTGGATGTGGTGGCTCTCCAAGAGACTCACCTCAAGCGATCTGAGGTCGCGAGGCTCCGACATAGGGAGTATCCCCTGATTTATACCTCCTCGGCAACCACTAAACACAATGGAGTGGCGCTACTTTTTCGTAGCACAACTAAGTTTCAGCTCGAAGCCACCAAAACAGATCGGGAGGAGATTACTTATGGTGAAGGGACGGCTGAAGGGCACATTATGCACGTTCGTTTCCCTATACGCTCCCAATTCGGGCCAAGCCGTTTTCCTTTCCACTGTTCTCGACCTATTAGGGGATTTGCAGAGGGCCACATTATATTGTTAGGAGACTTTAATTTAACTTGGCACGGGTCCTTGGACAGTTCCCACTCGGCGAGGGCACCTACCGGCTCTTTTTCCAAAGGGGTCAAACAGAAAATACATGCGCTCGGCCTCTGCGATGCCTGGCGCTCCCTTCACACCACCACTAAAGACTACACGCACTATTCACACGTCCACCAGACATACTCCAGGATTGACTATAGTTTCATCAGCCAAACCTTGCTGGGGCCGCTACAGGCAGCGCAAATACTGCCGATCTCTATCTCCGATCATAGCCTGATCACCATCAGTCTGGACTGGGTCGGTCCTAAATCTGGATCCCCCAGATGGTATTTCCCGTTGGCGCTTACACGGGATAAGGCCCTCAGGGAGGAACTAAGGGCGTCCATCATAGACTTCTTTACCCATAACATTCCACAAGACACATCCCCGCAGAACAATTGGGACGCCTTCAAGGCAGTTCTACGGGAAAAATGCTTCCAACTCAATGCAACCCTAAACAAACAGAGGACGAGAGAACGCATAGCTCTCGAGCAGGAGTTACAGATAGCTGAACAGACACACAAAGCCACACCCACACGTGAGTCAATGCAACATCTCACTGCCCTCCGAGGCAAACTACGTTCTATATACACTAATCGAGCAGAATACACTCTGTTAAAGCTTCGTCAAACGTCTTTTGCTCAGGGTGACAAGGTGGGTCCACAACTGGCTCGCCAGCTCAGGGTAAAGAGGGAACGTGAATATATTGGGGGCATTTTGGACCACAGGGGCCAACTCACACACACCGACACCGCTAAAGCCAACCTTTTTGGTGATTTCTATGGGCAGCTTTACCAAGGTACTACCCCTGATTCGACTTCACAACAACAATACCTTGACTCGGTGACGCTTCCGCAGATTCCCCTGCGATGGCCGACTCGTTGGATTCCCCCATCGCTCAGGAGGAGGTGAGGGACGCTATCGCAAGGCTCAAACTACATAAAGCCCCGGGACCCGATGGCCTCAACGGCTCACTTCTTTAAATGCTATGCCTCTGAGCTAGTCCCCCATCTTACCACTTTATTTCAGACCGTAGCTCAGGATGCACGAGTTTCTCGTTCAATGGCAGAGGCGGTGATAACGGTGATTCCCAAATCGGGGAAGGATCCCCAGCTATGTGGCTCGTACAGACCCATAGCTCTCCTTAACCTCGATGCAAAGCTCTACTCCGCGATCCTGGCGGCCAGACTCGAAAACCTGTTGGTCGACTTAATCCACCCGGACCAATCGGGTTTTATAAAAGGCAGGCAAACACACGATAATATCAGACGCACCATTCATCTGATTGAGAAAGTATCCAAATTTAAGATTCCTGCAGTTCTGGTGGGCTTGGACGCGGAGAAGGCTTTCGACAGGGTGGACTGGTCCTTCCTTTTTTTAACGATGCGTAAATTTGGTTTCGGGGACACATTTCTTAACATGGTCAAGGCCAACTATGATCTCCCACTCTCACGGGTCACGGTCAATGGTTATAGTTCCCTTCCCTTTTCTCTGAGTAGGGGTACCAGGCAGGGGTGTCCGCTTTCCCCCCTTTTATTTGCTCTTAGTATCGAACCCCTAGCAGCCAAACTTAGGTCAAACGATGAAATTCGAGGCATTCAGTTTAGTGGCGTAGAACATAAAGCATCTCTTTTTGCCGATGACATTTTGCTTACACTTACGAACCCTGCCTCTTCACTACGGGCGGTACAAGAAGAACTAAATCAATTTGAACAGGTGGCAGGTTTTAAAGTAAATTTGTCCAAATCGTTCATACTTAACCTTACCCTTTCTACTGCGGAGGCAAATGGATTAAGGAACCAGACTGCCCTACAATGGGCCAAACACTCCTTGCTGTACCTGGGGGTACAGCTTACGGCTAAGCTTAGCGACCTCTACAAGGCTAACTACCCACCCTTGCTGGCGCAACTACAGCAAGACCTTAAGAGATGGTCCCCACTCTACCTTTCATGGCTCGGATGAATTAATACGGTCAAAATGACAATTCTGCCCAAGTGGCTCTATCTGTTCCAAGCCCTACCTATCGAGCTTGACCGGAATCTATTGCCACATCTCCGTTCATTGATCACTAAATTCATATGGCAGGGAGGGAGGGCGCGCTTACCGTACCATGTGCTAAGACGTCCAAGGAATAAAGGGGGATTGGCTTTGCCTGATTTCGCATTATATTATCAGGCCTCACAACTAAGAGTGGTGACGGAGTGGTCCGCGAGGGAGTCGGACAAACATTGGTTGCATATGGATCGCTCGGTTGTAGGAAGATGCATTTGGGATGTCCTTTGGAAACCAAAGGGAGATCGGCCCACAAACGCTTACATTAGCACCCCCACACGTACCACCTTGAACGTCTGGGACCAACTCACAAGGCGGGAGGGTTGGACTTCATTTCCATCCCCCTATACTCCAATACATTTTAACCCGGCGTTCCCACCAGCGCTACGCGAGGGGCCCTTCGATTGCTGGAGGGAGGGAGGCTGCATAAAACTTTCAGATTTGTTTCATAACTATGACATACTGACATTTGACAGTTGTAAGAGAGAATTTGCGCTTCCTCATAGTGAATACTACCACTATCTTCAGCTTAAACACTGGGTAACACTCCAGCACATTAGAGAGGCAGCTACTAGGGAATTAACACCCCTGGAGCAAATGGTGATACACAAGGCAGGTACCATGAAAGGCGCTATCTCCTCCCTTTACGAAATACTTCTAAACACATTGCACGCACCCCGTGCACGATACATGTCCTTCTGGGAGCAAGTCCTAGGCAGAGATGTCACCGAAGATGAATGGAAACACGTCTGGGGCGACATCACTAAACACAACAAGTCCATGGCTCTACGGGAAGCCCACTACAAGACGCTACATGACTGGTATCTGTACCCTACCAAACTCCGACGAATATTCCCCGATACCTCTGATCTTTGTTGGCGGGGTTGTGGACTTCAGGGAGACTTTCGCCACATCTGGTGGGACTGCCCGAGCATTCGCCCCTTCTGGGAGGAAATTCTCTCCCACCTTAAAGACATGCTGGGATATCCCATTCCCGCTACCATTGAGTATGCCCTCCTGGGCATCAGGGACCCGGCTTTAGAGCACCAAACAAACGCTGACAAGGCGATCATATGGACATGCTTGGGGGCGGCGAAACTCACCATAGCAGCTTCATGGAAAAAGACAGAAACACCAGCGATCTCGTTGTGGCACGCCCGTTTGTGGAGGATCCTCTCCATGGAACGCTTGGCGGACATTTTTAGGGATAACTATGAGGGCTTCAAGCACAAGTGGGGCCCACTGGTCACTTTCCTGTCCCGGGGTCTGCCCTCTGCAGTGTGTCCACCATCAGTAAGGGATATGCATCTCTTTCAAGTTTAAGATGACCTCGGTCTGACCAGGAGTAGATCGGCCCCTGGGGCGCGAATGGAGGAGGCCCCATGCCGAATTTTTTTTTTTAATCCATGGTAACACTCATGCTTCTCAGGGTTATACGGCGCACCTTCTTCACCACTGGGATGGGAGGGGGGGTATGTTGTGGGGGGGAGGGTAAGGGGTATTTTAAGGGTAGGTTCCAGGTTGGAAACCTCCCTCAGGGGTTTGTTTTACCGAAAAAATGAGCATCAGTTATCTTGCCGGGGGGCTTGACATGGCCTAGGGTTATTCGAAACTGAGAATCAAAATGGCTGAATGTTCTGCAACCCCGGGGCCTGCGCGCCCCTCTGTGGTTATGCTGTCATTGTGATATGTTCTTGATGCTTAATAAAAATGAGTTAATAAAAAAAATACACTACAGAGGTCTTTGACATAATCTTTTCACATAGCCCAATGCACATTATTAGCTAACCATTAAACAAATCTTTACTAACTAACCACAACCATGGAAACATATGGAATGGGTGCCCAGATCATTAAAGCACTACAGTGTGCATGCAAACTATATAGGTCTGATATCCATATGATGGCAATTTGCCCTCCCCTTACCTAACTTAACATAAAATGATACATATCACAAAACACAACATAACATACCTGTTGTGGAGCCAGCTCCATCACCATACTACTTTATAACTTTATCATCCATTACACTTCATCAATGCTATATTTTTCTCTATTCTGGGCCCGTATTATGCAAATGGCACATTTTCATTGTTTGCGCCGGGGGCACCTTTTAAAAAGTGCGGCAGGAGCAAACAATGAAAATGCACCGCATTATGGTGAATGCGCTGCTCCTAGGCAGCCGCGAACTCAAGCGCATTTCTGTGAAAAACGGAGCAGCTGCTTTGAAGCCGCTCCGTGTTTTCAAAGTGCAGGAGGCAACCCGCCTGCAGTTTGAAGGGAGATTAGAGATCCCCCTGCAGGCAGGTGCAGTGAGTAACTGCACCTGCCTGCAAGGGAGTCGGGGGGGTCCATGGAACTCCTATTCCCCACTCCAGAAGGCTGCCATCAGGGGGCGCACTGTGAGTGCACCTCCTAATAGCTTCTTTCCCTCTGCGCCCACATCTGTAATATGGCGCAGGCGCAGAGGCAAAGGGATTCCCTCATTTGCATGGGGCCACGCCCGCATGCACACAAGGGAATGTCCTCTGAAGATGGCGCTGACGCTTTATGTGCACCAGTGCTATCGATATTACAGTATACAATATCGCACAAGTATCTGCGGCCCCTTCTGTAATACCAAAGTGCCCCGGGGGCGCGCAAAGCGGGCGCAAATGCCTGGGGCACTTCTATAATACAGCCCCTGGTGTCTTGCATAGTGGAGGGAACTGCAGCGATGCTCAGAAAGTTTCAACTACTCCCATTGACCTAAGTTTTCTGACACCTGCTTCACCAAACTTAGAAACAGTGCGAGGGTGGGGATCTTCTGATGGCTCTTCACATCAAGAGGCTTCAATAGTCTTTCTTTCTTTTAACCTCTACTTTCACTAAACACGTTTTGTTCTTCTGTTAACTGTTACACATCTTTAGTTAAATTATTTAGTTCTGCCATTAAACGTATTGATGCTTCAACTCTGACTGGAACAATGCTGCCTTGGGCATATTCTCTTTGTTTCCAAATAATGAATTCAAGATATGCAGGTTTTAATTCTCATGAATAAAATCTCATTAAGAGTCTCTGACACATGAAATCATGCTAAAGATGGGCAAGAAAAAATAAATAAAGTGGCCACTTATTAAAATGTGTCAGTGGCACTCGATTCAATAAAATTGGCGTGGAGTCCTAGGCTGGCACAGGCTGCGCTTTCTGGTAGCAAGGCCTTTGCATGCTGGGCTGAAGGGACCTCTGCAGTGATAGTCACGTGATACATGCCCCTGAAATGGAAACAAATGCTGTGCTGCTGATCACAGACTGAGCTGTAATCTGAGTGCGATGCAAAGAATGCAAACCGAGGAAGAAGGAGGGCCTTGTGGTCTGTTTCCTAAAGTGCTTACCTAAGAGTCAGAAGAGCTGAACTTTAATTCTGGAGGCACCAATTGGGGGAAAATGGCTGATCCTGTGCAATATAGCTTCTTGTGTTTCAGTTTCCTAGTATGCAAGTTAGGAGCACTTTGAAACAGAGTGAACGTCAGTACTAGATGCTTGAACAATAGACCTTGAGCATTTGGTTCACCCAGGAAGCCCCTCGAGATGTTTCAGGGTGTTCTTAAAATCTCTTCAGTCATTGATCAATCAAACAAGCATTGGCATAGCCAATAGGTCTCGCCTTTGGGGCCTTATAAGTGTTTAGCCAGAGCTATTGACTTTGCCAATGTCTTCAAGCTGTGCTGTAGAGAAGTGTGGCTGCTGTGCGGCATGCTGAAAAGTTATAATAAAAAAGTGTCAGAAGCATTTTTGTTACTTTATATATGACCAAGAAGGCATTATGTAAAACTGAACAACCATATTAAAAAAAGTATTTACAATAAAAAATTTCCTCAGTTTTCTTTTTGTTCTTGCAATGCTGGCAACTTGTTTCTGCCTATTGCAATGGTTGTTTGTTAAAGCTTTTTTTTTGAGGGGGCATAAACAATCGGAGGGTGAAGGTTGGGAACTAGTACCTGTATTATAACACTAGCAGCGGCCAGACGCTAGGGGAGAATCAACAGATGCCAGATTCCGAGAGCAGGCTGAGGTGGTGCTGAGTGAACCTGAGGTGGTAGTGGTGGTGGTGGTGACTGTTGCGGAGACGATGCTGAGGTGATGCTGAATGATAGTCAGGTGTTGCTGAGTGATACTGCTGTGGTGCTGAGTGATGCTGTGGTGGTGCTGAGTGATATTGTCTTGGCGCTGAGTGATGCTGTGGTGGTGCTGAGTGATATTGTCTTGGCGCTGAGTGATGCTGTGGCGGCGCTGAGTGATGCTGTGGTGGCGGTGAGGGATGCTGTGGCGGCCCTGAGCGATGCTGTGGCACTGCTGAGCGATGCTGTGGCGGTGCTGAGCGATGCTGTGGTGGCACTGAGCGATGCTGTGGTGGCGCTGAGCGATGCTGTGGTGGCGCTGAGCGATGCTGTGGTGGCGCTGAGCGATGCTGTGGTGGCGCTGAGCGATGCTGTGGTGGCGCTGAGTGATGCTGTGGTGGCGCTGAGTGATGCTGTGGTTGCATTGAGTGATGCTGTGATGGCGTTGAGTGATGCTGTGATGGCGTTGAGAGATGTTGTGTTGGTGCTGAGTGATGCTGTGCTGGCTCTGATTGATGCTGTGCTGGCTCTGATTGATGCTGTGGTTGCGCTGAGTGATGCTGTGGTGTTGCCGAGTGAGAGATAGAGTGAAGATATAATGCCCAATTAGAGAGGGTGGTGAGAGAGAAAGAGAGAGAAAGGGTGTACATAGAATAAAGAGTGGAGCGGGATAGAGAGAGAGAAAGAAGGGGAGAGAGAGTGAATGAAGGAGTTTGAAAGAGAAACAGATAAAGGGGTGAGAGAGAATGAAAGGCTAAAAAAGATAGAGAGGGGAGAGTTAATTAAGTAGAGAGAGAATTAGAGAGGGTAGAGAGAGAGAAGGAGAGAGACAATAAGAGTGGGGGGTGTGGAGTTTAAATAGAGTGAAGAAGTGACGCGGAAAAAGTAACCTTAAATATAGCTTTGTGCGAATAAATATTTTTTTTAAAAACAGTGAGAGACAAAAATACTGGTAATTAGGCTGTGACTCCCAATATAAAACAAATAGCGATATAAGGTGAAATCAACCCACCGAAGCAATATTTCTAACTAGACAAAAAAAGCTTGCATTTCAATGCTAATCGCTGTTGTTTTTCATGTGACTGTAGTCCAGGGCCCTGAGTTGGTAATGTAAGCTGCTGCTGCGATTGAAACATCAGAGTCCAAAGAGTTAATGAGCCATGATGAGGAAATGAGGAAGAGATAGGAAACCCAGATGCCAGCTGCGCGTGCACGCCATCGTGAACTCAAGCTGGTCGCCAGCCGAAAGCCAGTGTTTGCACTTCCAAAACCCGCTTACTAAAACTCTCGGCCAGACCAGCGCAAGCGCTGGTGCAAGCCGAGACCTAAAAATGAGATGTGCCTTGAAACTGTTTGCAGGGCACCAAATCTATTGATTATTTAGTGAAGTTCAGTCTTGGAGATGTTTTTTCGTGACGATAGACCTTGTTTCCAAGGGACTGAAAAGGTAAAGGAAGATTGGTTCAAATATTTTTGTTCTGAATGTGTCTTGTAAACCACACAAAGGAAATCTCAGGAATAAGAAAAGTTTGCTACAGCGTATGTGTCCGTGTACATGCTTTTGTTACGCATGTCATCATAAAGTGCATTCATATCTATTGTATTCTCATACATTACCGGCTGCCTCCTACATAGAGAAGTGGTACAAGTGAGGTATGACACCTTATAAAAAAAACAAGTTATTCTTAAATTCCCGACTTTCCATTTTTAGAATGCGAGTAATGCATACACCACGGAGGACTAGAAAATGTTAAGATTTTATTTTATTTTTACAGTGTATGCCTTCTACCTTTATGTTGGATGTCCATAGGGTGTCTTTTCCCAGCTCAGTGACTAAGGTTATTGACCAGCTTGTTCCTCTTGGCAAACAGAACACAGCTAGGCTTACTCGCTGTGACCCTTGGTTCGAAGCCATTCCAAATACGAGAAAGACTTAAAAAAAAGTTTGGTTAAGCTTAAGGCCTGCTCCTAGTCAGGCTAAGGGTTAGAAATCTCAATTATAGTGTCAGCTATGTTATAAGTAATTCATTGGCTACACTTCAATTATCTGAGTGTAGCCCGATTATACTGTTATGCTGCCACACGTTAACAAATATATATGCATATTAGTGCATAGATTAACATATGGTTAGTAATCGGGTGAAGCCTTTAATTACACTGCTCGAGGATCAACTACCTACAGCAGAAAGCAAATTAGTTGACACAGATGCTATTGAGTGTAAACACTGCATTTCACATGCCTCATTGTCTGTGTTTTCAGTGTTGGTGAGTGCTGTCAAGTAAGCCCTTCTATGCCCCTCGGTTGATGCAAACTTGTAGTCCTACTTCAATGTTTGTCAAATGTCTTGTTTTTTAGTTTTCAGAATCTGGATACCATCCCCTGCTAGAATTAGACCTGCAGTTTACAGATTACACATTGATCTAACGTTGGTGCAAACTCCTTCAGATATCTGACTGCCCTGGAGTCCACTGTATAGTGTACAGTGCCTTGAAACTGGCCAGGCATGACAGGCTCATTGATAATGTCCAAAAGTACTGAAGGGCATCCAGTCAACTAAGCTTAGGCTTCATGTTATTGGGTGTGGCCGTGCAATCCCAGAACACAAAAGTACTTGATGAGGTTGGAGGCCCAACACCCTCCCTGGCCTCATCCTGTGCCAAAGGCCTATGACCCCAACCGTGTCATCTACTCACTGCGAAAAGTATTTTCCTCACAAACAGGTGTTTCCTAGAGCTGCTGTTTTCTAGTCACTAGCCTATCAGGGGATGGCTCAGTAGGCAGTCAGATGGAGGGGCTCCTTGCTCAACCTTGCAAGCATCAAGGAAAGACTGGATGTTCTCTCTTCCTATGCTGACTGTCTGCAGCCCTCACTCGTCCAGGGCATCAGAGTTCCCTGGAGGAGTGAGGGCCCATGCCATAGCTGAAGCACCAATGCTCTTGGAGGAATGGACAAGAGGGACAGGAACTTAACTGGATGTACCACTGCACACGACTGGCCTCTCTCTCACTGCTTGGACCTGTATGCTTTGTACAGAGATCATCATACGTTTAAATTCATTTACTACTTGAACATCTTTCTGCTTGACTGGCACTTTACCTGCAGCCATGCAAGCAAGGAGAAATGCAGATGCAACTGGCAAAATAGAGATAAATGATGGTAAAAGAGAACAGAGCAAGAAAGTGACCAAGAAGGCCAGAAGGCTAAATACAAACAATGGGGAAAATAGAACAAGGTAATAAAAGAGAGAATAAGAACAAAACTAGGAAGTGAGATGAGAGGTGACCCTGCAAAGGAAAACCAACCTGAGTTTGAAAAGATGGACAGGTGAGAGCAAAGAGGAAGGAACAAAGCTATAAAGAGAATTACCAGAAGCCTAGGCAGGTGCTGTGTACTGCAGTCTCAAATTTGGGGGAAATATTTCAATCCTATGCTTGATTTGCAATGCACTGGTCACTATTCTTGTGGGAAATGGCAGTGGGCTAATATACTAATTGGATAGATCTGTATAGCCTTCAGACCGCCGGTTCTAATCCTATTAAAAATGTGTTTATCCATGCAGATACTAGAGGCTTCTATGGTAAACACACTGGTCACAGACTCTAATTCCAAAAGAAAGCTCAGTAGGTTACCAGCCCACTGAAGAACTATGTAATTGACTCACCCACTACTGAACTATGCGAATAAAGGCATAGGTCACAGATTCCTACCATGGTGCAATAGATGAGGTAGCCAATGCCCCTGCTAGAAGGATCTGTGCGTCACAGGTTCCATTTCTAGAGAAGTATTTCTCTCCCAACTCTGTACTGAGCTTCAAGTTATATATCAGGCGAGACATACAATTGAAAAGAACAAACATAAAGGGGTCTCAACTGCCAAAATTGGACATAGTTGAACCAAAAGCCATCTAAAACTTTAACCACCCTTAGTCCACCTCCTGTTTGACTCCCCACCAAAACCAGGGGTCCTCTGTCAATCTTGCATAGGGTGCCCTTTACCTTGAATCTTCCAGTGAGTGGGAAGCAGCATAGTCTCATAAGTAGATCTATGATTTTTGGCTGCTTCCGACATGGTACATCTCTGGTGAATGCAGGTTTGGTTTCACTTTACCAAACGGATCAAAAGGTCCAGAAAAAGTCCCATACTGGTTGAAAGTATAATGCTTTGTATATTGGGCATTGAAGACAGTTGTGTGTCAGAATTTCAAGGTCTCAAATGTCTACCTGCAAAAATATAGACTACTATATCTACTACCACTATATAATTAAGGTAAGTATATATAAGTAAGTATAGGTTTACTATTCTTATCTCCTCATCCACTTACCTTCAAAATATATATGTTCAAAGTACACAGATGTGGAGTTAATAATAGTAAATCTATACTTACCTATATATACTTGCCTTGATGATAGAGTAGCAGTCAGTATTCTGGAGATTATATTTGCGCAGGTCGATATGAAAAACTCAACATCCAATATTTTTTATTGAAGGCACTGACTACGAGAATGGGTAGTATTAGCACTTTGCATAGTGGATCATTGTGTTTACTGCATACTGAGTATTTGATGCATTATAATACAGGGGCATTGCCTATACTGTGCTGAGGATGGTGCCTGAGGTACTGGGCCATTTTGGATATTGGCCTGAGGATGATGCTTTAGGTACTGTGGCCTTGCCAGTGCGGGCATGGGTTGTTACTTTACATGACAACAGGGCATTATGCATACTGGCATATGGATGGAGTAGCATAGTAGGTTATTTTGGATACTGGCCTGGCCGTGGTCCTCTAAATACTGCAACATTTTGGATACTGACCTAGGGATGATGTTTTACATACTAAGACATTGTTGATTCTGGACTAGGAAAAGTGCTTTATGTACTGGGTGTTAGACCAGACATCCTTGGTGTGTTATTCCCCCTAACATTTTGCCTTCACCTCCCTTACTTTGCTCAACTCAATTTTAGGACTCTGTGCACTTTTCCCCTGCTAACCATTTGTTAAGTAATATTGTATTCTCGCTTCTAAACATGGTCAAATTTGCCCACACCTAATTGGTACATTTAATTTACTTCTAAGTCCCTAGTATATGGTATTACATGTGCCCAGGGCCTGTAATTGCTACTAGTGAGCTGCAGCACTTATTGTGCCACCCACTAAAGTAGCCTGTAAAACAAGTCTCATACCTTCCACTGCATCCTGTAGTGCAGTTTTAAACTGTCATTTCTACCTGAAAAATAAGCCCTATTACCAGGCCTAAATCTCCCTTTCTAATACTTATAAGTCACCCCTAAAGTAGGCCCTAACCACCTCTAGGGCAGGGTGCATGGTATTTAAAAAATAGTAAATGTGTGCTTATGTTTACTATGTCCTAACAGTGAAAAACAGATAAAGTCATTTTTCACTGTTGTAAGGCCTATCTCTCCCATAGATTGATGGTAGGTTACCTTATTACAAGTGCTAACTTCAGATTTGAAGCAGATAGAGATATGCTGTTTATACTCAAAAGAATTGGAGTTTGAAATCCTCTTTAATGATGAAGTTGGATTTTAAGTTACAATTTTGAAAATGCCACTTTTAGAAAGTTGTTGTTTTCTTTTCCCAACCAAATCTGCCTTTCTGCCAATTTCTTGAGTCACATGACTGAATTACTCTGCTGGTGGGGTTTGTGTATTGCTTCCAGACAGTGAGACAAAGGAAACTAGGTGTGAGGGGAGAAGGTTTTCCTGACGAATGGTTGGGGAGGAGCTGCCCCCTGCCCTGATTACATTTCAAAGGGTTCTGCCTGTAGCACACACAAAGGAACCTGACACAAGGTCTACCCTGCTTTTTGTCACCCTAGAAAAGTTGGAGCCAGGAGAAGGGGAAGAACTGATAAGAACCAGTTTTGGGGATGGGTCTGGGAATTCCCCATTCAAAGGCTGGCATCAGGTATAAAATGGAATCTTCCTTGCATCAGAACACTCCTGGACCTGTGGAAAATTCAGAAGAAGGACTGCCCTGCTGCTGGAAGGATTGCCCTGCTGCTGGGACTGCCTTGCTGTCTGAAGAAGGAAGATTGATCTGCTTGCCTTGATCCCTGGCTACCCAGAGTGACTCCAAGTGTCAGTTGGCTGGCCTCCTGTGTGAGCTACAGGTGTACAAGCTTCCAGAGGCCTCCCTGCAACTGCCCAGCTGACCAGCACCAATTGGACCTGCCTGAGCTTTGCTGCTGTCCACTACTCGAGTGAGTCCTGATCCCAAAGAGGTGCCCACCAAGTCATGAACACCCGGCTGGCAGCAGTGTGAACTCCTCCTTAGGAAAAGGTGAAAATCTTGAAGTTTGGGATCCTCGTGGCCAAGAAGTGAACTCTTCGCTCCGATAATCGACTGCCTGCAACAACCATCAGCGTGAAGCTCCAGAGGGACTGCGATGACCGCTAGTGCGAGACCTACACATTATGCCGACAGTGGCCGTCCGCAATGATCAATCAATGTAAAAATCCAGCAATAACCAGCTCTTTGAGCTACAGTAATGACCGTGAGTGGCGCTCGAATTGCTCTTGACGCAGGAAACCTCCTCCTAGTGGCCTGCTCCGGATCTCTTTGCGCTGTACTTGAGAAGGTAACTCTTCAGCGGGATTAATCTTGTTCTTGTAATTGACCCATGCTCATTGAAGGTTGGCCTGAACTTCTGACTTTCCTCCCTGTCCAGCACGACCAGATAACCGTGAGTGACGCTTTTGTGTCAAGCTACCAGAGGGTGAGCACAGGTTTATTTAGTGACTTTTGTGGTTTAGTCTGACAAGGATTGTGTTTGTTACTTGAGTGGGGCTTTCAACCAATAACCAAATTTCTTACACTGGGGAACTGAGGATACTAAACTGGGGAACGTGATTTAGAAATTGTGAATGTTCGAGTGGTGATATTGCTTTATATACTGGAAACAGTAGAAACTGGCTTGACTATGAAGCTATGTGTGCTGGAGCAATAGTGCCCTGATTATGGTGCTTAAGATTTCAGTCAGAAATGACCGTAAAATCTGTTGCTTTTAACCAGTGTAATTGATAAACTGTGCTGTAAAATTCATAATTTAGCCCTATTATTTCCAAACTTTTCTTGAGAGGTAATTCATCATAATCCTCTAGGCCATGGTTAGACTCACTCTCTACACAGGCTTGCTAAGTACAATTTAGTACTAATACTAAAAAAGTTCCCGGGGTGATTAAAATTCTCAATCCATCATAAACATCATCAATATATTCGTAAAGTGCCCAAAGCCCACAATCACTAAAGCACTCGGAACAGCTCATATTAAATTTTTAGTGCATGGATCAGCTTAATGATTTGAATGCTAAAATATCATAACTTCTTTTATCCTAAGTTTTTAAAATCATTTTTAAAACACTGGATGAAATTACACCAAATCAAACAAACAACATTAGAATTACCTCAAAATTCTTCAGTTGAGAATTTTAATATCATACAAACAGAAAGAACACTAAAATCCTCCATGTAGGTTTAACTAATACCATAATGCTATCTTTGAACTGATCAGGATCTCAGCAGTGACTTTACTGAAGAAATCACAGACATCATTATCAACATCACTGGTGACATTATATATGAATTTGCCAATGACAATTTCTTTACCATCTCAGAAACCAAAATGATCACATTAAAAAAAATAAAAATCTAGATGGTGACAGCGGTAGTGCAGCTTTATAACTGTATTTAATGATTGTAAGATTATATATAACTTGTGAGTGAACCCGCAGTAGCACTTATTCTCTATATATTTACTGTGAGGATAAATATTAAGTATAATTATTATAAAACGTCACACAATGAACCAGTGATTGTTCTTTTCATAATTAGGATAAAAGCATGTGCCCTTCATAATGCTCATATATTTGGTCATGTGCACTGTCACCCTATGCTGCACTCTTTTTTTCCAGCCCATTGTTCTTATTCTATAGGAGCATATGTTGCACACACTTTCATGCATACGCTTTCACGTACTACCATTTAGTGCCACTAATGTAAATATCTATCTCTGTACCACTACTCACCTATATATTTAGGCCGATTCTGATTTCGGCTGGAAGGGCACCGAACGATGGTCGGAGCCCTTCCGACCGAATCGGAACGTGCCGGCCGGATTCCTTTCCGACCGAGCCCTTCCGATAGGCTCGGTCGGAAAGGAATCCGACTCGGATTTCCAGATGGCTTACGACGGGCTCGGAGAGCCCGTCCGCCATCCGGAAATCCTTCAGTACTCCCCCGGCTGCCTCTTCACGACCGAGGGAGTACGATGGCAGTATTTCACTGCCTTTTCGTGCCGGTCTTTCCGGCACAAAAGGCAGTCGGTAACTGTCTTTGGGGGCCCCCAGTAGGGCCCCCATGGGTGCGAGGCCGCCGAATGGCGGCCTGGGGGCACCTATGGTGCCCCTCTGTTGATCCCTGCACCCGGTGGCAGGCACCTTGGGGTGCCGGCCACAGGGTGCAGGGATGAACTGCACCCCTGCTTTCACAATGCAAGCATGCATTCCGCTCGGAATGCATGCTCCCATTGTGCAGTATACTGAAGTAGCGACCGAACAGGGTTCGGTCGCATCGTAGTCTGAAGGCCGTAACCGACGACAGCAGGTCGGTCGGTTACGGCTCCTGGACGATGTCGGACGGACCTGAGTCCGTCCGACATCGGAATCGGCCCCTTAGTGTTAACATTTCTGATTAGTTAATATTTTCCATATATTTTACCTCCAATGTTAATGCTGCTTTGCTTTAAAATAATGCCATATAAAAAAAATGTAATTGTGGTGCAAAGGTAGGGCAGTCTTGTTTTGCACCACATACTTGATTTTCCTAAACTAAAATGGGGGTATTCACTAAGGGTTGTGTGAGAACTGGGGTCATGCTATGCAATTTTGCAGTGCACTCTCCATCTTTTATAATTGTAAGGAAATTGGCGTAGTGCTGGGTGTCGCTTTATGCCATACGAGTGCCTGCGCAAAAACATAGTGCATCACCCTTAGTATATCTTGATGGCCATAGGTTTAGCCTTTATCAGGGAGTGAAATGTAAGTTCAACTGCACAAAGCAATTGAAGAGGTGGTATTGGTAGATGTTAGATCTGTAACCCTTGGGGTGGTCTTCCCCCAAACATTTTGCCTTCTCCTCTCCTATTTTTGCTAAATTCTTTTTGGTTCTCCTTAGGACTCTGTGCACTTTAACACTGCTAACCAGTGCTAAAGGGCTTGTGTTCACTCACAAAAACATGGTAACATTGGGTTACACCTGAATGGCATACTTAATTTACTTATAAGTCCCTGGTAAAGTTGTATATCCTATGCCCGGGGCAGGTAAATTAGATGCTACTAAATGGTCCTGTAGCACTTATTGTACCACCCACTTAGATAGCCTTTGAAACCATCAGGACTGCCGTTGCAGCCTGTGCACAGTTTTAAACTGCCAACTCAACTAGGCAAATTAACTTGTTTGCTAAACCTAAAACTCCCTTTTTATCACATAGGTCACCCCTAAGGTAGGGCCTCATCAGCCCATAGGATAGGGTGCATAGCATTTAAAGTTTTACATGTCCTGGTAGTGAAAACTCCTGAATTCATTTTTTGCTACTGTGAAGTCTACTTTTCCGATAGGATAACATTTGGTTACCTTATTACATTTAATAAGTGATAACTTATGTTTGGGAACAGGTAGGAATATCATGTCTGGTGTCTGAAGAATTGTAATTTAAACCCACATTAATAGAAAAGTTTAATTTTAAGTCACAATTCCGAAAAAGCACTTTTAGAAAGTTGGCATTTTCTTGCACTAACCATTTGGTACTTGCAGCCTGTATACTGGGCCCCATGACTAGGTGTAGATGACAGTGGGCCTTTGTGTATTTCTTCCAGACATTATCACTATAAATCCTCACTTGATGGGTTGGGGTTGTCACCTATCACACTAGCACTTCAAAGGCACTGGCCCAGCACACTCACAAAGAAATTCAGAGTAGCCCACTGTGCCTCTAGACAGACTGGGAGGCAGGGAATTCCAGACACTTCTGTGGGGACAAACTCCAGAAGCTTCTCCCACTTCGAAGGCGGCACCAGGCATAAACATAGAACCCGCAGACCCACTCTTCAGTACACTCCTGAACCTGTGGATACTACAGAAGAAGGAATGCTCTGCTGCCCTGCTACTTGAGTCCTGTCTTGCTGTCTGAGAAGGGAGAATGGGTCCTGCACCCTTCATTCCAGTTTGAAGTGACTCCAAGGGTCAGCTGACTGACCTCCTGTTCTGAGCTACGGAGACAAAACAAGCACCAGAACCCTCTCTGCAACAGCCCAGCTGACCTGCTGCAACTGGACTTGCCTAGACCTATACCTGGACCTGATTGTTTCCTCCTGGTCTCTGCTGGAGGAGTTCCTGATCGCCAAGAGATTCCTCCCAAGTGCCTGACCCTTGGGGTGGCATCAGTTGAGCTCCTCCTTGAAGAAAATGAAATATCCTGAAGTTTTGGGCTCTTTGTGATCATGAACGGGCCCTTTAGCAGAAGATCTCTCACTCTGCGCCGACCTCCAATGCGAAGTTCTACTGAACCTGACTCTTTGCGCTACAGAAACCATCGAAGACCAGCAACATGATATCTGCACTTCGTGCTACTGCTTCTACAGCCCGCAGTGATTGCCAACGCCAATCTCCAACAATGACCACACACGATGCACAACAGGATCTTCACACTACAGAGATGACCATCCGCGGCAGGCGGCCTGCTCTTCGCACTACAGCAAAGGCCATCCATGACGCTCCCACTGCTCCTCGCGTCCTCCTCCACCATGAACTGGACTGTTAGCTCTAGACTTTGGTAGGTAACTTTTTCAGTGGGACTAACCTGGACCCTGTATCCGACCCATGCTCCATCATGGTCATCCTGAAATTGTGATCTTTACCCGGTTTCGCAAGACCAGATAGCAGCGAGTGGTGCTTTGTGCTTTTAGGGGCCATACTTTACCTTTAGAATTGCCTATCTCCGGTTTTGCTGTTTGGATTTTTGTCATTTTGATGTCAAATAATTTATTACATTTTGCTCTTCTAAATTGGTGTGGTATTTTTTGTGTGCTGCACTAATTCTTTACACATTGCCTCTTAGTTAAGCCTGACTGCTTTTGTGCCAAGCTACCAGAGGGGTACACACAGGTTAATTTAGAGACGTTTTGTGGTTCACCTTACCAAGGATTGCGACTGTTGCTTGAGTAGAGTTTCACCCCCCCGCAACTCACTTTCTCACAGTAGAATTTAAATAACTGTTAAGATGCATTATGAAGCTCTCAGATGATGGCATGTTAGGCTGTATCAGACAGGCGCGCAATGCCCATTGGGCTTAAAGGGCCAATGGGCCCCCCCGGACATGTGTGTCAGCCCGGACTGAGACAGCTTCCTGGGCACACACACAGCCGCACCCAAGTACTTCACAGGTCTTTAAAAGACCATTTACTTGTTAACGAGGCTTTGTTGTGTTTCACTCCTTCTTACAGCCCCTGCATCTTCACTCTGCCGATTACTGGAAGAATTAGCCCCCCCAAATTTTTTATTAGCCCCCGAAATTTCACTCTAGTTGCGCCTCTGGTATCCGAGCACATTGGATTTGCATTTTGTGTGTGCATGTGTGTGTGTGTGCGTATTTGTAGCATATGGAATCACCACAAATATTATTTATAGAAATTCAAATAAAACAAAACTTCGAAC
Source organism: Calotriton arnoldi (assembly GCA_963921515.1). Classification (NCBI taxonomy): domain Eukaryota; kingdom Metazoa; phylum Chordata; class Amphibia; order Caudata; family Salamandridae; genus Calotriton; species Calotriton arnoldi. Next base: position 1,017,232 of record CAWUFW010002416.1, on the reverse strand, counting down.
ATTAATAATAAATAAATTACACCAAGCTTTGCATACCAGAGCCTAGAAATGAAAATCAATGCGAGTGCCCCAAATATGTTTTTATCCACCCGCTACAGGATGCCTATCAGAACTATTTTTTATCTATATCTAAACTGTCACTGCCATGGCTTCCTTAAAGAACTGCTCTTAAGCAAATTGGGCCACAAAGATATCTCATGACAGACGCAGAGCCGCATGTCCCCAGCATTCTGAACTGATCCAAACGAAAATTGGCTTGAGGCAGTAGAAGCTGAGTGCATGATGCAGAAGTAGAAAAAAAGAGAAGTTCCTTTCCCCGGGTTGGTTATGAAAGCACAGAAGCACGTACACAGCTCCAAATAGTCATGATCAAATTCTCTTGCTAGCTCTTTCCTCCACTTTGCAATATTGTTAAACAAATCACATTCCTCTGTGTAGATCTGTGGTGGGGAAAAAATTGAGCTTTGAAAAGCAAGATTAGATATGAGGTAAATGCCATTGCAAGAAACTGTATGAACGATGTGACAGAAACCCAAGCCAAATGTATGGGACTGCTGTGTCACTCAACCCTTGATATACCAGGTCCCAAGTTCTATAAGCATCAGAAAGGATTATTAAGAAAATATACTGAACTTGTTAATAAATACTCAGAATCTGTACCAAACTGCTATACTGCAAGCAGCTGAATAACCATATACACGGAAAAAACGCCCCACCTGGTGCCCAGTTGTAACTCCAGAGGTGTATTACATTAACAGAGGACCAGTTTGGAGATTCATGACCTGATGTACTATCCACGTTCACAAGCCAGGGATGTGCAAATTACACTCTGACTGTTTGCAAATGGGGTGTAATTTGTAATGCACTGACCTATACACTCATAGAATGCTTTGCAAAATGCTCATTGTAATGACCAAATGCAATGTCCCATTGCAATGACCTGCCTAATGAATATTAACAGGAAGGTTGCATTTTGTGTCCCCTGGTGACAAAAGACCACCGAGCCGGCATTTACTTTCCCAAATGGGAAATATTTTTTTTATCAAACCAGACAATGCCCATTATAGAGACAGTTGCTGCTTTAAAAATGTCTCCCTTTTGGGAACCTATCGGGGGTCCCATTTGCAACTGCCTGCTCCCCAAGAAGACATCCTACATTATTCCTAAAAGTGAAACTGCCCTGCTACGACAATTTTCCCTTTGAGAGTCAGTTACCACCCCATTGGAAAATATGGAGTTTGGAAGGATGTGGAGGGTATGAAGGAATTTATGAATTTCCAAGCCTCAGTGGAAATGCTCATGATGGAGTAGAGGAGAAACCATCAGCAGTGGCTGCCACTGGAGGGCGCCAAGGCAAGCACTGCCCACCTCGTTTTTCAAGTTTCGTGGATGGTAATTGAAAAGAGCAATTACCACCCACATAAGATGTTTTTTCTTTCGAAATAAGGGCTTTAAACCCATGCTGCGTAAGTGCCTGGCTGCCTCGCACACTTGCTGTGATGAGAGTCAGGCAGCCAGGCACTTTCGAGTAGGAGAAATGATCTAGTGACCATGTGTCCCTCAGCATCTCCCTTTTCAAAAATAAATCCCTATGCAGGCTAAGGGCTGACGTAGCGCCAGCCCTGCCCTGCAGTGTTTGGGTGTCTGAAGAGACATCCCATTCATGACGCCAGTAGCATCATATTTACAACCAGCCCCAGGCATATAGGGCTTAACCGCTTCGCCGCAATCGGAATTCCGCCCAGGTGCTGGACATTCCGATCGCGGGTGTGGTCGTGACGAGCTCAGCTCGTCATGCGCACAGCGCGACCGCGCAGCATGACGAGCTGAGCTCGTCATGAGCATCGAAGGGGTTAAGCCCTGTATTCCTGGGACTGCCTGTCAATCACTTTCACAGGCTGCATGCAACACCTTTTCTGAACTCGTAAACTGTGACCTGTTGGGAAAAGGTGTTGCTTGCAGCCTGTGAAGGATTGCAAGCATGAGACTCGAGGTCACAGAGTTGTGAGACTCTGTGACCTAGAGCCACATGTATACTGTAAACAGATACACTGTGCATGCTTTAGCATGCGCATAGTATCTTTTTATAGCACGTATTGGCATCGGAGGTCGAGAGGGGCACACTTGGCACTATCAAGCCTACCATCCTGGACTGGAACAACATCAGAACACCCTGTTGTGGGCTGCGGTGCGTGTTCCAGAGCAGGATTTGCCAGGTAAGTGGGACGGGGGATGGAGGCCTTCCATCATGCCTGCCAGCCTGTGGTTCATTTTTACTGTTTTTGAAACAATAAAAACAAACCGCAGGCTGGCACAGCAGAGCACACATCCTGAATTATCACCTAGCGTTGTGTGAGTGGACCTGCTCAACCATGGACAGGAGGAAAATCAGCTAATATACAAAGAAAGCTTCTAAATTTGAAGTGGTTGACTTTCATTCTTCAACAAAATAGCAGTCAAGTGTAGAGAATAAACCTTCTAAAAGTACAACACTGTCAGAATGCACCTCACATGTGGCTATGTCTGATGTTAAAATGTGAGCTTCTGCACATGATGTGATCATGGCCCTGCTTCTGATCATGAATGAGCCAGGTCACAGGTAGGCTTTGCATTCAATTACCTATGATGGTGCCACAAGCAATTTAGTGGAGGGCTATATCTGACAGCAGGGCCTCCACTGAGCCTTTTACTTCTGAAGCCACACATATTGATCCTGGTAGCCTTTAAGGGCTCAAAGTGTGCAGTATGTCCGAATGCTGAGGTTAGGCACTTCTGGGGTGTTGTAACAGAAAGCATGGTAAATGGAGGCTATCCTATGCATTAAAGTAAACCACAACAAGAAACCATGTGACTGGAAGAGCAGAGGGACAAGGAGGAGACTTTGTTTTTTAGGTTTTGCCTGCACAGCGCCTTGTGAAATCTATTGTATATAATACATCTTAAAAGGGTCTTCTCTTATCAGTTCCCAAGGCTAAAGTACTCATCCAAATCCGCTTTAGTGGGTGGAACTTTTTTCTTACATTAAGGCTGCACAACATCTACTGTTTACAGATACTTATCTTCCCCTGGCTGCACGTATTTACAATACTTATCTTCTGCTAAGGCTAGTTGCACTGTATAAGTCCCATTCACTGTCCAGTCTTCAGGGACTGTTAAACGATAAGATAAGAACTCTTCCCAGGGAAAAGGCAGACAGCTTCTAACAGTATGCGGGAATGCTTGCTTTTTTATTACTTTGTTGTGTAAATCAGATGCTTTAGCCATAGAACGTTTGTGGCACTTCCTATTCATGCATCGGTACTTTTCTTTGAAATTTGTAGGCATTATTGGATTGATTTTACTACTATACAGGCAGTCACCATTGAAGTTAAAAGGGGCTTGATTTAAATGGTGCAGCGGCACCAGGGCCAAAAGATGTCATAACTCCACTAAACACTAAATAGTGCTATATTTTACTACTAAACAGGCAGTCATAAGTGCTGTTATCTAGCAGGCGCTAGGGCTATGATTTCAATAATGCAGCAAGTGCAGTGGCACCGAGGCCAAAAGCTCTAGGCACCCCACTAAACACCAATTATTGCTATATTTTACAACTAAACAGGCACTCACAAGTGCAGTTATCTTTCAGGCACTAGGGTCATGATTTCAATGGTACAACAAGTGCAGTGGCACCGGGCCCAAAAGTTGTCAGAACTCCTCTAAACACATAATATTGCTTTATTTTACTACTAAGCTGGCAGTCACAATTGTAGTTACTTGCACTTAAAATGGACTTGATTGGAATGGTGAAGCAGGTGCAGTGGCACTGGGGCCAAAAGCTCTAGGGACCCCACTAAACACAGATCATTGCTAAATTTTACTACTAAACAAGACAGTCACAAGTGCACGTTTCTAGCAGGCAATAGGGTCATAATTTCAATGGTGTGGCAGGTGCAGTGACACCAGGACCAAAAGCTCTAGCCACCCCACTATACACCTAATATTGCTAGATTCTACTAATAAACAGGCAGACACATGTGCAGTTACCTTGCAGACAACATGTTCATGATTTGAATGGTGCAGCAAGTGAAGTGGCACCGGGGCCAATAGTTGTCATAACTCCACTAAACGCCAAATATTGCTATATTTTACAACTAAAGAGGCAGTCATAAGTGCAGTTATCTAACAAGCACTAGGGTCATGATTTCAATACTGCAGCAGGTGCAGTGGTACTGGGCCCACTAGCTGTCATAACTCCACTAAACGCCAAATACAGCTTTATTTTACTACTAGACAAGCAGTCATAAGGGCAGTTATCTAGCTGACACTAGGGCCATGATTTCAATAGTGCAGAAAGTGCAGTGGCACTGGGACCAAAAGCTCTAGGCAGACCACTAAACACAGATTATTGCTATATTTTACAACTAAACAGGCAGCCACAAATGCAGTTATCTTGCAGGCAACAGGGCCATTATTTGAATGGTGCAGCAGGTGCAGTGGCACCAGGCCCAAAAGTTGTCAGAACACCTCTAAACACCTAATATTGCTATATTGTACTACTACACAGGCAGTCACAATTGCAGTTACCTTGCAGTTAATAGGGGCTTGATTTGAATGGTACAGTGGCACTGGGGCCAAAAGCTCTAGGGACCCCCACTATATGCAGAATATTGCTACATTTTACTATTAAACAGGCAGTCACAAGTGCAGTTACCTGGCAGGTACTAGGGTCATGATTTCAATGGCGCTGCAGGTGCAGTGGCACCGGGGCCAAAAGTTGTCATAGCTCCTCTACACAACAAATATTGCTATATTTTACAACTAAACAGGCAGTCACAAATGCAGTTGTCTTGCAGGCACTAGGGGCATGATTTCAATGGTGCAACAAGTGCAGTGACACAACACGCAAAAGTTATCAAAACTCCTCTAAACACATAATATTCCTATTACATCAATGAATTCTATTATTTCCCTCTTTCATTTAATTTTTCAAAATATTGCTATTACTTACCCGCACTATACCACTGGTAACAGCACAATATATTGCCTTTTTTACATAAACAAGTCATAACACTTTAACAGACTTTCTGTAACTTATATTGTACAACTACTCAGCAAGCTACAACTTACAAAAAAACCCATCTTATTATTAATCATATAGGCGAAAGCTAATGCATTTACCAATGCTTGTTAGTTAGTTACTGTTGCTGTCTGAGGGTGCAAGACCGGTAGGAGGGTCAAATGATGATAAGGGAGCGATGCTATCTGCATTTGTGTCAGATTAGCATGTCTGCACCCTGTTTCTAAATGGCCATCTGGGTAGGGTGACCAGGCGTCCCGGATTTGCCCAGACAGTCCCAGTTTTTTGCCAGCAGTCCCGGCAGATTTCAGGAAATTAAACTAATGTCCCGGTTTTTAAAGAGGGTCGGCTGAAAACGGTGGGAGGTATCTTTTTATATTTTGCAAAGCAGGGATAGTTAGCAGCTGTTATAAGAAAGCAATTTAATTAACAGGCATGCAACTGGCTTTAAAAATTGCATTTTCTGAATGTTCTTACTGCCTCTTCCGTAATTCTCTGCTAAGGAGCACTGTCATTCTGTGCGATGGGTTGAAGAAAAATTCTAGTCCTTCTTCTATTTTTGGGAAATGTCCCGGTTTTTGGCTTTAAAATTCTGGTCACCCTACATCTGGGTCATTTACCCTTCAGGGAATACAGATGGGCATTACGGAAGGGGCCATAAAGCCCTGTCTATATAATTAAATGCATACCTGCTCTTGCAGGGGTGCTTCCTTTGTCTCATCACAAGGGGCATGCCTTATGCAAATGATTAAGTTTTTTATGTGTAGTCCATACCACCGATGCACGGTCATGAGAAAAGAGGATCAAGAGTAACATGAGGAATGTGCTCCAGTTGGGAGATACACAAAGGGACCCCATGCTTGGCCCTCGAGGGAATGCCATGAGAACCCATGATAGTGGGTGCAGTCAAACATGGTGGATGCAATCATAAAACATTCACAAAGAGGAATATACGCATGTGCATAGGTTCTCCTGAGTGTACCACTGCCCAGACAGGGGATTCCCCTGGAATGGGGCAGCCTACACACAACAGTGGTTCTTAGCTCCACTTCAGTACCCAGAAAGGCCGGGATATCCTAGAGGACATTGAGAGAGGCACAATGTGTGCCATGTTCTTGGGAGCACAGGCTCACATTGAAGCAGGCAGTTCCTGGCTTTCCAAGTTAGATACGATGAACATAATGGGTGCTCTGGAGCAAGCTGGCACTGGCTACAAGGCATTTATTTCCCTTGCATCCTACACAGAATGGCAGGTTGCACATTAAGTAATACAAGATTCTGTGAGCAGTGAGTGATTCAGGCTTTGCCATTGGAGGACTATCCAGAGGTCACAAATAAAGTCCTATCCAGTAGGAAGAGAAGGAGTCCAGGATTTACATGGACAGTCCTGGTTTTTTAATAAATTTAGCACATGTCATAGAGCGTGTTGACTGAACACAGAGCGAAACAAGTTTTCACGTAGTGCAGTGCAGAATTAGGTAGCAGGCCATAGCAGGGAAGGCGCTATGTGGAGCCAAAACCAGCCCTGCTACCTTTGTGTCCTTGCACTGTCTCTCTCTTTCCTTACATCCATTCTCTCTCTTTCTCTCCTTCTCTCCTCTGGATCTTCTCCCTCCCTCACTTTCTCTCTCTCTTGAGGCCTCCCTATGCCCGCTGTAGGTTTCCCCAGGGAGCTGGAGAAAGTGACAGAGGCACCAGGGGCGTCCCAAGGTTTTCAAGACTGGCCTCCAAGGGCTCCAGCATACTGGAACATGGTAGGGGTTAGGAAGTAGCCTAACGGCTAGAGCGGTTGACCTCGAAGCTGGGGAACCGGGTTTGAGTCTTGGCAAGGGACCCTCAACATCCTGTGATTCTGGGCAAATCACTTAATTTCCCCGTGCCCAACAAAATAAATGTGTCTGTCTGTAATGCAACTGGTGCTCATGTAAAGCGCTCTTATACCTTCGGGTCAAGTTTGTGCTATATAAAACTCTGGAAAAAAAAATGCCTTGTGGAATAAAAGGTCTATCTGGTCCTGGCCCCTAACAGAAAGCAATTTATTTGGCACAGATGATCATGTGCCTCAAAGTTGCATTTAATTCCCCTTAATGTGTCATTGTTTGTAGTTTCTCTGTTGGTGTGCGCTGCTACTAAAGTCCTTCTGTGCACCTAGGTCAAGGCAAAATTGTAGTCCTACTTCTATGTTTGTGGAATATCCCTGTTTTTAGTTTTCAAATCTGGTCACCGTACCCTGAAGTTCTACCGTTGTAAGGCTGCAAGATTCGATTATCATGTTACAACTCAAGGCTTTCAACGGGTGAAACCATTTTGATACTCAGTGAATATAAATTGGCTGGTTATACTTTTTACATCAGCATCAAGGATTGTGCTGCGGGTGTGAGGTTGGCAACCACATACTGACAAACAACAAAAGAGCACTAAAAACACATTAAATATTTGCTTAAATATTGGAAAACCTATATTTCAAGTTGACCTAATATTTTAACGCATGCATTGGCTTGAAAATCTTTTTATCTGAAGAAATGAAAAGCACAATTTTAAACGGTAAAAAAAGCTCATCTGCGCACTGGCTCGCTCAGTGCACACTGCTTGATTGCAGAAACGTTCGAAACCGCTGGATAGCGCTCATTTTCATGCTGATGCAGTGCGGCTCTGAATTTCACTTTCTAAAAATAACGGCAGCAGTATACTCAGAATCCCAATCCAGGCTTGGGGCCCTGGAGGAAAAAAGCAATTTTCTTTTGCTTCAAGAAGAAAACCATACCGTGCAGATAATCAAAGCATGTTTCTGATATCTGTTATTTTCTGCAGTACTGTACACCCGGCGCTAGAAAATGATATTGTGTATAGCATTCTGTATCAATTACAATAGTGAAATGCTTGCAATCATATACAACCCCTAACAGCTGAGTTACTGCTTTGCAACATTGTATTTGTTTCAAACAGAGAAAGCAGCAGTTCTTCATAATGGCGACAAGACCCAGAGACCAGCAGGTCCAGCGTCAAGTTCTGTCAAGAATGTGTTAGTGTTAGAAATGGGGTTCCTGGTTAGCTGAAGTAAACACCCAGGCCAGGCAGGAACTACCACACTAGTCAGGGTAAGAGATGTACACACTGAATGTTTACCTGTGCTCGCCCTCTGGTAGCTTGACACAGAGCAGTCAGGCTAAACTAAAGATGCAATGTGCAAGGTATTTGTGCAACATAACACACTGCAATACAATAACACCACAAAAAGACTCAAAGCAGAGTTGGTAAAATAGTATTTCCTTTACTGTTTAAAACAAGACTAAAACGACAAAAATCCCATTTAGGAATCTCAAGATAAGCACTTTGGAAAAGTAGAACGATAACCACAGTGTTCAAATCAAATGTAATTAGTATATTTCACTGGCACAGATTTCAGGAGGGGATCGATAGATAGGTCTCCTCAAAGTTCCCGCATGCCACAGGATCCAGCAGGCACCAGAACTGAGAAACTCTGCAGGTCTCTCGGGACCAGTGCAATTTAGGGATTTCAGCTGCCCCCTAAAGCGTGCAGGTCGGCTATAGGAACTTCACGGGTCCCAGGTGCATCCAGTACCTTTCGCTAACAAGATTGTCAGCTTCGAGTTCAGGGACCCGTGTTGGTTTCCGCCCGGCGTTGTCGTTGTCCTGGCAACATGTAGGAAAGGAAGGTGGGGCTCGGGTGCGATGCACTGCTCTTAATCCAGACTCCGCTGGCATAGGTGTTTCCCTCGCAAAGCTTAGGGAAATGAATGCGGTGATCATGAGCGCTGCGCTGCTTCTTCGTCCGGACTCCGCCACCACTCGGAATGAAGTGCTGCTTCTGGGATCCACAGAGCCCCGAGCACAGAGGTCAACTGCAGATCAGGGCAAGCACTGGTCTTGATGCATGGAGTGCCATGCTCCGCTGGCAGTCTGGGTAGTAGTCACTGCCTTTGGAAGTGTCAACCGCATATCTTTGCAGGACTCAGCTGCCGGACTCACAGATGGCATAGTCCAGTAGCCGTGTAGATGAAAATGAAATCTTTGATGGCTCTGAGACTTCGTGAATAGGGGGCAAGCCAACAATCCCTTAAAGTGACTCAAACTTCTTCTAGAGGTTGTATAGTTAAGATTCAGTCCTTCTCACTGCCCAGACAAGAGGCAGCAGGCCAACACAGCGAAGCAAGTAGCAAAGTGGCAGTCCCTCCTTTAGCACAGCAATCAGCAGGCAGCAGCCCAACACAGCAAAGCAGTTAGCAGAGTCGCAGTTCTTCCTGCAGCACAGCTCCTCTTCCTGGCAGAATCTCCTCAGGTCCCAAAAGTGAACTGAGTACATGGTGTCAGAGGTCGAGTACTTATCCTCATTTTAGCCGTTGAAGTAGAGAGACATCAAAGAAAGGCCTTTGTAGTACACAAGACCCATCCCTTCCCTGCACTGGCTCCAGACTCACAACATGGGGGCGGGGGGTATGCAGCCCTTTGTGTGGGAACAAGACCTAGCCCTTTCAGGTAGGTGTGTCAGCCCCTCCCACACATCCTGCTCAGGCAGACTCATCAACATGCAGGTGACCACTCAGGCACACCTATCCTTCCTTTCTATGAGTCTGTCTAGAGTGAAGATAGGAAGCCAGCTGTCACTCAGACCAGACTTGTATTCTAGAGACAGGCAGAAGGCACTAGAGGGTTAAAGTAAGAAAATGCCATATTTCTAAAAGTGGGATTTTCAGACCAACAATTTAAAAACCAACCTCACTAAGAGATGTGTTTTTAAATTGGGAGTCCAGAGACACAAACTTACTTTTCCTATCTTTTCCCAATTGAAAGTTACAATGCAGCTCCAATGTTACCGGATGAGAGAGATAGGCCTTGCAGTAGTGAAATATGAATTTAAGAGTATTTCACTACCAGGACATGTAAAACTTGACAGTATATGTCCTACCTTTTAAGTACACTTCACCCTGCCCATGGGCTCTCCAGGGCCTACTCTAGGGGTGACCTATATGTAATAAAAGGGAAGGTTTGGGCCCGGTAAGTAGGTGAACTTGCCAGGTCGAAATGGCAGTTAAAAACTGCACACACAGGCTCTGCAGTGGCAGTCCTGAGACATGGTTAAAGGGCTACTTAGGTGGGTGGCACAACCAGTGCTGCAGGCCCACTAGTAGCATTTGATTTATAGGCCCTGGGTACAGGTACTGAACTTTCCTAGAAGACTTATAAGTAAACCAAAAATGCTACTCAGGGATAAACTGAATGTCATCATATTTTAGATACAGAGCACATGCACTTTAGCACTGGTCAGCAGAGGTAAAGTGCTTAAAGTCCTAAAAACAGCAAAAAGGAAGACAAAAACAGGAGGCCATAAAGCAAAAGGTCAGGGGAAACCAAGCCAAAAGATGACAGGTCTAACAGTCAGCATTTCACCCATCTAAGATTGATAAAATGAGTATTATTGATTTTGGTAATAACAACAGTTTTCCTCTACTCCAGTGGAAGACAATGGCCTGATTACTCAGTGGTAATCTTCAATACTGCCCTAGTATTCCTCGTCGATGTCCTTACAGTTTGAGCTTCCTGTTCCCCAAGACAGGAATCCATCACCACTACGTCTCTTGTTTTAAGTATCTTCCAAAAAGATTTAAAAACCCTATATTTCTTAAAAGAAATCATCTTCGTGGACATGCGATAATGGATCCCATCACCATTGGCACTTCCTGTGACATTAAGCAGCAATGATTGCACAAGAAGGGGGATGTAGGTCCAGAGGGCTGTGACAAGGAATGGTAGGACTCAAGAGTAATGAAAATTATCTGAAGTAAACAACCCATACACACATCCTTTAAAGAAACCCCAGGACCTTTGCCCGTGATGCAGCCACCCCTCTAGAGTGACGATCACACCTGGATTCCTTCCGGCAACTGGACTTGAGTTGCTGCATAAGCTTCCCTAATGGTTTTCCTAATGGCCAAAAGTAAGCACCTACTAACAGTGTTACATTTTAGCCGAAGTTCCCAAAGAAGCAAAAAATAATAATCTGATAAAGGAAAAGAGGCAGTTCTCTCCAGATATATCATAGAGCTCTTTGTACACCTAGAGTATGCAAAGCCTCTTTTCCAGAAAAAATAGGAATCTGAAAAAAACACAATATGCTGTACTAAATGGAAGCTGCACAAAACATTTCTACAAAAAGAAGGATCTAGTTTTAATATCACCTTATTCAAAATTAAAAAGATACCAAGGTGTCCTACATAGTAAAGCTCACAATTCCCCAGTCCTAACAACTGATGTAACGGCTGCCCAAAACAAAACTTTGGAAATTGAAGGAAAATTGATTGGAAAGGTTAAAATGGGGCTTCCTAACGTGATAATAGTACAAATGGTAGGATCCAAAAGAGATGGGAAGAATAAACCACTGGCTTGCGATTTTCAAAAACCCCTCAGAAGTCCACTTGCAGAAGCATCAATTTGAGGAAGCCTTGACCACATATCTCTGAAAGCTCAGATTGGAGCCATTTACTCTAAAATGAAAAAGGGATGGACCTAAATAAAACCCACATCTTATACAAATGTAGCATTCCAAAAGTAACAGAAATAGTAGCATGCAAATTTCTTGATATACACCACTTAAAAAAATGTTCTCAGTGTCTTTTATGTACCTGATCTGTTGCTGGACGTCTACATTTCTGAATATCTATAGCAACTTCAAATGACTACCCTTTTCTCTAAAGGCCTATCGTTCATTCTCCATGCCATCAGCTAAAATCACCAAAGGGCTGCTTCTGTAAAGACTCGGAAAAGGAGAGGAGATTGAAGGATCGGAAGAACCAAAGGATGTCCCACTGACAAGTGACTAAACAGGGGAAATCAAAGACAGTGACACCACCATGGTGCAATGAGAATTATAAATGCGGTCTCCTCTTTCATCTTTGCTGACACTTTTGAAAGGAGAAGAAATAGGGGAAAAGCATAAAGTGAACCCCGAGGCCAACGGCAAGTAATTTCATCCACTATCCACGGACAGAAGATTGAAAGAAGTGTATCCTGACAGATATCAAGCAAATGTATTGTCGGAATACCTCATCTTGATTTGATCTGTTGAAAAATGTCTGGATGAGACAGTCACTGACAACACAAAAAACCCATTTCAATCTGTCAGCAATCGTATTCTCAGTATCTGGAAGATAGACCGCAAGCAGATCCTATTGATGCATTTCCCCCCGTAAACAAATCTCACTGGTTATCCTGTTCAGGGACAGAGAACGAGTCCCCCCATGTCTGCTGAGATGACTTCTTGCCACCTGATTGTTGATGCGAACTAACATTCGTTTCCCCTCCAACAGCAAAGCAAAGTGAAGGAGAGCTCTGTAAATGGCTGTCAGTTCTCCCCAATTCAAAGTTTAATGAGTTTATTGATATATTCATTCCTCCTAATCTAAAGGTACTGTTTCCCACACCAAAGGACCGACATCTGTGGTCACAATGACTGATGATGAAGAAGAGATAGGAACTTCTTATAACAAACGATCAAGATCAGAAGGGGATTCTTTGTTCATACTCCCCTGTTGCTGGAGACTAGGGGCCCAATTATAGACAGGGCGCACATTTCCTGTTTGCGCCACGGCAGACCTTTAAGCAGGCATGCCGGGTGGAAACAGGAAAAGTGTGCCCTAGCATGTAGAATGCACTATCCTCAGGGCAGCCGCGAACTCGCGTTGCCCCCAGGGCAGAAGATTCAAGAGAAATAGGGAGCAGCTGTGTTTCTCTGTGCAGGCGGCAACCCACCTGCATTTTATAGAGGGATTTGAGATCCCCTTTCAGGTGGGTGCAGTGAGTGACTGCACCCGCCTGCAAGGGGATGTCTGGGGGGTCCAGAGGACCCCCGTTCCCCCCCCCAGAAGGCTGCCATCACTGTCAGTGCGCCTCCTGACAGCTTCTTTGCCTCTGCGCCCACGTCTATAATACGGCACGGGCGCAGAGTCAAAGGATTCCTTCATTTGCATGGTGCCATGCCTCATGCAAATAAAGGAATTACCTCTTGAGAAAATGCTGTCACTACATTTGGGCCAGTGCTTACCAACGTGCCCTGGGGGCACGCAAAGTGGGCGCACATGCCCGTTTTGCCCCTGGGGCTAATGCTGTAATACTGCCCCAGTAGTTCATTAAATCATATGATAGGGTTTTAAGATGCAGGCCATGGTACCACAGCTATTTTGACTGCCCTATGACCCCAAGGTCACAGCCACTGCCGAGTTGAGACTGGAGCGGAATTCAAAATGTCTTCCAAATATTTCTGTCAATGTAGGGCTCTGTCTAAATTTAAAACATGCCTTAAGTCTGTTATGAAATAGATTTAAAAAAAGATTCTGCACTGCAGAAAGGGAGGTCTTGACCGTGTTCAGTTGACACCCATGCCACTCCAAAGTTGCACAAACCAGCTTCATGTCTGTTTCCACCTCAGAAAGAGAAGAAGCAGGTGCAACAGCAATCTTTGTTTTAAAAAACTAGGTTATGGAGATGTGCAACAAAGGTGCTAGGACCTTAGTAAAAACATTTTTCTTTTGACTACAGACAGAGGAAAGCACTGCAAATTGATAGTGAAAGTTTTACAGGGCAACTCCAAATAGTTTTCTGTGGGATCGAAAAATCCGAATGTGCAGGTAACTGTCTTTTAAGTATAGCTCTGTCCTGTAATCTGTGGGTTGAATCAGGGCAAGAGGGAATGCACAGGTAACATCCTGAAAATCCCAGCACTTTCTGTATTAAAACAAGAATTGACAAATGGCATTTGAAGACTTCCCCTTAAGGAGCCCGTCCTACTTCTCCCTTCAATATTAAATTCTAAATGGCCATTTAAACTGTTGATCTTTTTAATGGATGATGAAGAAACGTGCTTTAAGAAATACATGCATTTCTGGATGTGCACACAGTTGATGGAATAGCCCTTTGAATTGTCTATAATACCCATCCATTTCAGATATTGCTTTGTCATTGACTGAGGAAGAACTTCTGCCGAAATTCCACTGGAATATCTTGACTGGAAGCATTGTCATGATCTTGTTTAGGGAAGTGAAGTGGGGTTTCTAGAAGACAATCGCAGATATTGTTTTTTTCACAGAAAAAGGCCACCTAAATACTGTCCCCCTCAGAAGGGTTGCTGTCTTCAAGTTACAGCTTGAAAAGGAACTGTGTGGGAAAGGAAAGAATGGCCCCTCTCAATCACTGGATGAAGAGGAAACAAAGTCTTCTGATCTTCTTCTTTTCCGTTAACCATTCCATGTAGCTGTTTTTTTAATAATCACTTTCCAAAATAAGGGGAATGTAGAAGCTGACTCATTTGAGCGGCATCCCTTTTCCAAGGATGAAGCCAAATATGCTGACATGCCGCTGTGAAGTGCCCGCGGCTGATACTGACGAACAAATATTGTCAAAAGTAAAATCTGATGGGGAGTGAACTTCCGGTTCCATAGCTCCTAAGTGGGTACCCACTCCAGCCATATGAAAAATGTCAAACAATACCTGAAAGTTGATAAGGAGAGAGTGTGTTGTGTATGTGTTGGGTTTAAATTAAGGTTCATAGTACCATATGCCCTTTTATTTGAACCCTCAATGACCCTAGGGAAGCCCGTCAACTATTGCGACAGAAGACTGATGCATCATATTGGCCAAAAGGGTATCAGCTTTAGGGACTGGTGGAAACTGTACATCAAAACCCTCTTAAGGCTACTGTTTTGACAAATTCCTAGGAAAATCGGAGTCCAGTCTTTTAATAACTCTCACACCTACTCAGACAGCTATACAGACACTCTGACACCCACTCACATACCATCCACCCTCACGTGGCCAAAGTCTTTTTCAGATACCCTAGCAAAGGGGAAGGCTGGACAAGTTTTCAGAGATGAACTATAAGCGAAGGGGCATCATTTTAACAATAGAAATATTCTTAAAAATACTGACAATTTATACATAGAAATATTCTTTAAAATACTGTCAATTTGTACAGCACACATCACAAGCCACAGTAACTTGGCATTTAAGTAAAAGCAGTCATTGTCACAAGATCAAATGTATTTCCTTTAGTGCCCTTGCATTATATACTTCATTTACATACTGTCACTATGTATGTTTATCTGCTCCAAATGTATCTCATGTAATGGTTGCTATGCAAACTCGGTGAAATGCTCTGAGACCTTCGGGTCATGTTCGCGCTATATAAAACGTGATAAATAAAATATTAACCTCTCTAGCAGAACGTATGTCAATTTAAGAAGTCACCTTATTTCACCAGCATCAAAGAGGTTGTAAAATTAAAGTCACCCAATCAGTGTTTCCTGAAGATGCCACAGGGAGACGTGTTGCATAATCCTTGATCTCTGATGTTGGCCATGCTACTGTTTATCGAACCCATGTCCTTAAGTCTAGTAGTAGCTCAAATAACAATTACTTTGAAAATACAGTAGTCAGATTGACTAAATGCAAGGATGGAAAAATAGTCCATGAGTCCTGTAAGCAGCAACACAGAGGTTAGCAATTACTACCCAGGCCAACCCCAAAAAGACACCCACAAGTGCATGTCCATAGCTGAATCAATGCGGCCAGTAAATCCACCTAGGTATGCAATAAATAATAATGAAACCTATACACCGTACATAATATTTCTACCTGTAATGGAAGTTTTATATGCCCTCTAGACATGGAAAGTTTATTACTATTTTCTAAAATGTTGTCCAGCTAAATAATATTTTGGATATTAGTAATATGTATAAATAGTTTCTAAAATAAAGTCTGCACATGTCCCCTCTGGCAAAAGAGACAGCCTTTTTAATAACATCTTTCCCAAAGACTGCAATTCCTGTATATGTTTACCCACAATAAATCAATTCTGTTTACAAATCTGGCTTTTTAACTTAATTATGTTTATTTTAGGTTATAACAGCATAAAACATCCTAAACCTTTAGAACTAAAAAAATGATTGTCGATATTTTAGATTGACCAACTATTGCTCTCTACTGCCGTCGATACGATGGATAGAATTTTCATTAAGTCTTCAGGGCCGTGCAAATAATACAGACATTGCTGTTTTCAAAGAAAAAAGGTATTACGTTTATGCCTACTTATGCAATTAAAAAAAGACCATTATCTGCCCTTCCAAAAACAAACCTTCTCTTTATTGCATGAAGCAAACGGCGGGGCTGGGGCTGTAGTCTGTCTGTAGTGAAAGGTGTAGGGGGGCATTATAACAGGAGAAAGAGCCTATGCACAGTCCTGCTTTATTTTACCCTCCAATGCCTGGAATTCCCCTCAATATAATATAATTATTTCCAGACACCATGTATGTACCCGCATCTAATTAGAAAGAAAGGTACAGTGCTATCAACAATGAAAATATTTCAATAGCATTTTAAGTCTGCACATTGCAAATGGTCCCTGTACTGCTTGCTGGCAAATAGATCTGGAGGAGCTCTGATGAGAAATTGGAAACAAAAATATTGCCATCTTTTAAAGATGGAACTGTAGAAACAGACAATGCCACCTTCTTCTGTCTTGAAGATTGGTTTGAGTCCAAGGCAAACCAGTGTCCTCAATTGTACATATGTCAGAATATCGTACACAGAAATATCGACGGACATAAATATTGTGCTCTAAATATTGTTTACAAAAAATATTGTTCACTGTTGTATAGATTTTGAAATTTTTAATTGCGATTTTAATGGAATTGTCACAATGAATTGTATGTTTCATTTATGGTTTTTTAACCGAATAAAGATCCTTGTAGTTGTAGTTGTATAGATTTCATATTATTAACCCCAAAGGGGTGATATTTTTGTAAATGACATTTAAGATACAATATTTATGTCAGATGATGCTCTGACAACGGTGTTGTGGTAGCACACATGTTTATTTAATGTGACGAGGTACCAAAACATTTTCTCCCTTTTATCTCATGCACAACTACAAATTACTAACATTTGCTCATTGTAGAAACATTGAGGACATGTATTTTAACAACAGATCGGCATGTCCTATGCCTCCTTTGAAAACACACAGATTGTAAAAGAAGTCTTTGAGCATTTGTTAGACGAACGTCCTACAATGAGAAAAGGTTATGCTTGAATGTTTAAAGAGTCCTAGAAAAACAATTAGTAAAAAAAGCAATCATGGAAAAATCAATATACACTTAAGCTCTGAGGCCATGCACTGGATTAAACCTTTTTTACAGGACAACAAATTGGGAGCTAGAAAAATTGGACTCAAAAACAATCTTCACAAAGGGCCATCAGCCAAAAATAAAATACTTTCCTTGAAATATCTTAAGAATATATAAGCATCATGCAAAGAGCTGCAAGATTATATGTAGCTACAGAACATGATGCCCAACTTTCCAACCCCCATGTAAAGAAACTCTTTAATCCAATTTGATCGCCACAGTATTAGTGTAGAGAATGTTGATACCTGACAGGTCTTCCAAACATACTATTTTGTCAGATCTGCATGGTTATTTAATGTTAGGCTTAATTAAACAAGATAAATAAATATAGACCATAAGAATATAATTTATGGAGTAGCCACCTGAACATCATGCAATTACTCTACATGTATATTTTATGTGTGTTAAGATTAGTTAGAAGCTGTGTCACCATAGTCTAAAAATACACAAGCCATAACGTATGATACTTTTTATTGAACTAACAAAAATATAAGAGTGCAAAGCATAACCTTTAGAAGTCCCATAAAAGCCTTTTGGAATTTTTAGAAGCAAATGCATTGAATATACTCAGCATACAATTGTTTGTAAATCCAAAGACATCAAAATCTGTAACTTGTATATGTATGTGTTAAGCATAAAAACAGGAAATATGCCTACAATTCTACCAAACATCAGAGAAAACAGAATATTAGGCCTAAATCACGCAAACTAATATTTTTTTTATAACATTAAAAGTGCAAACCTACCTATAAAGTAAATATTCAAATAAATGCATTAAATTAAGATTTGGCATTCTGCCATATATGGGAGCGTAGATTAAAAAATTATCTTAGAGATATCTAATTGTACAATGAACAATAAATATAATGAACCTTAGATATGTTAAGCACTGGTGTCTCATTAAAAACTAATATTGGAGGAAATTGACAAGCAGCAAAAATCCAAGGTATACAGCTGCACTTGCAGAAGTTATTAGTATACCCTATCAAAATATAAATTCTTCAAATTCAAATGGAACATAAACCTCTATATTTCAGTGTAGGTATGCCTAGATAACCAGCATAATAATCAAACATAATATCAATCAACACACACAATTTGAATGACCTGATTGAGTACCTTAGTATCCCATAGTAGTGTAAATATATAATGCTACCTATTAATCCCTATCAAGAATATGCACGTTTCATATTAACACTACATTATCAACGAAGACCAGAGAGAACCACAGCAGAGGAACTTCCTTACCACAAGAGACAATGGCAAGTTATTATCATGCATGAAGAGGTGGGAGGCCCCACAACTAGAATCACATCAGGAGGCACCATACAATGTGACATGATGATGTCACACTGTTACATTTTATCTTTTGACAATTTTACCAAATAATATCCCACAACATCACCCATAGTGTCTAATAAAGCTTCTGGCTTATTGTTAGAGAGCAAAATGTTTAATGAAAAGGTCACCCAGATCATAAAGAAATGGCTGAATGCTAAAAGATATGATTTGTCATTTAAAGATCTGGTATGAGCTGTTCTAGCACAAGGCTTCATACTTTAGTCTTCTAAACTCCAATGAGACTTGTTCTACAACTTCCAGCCTCAATAGTTTATGAACGTCCTTCAGAAAGGCAGGAATGGAATTTTCACAGCGTGTTGAGTACTTGCAAGCAATCTGGTGGGAAAAACCTCAAGCACCCATATGTGTGCTATAGGTAGAGCTATGACTTTCCTATCTCCTACAGGCCAAGCATACACTAGGACTGAAGAAGACTCTGTTGCCCTCAGGAAGGCCTAAGCGGACCAGGTGAATACTGCACCCTCTTTATACAGAACATAGATGACATTGGAATTGTCCCACACTGCTTAACTATGGTATTCATGATATCCAAATGATATTAATAATTTGCAGGTCAATTATGTATGGAATTGAGGTTTGCGGGTAAACCTTTGACATTATGAAAATTAGGAATTTTTCAAATTAAATGAAATTATTTTTATGTTATTAATACAGATGCTATTCCAGATAATCTTAAATTTAAAGGTTTTAGATCCAACAAGGCTCATTCGGCCTTGCTCTAGGACAAAAGAAGAATGTATTGGTTAAATTTAAGATAAAATCTTTCAGCATGGTCTATTGACTCTGTAAAGGTGAGTATATTTTGGTTTTCATATATTTTAATAAATGTTGTCATCATGTGCTTGAACATTATTGTCAGTGTTCCGGTTTTGTGGATGGTACTTTTAAAAACATATTTGAAGGATTGAAGTACTTATGGTCTGCTACTAATTCCATTTGGGATGCAACTATGTTCTATAGGTGGTGACTTTTGTTCACTTTTTAGTGCTCATGCCCTATGAGAATCCAAGGCATTTACTAACTGTAGGCATCTGGGATAGAAATTTGGGTCTGGGAAATATATGTCAAAATCCATCTGTCATTCAGTGAACTGTGCAAAGGACTGTACTTAACGCTTAAAATCCACCTGGTATATGACTGGCAACCAATTTTTTTTTTTTTTTATCATCCAAATGTTTTTGTTGCATATCAAAATCAGTGTTCATTATTACAGATCCTACATAACCCAATGAGAGAAAGGTACAAAAAGTCCTTTCCCTAGGTTCAGCACCCATTATGCATAATATAACTTTTCAAAATCAGACAATCCTTATATCAACCATTTTACAAAACAGAACTGAGGCAAAGAAAAACATCAAGAGCAAACAGAGCTCAATAAAGGAAAAGAATAGAAAGCAAACAGAAAAATTGTACTGATCGAAATAATAAGTAACAGCCTTAGGAAAGAGTATACTAAATGACATATTATATATATTGAAACACAGCCAAATCTGTATAGAAAGAATATCAGTATAACATCTCCAAAACATACACATGGTACCATCACAAACGTTGAATTTTTGGGAGGCCCTGCTGTTTCTATACCGTTGTTTCCACAGCCTTTTCTAAGCTGAGCTTCAAGTGATTGTTACAGTTCCAGTGTTTGACCTCTTGTAGACACTCATGGACTACAAAATATATGAGAAAAACTCCCACACGACCTATATATTTTCTCTATAGGCTCACTAGAGCTCTATGTGCTACCCATTATTCGACGTGAACAATCATACCACTGATCGTATCATTTTATTATTTTTTTAAACTCATTCTTATTTTTTTAATTTTCACTGATTATACAAAAGTTAAGAATATATTTATAAAGCCACAAAAAATTCATTAGTGCAAATATACAATTGTTCCACTTAGAAAAACATATTACAAATATTTTGCTGCATTGTTACTGTTTGAAAACGATACATGTATATCAAAACATTAAATATGTCCCCTGTATCAACCACACAACCATCCTAACCTCTCACCCAACACCACACTAACACTCTCTCATCGCATACATGGTCTGCCCAGCCTAGATTAGCATACACAGATGATAGTCACGGAGAGATCACTTCAAGAGATAGCCGCGATCGTGTTGCAGGCTGGGATTTCACAACAACATTCATGGACTACATCAGCTGAAATCCTCAACAAGGCTCATTCTAACCATGATCAGTGTGTCATTGTCCTCCACATAATTATGAGCAAAAGCATTCAATTTAATTATTTTAGCAAAGGGCTCAACACACAGATCAAATAAAAGTGGGATAAAGCCAACCATTTTGATACCCCAAAATTTAGGAGTCTGGTTTGTGGTAAGCAAAAACATAGTGTTGCTCCTTGTGCAGTGGATGCCAGGGTTTCTGAAGTCTGCTTATAAAACAGTGCGACTGATGGCCTGGAATGTCGCCAACGGATCTAAAGGAATTAGTGCCCCAGCAGTGTGATTAGCCAATTCCATGTTCAGTTTATTTACCACAGAAATTAGGACTATTTCTGTGCCTATGCTGGATCATCTAGAAGGAAGCTTGTTCACAAAAGGATGAGATCCATGTCTGGTCATATGCAGTACACTTAGGGCATCACACTAAAAAAATGGAATGCACTCACAATGTGAGTACGGAACAGATATAGCAAACATTGCACGATTTGGGGTTGCACTCTTTGCAAGCACAGAACAGAGTCTTTAAAAGTGTAGAGAATAGTGTTAAAAAAACAATTGCAGTGCATTAAAAATCATGATTTAATGGGAGGTGTGACAATGCCTTGGACTGCATCGGCAGCTAGATTTTCAGCTGAGGTGAGTAGCGGTTCAAGAGGAGACTGAAGAAATGCGTTAAATAAAGATAGGCGCGAGGCAACTAGTCAGAGGAGAAGGAGTGTAAGCTTGAGATGCGATGCGTAGCATAACAGGGTGGGTCTAACAACCACAAAGGCATCGAAGGCTAGCATCAGACAGGGGCAGAGGTAAATATGCAAAGATCCATGGGAAGCAGGGTCCAGTGATAGAAGCGCTATTCCAATCAGGCGACAGACACATTGGGTAAAAGAAAGTACCCTTAAGCCTGTTTGTTAGAAGGAGAGGCCTAGGCTCAGAAAGGCGGGAATCCCAGTATTCAATGGGGCCAAATTAGAAGAAAGGCATCAGAATTTGCCAACAATAAATAGCTCTGACAGAAATAAACCTGCGAAAATTAAAGGGTACCAAACTCAGAGAGTTCAAGGAGTTAGGACCATTCCAACTGGAATAAGCATGGATTCTCCCCTGTTATTACCATATTCAGCACGCAAAGGTTGCGGACTAGGCTAATGTTAATTATTGTAATGCCCGATTTCTTGTCTAGGCTGGCATCTCCACCTAACTGATTAAATAACACAGTGCTAATTTAACAGTACTAAACCAATGTGATCACCAGACATTATTTAACTATCCTGCCTGCAACGGGATCAATGACTCGAGGCACATTTGTGATACTGGAGCTCAAAAGCAGTAACTCTGACCTGGTTTGGGTGTATCAATAGACTGAGACGCTCCCCTTTCACTTTTTAGAATCCTTTAATATTAATATTATTAGTAGTAGCGGTATTCATAATAATAATAATAACACAGATTATTATTATTATTATTATTGTTATTATTATTATCATTATCATTATTATTATTGTTGTTAGTATTGTTATCATTATTATTATTATAATTGTCGTTATATGTATTACATTTTCACCAAAAAAATTACAATTACAAATAATGCATAAACTCAAAAGATAAACAGTTGCATGCAATGACATCACGTATATATATATAGAAAGTATATCATGTTATATTATGTTTTATCGTCTTCTAAAGCACTAGAATACCAAAAGAGGTGTCTTGGCACTAACTACGAACCGCGCTTATGGAGGCCAAGAACGATTAGCTAGAGGAAAAGAGCCATTTCTTTTTTTTTGGGGGGGGGTAAATATTTAAATATTTTTATTTGCATTTATTTCTCTTCAATTCAGCACAAGTACAGTTTATACTTTCAAGCAATGGAAGCAAAGTCATGTTAACATTTTCGTTCAGAGGCATTAGCATGTGCAACATTGATACATAAACCAGTATTGTATACTTTTCGAATCCCCAGTGTCTCAGTTCCATCCCTCCCGTCCCCCCCGCACCAGTCTATCATGTGGCTGGGGTGACCATTTGCGAGTCCTCTATCTTGAGTCCATAGTAATTTATCCACGGATTCCATATTTTCTGGAACCTTTTTGGACAGCCGCGAGCTATATATGTGGTCTTTTCCCCGGTCATATACATATCCATTCCCCTCTTCCACTCGTCTACAGTGGGCCTCTGTGTCATCCCCCATTTGCGTGGGGGATCGACTTCTGTGTGTATACCTAGCAGCACGAATTTGGGATCCATAGGTATCTTGTCACCTAATATGTCCTCTAGTTCAGTCAGTATTGCTTCCCAGTTTTCCTGTATTTTCTGGCACTCCCATATCGTATGAAAATATGTGCCAAATTCTTTGTTGCATCTAAGGCAGTTGGGTATATCTGCCCTCCCCATT
Source organism: Calotriton arnoldi (assembly GCA_963921515.1). NCBI lineage: Eukaryota > Metazoa > Chordata > Amphibia > Caudata > Salamandridae > Calotriton > Calotriton arnoldi. The sequence continues at coordinate 994,031 of CAWUFW010002416.1, read as the reverse complement.
CTGTGTAGTCGGGATCTATCATAGTAGGTCTTATGCAAATACTAAAATTGGATAAGTCGGAGTTGTGACTTAATGGCTACCTCCCTCGGGTGCATCAACGCAGTTTCCCAATCTAGGTCATCTAAGACTCCCAGGTCTATTTCCCATTTTGCCCTTAATTTCAGGAGGGTGTCTGGCTTGTTGTTTATTATAGTCCGATATGTCCAGGAGACTGCTTTCTCATTAATTTCACCCACGAGGAGTCTTCCCTGTAACGGGGCGTATTCGGGGAGTTCCGCCATGTCAATTTGTTGCGCCCCCCACGCGTGAACCAGCTGCAAATATTTATAGTATTGCTTCTGGTTTAAGTCATATTCTTTTTGGAAGAAGGAGAAAGTAGCAAGTTCCTTGCGGTCTAGTATGTCTTTGATTTTGGAGATACCCAGTAAATCCCACTTCTTAAACCTGCTTAATTTAGTAAATTCTTTAAGTCTCCCTCCCACCCAGAGTGGGGTTTCTCTTGTAACTCGGTTATTCCACTTTATATGTCTTTCTGCTCTTTTCCAGGCAGCTATCACCACCTGCGTGGCTATTAATAATTTTGTAGCTCCCTTCCCTTCATAGAGGTAATGTGTGTGTGGGCGTGTTTCAAATTGTGCGCGTTCCAATGCATATGTGGGGTGGTCACCAGGCATGTGTTCCCAGTCGTTGACCACTATTAAGTGGGCAGCCCAATAGTAAGCCCTAATATCTGGTAATGATATGCCTCCGTTGTACTGATTACGTTGTAACGTGGCTAGTGCCACTCTAGGGGGGTTCCCATCCCAGAGGAATGTTCTTAGTGTGTCGTCTATCTTGACAAAGGCTTCTTCCGGGATTGGATAGTATGTGTTCTTGAGGATATATATGAATTTTGGCAGTATTATCATTTTATATTGTGCTGCTCTGCCTAGTAATGTCAAGGGCAATGTTTTCCATCTGTCTACATCAGTGCTAAATTCTTTGAGGACTCTATAGAGGTTACGGTTTAGGGCTTCCATTTTGTTGGTGGTAACGTATATGCCCAGGTACTTTATTCCGTTATTTTCTATTTGAAGCTGGCTCATAAATTCAAGAGGTTCAAGGCCTGGTTTTGCTGGGTAGAGACAGGATTTCTCCCAATTAATTTTATACCCGGCATGTTTGCCATAGCACTCAAAGCTGTCTAGGATCCCTGGGAGCGTCACCCTGGGATTTGTAACATAAAGAAGGATATCATCCGCATATAGTGATATGCGTTCATCCGTGATCCCATTTTCGTCTCTCCTAAAACCTGACATTTCCTGATGCGCTTGAATAACGCACGCAAGGGGCTCCAGTACAAGAGCAAAAAGAAGGGGAGACGGGACATCCCTGTCGTGTCCCGAGCGCTATTGGAAACTCCCCGGAAATTGTTCCATTTACCCGTACCCGGGCCATTGGCTGCTCATATAGAATAGTTATCCATTGTCTAAATTTAGGGCCAAATCTGAATTTTTCTAGGGTTGACATGAAAAAGGGCCAGTGAACGGTTTCAAATGCTTTTTCTGTATCGAGTGATAATATCAAATGTGAGTCTGCTCTGTTACTTGCTACTTCTAGCCAATTATGTAGTCTCCGTAGGTTTAGTCTTGTGGACCTCTTAGGCATAAAGCCAGTTGGTCCCGATGGATAAGGTTGGATATGACTGTTGTGAGCCTGCTGGTTAATATGCGAGCTAGAATCTTCGTTTCTGCGTTGAGGAGAGAAATGGGTCGGTAGGAGCTATATTTGTGTGGTGGCCTGTCTTTCTTATGCAGTACCACAATTGTGGCTGTTCGGAGGTCTCTTGGGAGGCTGCCTACAGTTTGCGCTTCTAAAAACAAATTCAGAAGATGGGGACTTAGCAATGCCGCATTCTGTTTATAGAGTTCCGGTGGTCGTCCATTTGGACCCGGAGCTTTCCCGGGTTTCAAATAGCTAATGGCTTCTCTGATTTCCTCGAGTGTTATCTCTTCTTCTAATATTTGAGCTTCATCATTTTGTAACCTGGGGACCTCGATTGCAGCTAGGTATCCTTCTATCTGTGTTAGTTCCGCCAGGGGACGCTTTGCATAAAAGGCCTCATAATAATGAGCTAAAGGGGAGATGGACTTTGGACTCCCTCCTTGACCATTACCTACCCAGCCGGACTTTGGACAAACTCTCCCGCGTCTCTCCTGACCTTATCTCCCCCCTCTCCCTTCCCCCACCCCTCACCCCTCTCCGCTCTTACTCTTTCCAGCTTCTGACCTTTGCCCTCACCTGCCCTTGCCCTTTGTCCCCACCCTGTTTTTCTGTGAACTTCTTCCCACGCCACTTGAGACCGAACTATTTTGTCTGATGCCCGATGGAGCTACCTGGTTTAGCTATAGGGGAGACGGGCCGTGGATTCCCTCCTTGGACGTCACCTACCCAGTCGGTCTTTAGACAGACTTCCTTTCGTCTCTACTGTTGTCTCTTCCCTCATCCTCCCTTTCTCACCTCCCCTTCCCCCTCTACTACTTTTCTCTCTCCTTTCTCTCCTCTCTTAATGTATTGCTTATTTTTTGACGTAATGTGTAATTGCTGATCTTTTTCTGTTACATTGTTGAACCTTATGTAAAGCGCTCTGATACCTTCGGGTCTAGCCAGCGCTATATAAAACTCTTTAAATAAATAAATAAATGAGCGAAGGCAGTGGCTATCCCAATGGGCGTCGTATAAGTTTGACCATCTTCCGCGTCTATCTGAGTCACCCATCTATTGTCTAATTCTTTCTTACTGAGCCACGCAAGTAGTCGACCGCCTTGTCTCCGGTGTCGTAAATGCGCCGGTACATGGCTTGTATCACATGTTGCGCATCTTTCCTGGCCAGAGCTAAGTATTCCTGTCGGAGAGTTCGCATTCTCCGTATCAGTGAAGGATCGTCACTTGTTAGGGCCCGCGTTTCAATCTGGAGAAGTCGTAATTCAATTTTGGTTATCTCTTCCGTTTCACTACCTTTTTTATGGGCTATTATATTCTGGGCTCTGTCTCGTAAGACCGTTTTGTAGGCCTCCCAGAGAGTTATGGCGGATTCTACAGATCCCACGTTTTCTTTGAAGTAGAGATCTGTGTCTACCTTAATTTCTTGGGCAAACTCAGGGTCTTTAAGTTCCCAGTCATTGAGTTTCCACCCATTGTTAGAGTATTGTCTGCCCATACCCACTGTAAGCCAAAGGGGCGAGTGGTTTGAGAGGCCTCTTGCTAAATATTCTACCTTTTGAACCCCCGTCACTTCCCCGGCTGGGGCTAGGATATAATCTATCCTAGAAAAGGCTTTGTGAGCACCTGAGTAAATGGAATATGCCTTGGTATGCGGGTGGTGTCTTCGCCAAATATCCGTCAGTGCTAATGTATCTGTGAATCGCTTAAGTTGTGTCTCGCTAGTGCACCCAGTAGGGACCTTAGTACGATCGGACAAAGGATCCATTACGTCATTAAAATCTTCTCCTATAAGGTGGGTACTGGAGCCCACTTCCAGGAGGATGTCCGCGAGTTTCCCCAATGTCTGCTTTTATAATCTCAGGGGTGGGTAGAGGCTTATAAGAGTAATGTCCCTCCTATTCCATATACCTTTTAGCGCCACATACGTCCCACTAGGGTCTGCCCATGTACGTTAAATTCTTAAAGGCGGGGATTTCCTAATAAGGATAGCAACCCCTCTCGCCCCGGTGGAAAAGTCTGCATGTGCTAGTGTCTTATAGGCCCCTCTACCAAAAACCCGCATTGCGTGCGTTTCAGATGCGTTTCCTGTAGAAATATTACCTCAGGCTTCAATCTTTTAATATATGCCGACTCTAGGCCTCTTTTCACTTTGCTCCCCAACCCGTTCACATTCCAAGAGAGGACTGAGTAGGAGTCATTATTATGTGTTGCCATGTTGTGGGTGTAGGTGGCGGGTGTCAGTGTTGAAGATGCCTCTCGTTTCTCCCTGCTTCCTTTTTTGTTGCTTGAAATGGATGCTGCCTATTCTAACCCTTATGTGAACTGTGTTATTTCCCACACCCCAACTCACCCCCCTCCCCACCCTCCCACACTCCCCCACTGCCCATCTGACTACCTCTTGGGTCAACGTGACCAACTGTGTCGTGTTTGGATTGGAGAGGTCTGTCGCCCACCCCCCAGAAACCCCCTTGAATGTGTCCCTACTCTCCCAACTCCCTCGTTGTCTGACTTGCGTGACTAATCCGGGGAACCAGTTAGACTAATGTCTTTGGCTTGGGGTCCAGTCCAGTATCCACGTTTGATAGAGATGGGAGGGAGACACTATGCAAAACTAAATTAACACACTGAATCGAACCTAAAATATAACCAGAACAAAATAGGAAAGAAAAAGAAAACACAAATGTACTCAAACAAACAAGAGGGGGGGGAGGGAGAGAAGACTCCTAGTAGGCTTAGTGTCCCTTCGGCTCTCAAATGGCCTGATACTGCTCATCAGTGTTCATTTCCACTATGTCGGGTCTGAGATGTTGTTTCGATCACCAGGTTGTCTGCGTTAGGCTCTTCGTGTAGGTTTATGTTCTGCAGCAAGGGGTGGTCACTGTCCGAGTCTGAGTAAATTACTTGTTCCGTGTGCTCCGTGGAGTGCTGCTGCTTAGTTCCAGTATTCCGAGTCTCTCTTCTGGATTTGTCTTTCGGGCGAGTACTCTCGGAGTCTGAGGCCTGAGACACAACTTTGGTAGTTTTCCTGCTTCGGTATGGTGTTGCTCTGACATGTTCACCTGATTGGCTGGCATTAGTCTTCCACTTTGGCCTCTGTGAACTTGGTCTGCTGCCCACTGAGGGCCCTCTCCTGGAGGGTATCTCTGGATCCCCCATTGTCTTCTTTGGAGGACGTTCTTCTATCCATTGCCATGCCTCGTTTGGAGTGTGGAAGAAAAGCGTTCTGGATTGATATATCACTTTTAGTTTAGCCGGAAAGAGCAACATGTACTGGATCTGAAGGCTCCGCAACTTTTCTTTTACAGAGTCGAAGGGCTTACGTTGTTTTTGCACGTCTCTGGAATAGTCGGGGAATACCATTATTTTAGTGTTTTCCATCTGTATTTCCCCCTTGTTCCTCATTTCCCTGAGAATGAGGTCTCGATCTTGGTAGTTGAGGAAGCGCGCAATCAGAGGCCGTGGTGGTGCCCCGGTTGGTGGTTTTGCCCCTGGTATTCTATGGGCCCTTTCAATCACAAAATAAGGGGAGAATCTCGTGCCTGGAAGTGAGTCTGCCAGCCACTTGTGCAGGAAGGCACATGCATCTGATCCTTCTATGGCTTCCGGAAAGCCGATGAAGCGTAGGTTGTTCCTACGGGCACGATTTTCTGCATCATCAACTCTTCATGCCACGTCTTTCATGGCTGCAGTCAGAGCTGTGACCTCCTTCCTGAGGGTGAGTGAAGTGTCTTCTACCTCTGATATTCTTTGCGTGACCTTTTCAGAGACATTACGGAGATCTTGATGCAGCAGGTTTACATCTATTCGTATTTTATCAATTTTGCCTTCCAGAGCTTCTCTTGAGGATTGAATAGCTTGGAGTGGGACATTGTTATCAGGCACGTCAGTTGTTGTCTCGGCTTGTGCCCTGTGGGCTTTCAGGACTTTAGTGAATTTGTCCATTTTCCCCTGTCTTTATGCTTTAGGATCTTTATCCTTTGCCATCGGACGTTACTTCCCTGACTGTTAGCGTCAAGGATTCAGACTGATATCATTTTGGTCCGGAATGAAATATGGCAGGGTAGTTATCTTTAAATTGCACTAGAGTGGACCTGGAAGCTTCTTTGTATGGTGGTCTTGTCTATTGGTGCTCCTTGGGGGTATCGGGCCCGGCCTTAGCTATGTATTGCCCCAATGTGCGAGGCGCTACGCCCCTCTGGTAGTTGAAGTTCTGCCCAAAGGCCACTAAGTTGGTGGGGCTCCGGTCCCAGGCCTCCTGTAGTGCTTTGCGTCCCGGGCCCTTAAACAAAGGGGGTCTAGTTTCATCCCCCACACCTCTCGGCACAACCGCTGGCATAGGACGTGTCTCTTGAATCTTCGTGTGCCTCCCTGCTTCTGGCTCTCCCTGATGGAGGGGAGGGGAGGTGGGGGGGGCCAAGTAGATGAAAGAGGGCTCTCGGTATTTAATTTCCAACAGTTGTGAGTCCCCTGGCCCCCCTTACAGGTCCACCTCCACACGCCGGCAGCACTACACCTAACACTGGTATGGCACCTTCCGTGTGACCCCAGTTGAGTATTTCCCCTGGAGGCTGGTGGGATGTCCGCTATTAATAGAGTATGCTCAGGTTGGCATCTAAAATCCCAGGCCTGGAGGATCTGCAATAATGAGGATTTAATTTATGGCCTTTATGCCTCCTGAACAGGAGGAGTTCCCTGGTCTGTGGGCCTCAGCTGGGTGACAAGTCCACTCAGGGCCCACTCGCGGCGTGCTCGGCCCGAATTTTAGGCAGGGGCCCTGTTCAGGTGTTTCCTCTGGAGGGGGGGGGGGGCAGGTATCCTCCACTGTCTGCGGGCCCCGAGTGGGCCACAATTTCCTGTGAAGCCTCAGAGGAGGCACAGGCGCCACCACTCTGCCCCCCGGCTCCTCTCACCCCGCCCGGCCGAGTCACCGCAGTCTCCTACCCTATTCCGCGACAGGCTTCTTCTTCCAGCCCGGACTCGCCGCTCTCTCGCGTTCCAGTGTGGGGGGAGCCGAACTTCCTGACAGTCTCCGCAGCTCCGCTCTCTTCTCCGCCACCACGCTGGGCCTCAGGATCTCCTGGCTGCGGGGCCTCTCTTTCCGCCGTGCTCCGCCCTCGGCGCCGCAGGCAACGAGTGCTGGCTGCAACCACTCAAGATCACTCGCTCCCCACCTGCACAGGCCGGCAAGGAACACCTCCGCTGGTGCCCTCTCTACTCCGCTCACTCCGGCGCACCTCTCCGGCCCCACGGATGTTGCTCCTCTCTTCGTCCCTCGGATCGCCAGGGCCCGGCTTCACAGCTAGCCACAACACCACAGCGTCCACCGGCTCACTCGAAGGTATGGAGGGGGGTCCCCACAGATATCCTCTCTCCACCGCCCCTGCCCGCCTTGGGTTTAAGTCTGCCCGGAGCCTCTCAGCAGTATTGCGCTCGTATCCCGGGCCTTAGATCGCCTCCATTTTGTCGCAGGCGGGATCTCTCACCCTCGCTGCTTTTTTCCTCTGTTATCGGACAGTTGCTGCTTCAATTAACCCTTCCTCATACAAGCGCTGCGTTCTTTTACTCAGCCCGTGTATTCTGGGATCAGGATCGCGTCGTTGAGCAAAGGATTTGGTCAGGATTGATTACGGGCCATCGGAGCTCCGGTCAGACACGTCTAGTCCGCCATGTAGCCGGCCACGCCCCCTCAAAAAGAGCCATTTCTTGAGCGACTTTCTAAAGGCCAGAAGGTTGGGCATTGTACTGATGTGCAAAAGGAGGGTGTTCCAGGCTCGTGATGCGCCCAGCACAAAGCCTCTGCCTCCACAGGTTGCATGTCCGAATCTCGGGATTGCCACCAGTTTGGCAGAAGATGAACATAAAGATCTCCCTGGGATGTTCCAGGAAAAGCTGTTTCTTTAGAAGACAGGTCCCTGATCGTGGAGTGCTTTGAAAACTATACAAAGCGCTTTAAAGGTAATCCTCTGCCTAATGGGTAACCAGTAAAGTTTTCTGATTATCTTCAAAACAAATTGATATTTAGGAATTTGAAAAGAGCATGGGCTGCTGCATTTTGTAAAGTCTGCAGTCTGTTTAAAACATGTTGATGCACATTCAAATATAGCCCATTGCAATAGTCTATCTTCGGCCAAACCAGGGAGGTAGCTGCTGTTTTTTGCAAATGCGCGAGGATGAAAGGTAAGACTTTCTTGATCATATTGAGGGTAACAAATGCGGCAGAAGTGACTGCATTGACCTGGTCGTGTATTTCAGTATACTGTTAATAAGGACTCCTGAGTTCTTTACCACGCTCCCTGGGTAAGGAAGGGAGTCTAACTCTGATGCCCAACAGAGTGGAGACCAAAAAGAAGGCTGAGCCCCAAACAGCAAAACCTCCGTTTTGCTGAAGTTTAGTTTGAGGCAGTTTAAAGCCATCCATGAACTAACTGCCTTCATGCAGCCACAAAACCTGGAGGCAACATCCTTCTCCTCAGTGGCTAGTAAGACAACGATCTGTGTGTCGTCAGCGTGGGAGGTCAGCGAAAATCCAGAGGACCGAATCAATTCTGCCAAGCGGGTGACATATACGTTAAACAATATACTTCGCTAGCCTCAAACATTCCTAAGTGTCCCCTATGTCTTTCTTACATGGTGCAGGTTCAACCTGCTTTACTTTCAAACACTCTTTAGAAATCCTAAGGAGTTAATGCTCTTGTGCTACCTAAATATTAATGGGCTATGATATTTAATCGGTTATTAACAATGACCATGGATTACCTCGCCTGTTCAAACAAATGAAAATCTGCATCAGAAAATAATGCCTGTACTACAGGATACATGAATTCTAACATGTACCAGTTAGGCAGAAAGTCCAAGGCATCTCAAAAGGTTTTACAACAGTGGTAATTTTATTGAGGTTTTCATAAAATAGTATCATCATGATGGATCACGGGTGTTCATATTCCTACAGCAGAGGGAAGACAAGATAGCCTGTAAATTATACTATAACATTCGGAAATTGCTATTTTAGGGAACTTTTCACTAAAAAGTAGGTTGCAGATTCTAAAGAATACACTGAGTGCTTGCATATCTTCTTACGCAATCGTACCTTGGTACTGCTACTAGTTTTACATTCTGGTGTAAATCTGTACTCCTCGTTTTCTCCTTACGTGTAATAAGTTATGTGGGGTTTTCACCTTAAATGTGTTTTATGGCTTTGTGCCATCTCCGGCTTTACCTGCTCATTGCAAATTTTACTAAAATAACTGCTAGGTAGAAGATTGAGGAGGGATATTTTTATTTTCAGCGCCTGAAGTTCCACCTGAGTTTATCAAACTGGTTTAATGCTCATAATACCAATCAACTAAGGTTCAATATGGCTCAAAGGAGAAGGAATATTTCAAGCTTCTCAAATTGTTGCGTTTATTTCTCTAGGAGGCACTTGCTTGATTTAATGATTAGAAAAGAAAAGACTGACTGCCCTATTCTTTTTAGATTAATGGATTATTGTGGTCCTTGAGTCACAATAAGAATGCCATTTTTGTTTCAAGAAAGAAAATGTAATAGCTTGTTGCCATCATCCTTCAACAGAATCCCAAAAACCTCCAGAATACATTTCTGTGTCTTAAGAGAGAAATACGTAAATGATACTTCCAAGTTCTGAAAAATGGTTGAATGAATACTTTGCAGTGCCCAGAGAAGTCCACAGGTTCCCTAAAGTGTTTGAACCCACACATTCGAGAATGGCACATGCACAACTCCAGGTACCACAAAGTAAAACAAGCATTAGCAAAGCCAACAGGTCTGGCACTGGCTGACAGCCTTTTGGCTTTAGCAATGCTTGTTCAGTTGGGGAAGCTGCCAGACCCCCATCAACCTAACAAACAAAACATTGCCTAAAAGCAAAAATATGTATTGGTCTCAAAAAGCACAGATTGCTAGAGTCGTACTTTACACTGAAGGGAACTACTTTGACTGTGGATGTGCTCCTTGTAAAAAGGCAGAACGCCATTTCTCACAGTGAATTTAGCCAATGGCTGAAGTGGGATGGCCCTCTATCCCATTCTTTATAGTGTAGTGGGTGAAATAAAAATGTGAATGACACAATTACAGACCAATGGGTGAAGAGAGTTGATTGAAAACCCCTTTAAGTGCATTATACATATCATTAGCTAAATCAAAAGGTCTTGGCTAACACCAGACCTAAAAAAAGAGTCAGGAGGGATACACAGCCTACCTCTTCTTGCAAGGCTTGATTTCAAAATCAGAAGTGCATGGTGTTACCTCACATCACCCAAGTATTTTTGGCTTTTTTCATACACTAGATTTTTCCCTACAGGTGTAAATATGAAGATCTCAGTGATTTAAGTTGAAATCCAAATTCTAAGAATTACATGTATACAGAACATACATGCATTTATTCAGGTGGAAAATTCAGGCTACGCTAGCAGGCTTTTTGGCTTCAGTAAGTGTAGAATCGTCGAAAAAGAAAATAAAAATGGATGAGAAAGCTTAGAGAACTCCCATAATGTCTGAGATCTCAAGGATTCAGAAATATTTTGCTAGCAGCTTCCATTCGTACAAACACTCATGCATATACTCCAGTAAGAGTTTGGAGGAGAGAGGAAATTCAACATTTCCGAATCTTCAGGAGGTAGAAAAGGATGCTTTATAAGTTTCCCTATGGGGGAAAAATGGTCCAGTATACAATGCTTTGTTGTGCTTAATACTAAAGAGAGGGATTTTTTGTAGCAGAAAAAAACACTTGGTTAATTTTTGCAATCGAGCTCCTGAAAATCGGTGAGAGGCTCAACACAAGAGTAGAATTATTTCTGTTCACTTAAATATATAATTATTCTTAGTCTATCAGAGTTCCTGTAACTAGAAGGTTGTCATAGATCCATGAACTCAAAAATCGTGCAGACGTAGTTTTCCATCATTGTTTCTCTTGGTCATCATCTTTTAATTACTTTGCCAGTAGCAGCTTACCTAGGCGATCAGCTTTCTTATTACAATTTGAGGTCAGGATTTTTCAGTTGTAAGTATATATGTTTGACAAATGACTAAAGTGGAGAAACCCGTCTTTGACAAATCCCAGAATGACAAATCTCCAACTTAACAAGATATTATGTGAGAGATTTGAGATTGTTGAAAAACCTGATGGAATTCACCAAAAGAAAGGAAAAGACCCAGTCATGACAGCTGGATTCAGCACAAAAAATAAAATTCCGAAAAAGGTCCCAAAAGCTCTGACTATTCCTAAAATAACACAAATGGTAACATAATCATTATTAGTAATAAATTACTTAAAAAATAACGAGAACATACAAAAGGTTAGCCAGTGGCAAACTGTTTTCTATCTCATATATAGTATTCCATTGTAAGAGAGTCTACCAGACAAGAGTGAAGTTTTTTGTTAGTGCTACAGAGGAAAAGTATCAGAGAGAGCAGGAAGTAAGAAAGAGGGCAGAATGGGGAGGGGCAGTGTTAAAATGGATGGGGAATCAAACCCATTCCTAAATAAAAAAAATTAAGGGGCTAGAAGGTGGAGAGTGAGGTCCATCGTTAAGAGGCAGGAGTGGGGGGGGGGGAGAAATTAAATCAGGGCGAACCTTGGGGAAGGTGAGTGAAGCAAAGAGTGATGGGTGTAAACATGGAGAGAACATGGGGTTTGTTCCCCAGGAAGACACTTTCCTGGCCCTATTATTATGTGAATCTGGGCGTGAGAGAAGCCTGATTTGACAATTTGGGCATGATCATTTGCTGCCAGATTTGTCAGAATAGTACTGTCCAGAATTCCCAGGCCTTTATCTTTTTCATCGTATTTTTCTCCAGGATTTCATAAATTCGCCATTGATTCCAAATGGCTGATAGACCATTATTTTATATTTCTAGCATAATGTAACTATTAGGTCTGCCTTACTTATGTCCACATTCTTAGTTGTTTACTTTAATCATCTATCTAATTACATTTGAAGTACCGTCAGTATCACAGGTAAGAGATGACTTAGGTATCCCATCAATAACCCTTGACTGAAAATTGAACCTGTCTAAAGCAAACTCACAACTGAAGCAGGGCATACTAAATAACAAACCAGCTCATGTCTCTCTAACAATAAAGTATCAATGGAAAAAGAGTACCATGATTCGAATCGGATTTTTTCATTCAAAGTCCAAATTGAGCTTTGTCATGCTTCATGTTTGCAGTTTTAATCAGCCCAGCTGATTAATGAATGTTCCAATGAATTCCCTTGCTGCAGTATTTTGTGCAGTGCCTTCAAATATTTCAGTAAAAGAAAGCGAAGCCTGTGGCTGAATATAGTGGCTGCAAATTAGCTAAGAGGATAGCTAAGTATTTCCTTAGTTTGCAGCAAAGTGCTTAAGTGCACATTATTCAAAGTGACTGTAATTTTCATTTAGCTTTGGAGTACCATCTTGCAGGACACACTGTAGTGCCCTGTTATTGAGTTAATGGAGTGCTTGAGCATTACTGGGAGGAATCAGTCCAGCAGCCAACAAGCAGGGCCTGATCTGTGCTGGGATATTCTGAATGCTAAGCTGGCCTTGCTCAGGCTCGACAGACCACTGTCTTTCATTGTCAAAGACACGTGATCCGGAGACTATGTTATCCACTCTAGACGACAGAGACCAGAGTTTGACTACTAACTACTCATACTCAGCCGCGGACCGTGCAGGTAAGAGCGGTTAGGCCAGGTGGGGGGGATTTCAACAGATGACGACGAGGGAAAATTAATTATTTATTTAATTTTCCCTCTTTGTCATCTGTCGAACCTCCACCCGGCCCCACCGCTCTTACCTGCATGGGCCGCGGATGCTCGTACTGTGTGTTTGTGAGCAAATCACTCCCCTGCCAGTCAGTGCACTGTCTGTCAAAATAGGTTGGTATCTGTACATGGCCTGTCAAGCTGTTTCCTGGGTTTATGGAACTCAGAAGCATTAGTGAAGTCCTTGTAACAAGTATTGCCTGTTATCATTGGAAACACAAGAACCAGTCCCTACCGCAAGCTCAATGAATTGCAGAGGGAATGCTTTTCAGGCTTTTACATTAGTTGAGAGCAAGCTGAACGTTCAAAGCTTATTCTTGAAGGTTGGTATTGTATAGAAGGTTCTGGAACAAGTAGCACAGAGATAACACCCAATTATGGTAATAGCCAGTTAGTGTTGTAATGTTTAGATAAGAACTAGGGTTGTTATTCGCACTGAGTTCCACGGAGTTGTAAAAACTTTATATCACTGCAGTTAAACATTTCTACATCATACTGCAGGCCCTCTGGTTTTCCTGATAAATAGCATATCGCCAAATTGTACCTGTGGGGAAATCAGAGATTATACTTCTAAATTGTAAAGACGACGTCTCTCATTACTGGCTTGCATTGGCTCTAGTTCCTTCTTTAGGCCACCTGAGTATTGCTGTAGAAACTGGGCTATGAAATCTAATGCTGCCCACACTAAAACTCACAACACATTTGGCTATTCAAGCACCGCACATCACCACTGTAATCACTAAAGTTGGCGCTTAAACATACCGTGCATTCTGTCAGCATTGAACCTGCCCCTGATCTAAAAATAAAAGGCGATAGCTTATGTTCAGTGCAATTTTGGCTAAAATTCCCTTTTCTACCGTGGGATGCTTGACAAGAAATGCAGCTAAATACCACATTCAAATCAAGTGTGCCCCAAAGAGTTAGTGTGTAAGTTTGCCAACAAAATGAAAATTGATGCAATGCTTTGCCTTGCTATGTACCACACGAGTGACTGCGCAAAAAGTAAGTAACACTTCTAGTTCTAGTTTACGTCACCCAGGTGTTGGCTCTAAAAGCCTTGTTCTGTGTGATCTAATGCTGGCATGCACTAGAATTGAAAATACTCCTGGCTCATCAAGTATAGGAAAGAGCAGGAAATCCCCCTCCCAAGTAATCATTAAAGTTTGTGCTTAAATATACTTTAGATTCCTTCACTATTGGCCCTGACTCTGATCTGAAAATAGAAGGAAATAGCTTTTAACTATTTTCGGTCTAATTTAACCTGTAGTTTATGGCAGTTCTGTGGAATATGTACCCAAAAGTGTAATGAAACGTCACACTCAAAACAAGTGAATCCCAAAGAGTATCCTTGAAAGTATCCAAAGTAGAGCTCAGCATTTGATGGTTGTTTCTGCAGTTGGAGCATTCCACCAGGGCACTGCAAAATATCCAAATACAGTATCACTTTTGATGGGAAACTTCCTTTACACCGCAGTCAATACCACGATGTACCTATACACCGCAGTCACTACTCCGACTGCGACATTACCCTGCGTTCCTTTATCACGCAAGTCGTTACAACGATTTGCTATAGGGGTTGCGGTGTTGGAATGATGTTGGATTTTAAGTCCAACACCTTCCTGATACACTGACTGGAGTTGGAATAGTAATTTATACTATTCCAAAGTCCAGTGCCCCCCTAAGGCAAGTCGTTGTAATGACGTCCCTGGTAATTAAATGTATGGTAACATCACAGTCAGGGTACTGAATGCGGTGTAAAGACATGCTTGGGAAATGCATGCGGGGTTCCATCATGCAACCCTTTTGATCCGTATGATTGGAGTAAGCAAATGTTCCTGCAGCTCAGGTAGCATCTATCTGTTTCCACGTAAGCGAAAAACAACAAGTTGCCAAATGCAGCTTCCTATGGCTGTTATGTGGAACAAACAGTTCGATGAATGCTTCTGCTTCTGGAAGATTTTGGCTTCTTATTGAATTATTATTCCCAAAGCAAATTTGGTAGAAATTTGAAATGTTGGTCTCTCATGCTTCAGGATGGGTATGGGTCTGGAATACTTAAGACAGAATATCAAAGGGTCACAATATTGTGACTAGAAAATTGAGGGACAAACTATTAAATAGTACGTTTGTATAGATTTTCTATATCTAAATCTACATATATGTAAATTGGTGATATATATATGTATATATCTTTAAGGTACATAGATGTGGAGCAAAGATGGATCAATACATACCTCCCTCATTGATATTTGTTCCCTCGATATTCTGGTCACAACACTGAGAACATTGGGTATTTTGTCTATGATATTCCCTACCACAATCATCAGAATGTACATATCATAAGAAACACTGTCCTAATTCTTTGGAGCAGTTTGCTACAGTCCTTTTTGAGGGACCAGAAGGAAGCACAGATACCTGAGCCAATGAGTTATGAGAAAATGGGTGCCGAGGTGGGATCAGCAGGGTCGAAGTAGGTCATTGGGTGCAAGTGAGAGTAGAGTCACTCACTGCTGCCATTGTCATAGTGATATGAATGAGACATAGATGTGAGTATGTGTGTCTGTATTCACTGGTAATTATGCAAAGTAATCAAAGCTGGTAATCAACGGAGTACTATATATGAGAATATGGAACAATTCTAGATAGTGATAAAATGAGAATAAAATAAGAAGGAGTAAGGAGAGGGACAGATATTTCTCATTGTTAGGAGAATGACATGCTCCATGATGGTAGAAAAAGCATGTGTTAGACCGGACATCCTTTGGCGTGGTCTCCCCTGACCTTTTTCACTGCCGACATCCTGTTTTGACCTGGTTTTGCTGGCTTAGGACTTTGAGAAGCGCATTTGACACTGCCATTCATTGCCAAAGCGCTGTGCTCATCGTATACATAATTGGCTGATTCAAGTTACGTGTAAGTCCCTTGTTAAGGAGTAACACATATACCAAGGCATGCATATGGAATGCTCCTCCATGAGCCTGCAGCACTGGTTGTGCATCCACGGAGGTAGCTCATCGATTGTGCCACAGGTTTGCCCTGGTGGGGCCTGTGTGCACAGGTTACTGTTACTCGGTTTGGCATTTAGAAAGCTACGTGCCAAGGTTCTGCATGTCTCTTGCTAAATCGGAGTTCTGCTTGGTGACAGGGTGCAATGTTGGGAAGTGGCAGAGCATGTGTGTTATATGCAAGGGTCATAAATGGCACCGGGTGGAGTGTTTGGTACGACGGGGCCTGCTTCTCGCATTGGATTAGCATGGGGGAATGTAGGACAAGGCTATTGAGCAGTATTTCCTAAGTGCAGAATAGTAGCAGTATCGTGTTTGATATTGATGAGTTCATAATGGTGAATCCTCTTTGGTAGTGTGAGTGGATTCGACATTATGTGTGTGGAAATGTCACTTTTGGGAAAGTGGGCATTTCGATGCTCGTGGCTATGTGTGCCTGTCGGCCTGTCTCCAATTCACATCTGGGTGATAGGAGGACAGCTACATCTGTCCATTCCTGATTGAAGGCCATAAAATAGGGCCTCAATCTCAACTGCGGACCTGTGTCCCTGAGGGGCCTTTCTGGCATGGTTACGTGGCGGTGGAATTGGCACCTGAATTCCAAGGGGCAAGGTTTTGTCCCCACTAAAGATAGTGATCTAACATCCAGGGGTAGGATGGCAGACAGAGCATAATTTAGAAACGACCCATGCATTTTAAAGGTCGCCTCTTGAACTGATTGCATCTTCAGAGGCCATTGTGGGCATAACTGCTAGGACTCTGGCCTCAGCAGCCAAAGACGCTTTTGGATTTGGAACCATACTACGCTGGTTCGACGCGGGTACATCGACATGAGGGATCCTTAGGGCAGGAGGGACTGCAACTGGATTATCTGCAGACTTGTGGTGGCCTGGGGCTTGTCGTGCTCCAGGAAGGGACTATCACTTGGTGGATTTTGCCTGGACGTTGCTGGCCTGCAGCTAAGTGCCAACTGTTGCGGCCTGGGTCCTGAAGTACTCTCCAAGGGCCGGTTAGCTGGCCTCCTGTCCTCGAGATCCCAGGGACACAAAGGATCTCCCCCTTTCCATGAGATCATAAGGACCGCACTGGGTGTGGCAGAAACGGGTGAAAATGATCGTTGGTTGGGACAAGGACCACCTGACGTACACCATCATCACGCTGTGCAGAGGAGTGTGTTTGTGAAGATCAACAGCCACCTGAGGTGCCAAGACATGATGAGTTTGAGGAGTGTGGGGAAAGCTTTCAGAGTCCGAGGGACCCATGCTTGCAACCAAGAGGACCTGTGCTAGCTTGCGCTCCAGAGCGTGTGGTATCCCAGGGGTGTTGGGGGAACCTAAGCCGGGAGCTGAGACTGTCTTCAACCTCCAGTTGGGAGGACGACAGTGCCTGACATCGTGGCCTCTGCCCGAGTTTGTTGGCTTCCTCTCCCTGGACCCACGACACAAGGTACTTTGTTGTGGAGAACATTGTGATGAAGCCTGAGGTTTTATGTGCCTTGTGGGCACTTGCAGGTGACTGTCGGTGGTTACAGCAGTTCACACCTCGCCTGAGGGGAAAAATGTCTCCAAACTTGGAAGTGCGCCAGTCAGGGAATCTCGGTCCCGCACTCCTGCAGGTGCCGTCGGGCGCCAGGAGGTCTAATCCGTATGGACGAAAATAAGTAACTTTCTTTCCGTGTTAGGTGGTTCCGACTGTCTAGTCAACAGAGCGCCAGCTGGGGCAACATGTATCGTTGGCTGGTGAAGTTGTAGACTGAGGGGCTGGGTCACGAGGCGTAGTCAAAGACCTATGACTGTTTGACCTTTATGCCAATGGGAAAGTCGATAAGTGCATATAACTGCAAATTATATATACAATGTGTATCTCGTTTTGATTTCATTAGGAAAGTTTGACAATTGCATATAACTGAAGTGTATAGACAATGTGTATCTCGTTTTGATTTCAGTGTGTGTGTGTGTGTGTGTGTAATACAAAGACAAGTGTTTTATACATACCGTGTGGAGTCTTTTTGTGGCAAATGCAGTGTTTTGCAAGGATGGTGTTGTGCCAATACCTTTCTCTTGGGCCCTGAGGATAAGCCTGACTACTCGGTGCCAAGCTACCTAAGGATGAGCACAGATTATTGGACACATATACAGTATTCATCCTATCTAGAGTGGTGGATTCTGACTGGCTTCGATGCATCCCTGCCAGCCGGAAACCGCTGGGTCTAACAGTATGATTTCCAAATTCTTTGTGAACATCATGAAAATGTTTGGCTCCTGGCTTGTTCCCATTTTTCCGAATTATGAACATTAAGCCTGGCAAGTTATTTCTTCAGGGGCTACCGGAGATGGCAGGTTTTCTACCAGATAGTGATTTGTGTTGATTGTTACTACATGATACCTGCTGCACCAGTTTTTGGGGTTGATCAGGTCCTCCAGGGGGTGCCACTGAGCTTCCTTCATGTTCAACTTCATATGGTGAAGTTTAAAACTTAGTTTACTTGAAGTAAGACACCAGGTCCACCTCATTCAGATTCTTGCATTGAAGATACACATAGAAATATCTTCTGTTGATCCATGGGAGGTTACCAAAAGAAAGCTAATTTCGACTTTGCCTACTTGGAGCAAAATGGCCAACAAACATTACTTTGTGTGCCCAGCTATCGCAATATGGTCAATCAGCCAATCGTGTACTCCATTTAGAAATTCATAACTCATAAGGCAGACACAAGGCTCAACATAATGGCAGTTTGTTCTCTGTAGTTACTTTGACCTGTATCAGCCAATTGTCACTACAGATAAGACTTATGTTATGTTAACAGAGATTTTCATAGTGTGTATTGCCATTAATATGGCCGTGCAGTTTTGTGTGCTTGCGCAGGTATCTTCCCACAAATGCATATGCACTTTTTTCGGAAGTGTGAATATTTCTTCTGGGTGAAATTCACATAATTTCCTTTGCTGAAATGTATCCAAAATGCCCAAAACAATACACAAAATTACACGCTATTAGGACAAATGCCAGTTTGGGCATTTTGCACTATTTTTTTTAGTTTGAAATGCGTCCTTGTGTCCACTTTTGGTGCAAGGGCGCATTTTGCATTAAAACATGCAAAATCACGTGTGACGTGGACAACAGCTGCACGTGCTCAGTTCGTTAGCGGCCTTTCTGTGTTTACACAATAAGGCTTTGCCTTTTACCCAAACGAAGCCTCAATTACGCAACATGGCATAATCTCCAGTATTTCATATAATAATCATAACTCGAAATTTCAGAAATTGTGCAAGCTTACACCAGCATAAATGACATGTGGGCTGGAGCTAGTGAATATTGAAAATAATAACAATGGCATCTTTTGATGGCGTACGTATGCTGAAGCATGAGGAAGTATCACTGATTGCAGGTTTAATCAATGGTACACACACATGAGGAACACGCTACATGTTTATGGATTTATCTCTTGTTTTTGTCCTTCTGCTATCAAACATATTCAGCGTGGTTATGAGTTGCTGAAAATAGTAGGTGCATATATGTTTTTACGCGCGTGCAACGCGTTCAAGATGTCCATTGTTTGCATTCTGAACACGTCCTTGTTGGTGGCCTCGTCACCTTCTTTTGCATTGTCTGCATTTCTAATTACTCACTCGGGGCTCAGGATTTTGAAGGAAATCAGGCAGGCTGGAGGCCGTGAAAGAACCGCGGTCACATCCCTTGTCACATACCACTAGGACACGCATTAGTCTGAGCCAAACAGTTTTTTGTTGGGAAATCACCTCAGAAGTTGTCGGCCATTTTAAGAGCATTGATACTTGAAACGTTAACCTTCCCACTTTCATCTGTTTTGTTTAGGAAGCAGAGTGCTGTAGTCAATATAATTCAGAATGGCGTAGCAGGAACAGAAGCATAAGTAATGTACTGTGCCATAGGGCCCGGGTCCTTAGCACTGTGCAAAAAACACTAATTATATCTTTCCCAGGCTTTAGAGAGTAAGAGAAGAAAAGAGAATTTCCAGCAACGCTGACAATATTACAATGCATTTCTCTCTTACCTGAACAAAACAGTAAATCAACAGAGAGAGTTCCATACCCACAAATCCAATACTTCATGTGAACAGTACACATAGCCAATCTAATTATGCAGGGCCTAAGGCAGCATGTGTGCTCTAATCACGCAATTAAAAACATGGGTAATACAATCAGATATCAGACACGCTGGTGAAATACCCCAGTGAGTGAATAATCATGCATTAAATTCTATCTGCAATGAGACTGGCACAATCTCGACGGGGCTGTCAGCTGGTACTGCTTTTGCAGAAGATAACTGGATACCATACAACAACAAGTACAATTACAGTGTTTCGAAATAGAAAAAAAAATTAAAGTACTGTGTAATAAAGTGTGCATTTTTTGAAGTATACCCAACTCTAAGCATTCAAAAACTACTGCAAGCATAACTTGTTCTGGTGGTGGGCACCAGCACTCATTTTTGGGACCACAACTCGTTTGTCATCATCAGACTTTGAACCAGAGCAAGAGAGAGGAAGCAGAAACAAGAGAAGGAAGGAGAAACAAGAGAAGGAGATGAAAACAGAGAAATAGAGTGAAATCGGGGAAGGAAAAGAACCTATAAAAGTGAAATATTCCTGCATCTAACTTTCCCACAGAAGCCCTAGGCCTCCATGGCCCTCATTCTCTCTCACCTAGACTATAAACACCGACTCTACTTAGAGGCACCTCTCTTCCTACGCCTACAAAGAAAATGGAAGATGCTGTGAATCAATGACAAAATAAAAAAAACACAACTATCCACTATTCAAATTCGATGACACAGATCATGAAACCCATTAGATAAAATCTGCATTCAAAGACTCAACATGATTTACAAATCCTTCATCAAAGAAGCAAAAAGAGCTCACCACCCAAAGAGTAGATATAATGTATCACTAGGGAACTCCACAAAATTCTCAAAGAGTCCTGCAGCTCTGAATGAACCTCTGTGACAGCACCTCCGTCACATGATTTCTGTAACTTAGTGGCAGCTGCCTCTATTAACGTAGCTAAAACACTGGGACTCAGTCTTATCAACAAACCACCAAGGTCTCAATCCAAACCCAAGGCAAGAGGGATCACTCCAAAGACAAAGGAAAATCCAGCACTCTCACATCTTTCACACAACTGTCGCTTTCAGAAATCTATGACTTGGACAAAGGCAGGAGACTGGCCTGCTCACCTGTGGAACCATGACAATCACAAACCTTCAAGACAATCCTATTAGCAACACCAGTCGCAATATCTGCAATGAACATTGTAAACAATTCCTCAACCACAGGCATGTTTCCATCAAAAAACATCCTTGAGAGAGCATTCACAAGCTGCCACACGCTACTCTCAAATTAATTCTTCCTTGAAAAACTGACAGGAATAGAAGCCTTTAGATCTCCATCTTCTTCAATGCAATATGCTACTATCTGACCAACAAACAGGCTTTTGACTAGGAAGACGTATACAATCTGCTGTTATCCCCATCTAGGACGATCTGGAAACCACAGAACAACGAAATGGGGTGACAGCATTACTACTATTGGACCTATGCACAGCCTTCCAACACCATGCATCAGCACTCGGACTAAAAGAAATAAGTACTGTAGGAAGCATTATAGACTGGATCTTTTCTTACCTTAAGGGTAGATCAAACATTATCTTGCTACATACACTCTCTTTCCCATCGTATAACATCAAGGCAGGAGTACCTCAAGGGGTGTTCATTTCCCTGCTCCTTTTCAGTCCAGTGGTGGACTCAACAATCCTTTAACCTCACATACTATAGCGAGGTAGACGATTTACAGATCGTTCTGAAATTGGAACATCCTAGCAGTGGTGTAACAAAAGCCCCCACAGCCCCTGCAGTCCGGGGGGGGGGGGCTGAGCTCCAGTGGCCCTCCTCATCAAAAGTGGTAGGTGGTGGGCCGGGGGGGGGCTTCATGTACTTTGCAGGAGGGCCCTCTAAGTTTCGTTACTCCACTACATCCTAGCAATTTTGAAAGCATATAGAGACTGTAACAACTATGATCCATACATAGCCTAGCCCCAGGAATATATGGTACCTCCAACAACTTAATAGATGTGAGAACATTAGGAGATATCCTTGACTTTGCCCTACCCACTGGCCATCAAGTTAACCAATCGACTAAAAGTTTGTTTCATTCTATGCAAATGCTAAAAGGTGTCTTCCTGCATATGGGACTCACTCAAAAGATCCAGGCAACAACCTCCTTCATTATATCATGACTACATTATGCAAAAGGACTGTACCATGGGGTCTCACTTACAGTTCTGAGATGCCTACGGTTAATTCAGAATGCAGCAGCAAGATTACTCCCACACTTCAACTTCCTGGACAAAAACGCCCTTGCTTTAAAACACCTCTGTTGGCTTCCTTTCACTGAAAGATCTACTTTCAAGATTTTCTAGAGTACACATACTGGCAAGAGTCCAGCTTTCCTATGAGTAAAGTTGAAACACAACTCTCTATACAATACACTATGATCCAGAGAGCAGGTCAGCCAATCCAGATGAGTTGGCCTAACGGCTAGGGCGGTCGACCTCCAATCTGGGGAACTGGGTGCGAGTCTCGGCAATGACGCTGAACATCCTGTGATTCTGGGCAAATCACTTAATCTCCCCGTGCCTAACAAAAAAAATGAATGTGTCCTCATGTAATGCAACTGGTGCTATGTAAAGCGCTCTGAAACCCGATACCTTCGGGTCAAGTTTGCGCTCTATAAAACTCCGTAAAACAAAAAATGTTAGAAGACAAAGGTTACAGGTGGTGCTCCTTTCTCTATGCAGGATGCAAAACTCTGTGACTCGTTTCTGGCAGGGAAAGGAGCCATTGGCAACCACCTGAAAATTAGGAGGGTGGTGGAGACCTTTTCTTTCCCTTGCTAAATCCACAAGAAACAAAAACCTACTCAATATCTCTTGGCAATGACAGGAACCATAGTGCTGTATGACAGTACTGGAAAGAACTATGCAACACACCTGCAACTGCCCCTCCAGTATCATCAAAACAACAGAAGAATTAAGAAGGACAGAATCCATTAAAGGGTCATGAAAGGAAGATGCCAGCAATCGCTGAAATAGTCAGAATCTGAATGATTAGTCAGTAACAGAACCAAATGGGTTAAATCAATAGTTGTGCCTGACTGAAAGGAAGCATTTTTATCATGGTGCTCTTCAGCAACAGTCTGGGTAACTTGTGAATTATTATTACAGGCGTTTTAACTCATGCATGTC
Source organism: Calotriton arnoldi (assembly GCA_963921515.1). Classification (NCBI taxonomy): domain Eukaryota; kingdom Metazoa; phylum Chordata; class Amphibia; order Caudata; family Salamandridae; genus Calotriton; species Calotriton arnoldi. The sequence goes on along the minus strand of CAWUFW010002416.1, from coordinate 971,279 downwards.
CATGGTATAACCAAATTGCTTAATGACCTGCAAAACCACTGCACTTGAGCATGGACAGCCCCTTAAATAAATGCATGAATGACTGAGTGCCTTAGCTTCTTCAGGAAATGCTGCATGACAGAGTGCATGAGGTCGATATGATAGCTTGTAAAAACCGCAGGACACAAATTGCAGTCAGTTTGTAACATCCATATATTGCATGAAAAATTGTGCGACTGATTTCTTTTACAATCCTCATAACATATGTGTGATAAAAAAGGATGACAAACTGTAATTCCTGGTGCATGACAAAGTCTCTAATTTATTGGAGTAACGTGCTACCCATCCACAAAGCACTTCAGTGCCTCCTCAGGGGTAGGAAGCACTATATAAATGCTCATACCATACCAAAACACACCATATATTATCAGAGGTTTACTGAAATGTAATGGCCTTATTAACAATACAGCACTATTTTAACTGACGGAGCAAGGGAAAAGAACCTATTATGAGGCTAATGCTGTCTAATTTACTGGGCTCTGAAATTAGGTATACAACAAATTTAAGTACGGCCACCACCATGAACAGTAAATGGGAGGGACAGCTCGAAATAATAAAGGTTTGAAAATTTGTGAAGAAAAGTTACTTTGTTTTGAAAATTGAGACTGCAAGACTTAGGACCTAATCTAGAGTTTGGCGGACAGGGTACTCTGTCGCAAACGTAACGGAGTACCCTGTCCGCAAAACTCTCTGTTCACCCGCCTCAGTTAGGCACAGGTGGATCCTAACGTTCTGTGGAGAGAGTCCCCTTTGGCTCCATCAATAGAAACCTTGCTCTAAGAATCCAATGGAGTGGGGGCCGTCGGAGGAAGGGCATAACACCGCCCACTCCATTTAGGGTGGGCGGTATAATGCCCTTTTCTTCTGTCCATCACCGCCAGGAAAGCCAGGAAGTGAGTGAGAGAAAAAAACCAATAATGACTCCCACACCCTGGGAGAAAACTCCCAAAGGTGTGGGGTTCATTAATTTTTTGTTTATGTTTTTGGGAGTTTGTTTTTGAAATACAAAAAAATGTAACAAGTGTGGTGGATGGCTGTCAAAATTGATGGTGGCCATTCACCAAAAGTTTTGTGCCTTGAAGGCAACTGCCATGGGGAGGGTTCCTTTCAAGATACAGAGATGATCACTAGGCCAGCAGTTGTCTCTAAATTTGACAGTCATCTCTGCATTTGACAGACAGTAGACTATCACGATTTCAATACTGCCCTCCTCTCTGCTGCTATGACTGTCTATTACACGATTGTACACCTGGGATTAACAGTGTTAGCAGGCCATTACACATCTTTGTATGGCATTTATAGAATGTTTTTCTCCCATTACCTGATCGTTATTTTTTACATGTGTGTAATCTGGTGATTAATATTGTTGGCAGGCTATGATCATACTGTTACTGTTTACATTGCCTGTTCTTCTCATTTAATGGATCCGTCCAGACTCGTTTTTAAGTGCTCTGAATCACGCCATTATATTGCTCACGTCTTGAACCTATGCGTATCTGTTGCTCTTGTCCCACTTTTTGTACCCTACCTACCCCAACTGTGAAGCGCACTGATACCCACCTGGGTCATGTTCGCGCTATAAAAAACTTTATACATAAATAAAGAAATAAAAAATAAATAAAAAATGGTCACTATTCTATCTTGCGATCCATCTCGTTCCCACCATTTCCTTCTGGCACCTGGTCTCTGTCATATGCCCGAGATCCGAGTTGAGATTACCTGATAGCATTTTAACCCACTGTGCTCAGCTAAAAGAGCTTTCCGGGGAAAACCCCCTTCCCCCGGTTGCTGGTTGGCACCTTCCACTCTACCTCAGCACCTTCATATAGGCAGATGCCATTTGCCACCAAAGCAGGAGCTAAGGCTTCAACTAAGCCCTTCGCCTCCTCAGATAAAAACACTGCACATATTAGCTCCACACCTGCTATGGTCTTAAAGCCCACCAGTACCAAGTCATTTGAAGATATGTTGTTTAATTTTTTTATATTCGTGAAAATACTTAAAAGCCTGGATCAGTTTAGCGGATGGCTATCAAAAAGTTGTGTCTTCCTCTTAGATTGGGGTTTTAAAAATAACCGCAGCGGTGCCCTAGACCTTGAATCATCCCTAATCCGAAATGATAGGGGCTTTTTTAAACAGCCTTAGCTTCTCTCTTATCAGATTTACAATCACGAGACTTGGTTTAAGGGGGGCTCTCTCTGTACTAGTTTCCCCCCCAATTTCCTCCTTTTTTTCTACTCCTGGGGTTTTTCCTCCCCCTTAGAGTTTTGCTCAGCCTTTCTGTACCTGTCTTAGACGGCATCTCCCTGAGAACTGATTGTTAGCCCTTCGCAGAGTATGCTGCTTTAGAGGACCTCGTGGGTAAAGTCTTATTTGATGGTAGTGGGCCCACCGACCACTAGAACAAAAACCTTCAAGGTGGGTAATCACACCTTGACTAAAGTCCCGGCTTTTTCTTATCTTAAGGGGTCTTATCCAACTCCTAGAAAAAACTAGAAGCCCCTGATAGATAATAAGAGGGTTGAGTTTGAAAAGGCCAATGCTGCTGTAGCCAGCTTTGCCCAGAGGTTGGGATCCAGGCCTCCCAGAATCTTAACCAGGTTTATCAGGCCAAGTGTATCTCCAAGATTTTAAATGGTAGTGAGGAATGGGTATACACAAAAGTGGATAGCATCCAAACAGTTGAAAATATGCTCTTAAGGTGCGTACTGCAGGTTCCGCAAAGCACCCTGGCATTCTGTGTTCATGATGAGTTAGGAGTAAAATATATAGTTGATATGATCGCCCTCAGGCCACTACTAAGCTGGATTAAAGTTTGGACTAGGGAAGAATCCCATTTGAATAGGCAGATCCTCAAGGACCTTGACCATGCGGTTAAGATTCCGTGGATTGCATATGGACACTTTCAACAGACTGAGTAGGGAGGGCTTATTTTATAGACCTCACTCCTTGTATATCTCAGAACTAAAGTGGGTGAGGGACAATTCTTTGGAGCACAAGTTATGATATAGAGAGAAATGTGAACTGATGAAACCCATGGTACAGGGGCATATGCTGTTAAAGACAGTCCAGAACATGAAATCCTATTCATTTATTGTAAAGAATGACAGAGCTAGATTTCTGCTGACCCGATTTAGGTGTAATATGTTGCATCATCTTCTGGCTTCTCCAGGTGGTTGGAGTTCTTGTGGTTCACGGGGTCCTTGCGGCTGCTACAATGTGGCTCCGCTGGATACACTTCATTTTTTGATGTTTTGTAGCTTTTTTAGGTTACCTAAGAGAATGTTTATCATGTCTTTATTAATATCCCTGAATTTTATGCTAGTTCGACCTGCTCTTATGTACCTCCAGCTTTTATCTATGCTTACTCTATGCTTGATTAATTCTGTTGCTGCTATTGGATGGCTTTATTTATGTTATCTTGGGTTTGCTATTCTTTTGGGGTTTTAGTCACTGATTTTATTATTTTATCTCTAATACGTATTTTCCTCTGTGTGCACATTGTTTTGATGTATTATATGTATGTAATCTCTTGCTATGATCTTTTATGGTTATGCGTATATCCCAAATTTTTTTTTTTTTTTAAGAGGCAACTCAAGCAGTTGCCTAAAAGGTGTCATTCCACGTGCCTTCTGCCATATTTTACTCTCCCCCTCCTACTGGTGGCCCTTCTTTTGCTCCCCCATTCTGCAGGACAGGCTGATACTAAACTTTGACAGGACCCTTCTCTTTCCGAAGGCACTCCATCTGTTCAGAACTTGATAGGGGCACTTTGAGGTGAAGGACCCACCAACAACAACACAAGTAGTAGATGGCATGCCCTCTTGGGCCCTAAACTCCCTAACTCTGGGGTGCGCCTCTTTGACCCCACTCTCAGGGAATGCTCCTTGGAACCATCTTTTAGCTTTCTGTTTATGTTTTCAAGAAGCTGAATCTGCTTAACATTTTGGGCATTACTCAATACCGAGGCCTTTAGCATTCCCTGGAATGCATAAGTGATAGAAGGCTCAGCATTGACAGGTCTAAGGAAAATTCTGAAACATTTCCCTGGGAATTGGTCTCATTGAAAATTTCATAATGATCTCCTAGCCCTCTCTCCAGAAAGCAACACCCAACTCCTTATGCTCAGTGGAGGGGATTCCCTTGGTTTGAGTGCTGCAAGATGGTTCATTCAAAGCTAAACCAAACCCACCTTTCCTCACAGATATTGGTGAAGATGAAAATCTTGGGTGTCTTGCCCTCCCATGAAACCTCCCCACTGCATTTGATACACCTCCATCAAGCTAGATATGATTGATAGCTCCAATTCCCCTGGCCCCATTCTAACACTACCAGTAGGAGGATGGATGGGCCCAGCTGCAATTACATTTTCAGCAGAAACTTTGTTTTGGATAACTTCAGATACCTTGTAGATTGAATGATTAACAAGCTTTAGGTACTTTGCGTACTCATCCACAGTAGGAGCCTCACCCCCGATCTGGGATACACTCTGAGGTACGTCAACACAGTGCTTCACAGTCTCTACAAAATTTTGCCTCCCCAGATCCTTAGGTAAAGCGTCAACATCACCCATCCCACCATCACCAATTGGACAATTTACTTCTGGGGGCTAGATTACCAATGACCAAGCAGGAATGGAAGTCTCCATTGTAGTTTCCTTTGGATCTTCTATTTCGACCCCCATTCCGTCATCCGTCCGCATCCTTACTACATTGACATTATCATTATCCAGCAGCTCATTACCCACCTCCTCGGTCATCTTGGTTTTTGAGCCGGCGTTTAAATCCGTGATCATGCCATAGTCATGCCGCTACCCCACCCTGCCCCCCCAGCGCTGGCCCTCTACCAGCTCTTCCACCTCCCGACCACTAGCGCCCAACCAACTCGTATCTCTTGTCACCGCACCGCAGCGTCGGCTCTGCGTGCCTCACTCTCAACTGGTCTGCATCCTCTCGACTGCTCTGCCTTTCTGCCTGCGTGCCTCACTCTTGACTGCTCTGCGACCACTCGACTGCTCTGCCACAAAATGTGATTAGGGCCCACAACACCACAATGAGCACACATGGTCAACTGACTGAGGAAAGAGAAAAACTAGTGTCCTCCTGAACATGGTGTGCTCCTCCTATGTTGACATCAATATACTCAACTACAGCCAAAGTCTCCTACCCGCATGCAAAAATAAAGATCATTAAAAGTAAACGGGAGCAGCCTATCATTTCCTGTCTTCTAGCAATGGTAATGGGTAACACAGAGTGAGTTTTTTAATAGTGCATTGCGCCGTGTCTTTTTGGGGGAGAACCACTGGTTCTCAAAAGAGCGCATGAGAATTGAGGGTGGGTGAAGTCACAGTGTGATTTTCAAAGCTAAAACTCCACTACACCCCACATTTGCCTGCAAATACACGACTGCTTTCAGGAAGGCAAAAAGTAACGTGATCATATAGACACATTTGATTTTTCAAATCTGTAAAAAAAAAAAAAAACTGTCTAGCTCATTTCAATTCGTCTGCTTGTCTGGTGTGAAAAAATTCTATGTTAATTTGGAAATGCATATTTTAATATGGTAACACAAGCAAACAGCATTTGTGAATATCTGTGTTTGGCATTCATTGGCACACTAAAGCCTGATATATTGGCTTAGGTCAAGTTTTTTTGTAGGTCCTTCCACTGTTTGGTTATTTAAACACATACACATAAAATCAACTTTCAGCAACAAAGCAGAATTGGCAACTACATTGTGACTCCTGATTGAAGTTAACTTTTGTTCCAGTCTGAAGCTCCCAGTAAAATCTGCTGAATAGCATTGTTAGCACAGATTTAAACATTTTTGCTGCAGCTGCAGTTTGCACCATGTACCCACTACCAGAAGCAGAGGCCCTGGATAATTTGGCTTGAGAACACCAGTGCAAACTTATTGCAATTCATAGGACTAACATGTAATTTAGCCGTAACTTATGTCTGGCCCATGATGTTTATTTATTTTTTGTTTCGTGACGTTAGCGAATTGTATAGCACTTTACGCCGCATTTTAGTTGCTTCAAAGTGCAAATGGTTGACAAATGAGAAGTCCCTTTTTGGTCAAACTGGCCCGGATAGGCTTGGCTTGCCGAATGTGGACAACTAGTCTGCCGGACCAAAATATGGAAAAGCTGTAAGTGATCTTTGCACAAGTGGATTTAAAGAATTGAACGGTGGGAATATATAGAGATGAAATTTTCCTCATAAGACACATCAGGATCATTTACACTTAGTCAAGCTCATCGTTAGCAGTGAGTGACTGACGGTGTTTAGACAAAATATCGGAACCAAAAATATTCTGGGACAAAATATTGTGTCAAGAACATCGAGGACAAAAATACTGCGAAGGTAAGTTTCTATAGGTAAGTAAAGTTTTACTATATATAATTCCACATTTATGTACCGTTACAATATACATATATATATATATATATATATATATATAGACACTTTATACACAGAAAAATAAGTAATAACTCTCACTTTAAAATGTCTAAAAAGCGATGAAAAAATATACTTTTTTCCTTGTTGATTAAAGCAAATACCCGATATTGTATAGAAGGGGTGGACAATTTGAATCACCTATAGATTTATAGGAGTGTGATTGCAGTATAGGATCACTGTATAGTGAGTGCATATAGATTGATTTGAGCATATTATCTACTCCAATCTAGATATATGATATAATATGTGGGTTTGGTCGAAGGAAATAGAAAAAACTGTATAAAAAATATATATGAAAAACAATATATAGATTCTCCTATAGAAGTGGGAGCTATAAGTGAGATGAGCATCACAAATTGTAAATAGCACCTGGGACTTTAGTATATGGGCACTGGCTATATGATAAGAAACCACAGCACTTTGTTTTGTGAAATGCAATCGCTATAGCAATATATAATGAAAAAATTAGAGTTTTATTGAACTATTTTTAACATTGATGTTTTAGAACTGCTCTATGTTTCCAAAGATTTTGTTGCTTTTAAGTATTGCTGTATTTGCACATTCAAAGATGGCGCTGATAAAACTATTCATGCTGGCCTGCACTTTTCTTTTGCTTGTCTGTCGTTGATTTTGATGAAAGAAAATATTTATAAAATCAATTGTACACGTGGTGTGTTTCATCGTGAACAAGGCTGCGAGGGGCAGCTGAAACGCGTAGATGAAATTTCCTTGAATGAATTAAATAAGAACTTTTAAACCATCGCAATTGGAGTGCCGCTTTAATGTCCTTACCGGGGACGTGCTTTTTCCTTGATATATATGTATATATATATATATTTTTTTTTTCACCAATTGCCCAGAGCTTTGAGGGAGCACTCGACGATCTTGCCTGCTATCCAGCATAACCTTTCACACTGCCACGGTGACGGGTGATTTTTGAAACTCCCAACGCGTTTCGAGGCATGGCGCCTCTTCATCCGGGGCTTGGCTTCACACACTGGCGCAATGAGGTTTCCTTAAATGCATGTATTTCATTAGTTGAAGCATGCTGGGACTTGTAGACTGAAAGGAAAAAAAATATATTTATTACCCACAGTGGGTCCAGTGCGCCAGTGCAATTAATTCTACTTGGCTGCCCTGCCGGGGGCGGGAGCACCACCTTTTGAAGAGGGGCTGTGACTGGAACCTTCCTAAAGTCAATCAGCGCAGGAAGCCTTAAGTAAAGTGTTCTCCTGAAACATCACGGATCCTACTAAGGAAAAAAGCTTTAATATATGAAACGATAACAGAAACCCACCAAGGGAAGAGTAAATGCTCGAAGAGGGACTACAGGTCCCAAAATGCTTTGCAATAGACGATGTACTAAACCAAGCCCACTGTGGGTAATGAACTAATCAAATATGCAAATAAATGAAAATAGAAGAGAGCTTCTTCTGTTTCTCGTTTCAGCAAGCCTGTGAACAAGATGTGAGAGACATCGAAACGCGTCAGGCGATCACACGATTTTCCGCGATGCCATGGAGACTGAAAAGTGAAGTCCTGAGGACGGCTTCCTGCCGAGTGACCTGCCAAGCTTTCGGGCCTTTGTTTAACATAAATTCTACTCGGCTGCCCTGCCGGGGCGGGAGCACCACCTTTTGAAGAGGGGCTGTGACTGGAACCTTCCTAAAGTCAATCAGCGCAGGAAGCCTTAAGTAAAGTGTTCTCCTGAAACATCACGGATCCTACTAAGGAAAAAAGCTTTAATATATGAAACGATAACAGAAACCTACCAAGGGAAGAGTAAATGCTCGAAGAGGGACTACAGGTCCCAAAATGCTTTGCAATAGACGATGTACTAAACCAAGACCACTGTGGGTAATGAACTAATCAAATATGCAAACAAATGAAAATAAAAGAGAGCTTCTTCTGTTTCTCGTTTCAGCAAGCCTGTGAACAAGATGTGAGAGACATCGAAACGCGTCAGGCGATCACATGATTTTCCGCGATGCCAAAGAGACTGAAAAGTGAAGTCCTGAGGGACGGCTTCCTGCCGAGTGACCTGCCAAGCTTTCGGGCCTTTGTTTAACATAAATTCTACTCGGCTGCCCTGCCGGGGGCGGGAGCACCACCTTTTGAAGAGGGGCTGTGACTGGAACCTTCCTAAAGTCAATCAGCGCAGGAAGCCTTAAGTAAAGTGTTCTCCTGAAACATCACGGATCCTACTAAGGAAAAAAGCTTTAATATATGAAACGATAACAGAAACCTACCAAGGGAAGAGTAAATGCTCGAAGAGGGACTACAGGTCCCAAAATGCTTTGCAATAGACGATGTACTAAACCAAGCCCACTGTGGGTAATGAACTAATCAAATATGCAAATAAATGAAAATAAAAGAGAGCTTCTTCTGTTTCTCGTTTCAGCAAGCCTGTGAACAAGATGTGAGAAACATCGAAACGCGTCAGGCGATCACACGATTTTCCGCGATGCCAAGGAGACTGAAAAGTGAAGTCCTGAGGGACGGCTTCCTGCCGAGTGACCTGCCAAGCTTTCGGGCGTTTGTTTAACATAAATTCTACTCGGCTGCCCTGCCGGGGGCGGGAGCACCACCTTTTGAAGAGGGGCTGTGACTGGAACCTTCCTAAAGTCAATCAGCGCAGGAAGCCTTAAGTAAAGTGTTCTCCTGAAACATCACGGATCCTACTAAGGAAAAAAGCTTTAATATATGAAACGATAACAGAAACCTACCAAGGGAAGAGTAAATGCTCGAAGAGGGACTACAGGTCCCAAAATGCTTTGCAATAGACGATGTACTAAACCAAGCCCACTGTGGGTAATGAACTAATCAAATATGCAAATAAATGAAAATAAAAGAGAGCTTCTTCTGTTTCTCGTTTCAGCAAGCCTGTGAACAAGATGTGAGAGACATCGAAACGCGTCAGGCGATCACACGATTTTCCGCGATGCCATGGAGACTGAAAAGTGAAGTCCTGAGGGACGGCTTCCTGCCGAGTGACCTGCCAAGCTTTCGGGCCTTTGTTTAACATATATATACTTTATATGGATGTGTTTCTCAATGGAAGTATTTTTTCCATGTCTATGTTTCAGTATCACAGCTGATGCACATGAAAACGTCACAGATCTGCACTTTAAATGTTGTAACCGCTCCCTCAACTGTGTCATGTGATCAAGGCCCCACGCGGGCTGAAACGCGTTATGGCGGCGGTGGTGTTGGGCATGCAATAAATTAGAAATTGCACCATTATTTGGGTTTGCTTCGTCTGTTACACGATATTCCTACCTTGGTAGAGAGACGAGTCTTGCTGCATATATATATATATATATATACACATACATATATATATATATATATATATATATATATATATATATAGATAGATATAGATATATATAATATCTGCAAGGTACATAGATGTGGAATTAGCAAGAGTAAATCTATTCCTACCTAGTTGTTACCTTCTTGATATTTTGGCCCCCAATAGTTTCGACACAATAGTCTGTCCACACGTTATTTACAATTCCGATATTCTGTCAGTGATCCTGACCGACGGATCTGATTGAAGGGTTGTTTTTTATTTGAAAAGTGAGACAGTTAGTCTCCTTAGACCTTCAAAGGTGGTGCAGAACAAGAAAATCTTTGGACCTATTTAGAACTGCATGCATTTTTCCAGACGTATGCCCTCAATGTGAATGGACACTTAGTTTCAATGGGTCTGAATGTCACCAAAAAATCCAGGTGAAAGTCCGAGCTAAAATGAGAAATTACTGGGGAAATCTGACCCAGAATTTCCGACTCCCCTTTATTTCCTGGTTTCTAAGTGGGACCTCAGGGCCCAACTTGTATTTGGCTAGATATGTCCTACTGTTTGAGTTACTGGTATGTCCAGTTTCCTTGACTCTGGTGATAGGCAAAAGTGGTCCGTCTTCAAGGACACTTTTAATGCGGGCCTTAGTGGTTCTGAAAGATATTCTGCAGGGTCAGTACACTTACATGCAGTGATCTACCTCCAAACCTTTTATACTTGGATGAGCAATTGGAGAGAAAGGTGTGGCGGGCATACCAAAGGGAGAGCGTTGGTTTGCATAGCTTGAAAACCTCGGCTTGTAGTCTTGGGTTCCAGCTGTTTTGGGGTTTATGGGTGGTGCACAGGGTGTAGAGATTGCATTGAAGGCTTGTTACTGCATTTGCAATATGATCAAAGTGTTGAAGGCCAAATGTGACCTGGACCATGGGGTTCAGGTCTCTCTGCAGTTTGGAGAGAACTTTGGTATGCTCTGGTGATACAATAATCTCTATAGGACAACACTACAGCCAGTATAAAGGAAATTCTGTGTGCTTTTTTTAGTATTGGAAGGACTAATCATAGTTGGTCAAAGACAACAGACCATATTTGGGTTACCTACTTTACTAGAACTGTGGATTTTTCCAAGCTCTAACAGAGCCCCACCCTAAACACAGGAAAGAAGAGGAGTGTATATCCATGCAGAGTTTGAAGATACCAAGCCCTGCAGCACCCACACTCCACAAAGCAGTTTGCAGAGCCAAAGTAGGACATTAGAAGCAATTGATCCCAGGCCAAATGACTGCGGCCCAGTAGCCCCTGCTTGCCCCATATCCAATCGAATGTAGCCTGACACAGATCTCATACCCGGAAGAGGATCAGAATTTAGAATATTCACAATGAAATATTACAGGGATAAAATCACGTCGGAGTGTATCTGGATTGAAGTTCCACACATACTCACCTTAAAGAGGAGAACAAGGACTATTACCTAGCAATCAATAAAAATGTCAAAATAAAGTGCCACCACGAACAAATAACAAAATGCACCACAATAAAGTCACATACCATGGAATCAGGACTTTCCAAATTATGGCAAAATAGTGGAAAGTGAAGACAGACTTTCATGTCAGTTCCCTCTATCTGGGGGTCAACCAGTCTGAGATTGTCAGATTACAAAGGGTTCAGAATGCAGCGGCTCGTGCCCTCCTTGGTCTGCCGAGGAGGTGTCCTGCCTCTAATGCCATCCGCCGCCTTCATTGGCTGCCCGTGGCCAAGCGTTCAGAGTTCAAGGCCCTCTGCATTACTTTTAAAATCCTTAACTTTTCATCTCCTTGCATCTTGACTAATCTTCATACCTTCTATAGCCCCTCTCGCCAACTTCGTTCCATGGGACAGAATCTTGTGGCTGTCCCCAGGGTCAGGAGGGCGCGCGCCGGTGGGCGCTCCTTTCGTGTGTTGGCCTCGAAGCTCTGGAATGCGCTCCCCATCTCCATTCGCAGTTTAAAGTCCTACCTGCCTTTTCGGAAAGCTGTGAAAACATACCTCTTCCCTCCGTTATAAGCTGTCTCGTTCTGTGATTTGCTTTGTAGTTTTCTGCGCTCGGCGCCGGGACGCCCCTTTGCTGGGGCAGCCGTGCGCTTTATAAAAGTTTATAACATAACATAACATGTGTGATCAAGATGATGAGGCTGGTCGAAACATGTTGTTTGCAATTTAATGGGCTTACAGTAATGGAAATAAAACAAAATTAAATCCCTCTTTTGATGGCCAACTCTTCGATGAACTGAAGTTTGTGCATGATCTATCTATCTATCTATATATACATATCTATATCTATATTTATCTATATCTATTCTAGTTGGGACAAAAGTTTCCATAGGAAAAGCATTTTTTTGTTTTGCCAATAACTTTGGAGCCGCTCGACAAATCTTAACGAAATTTTTAAAAAACCGACCTCTTTTTGTTTCCGCTTCTTTGTATAAAGTTTCGGGGTGATCCGTCAAGCGAGGGCCAAGAAAAAAGGGGGGTCCCAAAACGCGTTTTCCCCAAGTTATGTCTATTGCTATTTTTTTTTTTCTTCTAACACGACTACAGCCTAAATGGAATTACACTAAGTTTGGCAGAAAGCTAGATGTTGGTCCAGAAAGCGTGATTTGGTGTAAATCTGTTCAGTATTTTCAGACATATTTATGTTAAGAAAATATAGATATCTGGGAGACCAAAATCCTACTGAAATCTGATTGGCTGCCAACACTTCAACCAGGAAGTGTTGGCAGCCATCTTGGGACTCGGCTGAACCGAGTCCCACAAAAATGTAACAAAAAATAAAAGGGGGCAGGGTAGAAAGTCCCTTACCCCCTAGCCTTCTTAGGGGGTCCCACTCCGACCCCGCAGGGCCCAAAAAAACACTTTTTAAAAGCTTTTCAGCAGGATTCACTGATCCGGGTGAATTTTTTTAAACAAAGTGCAGGCTGCTGCGCTTCATTCATTATTGGGCCCCAGGTGGGCCAGGTCCCGGGGGCATTATGCAGATATAGACGGGGGCACAAGCCCCCCTCCTGGGGCTTAATAATGCACCAGGGACCACCACCTCCCGAGGCTTATAATTTCATAAATGGGGGGCCTCTTGGACCCCACCCGCAGCCTCAGGGGCCGCCACCTCCATGGGCCATGTTAGAACAAAGGAGCCCTAGATGGCCCTGGGGACAGCCACCCCCCAGGGCCGGTCCTGCAATGTTCCGGAATGCCCACCCCAGGGACATTGCAGTTTGCTATGGCTTAGCGGGAGCACCGCTCCCGCCAAGCCATAGCAAACTCTGCTCCGATTTGTACAAGCAAAGGACGTCCTTGTGGACCAACTACATCTCATGTTACCTTCAGTAAGTCCCACACTGCGGTAATGCTGAGAGGTCTTCGTGGCCCGCCCCCTTTCTCTACCACGCTGCAAACACACCTCCTGGCGCACTACTAGTTGGGGGATGAAGTCCCAACGGCTGCTGAGGGTCCTTGGGGGCGAACAACCCCACCTGTTACCTCCAGTAAGTCCCACACAGCAGGATTCCGAAGAGGTCTAAGGAGGCCATGCCCCCTTTCTCCACCACTCTGCAAACGCGTCTCCTGGCACACTACTGGTTAGGGATTGAAGTCCTCTTGGATGCTCAGGGACCTTGGGGGTCAAGAAGCCGGTAATGTAAGAATGTGCCTTTATTAGTAAAGTTTGTCTAAATAGCATGTGTTATCGATTCACTTTTATTTTCACTGCTATGCACATATATATTTATATATATATATATATACATAACTAGTTCTGTGGTCAGGTTCACAGAAAACATTAAGCCTTCCTTACTTTTTAGCATTTATACTTCTTGGAAGTGTGCTTATACATATATATAATCTTATAGTTTGGTATGGTCATAACATCTTACTTTATATCAAAAAGAAAACCTGCGAAATTCACTGAAAAAACAAGGGTTAAAATGACTTTATATTTGGGTGAAAATCTTAGTTAAAATGTTACATTTTAAACTCAAATAAACACTGAGATTCACCAATTATAGGTTAACTGAAGTAACTATAACTCACGCTGGTACTGTGGTCCTACCGCGAAATTACATGGGTGCTTTGCTGAGCACCGTGGTAGTACCATGGTACTGCTACACTGTGAGAAAAAAATCTTTTTCATTTGACCTCAGGGAGTGTCCCTCTGGGACCCCCAACGAGGGCCAGTGGGCCTCCTTATTCCTTATTTGTATTTGTTTTTTACGACATCAGAACTGAGTCCCGAGTCAAAATCTGGCAACTTCAACCTTCTCTTCAAGTTGTGGCCAGCCAATCTGACAGTGTGTTTTGACCTTGCGGTACTGTGGTAGTCCCAAGAGAGTACCACACCAGCCGGGAACGTGTGTTTTCAGCTTGCCATACCATGGTCCTCTGCAGTAGTACAGAGACAGTACTCGTTGCTTGATATCTATAATTTGTGAACCTTCATTTTCAAAAAACTACTGAACGGGTTTACACCAAATCACAGAAATTACACTATCTGGATCAAGATTTAGCATTCTGCCAAATTTGGAGTAAATCTTATCAGTCGTTTAGGATTTTGCTGTATCTTAAGTTCCAATGGGAAATTACATGCGGAAAAGCGGTTTGGGATCCACTATTTTTCTTGGCCTCTGCTTGACAGATCGCCTCAAATTTTTCCAGGAAGGATCTTAGGTGGATGAACTTGTTTTTTTGGGAAGTTTTGTGAAAATTCGTCAAATCCATTTTCTATCAAAACCTGGTCCAATCTATAACTACACAGTGGCTGCTGCAAGTGTGCAATATGTGTGTGTTTATTCTTTTTCTTTGTTCTCTGTCTCCAATTCTCCTTTCCCTCCTTTTTCTGCCCTTTCTCTCTCCCTCTTGTTCTGCGAGTCTGTACCTCGCTTGCTCTTTCTCTCTCTACCTCTCTCTCTCTACCTCTTCCTCTTCCTTTCGAAGCTGTGAAATGTTCAGAAATGTATTGCTGGATATTTTCAAATGCAGTTATTTCGCACAATATACATCCCAAACTCTGTACTGAAATTCAATACCAGATGAAATTAAAAACGACCTTTTGTGTGGATTAATCTTCCAACTAGCAAATCCCATGACAAAGGAATCTCTAATTGCGAAAAATGGATTTCAAACGGAATGACTTCTCCTTTGTTGTCAAAGACTCCTGAAGAGTAAATCAGGAATAAAGAGAAACATATTTCCAAAGACATTTCTTGGTAAAAAAATAATCCCTGGCTCATTATGTACCCGTGAAAGAGTGTATCTTCATGGAATGCTTTCAAAGTATGCCCTTCGCATGCTGGCGCGTGCTGTGGTGATAATAGATAAATAGAATCCAGACGTGCTTCCTCCATTGGATCTGATCAGCTGTCAGGGCACCTGGAAAACAGTTGACTATTATTAATTGCTAGTGGGCCCTTGAGATATTAACATGACTGTGGAGTACAGGGGTATCAGTCGACTCCTTTAACCTTGAGCAGCAGAGATAGATTGCATTCCTAGCTTCTGGTGAATCTTTGAACAGATATCCATGGTATTAATGTGTAATGCTGGCACCTCATGTATGCGATGCATGTTCTTTATGTTCTTGGGCTGAAAATGAACTTCTGTGTACATGTGATTTGTACAAAACCAGCTCCTCTTAAGCCTTATAGGAGTTATTTAAGATGGGGCCTCTAGCTGGAGACATTACTTCTCTGCTAGAGTCTGTCTTCTGTTGACTGGTGGAATTGAGACCTATTTTTGCGGGTGGGCTGTGCAGGGAGGGTGACAGCAGTGAGCACTGCTTTGGGTGGGGTCTGGATGGGGGGGGGGTAATGTGCTCTGTCACACCAGGTATCAAAGAAAGTTAGCCAATTGGGCAAGGAACTTGTGTCATTTACAGCTCAGCAGCAAAGAAAGCAGGGGATGAGGGGAGGGGCTTAGACTGGGTGGGGGGGGCGTGTTACACCGCCTTAAAAATACATCCTCAAAATGTAGTAAATAGTTGGGTAAAAATACGTTCAGTTGGGTATGGTGACGTATCCTTCAGATTCCACCTTGAATTTTCACATACACACAGACAAAAACACACACACACACTCGCTCTGTCTCTTTTGAAGGTCTCCAAAAATGTAGGTTAGTTTGAAAAATATTGTGTTTTAAGAGCTCCTAACGCACTGTACCTTAAGTCCCCTAATGCCTGCTTCTCATATAATGTATTTTCACAAGATAATCCTGTGTGATTGTTGCGAAATCTGATAATCACCCCCTCTAATCTTACTGACCAAGCTATGCCCCTGGATGAGGGATTTATAGCTCCAGTCATTGCTCTGGGCCCCAAGTGCTTGTTGATCACCATGTATACCCTTTGCTCGTTTGTTGTTACGGTTTTGTGAGAAAATCAGTCTATCTTAGTGTTTCTTTTGATTTTGAACTGGATTTTCGACCTCTGCTGCAAAATAAGGCCTACTAAACAGGCCTCAGTCTCATCTGCTGTATTAAAAATGCATGCCTTTATCTTACAGTGCGGTTCCTACTATATTAAGCATGCCTGAATTCTTACAAAAACAACAATTGATGGACAGAATGCAGAACAATGTCATACATTCACCCCAGTACAGAGATCTGGGCCTCAATCCATCGTTTTTTTGCTCACCATGCCATTTCAGTTTGAACCCAGCCACATGCAAATCAGTCTTGACCCTGTGCCCTATGGGAACAGTCCAGCCCGAATTGCCAGGCCAGGTCCTCCCTGGACTGGAAACAAGCATCCTAGGACCGGTTTCGGGGTTTCACCCCTCTTCAGCCAGGATAGCTTGACTCCAGCGGCATGGAGAGCACGGGACCCACGTCTGGGCATACCCATCCCACTCAGGGTGACAAATGCAAAAACAACAATTGATGGACAGAATGCAGAACAATGTCATACATTCACCCCAGTACAGAGATCTGGGCCCAAATCCATCGTTTTTTGCTCACCATGCCATTCCAGTTTGAACCCAGCCATATGCAAATCAGTCTTGACCCTGTGCCCTATGGGAACAGTCCAGCGCGAACTGCCAGGCCAGGTCCTCCTGGACTGGAAACAAGCATCCTAGGACCGGTTTCGGGGTTTCACCCCTCTTCAGCCAGGATAGCTTGACTCCAGCGGCATGGAGAGCACGGGACCCACGTCTGGGCATACCCGTCCCACTCAGGGTGACAAATGCAAAAACAACAATTGATGAACAGAATGCAGAACAATGTCATACATTCACCCCAGTACAGAGATCTGGGCCTAAATCCATCGTTTTTTGCTCACCATGCCATTCCAGTTTGAACCCAGCCATATGCAAATCAGTCTTGACCCTGTGCCCTGTGGGAACAGTCCAGCCCGAACTGCCAGGCCAGGTCCTCCCTGGACTGGAAACAAGCATCCTAGGACCGGTTTCGGGGTTTCACCCCTCTTCAGCCAGGATAGCTTGACTCCAGCGGCATGGAGAGCACGGGACCCACGTCTGGGCATACCCGTCCCACTCAGGGTGACAAATGCAAAAACAACAATTGATGGACAGAATGCAGAACAATGTCATACATTCACCCCAGTACGGAGATCTGGGCCTAAATCCATCGTTTTTGCTCACCATGCCATTCCAGTTTGAACCCAGCCATATGCAAATCAGTCTTGACCCTGTGCCCTATGGGAACAGTCCAGCCCGAACTGCCAGGCCAGGTCCTCCCTGGCCTGGAAACAAGCATCCTAGGACCGGTTTCGGGGTTTCACCCCTCTTCAGCCAGGATAGCTTGACTCCAGCGGCATGGAGAGCACGGGACCCACGTCTGGGCATACCCGTCCCACTCAGGGTGACAAATGCAAAAACAACAATTGATGGACAGAATGCAGAACAATGTCATACATTCACCCCAGTACAGAGATCTGGGCCTAACTCCATCGTTTTTTTGCTCACCATGCCATTCCAGTTTGAACCCAGCCATAGGCAAATCAGTCTTGACCCTGTGCCCTATGGGAACAGTCCAGCCCGAACTGCCAGGCCAGGTCCTCCCTGGACTGGAAACAAGCATCCTAGGACCAGTTTTGGGGTTTCACCCCTCTTCAGCCTGGATAGCTTGACTCCAGCGGCATGGAGAGCACGGGACCCACGTCTGGGCATACCCGTCCCACTCAGGGTGACAAATGCAAAAACAACAATTGATGTACAGAATGCAGAACAATGTCATACATTCACCCCAGTACAGAGATCTGGGCCTAAATCCATCGTTTTTTTGCTCACCATGCCATTCCAGTTTGAACCCAGCCATATGCAAATCAGTCTTGACCCTCTGCCCTATGGGAACAGTCCAGCCCGAACTGCCAGGCCAGGTCCTCCCTGAACTGGAAACAAGCATCCTAGGACCGGTTTCGGGGTTTCACCCCTCTTCAGCCAGGATAGCTTGACTCCAGCGGCATGGAGAGCACGGGACCCACGTCTGGGCATACCCGTCCCACTCAGGGTGACAAATGCAAAAACAACAATTGATGGACAGAATGCAGAACAATGTCATACATTCACCCCAGTACAGAGATCTGCGCCTAAATCCATCGTTTTTTTGCTCACCATGCCATTCCAGTTTGAACCCAGCCATATGCAAATCAGTCTTGACCCTGTGCCCTATGGGAACAGTCCAGCCCGAACTGCCAGGCCAGGTCCTCCTGGACTGGAAACAAGCATCCTAGGACCGGTTTCGGGTTTCAGCCCTCTTCAGCCAGGATAGCTTGACTCCAGCGGCATGGAGAGCACGGGACCCACGTCTGGGCATACCCGTCCCACTCAGGGTGACAAATGCAAAAACAACAATTGATGGACAGACGTGGGTCCCTTGCTCTCTTTGCCACTGGATTCAAGATAGCCTGGCTGATGAGGGTTTTGAACCCGAAACCGGTCCCAGGATGCTTGTTTCCGGTCCAGGGAAGACATGGCTTGGCAGTTCGGGCTGGACTGTTCCCATGAGGCACAGGGTCAGACTGATTTGCATATGGCCATGTCTGAACTGGGGTGGTGGAGTGAGCTAAAGAATGATGATGGATTAAACCCAGATCAGTTGACTGGGGGTGAGTGTTTGATTTGCTCTAGCGCTCCGCCCATCATCCCCTTTGGTATCGCTTTGTTTGCCCTATGTTGGCAGGGTATGCCCAGACGTGGGTCCCTTGCTCACTTTGCCACTGGATTCAAGATAGCCTGGCTGATGAGGGTTTTGAACCCGAAACCGGTCCCAGGATGCTTGTTTCCGGTCCAGGGAAGACATGGCTTGGCAGTTCGGGCTGGACTGTTCCCATGAGGCACAGGGTCAGACTGATTTGCATATGGCCATGTCTGAACTGGGGTGATAGAGTGAGCTAAAGAATGATGATGGATTAAACCCAGATCAGTTGACTGGGGGTGAGTGTTTGATTTGCTCTAGCGCTCCGTCCATCATCCCCTTTGGTATCGCTTTGTTCGCCCTATGTTGGCAGGGTATGCCCAGACGTGGGTCCCTTGCTCACTTTGCCACTGGATTCAAGATAGCCTGGCTGATGAGGGTTTTGAACCCGAAACCGGTCCCAGGATGCTTGTTTCCGGTCCAGGGAAGACATGGCTTGGCAGTTCGGGCTGGACTGTTCCCATGAGGCACAGGGTCAGACTGATTTGCATATGGCCATGTCTGAACTGGGGTGGTGGAGTGAGCTAAAGAATGATGATGGATTAAACCCAGATCAGTTGACTGGGGGTGAGTGTTTGATTTGCTCTAGCGCTCCGTCCATCATCCCCTTTGGTATCGCTTTGTTCGCCCTATGTTGGCAGGGTTTGCCCAGACGTGGGTCCCTTGCTCACTTTGCCACTGGATTCAAGATAGCCTGACTGATGAGGGTTTTGAACCCGAAACCGGTCCCAGGATGCTTGTTTGTGGTCCAGGGAAGACATGGCTTGGCAGTTCGGGCTGGACTGTTCCCATGAGGCACAGGGTCAGACTGATTTGCATATGGCCATGTCTGAACTGGGGTGGTGGAGTGAGCTAAAGAATGATGATGGATTAAACCCAGATCAGTTGACTTGGGGTGAGTGTTTGATTTGCTCTAGCGCTCCGTCCATCATCCCCTTTGGTATCGCTTTGGATTCTTACGGTCAGCAGCATAGCGTACAAAACCAGAGAACAAACACCAGTCACTGAGTTATGATGTTGACTGCCTGCCCCGGAACTGGGGATACCTATTTATTAACTTATGGATGTCATTTCCCGTTCATACCACCTATACCCCTGTAACACAGGTTCATTGTTATAAACACCTCTCCTCCCTCCAGTGGAGCACTCCCTTCACTCCAGAAGTGTTCCCCCATACTACATCCCTCCACAACTTACATCAATTTGCAACAAATTTTCAAGAAAACTCAAAACCTCAGAGGCACAAGACAGCATAGAGTATTCTCAAGCCTGCTACCCCTGTTTCATATTGTAAAGTCTCTGAGGTGGTTGGAGGGTGCAGGATTGCTTCTAAAACTGTAATGGCATTACTGATCTCAGGGAACACCGCACATGAGCTTCTCCTTACCCTTCTGGGTGGTAGGTGCTATCAGGCACAGACCTATCCGACAACTCTTCCCACATGTCCGGAACAGGATAAGTTGTTACATCAGCAGATCTTAACTCTCAGTTGTCTCCATACACACTGGGGCCTATCACAGCTTTCCCAGTCCCCAGGTCTTGATACTTCATTGACAAGGATACATCCTCGTAACTTCTTTGCTCCCACGCTGAGAAGTGACCATGGTGCCTTGCGGTTTTGAGACCCGTCACAGCTCCGGCTCAAACAGCATTCTGAATTTGCTCCCTGGATAGCTATACTTAACAAGGACCACACCCCCCACTTGGGAGTCTGACAATCCGGCCAGGCTCTTGGAGTTGCATCGATTGTTGGATGCTTGCAGTCGTCGGAATATTAGTTGATTCTCCAAGTGCATCCTGCACCCAGCTCGGTGGTGTGGGATGCACTCTCGAACCACTCGCCTCATGCAGGCCAGACTCAGGAGCCAGCCTAGTAATTGTATGGGGAGTCTGCCGATATTCCTGCAAGAAAGAATACATGGCTCACTCTGGGGGGTGCTGGTCATGGTGTGCAGTTCGGCTCACTTTGTTCATGCTTCGCATGAAGCATTCAATTTCCCCATTTGCTTGGGGCCAGTGGGACGTGATCTTTCTGTGTTTTATGTCCTAGGATTTAAAATACTCTGACACGTCTTGACCATGGAATGGATGCCCATTTGCAGTTTGCCGTTCTTGTACAAGGCCATAGCTGTCCAATAACTTTTGTAGTTTGGGCAAGATCTCACTGGCTGCTGTGGTGGATACTATATCAACTTCTGGGTACTTGAAAAGACATCTATGACAACCATCAATTAGCGCATATCTGGCAAGTTCCCAGAGTCCAAACTGGTGAACACCTATGGGTTCCAAGGTCCCTCTTTCATAATAATTGGGGCTGGCGGGTTAGGTCTACCAGGAGCTTGGCACGGGATGCAGCTCTTTTTAGCAGTCTCCACAAGCTGATCAAGCAGAAGAACTATACCATTTGTCTTTCGTGACTTTTCGTTTTCAGCATGTCTTGATTGCCCACATGTGCTAGCTGGATGGCTTGGGCTTCCAGGCTGTTAAGAATGACCAGGCAGTGGCCTCGTAGCAGGCCTCCTCCTTTATCATTCACCACCTCATGATGTACATTGTACAGTGCTTCCAGGGTCCTCCTAGCTCCTGCCGTCCTTTGTCCCCAAGGAGACATCAGGATTTCCCATTATCTGAAAGCACTTATCTTTTCGAGTGGCTGTTATAATGGCATCCATTGTCTTGGGTCGGGGTCCCTCCTCCACATACCTAACATATTCCACCCTCTCTAGGGCCTCACAGTCCTTTTACAAAGACACCACGTGAGGATGCTGGGATAGATAGTCGGCCGGGTTGTGGGAACCCCGTGTGTATTCCACTGTAAAGGAATATTCCTGTAATTGGAGCCTCATTTTTCAATGCGGGGTGGGTGGCAGTTTGGACACCGACTCTTGAAACAACACTTCCAGGGGGTTGTGTTTGGTGATTACCACAAACCGGTGCTCCGTAGACATAAAGATGAAAGTGACAGCAGCCCCAGTGTATTGCAATGGCCTCCCTCTTGATATGCGAATAGTGCTGTTCCGTGGGGGTCAGTGCTCTACTAGTGTAGGCCACTGGGGCCCACTCCCCACAATCCTGTTTCTGGAATGAAACTGCACCCAACCCAGTGGTGCTTGCATGAACAGAAAGCTTAGTATCTTTCTTTGGATTGAAATAGGCCAGAGTTGTGTTGGCCGACAGGGCATCCTGGGTCTTTTGGAATACTTTCTCATGATGCGCTACTCATGTCCATCTAGCGGTGGCTTTTGTGAACTCTTGCAGTGGCTTGGTGACTATTTTCAAGTCTCTGATGAGCTGCTTATAGTAGTTCACTATCCCCAGGAAGCTGTGGACTTCTGAGACACAAGAAGGGGCAGTATTGCTGTCACACACTTATAAGGATCTGGGGCCACACCAAATGCCAAGAACAAGTATCCAAAAAACTGATACTATTCCTTAGAAATTCCCATTTTTCCTGTGAAGCATTAACCCATTGTCTTGAAGTCTCTGCAACACAACCCTCAACCAAGCGTTGTGCTCATCTATGGCTGTGACGTTCACCAATATGCCATCACTCACATTTATGACTCCCGGGAGATCACCTAGCATATCCCATATAGTGTCCTAGAACACTTTAGCTGTGCTCTACATGCTGAAGTTGAGTCTTTTGTACCTCCGGAGGCATTCATGTGTTGAAAATATTGTTACGTAGTGGGAGGCTGGGTGCAGTAGTTGGTGGGAGCCTGAGCGGTGGCCTATTTTCGACAGTCAGGCACCTCCGCTTAGCTCACTGATAATGGCATCAACCATCGGAGTGAGGTGCCATTCTCTCTTGATGACTACATTCGGTAGCCTCATGTTCACACATATTCGCACCTCTCCTGGCTGTTTGGGCTTTTTTGTGACTATGATCAGAGACACCCATGCCGTGGGACCATCCACTTCCTCAATTACATCTGCATCCTCCAGCTTTTTTAACTAGCCTCCACTTTATGTCCAAGATGGAATGCAACTCTGCATTGTCTTAGAGCAACCAGTTGGGCTCTAAGGTTGATGTGAAGGGCTACCATCTTGTTCTCGAGGCACCCAATCCCCTCAAATATGCCCTGGAATTCTGCAAGGATGTCCTCCAGCTTTCTGATGTGCACTTGAAGAGCAAACTGAACAACATGGAAATCCTCTGCATTTCTGCAGCCTGTAGCCTTCTTGGGTGACGTACACAGCAGTGGAGATTGACATCTAATTACGAGTGATGTTAGTGATGAATTGTCTTTTTATTGATAGCGGGCATATCTGGCCATATTCGTTTACCCTCACTTTCGTTGGGTTGAGTAGTGGGATCCGCTCTGCAACAAACTGCTCCTGGTGCTGTTTCGCTGTCCCTGGCCCCTAACCTGCACTAGCGCACTTTGGCCCCGCTCCCTGGAGGACGCTACAAGGCACAGAGCCGGCACCGCGACGGCGGGATCCGCTCTGCAACAAACTGCTCCTGGTGCTGTTTCGCTGTCCCTGGCCCCTAACCTGCACTAGCGCACTTTGGCCCCGCTCCCTGGAGGACGCTACAAGGCACAGAGCCGGCACCGCAACGGCGGGATCCGCTCTGCAACAAACTGCTCCTGGTGCTGTTTCGCTGTCCCTGGCCCCTAACTTGCACTAGCGCACTTTGGCCCCGCTCCCTGGAGGACGCTACAAGGCACAGAGCCGGCACCGCGACGGCGGGATCCGCTCTGCAACAAACTGCTCCTGGTGCTGTTTCGCTGTCCCTGGCCCCTAACCTGCACTAGCGCACTTTGGCCCCGCTCCCTGGAGGACGCTACAAGGCACAGAGCCGGCACCGCGACGGCGGGATCCGCTCTGCAACAAACTGCTCCTGGTGCTGTTTCGCTGTCCCTGGCCCCTAACCTGCACTAGCGCACTTTGGCCCCGCTCCCTGAAGGACGCTACAAGGCACAGAGCCGGCACCGCGACGGCGGGATCCGCTCTGCAACAAACTGCTCCTGGTGCTGTTTCGCTGTCCCTGGCCCCTAACCTGCACTAGTGCACTTTGGCCCCGCTCCCTGGAGGACGCTACAAGGCACAGAGCCGGCACCGCGATGGCGGGATCCGCTCTGCAACAAACTGCTCCTGGTGCTGTTTCGCTGTCCCTGGCCCCTAACCTGCACTAGCGCACTTTGGCCCCGCTCCCTGGAGGACGCTACAAGGCACAGAGCCGGCACCGCAACGGCGGGATCCGCTCTGCAACAAACTGCTCCTGGTGCTGTTTCGCTGTCCCTGGCCCCTAACCTGCACTAGCGCACTTTGGCCCCGCTCCCTGGAGGACGCTACAAGGCACAGAGCCGGCAACGCATCGCGGGACGCGCGCGGGCTCGGCACGGGCGAAGACCGGGCCAAGACGGGCCCGTCTTAGCCCGTCAGAGTCCGGAGGAGGCTGGGCTGGGCCAGGTCCCTTGGCTTGAATTGCTTTGTATGTGCGCTCATTAAGACTGTATTATTTAGTGAATGCTTAACTGTTAGATTTTGTAAGACCTTCCCCCCCGATCGTTCAGTTTTAAATAATAAGTAAACACGGTGTGCTGTGTAGTGGGAAGTACATATCATTAGCTTAACCTCAAGAAATAGTAAAATGGGGAAGAGGAAAATTCAAAGTGTGAGCCTAGTACAACCTGGCAGTAAATCAGCAGATGTGAATAAAACTATTTTGAAATATCTTAAGGGGGCGGTTGGAGCACTAGATAAACAAATATCCACGGTTGAGGAGTCCATAAAAGGGAACTCTCAGGAAGTGGATATTACGAGTAAAACCATTAACCTACAACAGACGGAGTTTGAAGAGGCGGGGGAGAAGGGGCCTTTGGGAATTCATAATAGGGAGCTTACTAACGGTTGCATCCAGACTAGTGGTGAAGAGAATATTATCAGTGATCTGGATGCTGAGCGGTCGCCACCATCTAAAAAATGCCGCATCCCGAAATTAAAAAAGGGCCGAGTAGCCCAAAGGTTTTGATACAGAATGTTCCAACTGGGCAGAACCCGCAGATGCTGGTAGCAGAGAACAAACAGGAGAACAAACAGGGGAATAGTAACTTGATACAGTCCAAAAATAAAGGTTTGGATAGGAAAATTAAAAAAGGAGGGGGAAAGGGAATTTTAACGTGGCTGTAACCAATACAGGGAATGAATTAGTTGATCTAGGTAATTTTATTAAACAATCGTTTGAGGCTGTAGAATTAAGATTAGCCAAAATAGAGCTGGACTTGGCATTATTGGTTAAAAATCGAGATAGGCCTCCTATAGTGGACCTCAAGGATAATATAAAAGATCCAGAGAGAAGGAGTGACATCCCTAACTTACGCCATCTGAACACAAAAGATAATAACAATGAACAGCCAGTTAGGATTACTGATAGGATGGATACATGTCAGGATAACAGTCAACAGAGGGAATCAGGTTTAAATACAGGGAAAGAGAAGATAACATTACCAGAGCAATTGGAGAATAGGCAAATCTTAAATTTGCCTCCTGCGGCGCAACCTTACTCAGTGGTTCTGATAAATGTTCCCCGTTACTTGAAGGAGAAAAGGAAACCTGGGACATATTGAGAAATAGGACCATACATTTCTTGGGAATAAGAACGGGTCTAGTCCAGGATATGTTTTCGGCATTTAAGATGGTTAGAAGGGTCGCTTGGGTAGGAACAATTGGAAAAAATACGCAAGGGGATTGCATAGTCCTTTCATTAGGAAGTCCTACTCTGGTCCGGGAAATTTTCCATAGGCTGGGTAACAATAGTGATAATTTGGAAGTAGGTATTAGGGTATATCCCTTGAGCTTTTTCTACCAACCTGGCCCTACAAATCAAATTCGGGACAGGCATCTCCATGCACAGTCCTGGAGAAAGCAGGCACATAGTATAGAGGTTTCCAATAGATTTTTGCCACTCCAATCTCTGGATGAGAATGATTGACTTCAGGTTATTGGGGACGAGTATAATTATGCTGAACAAACTGCATCCCTAGAAATAAATGAGACGATACGAGAGCGTGATAAGGGGGAGTGCAATCCTGTCCCTAGTAGGATAAAGGACTATAGTAATGAGGCAAATAAGGTAGTAGAGGTGGAAGCTAGTGTGGGAGGCTCTATAAATGCTATTAATGATGGTGAGATAAATGAACACACCAAGGGAAGTACAACCCATGATAGTCCAACTGTTTGTGTTTCTGATGGAATACGGGTACTCTTCTGGAATATTGCCGGTCTACAATCAAAAATTAATAATTCTATTTGGTTAGATTTTATACATAGTTTTGACATCTTATGTTTTCAGGAGACCTGGTTATTGAAACAGATTAATTTAGATGGGTATAAGACGTTCCATATACCGGCTGTTAGATCTATGCATGGAAGACACAAAGGAGGTCTGAGTGTTTATATTTCAAACCTGATAACGGTTAGGAAAATAGAAAAGCTTAGCTCAACGAGTTACTACCAATTGTTGGGCATCTATCTGAACTCTCCGGTAGTATTATGTTTAGTGAATTTTTATAATAACATCGAACAGGACGAACTGGGTAGAGTTATAAACTCGCTTAGCGAGGAAATGTACAAATTAAGGGTACCAGATGAAGTTGATGTGATTTTTATATGTGGAGGGGATTTTAATACTGGTATATGTGGTAACTCGGAAAAAGGGCAGTGTGGGCTACATGATGAAGTTGATATGTATATCCCACATTTTATACATAATGTAAGGGGAGATACATTTAATGATTTTATGGCAGGACATGATTTGGGCTTTGCAAACTATCTGAGCACTCCACGCGTCGATTTTACTCCTACCTTTATTGGCAGAGGTTTTGCCTCGCTAATAGATTTTATAATCATTCCCAATAGATACGCAACCTGGTTCGATAAATTTAATACTCACTCCATTACCCTTAGCGATCATCTGCCTCTGAGCATCCGTGTAATTATTCCACATAAAGTTGAACAACCAAATTGTAGTTATCTGGCACTGTCACAAAATATTACCCTAGCGCGCCAAAATGGCTATTCTTTACGATGGGGAAAAAAAATCAAAGTTGAAGAAGTGATGAAACAAATTATAATTAATGCTAATGAACATTTAGCGGTATGTTTACAAGAGAGTGCAGACTATAGTGATATTTTGAGGGCTTATTCCTCTATTACTCTGGAGATCCAAAACTCACTAGGAGCAAAAAAGATGACATCCCAAATAAGGACTAATGGGTGGTTTGACACAAAGTGTACGAAAGCATATAACATGCTGAAGGGCGCCCTCCACAAAGATGTGAGAAATAAGGAGGAAATTAGTGCATGTAGAAAGAATTATAATCTGGCTAGGAAAAATAGGAAAAAAGAAATAAAAGAAGAGGCATGGGACTCGCTTTATGAGGCTTCAAAGAAAAGGGACAGTACTATATTCTGGCGGGCAGTAAAAGCTCCATTTTTTGTAAATAATGAGGGACCCAGGATTGAAGTTGCAATAGACGAGGAGTCTTGGATCAAATTTTTTTCGAGGGTGTATAGTTCCAGGGGGGCAGATAATTGCACAACTGATTATGATCTACAGTTACAAGATGGGCTGGATAGATTTGTGACCATTGGGATAAACATAACACTAGATGAAGTCACAGCAGCTATTAATGAAAGTAAAGGTGGAAAGGCACCTGGGCCAGACGGAGTGCCTATGGATTTATTTAAACACTCTCCAGCACTATGGTCCCCTTTGCTGACACAGGTTTTGAATGCATGCTGCGAGAAGGGCTTCATCAAGACGTGGTCTGAATCTGTGATCATTCCAATTTTTAAAAAGGGAGAACGCGATAACCCTGCTTGTTACCGCCCGATATCCCTCTTGGACTCCCTGGTTAAGGTAGTAGGCAGAATAGTCCTGAACAGACTACAAACTTGGGCGGAGGACAATAACATCTTAAGTAAAGTGCAGTATGGTTTTAGACAGGGGCTGGGGACCATTGAGCAGGTATTGAATTTTATAATGATATCAGGGAAATACACCCAAGCTAAAGAAGGGAAAATGTACGTAGCATTTGTGGACCTTACGTCCGCTTTTGATTGCGTAAACCACGATAGACTATGGGACATTTTGCAGGAATTAAAGGTAGACCCAATTTTAGTTCAGTTTTTGAGACAATTATATAAGGGGGCCTCAGCAAAAGTGAGACACGGAATTGGGGGTGAATGCACTGCGTCATTTCCGGTAGAAAAGGGCGTGAGGCAGGGGTGCGTCCTGGCTCCGTTCCTCTTCTCACTATATACCAACGCGTTGGAAGATGAGTTAACGGCCAGGACAAAAGATCCACCTTACTATAACAGCAAGCCCATAGTATCACTTCTTTACGCGGATGACGCAGTGCTTATGGCCAGAACTCAGTTGGGTCTTCAGAGTGCTCTTAATGCATACATTGGATTTATGGATAGCCGGGGCCTAAAACTTAACATTAAGAAGACCTTTGTGATGACATGTGGGAAAGGGAGAAAAAGTTGCAAAAGTCTCCCTGTGGGAAAAGCTAGGATAGATGCAACCAACACATTTTCCTATCTGGGTGTATTACTGGATCATGCTGGATCATGGAGTCCAGCGGTCAAAAGTAGAACTCTTCTTTTAAAAGGTCAATTGGGGCACTGATGAATTTTTCTATTAAAATGGGTAAAAGACCCCGGGTATCCTCCTTAAAATTTACAAAGCAAAATGTATGAGTGTAGCGATGTACGGGGCTGGTGTCTGGGGCTATCAGGACGTGGCTACATTACAAAAAGAGGAAAATAAGTTTTTACGATTTATATTAGCAATCCCACAGAGTACATCAGTTTATAATTGCCATAGCGAATTGGGGATTCCATACATTTCAGACCTGATAAAGATGCAGCCATTGTTGTTATGGAACAGAGTATGGACGTCACATCACACACAGTTAAATAGAGAGATTATAAGTGATGCTATGAGTTTAACCCACGCAAACAAGATTTTATGGCTAAGGTACATTAGAAGCTTTTTAATAGACATGGGAAAACCTGATTTTTATAGAAACCCTGTTACACTGACCACAATTTCTAGGAAGGAGTTCAAAGTTCTTTGTCAGGATCATCTGGAATCTCTAAGGGCAGCTTCAGAAATGTATAAAAATACAGTTATTAAACATCAGATAACCCTTGTATGTCCCACCATTCAACCTTATTTGGAATGGTGCTCAGGAAGTTATGATAGGTTTGTCCTCACTAGATTAAGATTCGACAACTTCCACCGTTTAGTTAGCTTCCCTATACAAAATGATTGGAACAGCAAGCTTTGTAGGTGCCCCTGTGACGAAATGTCTCCCCAAACGACTATACATGTGATTTTATTTTGTAAATTTTATAAAGTAGAAAGATCTAGATGGATTTTGCCAATGTTGAAGGGCGGGGGATGGAGACAATGTCGACCTGCCTTCCTTTATTTACAAAGATTGGATAATGTTTACTGTGTGGGAGCTATGTCTGGTCTCTTGAAGGCCATTTTGAAAAAAGGAAAAGTATTACATGGGAAACTTAGCATGAGACAGATTGATTTCTAGAACACATGGGGCATCGAGTAATTGAGGATGTGATTTTAAGATTTTAGCGATATTTTAAGATGTATATATGCAAGGTATTAGTCTTTTTAAACAGTAGATTGTATATTCTTTATTGTGTAACTTTTATGATTTTTTTTCTACAAAAAATCGAATAAAGTTTATTTGATTTGATTTGATTTGATTTGAGTAGTGGCTCGGGTACAAGGCTGTCATAGGTTTCTTACGCTATCACATTAATTGAAGCCCCAGTATCGATGATGGCTGTGAGCTTTGTTGACCCTATCAGGACTTGGCACCACTTGGGGGGCCGTATCTTCGGGCAGGCCCGCCCAACTGCAAGCAAGGTCCCACATTGTCATCCATGTTTGTAATTTCCTCTTGATCAGACTCTGCCCCAGGATTGGCCACTGTATTAACTGTCTTAATCTGAACAGCATCAGCGCGTCGGCTTGAGTGGCACACCTTTGCAAAGTGATTTACTTTCCTGCATGCCATGCAGGTTTTTCCAAGCGCTGGACAATCAGCCTGGCAGTGCATGTGGCCACCACAGTTACCGCAAGATTGTTGAGGCAAAGGGCATTACTTTTTTCTGGGCTTTGAATTTATGGATGCAACCAGGTTGAAAGGGTTCTGCTTTAATTGGTTATGTCAGTGCCACCTCCATATGGGATGCCCTTGCCTTCAAACATTCCTTAGATCAACCCAGAGTGAGAATGTCATTGATGGGCATCCTTGGCACTCGGAAGATATGTACCCTGAGCTTGGAGGAAGTGCACCCTTGGATGATCTGTGCGCGGATCTCCTCCGGTTAGTTTGTGAAAGTGCAGGTCACAGCAAGTTCCTTAAGTTGTGCATGAAAGGTGTCCAGCTACTCCTTTGGCTCCTGTCGAGCCGGGTGATATATGAACCTCTCATAATCAGGATTCCCCATGGGCTCAAAACAAGCATTGAGGGCTGCAACCATTGTAGCATACGTGTCGGGAGGTCCAGCCGCTGAGATGGTGCTAGACAATCTATAGGCGTCCGCCACTGCAAGGTGGAGAAGCAGTTCTCTTTGGCATTCAGCGGTGGCAATGAACTACACTTCCAAGTGCTCCAACCATAGCTTCAATTTGGGACCTTTGGTAGATGAGGGGGCCAAAGAAGAGAAACGGTTGACTTGATGGAATGCTTGCCATGCCTCTGAAGTGCAGGAGGACGACTGGTGCTTGGACGCCCTCCCCCAGAAACCTTGGGGAGACTGGACAATCAGGGTCTGTGTGTTATAAAGATTGCATAACTGACCTTCGAGACAGGCACCTCTCAACTGTTTCCTTGCATCAGGCAGACAGTCTTGTTGAATGTTTGACCCTCAGTATGGGTTAGAATGTTCATACAGTCCACAGGCAGGCATGACTCAGTGCATATAATGAAGACGAGAGACCAGGCCTGAAAGCTTCTCACAAGTGGGGAAAATGTATGTAGACTGGGAGACCAAAGACACTGAATCAATGTGATGTGGGCGTCCTCTGGTGGGTGATCAAGGGAACCATGGCCCGTCGCGATCACGATTGGCGCCATGCCCTTCACTTTCAAATGTCCCTCTTCTCTCTCTTATCAAAACCTCCGCTGACACATGAATGTTTGTCTCATTCTCTATTACTGGTTTTCTGCAAATTGCCCACAACTCATTTGCAAGATCACAATCTATCCTCCTTCCTCTGAAAGTCACACCTATGCAACCTAACAATACCTAATCTCCTCTAACTCATCTATTAACTCCACAACCATGTTTATGACCTCCCATACACCCCACTGATGATCACAACATACCACCATTAATTTAGTCCACCATAAAGATACTGGAATGACTGCATGGAAGGGTTTGCTTGAGGGTACAAGACTAATTCCAATCACAATGAACTAACCACTAACCTTTGGTTCCGGATCACTGTGCTGCCCGGCGTAAAGCCCCTCGTCAGGGGTAGTAGGTGATATATAAATGCAATTACAATTGCAATTTTTATCTCCACCTCTGTCAGGATACTTCCTAACAGCACTACCTATGTAAATATGTGTTGTCAGTTATTAATGCCTCCCGAAAAATGAATTGTAAAGATATCAAAGTCAAAAATTAACTTTGATGGAGCACTAGAGAGCCGGCAGACAAGATGGCTACACCTTAGGGAGGCTCTGTCAGCCCGGGAACATTATCCGGCATAATCCTGCATGTCAGAGAAACATTTGCGCCTGAAAACCAGCGGCATGCTCCCATAAAGCCAGCAGGAAGCTGTGGAGATGTTCAGAAGCTGATAGCGTGTAGCCTAGACCTCCGGCGCTGCCTATCCTTATTTGCGGCTCGGGCCCACGAGGCTGCACACAAAATGGCAGAGACCTGTGCGGTGGAGCCCAATCTGCGGAACCTACGGCTGCTGTAGGCGCCAGACGAGCTGGCTGCTGGCGCGAGCCCGGACCGCCGTGATGCGGAGCTGCGGAGCGCAGCGGAGACCAGTTGGGAGCTGCCTGATCTGACGGCTGAAGAGGGCCATCTGCAGAGGAAGCGGCCGTGCTGGAGCGACGGCTGGCCCGGGAGCGGCAGACGAGCGATCCTGACAACTTTCATTGACCTCCCCCTGTTGCTCACCAAGCAGGTGAGAGTTGCTTGGGCTTCTGTGTGCCTCGTGGGAGCCTTAGCCGGGGGCGTACTGAGCGGGGGAGGGGCCGCGAGCCGCACAGCCCGATAGGCCGCAGTTGCGGGACTGCGGGAGACACGGCCGCGTTACCGTCCTGGTTTGGGGCCGCTGCGCTGGGGACCCGCGGGGGGCACTGAGGACCCGAGAATACTGTAGGGCTGGGTCGTGCGCCTGCAACCCCCGCTGAAGTGATCCGGCGTAGTGGACGGAGGGGCCCGACGAACTGCACTGTTTCCCTTCTTTAGCCCGCTGGGCGGGTGAGAGTTGCCTGGGCCTTTAAGCACCTCGCGGGAGCTTTGGCCAGTGGTGTCCTGGGCTGGAGAGGCGGTGCGAGCCGCGCAACCAGGTAGGTCGCTCTCGCGGGACTGCGGGAGGTGCGGCCGCGCTGCTGACCTGGTCCGGGGCCGCTGTGCTGGGGGTCTGTGGGGACTACTGAAGGGTAATACATCTTGAGGGGCTGAATTGTGTACCCACGGCCCAGATTGCAGTGAACCGGGCGCAGAGGGGACTTGGGAGAGGTGGCGAGCCCCGCGCTGACACAAGGAGGGGATTGAACTAAACCGCCGCTAAGCGAGTGAGGCGCTTGGCCTAGTCGGTTTGTAGTGTGTTGGGGCCTGCAGATTCACACAACGCACCTGTGGAGAGCTAGTGGGAGGACCCACGCTGTGCTGTGGGACTGGGATCAGACACAGCTACAAGGCAGACGAGCAGAGGGGCATAAACCCACAGAAGCACCTCACATATCTCACCTATCTGAGGTCCCCTTGCCAAAGTAACTCTCGCTGGTCATCGCGCGGAACAAGTGAAAACCCCCAGAGTTATAAAGTGCAGAATGGGGCACACTAATGGCAAACAAGCAAAGCTACAGTTCTCTAACGCGGAAACAAGCCACTAATGAAGACGCGGAGCCACAAAGGGAGGAAGAACACCCTCCCGCCACCCAAATACAAGACGCAGACATCAAGACACTACTCCTCACTATGTGCCAAAGTCTGTCATCTATTGAATCTAAAATGGATACCATGAACTTGCGCATGGACTTTATTGCGCAAAAACTTGAAAAACATGACGGGTGCATATCGGAGATAGAGCAGCGCGTTTCCTCACTTGAAGACAGCTCTACTACTAACTGCGCAAAGCTACAGGGCATGGAGAAGCTCCTGAAAGTTATAGCTGCCAAAACTGAGGACTTGGAGGCGCGCTCGCACAGAAATAATTTACGCATAGTGGGGGTTCCGGAGTCCACCGCTACAGGTCGCATGGAGGAATACGTGGAGCAAATGCTTCTGGGCCTCTTTGGAGCAGAAGCTTTCTCCAAAGTGCTGGTGGTGGAGAGAGCCCACTGGTCGCTGGTGGCGAGACCGCCACCAGGTGCGCCGCCCCGTCCTATCTTGGCATGAATCCTCAACTATAAGGATCGCGACGCTGCACTGAGGCTTGCCAGGGAAAAGCAAGATCTGATCTATGATGGTGTCAAAATTGCGATATACCCGGACTTCACAGTAGCGGTACAGGAAGTACGGGAAAAATTCATCCCTGTCAAGCGGAAGCTCCAGCAGGCTAATATCCAGTATGCCATGCTCTACCCTGCGGGCCTGCGTGTTCAGCACCGCCGAAAGACACATATTTTCAACAACCCGCAGCAAGCCCAGGACCTTTTAAAATCCTGTATGAAGCGCTCACCTACACCACAAGAGGACGACCCTGGATCACGACGTTCCTCACCGACTCATGAGGAAGACTAAGAACAGACTAAGTAAGATTGGGCACTTTGCCTAGTTCCGGTAAGACTATGCTCCTTGCTCGAACTTAGGACGGCAGGAAGAGCGTGCCGCTCTGAACACTTTGTCCTTATACTTGCATTAATGCGCCCACATAATGCTGTAAAGTAACTTGATGTATCTGTCATATGATAAAGATTTTCCGGGCTCCCTCGCACTACGCAAGTTGCGCTGACGGTCTCTCTGGAGCATATCCCCAGAGGGAATTCCCCTGAAGAATGGTTTGTAATGTTGATATGATATTAGTTGTCACTGTTCAGTTATTAACAGTGCACTCTCAGGTTGCACTTACTAGCAAAATGCGCTCCCTTTATGTTCCGCTGCCATCCCCGGAAAGAGGCAGACTAGGGAGATACACCTATCAATATGTGTAATGTATACTGACTGTGCTGATGTTTACGCGGGCTGGGTGGGATATATTTCCCCTGCGGGTTTGGACCGCAGGGGTGGGAGGGGGGATGGGCAGTTTAGTTAAGGGCTTATGTGTTTGTAATTCATGGCACCGCTTCCTATTTGCACAGATGCAATTACATGTCTTTTTTTACGAGCAGTCTTCATTTGGTAACCCCCATGTGCATTTACTCTCCCAGAGTCCACACAGCAATACATGGCTAACTTAGGTTCGGATAAAGCCCCCACCGTTCATTGTTTAACGTGGAATGTGCGTGGGCTTCGGGACTCCCGTAAACGCAGGCAGGTCTTGCATTATCTTGACAGACATCACATCCAAGTGGCAATGCTGCAAGAGACGCACCTGGCTCCCAAGGTGCCGCCTACATTTGGCAAGAAATGGGCTGCACACAGTTGCTTCTCCTCATACTCAAGGTACGCAAGAGGCACAGCCATTCTGGTTAAAGCAGGCCTGGGGTACTGTTCGTTAGGGTCATTGCAGGACTCCCAGGGCAGATTCAGCTTAATGTGGGGTAGGCTGGCTAGGCACACGATAACACTGGTGAGCTGCTACGCGCCCAACACTGATGATGCTGGCTACTTCAACAATCAATGGGGGTACATACTAGAAATAGGTTCTGCTTATATAGTATGGTGGGGAGACTTTAACTTGGCAATAGATCCGGACATGGATCGCTCATACCTGCATCTACTCTCGCACCCACATGCTGCCAAACATCTCACTGCTATTATAGCTGACCACCAACTTTTTGATGCAGGGAGATCCCTTCATCCAACACAGAGGGAGGGTACTTTTTTCTCAAGTGTCCATTCCAGCTGGTCCCGCCTGGACTGGTTGCTATCTGCTGGGTTAAACACATGGCTCCAAGAGGTGTCGCATTTGGCACGCACTCTCTCGGACCACTCTCCCGTCCTTATGAAGTTATCACCACCAGGTAGCGAATCCCCATACTGCTCCTGGAGGCTTCAGCCCACGGCCTTGCTGGATGGTGCCTTTCGGGAGGAATTGCGTCAGGAAATTGTGGAATTCTTCCCACGCAACATAGACAGTGTCTCCACAGTTGCATGTGTCTGGGAAAGGTTTAAAGTCACTATAAGGGGCCTCTGCATAGCTAAGAGTGGAGTGATCTTGCGCTCCATCAGGGGGACCCTGAATAGATTAGAAAAGGATATCAAACAAATTGAGGAGCAAATTGCCTCTTCACCCCATTCACACTCAAAAGCATGACTTAAAGAGCTGTTAACTGAATATTCATTGGAGACGGAACGCAAGGCTAAATTTCGCTCGAAATACTACACTGCCAGATCTTATGAGGAGGGCGAGCGTCCAGGCAGAGTCCTGGCTGAAGTCAGTAGAATTCCCAGGTTCGCCAACCAGATCCTGGAAATCTCTGATGAGGAGGGCAACAGACACACTGACTCACGCGAAATACTTAACATCTTCTCCAAATATTATACTGCATTATACCACACCTGCAGTCGAGAACCCCCGGACATAGCCTCCTACTTTGAAGATACAGCTCTCGGATGGATCAGCGACTCTCGCGGAGAGTTCTTGGCTGCTGATTTTGAGGAGGACGAAATTCGGGCAGCAATAACAGGTCTGCGCTCGGGCAAAGCCCCGGGACCTGACAGCCTACCTGCCGATTTTTATAAATGCTACATTGACCAATTAGCCCCCATTCTTAAGCAAGTCTTTGAGGAAGCAAGGGATTCCGGGATTCTCACACCGTCCGTGAGACAAGCCTTAATCATATCTCTGCTTAAACCGGGCAAAGAATCTAACAGATGTGAGGCATACAGGCCTTATCGCTAATAAACTGCGACACGAAGATCCTCGCTAAAGTTATAGCCAATCGATTGACCTTGCCAATGGATGGGCTGGTCCTGCCGGATCAGGCGGGTTTTATATCTGGTAGAGCCTCCTCACACAATTTACGTACCACATTCGCACTCCTTCATGACATAGACCCTGAGATTTCGGCTGCTGGGATATTCTTGGACGCCACAAAGGCTTTCGATTCCCTTGAATGGGACTACATGTTTACCATACTAGGCAGAATGGGTCTTCCCCAGCCATTCCTTGCATGGATTAGACTACTATACATCCAACAAGAGGCCGTAGTTCAGATCAATGGCTTGTATTCCAACCCGTCCCTATTAAACGGGGCACGCGCCAGGGGTGTTCATTGTCTCCATTATTATTTGCTCTGGCCGTTGAACCCCTGGCAGCTAAAATAAGACAACACCATAGAGAATATGCTATATTATATCCCTCCCGACAGATACTGATATCATTGTACGCCGACGACATCACCTTATATCTAAGGGAGCCCAACGTCAGCCTCAATCCAATCCTAAGAGAATTTATTAGATTTGGCAACCTGTCCGGCGATAAGGTTGAATTGGAGCAAGTCACAGATCTTCCCACTTACCCCCAACACCACCAGATTATCTCTTGAGTTCCCACTATGTTGGTGTGAGACTGAAATAAAATACCTGGGCGTGACCATAACCAGGAATACGGAGGATACTCTAAGGGCAAATTATGGGGCTGCTATTGAAACGATTAGTAACTGGGTGGACCGCTGGATCGCACTGCCGCTCTCACTGGCCGGCAGAGTGGCCCTGATGAAGATGAACATTCTACCCAAGCTCCTATACCTCTTCATCAACATCCCATATAACCCAGGGCGCACCTTTTTAATACTCTTCGATCTTTACTTATCAAACTGGCGTGGGGCGGGAAGCAGCCCCGGTTAGGATGGAAACTCATGACGCAGCCATTCTCCAGGGGTGGATTCGAAGCACCGGATATGGAACTATATCATCTCAGTGCCCAATCCCATTACACAGTATATTGGCTACATCCACCACCTTTCATGCCACACCTAGCCATTGAGCAGGGATACATGGCACCCACACCCTTAAATTCCTTCTTAGGATCACGTGTCCCTGGGGAGGGAGTGACATACCCTACTGTTACCTGTACCAACAATGCATGGAAGCGCTTTTCTAGAGAAATGGGCAAACCTGTACTCTACTCCCCACTTGTGCCACAGCCGCATCTCCCAGATGCACCTGTCACCCGGGAGACAATATGTCGGGAAATGCTTTGTAAAAGAAACCTAACTACATGGGGCGATCTGTACCAGGAGGGCAGGTTTAAGGAATGCACGGAGCTATTGACTGGGGAGGGAGTTACCCCATTGGAGATATTTCTGTATATACGATTGAAACATGAAATCAGGGCCAGCATCCCGGGCTTCCCACATGAGCCTCCCACTCTAGAGTCATTGCACACAGTGCTCAAGATGACTGGTCCAGCACACACCGTTTCCCAAATATACCAAGCTGAACTGCTAGAAAGGCCACACTTACCATCCGGGGCCAGAGCAGCGTGGGATCAAGATATGGGTACTCCCCTGTCAGATATCCAAAGGACTTACTATTGTGCGCAGACCGAAGACATCACGGCCAGTATTCGGCTGCGAATTATAAATTTTAAGTTCTTGCATAGAATCTATTATACGCCTGCATTGCTATGTAAATATAAGCTGAGAAACGATGATCGCTGTATGAGATGCTGACAGGAGGGTGCAGACTTCCTGCATTTGGCGTGGGCATGCAGCGAAGTTCAGGGGTACTGGCGGGAGGTGCTGGATGCACTATCCAAAATGACTGGGGCCCCGCTTCTGAGGTCCCCCCTACTCTCACTGCTGGGATACACAGCTGATATTCCAAAAACGTATCGGAAATTCATAGCGCTGGGCTTGTTGCTGGCTAAGCGCAGGGTTGCCTGCAGATGGGGCAGGGGGCGCGCCCCCAAGTTCAAAGACTGGCTCACTGATTTCATATATGGTAAAGATCAGCTCACGACATATGCAGACCTGTTGCCAGCTACCTCTTGCCCCAGGGACATCTGGGAACCCCTGGTGGCATATTTACGGGAACAGGACGATTGAAGGTGTGCGCACATGGCTAGATAACTGTGCGGAACTCCCGGAACCAAGTTGTGGCGACTGCATGAGCCCCACCCACAGCAGGTACTGCATGTATTAAGGAAATAACTCTATGGCTAATGCTGTGGAATGTCTGTGCAAACAGAAAATTTCATGCTATAGTGATGGATTGCGGGAGGGGGTGGAGATGAAAACTGTTTATAGATGTTTAAAGACTGTAAATCAGATGTATATATGAAGACTCATTACATGCACTGTGCCTTTTCACGCTTTACTGTACCTGGTGGTGCCTCTGTATTTGTATGTTTGAAAATTCAATAAACAAAAAAATTAACTTTGATTTATGGGAATTTTGATATATGACCTTAACGTTATGTTTTTCATTCGTATACACATATTCCGAATTGGCCTGACCTATCCTAGGACTCACCTCCGCTTGCTATTCATGTAATTGTTCATTTTTTGTTTACAAAATATGTGTCTGCAAATTTCCACAAAGCATTGTGATTATTTGTAGCTTGTGTGGGGACTGTTTCCCTATTGTCATATGAAGCCCTTGTGGGGCCCTGCCTCTCTGCTGTATGAGAATCTCGTCTAAAAGGAAAACAATGTCCCTGGGCATATTTTGCGGCAGCACCAGTATACAGTACCAGCTAGTGGCAGCTGGCGTTACCTGCCTCATCATTAATAGTTCACAAAAGCAGGGTAGGTCAGCTTTGTGATATATAAATAAATTTAGCAGTATCAACTCAGGGCCTTACAAAGAGCCGGGCCTGGCGCAAATAGCCCCGCAACTCTACCCTTGTCATGGCCTGTAATACAGAACAGAAGCGTGTTTTTGTTTCAGTCTTAAGGTATAATTACTACTTGCATAAGAGTAAATGGAGATTTGCTATGCACAATGGGCGTCTTCTTTTTAAAGCAAGTTGCACGTATCAATTATGCAAGAGAAACATTATAGCAAGGGATGAGAATGATATTAAATTCATCTGTGACAATATTTGCACGTTCCCCAGCAGTGACACAGATTTATCAGGCTTAGAGTTATACAAATATACATTAACAGCACTGGCATGACGTTTGTATGTAATTGGCTGCATGTAAGCTTCAATACACATAGCAAATGTTATGATAATACCACATTTCCGAATAAAGCACACAATTAGGAAGACACTTTCCCTGTCTCTTAAGCCATTGCAAGTGTACAATATCTCCTGGTACAAATTACCAGCGCAGCCTCAGCTCCTAACAGCTGACAGCGAGGCTTCCTCGAGGACACTGGATGCAGCGCGAGAGTCAAGGGCACGTGGGGGAGGGACGGCTTAATGGCGGCGCACAGAATAGAAATGAGACAGATAGCGTTACATTTATTTCGATTGGATCAATGCTCGCTATCTCCTTTAAGGAATGGTACACCGGACTAGCAAGCAGGGTAAGAAACAGCAGATCTCAGGTACAGGCAAGCATCCTAGAGTCGCTGACAGCGAGGGCGGTACATCACAAAACATTGCTAGGCCAAGACTTACGCCTATTCTCATTAAAATAAACCGAGCACTCCACAGTACTCCCTCGACCAACAAAACAGGTTTGTTTATGGTTGCTATTTATTTATTATACTATACGTAAAATTGAAATTATGCGTAATTTTCAGCATTCACGCGATGATATTTAAGCAACATTTCACATAATTTCTCTTAAATAGCGATGCATTAAACACCAGAAATTATGTGAACACAATTTAGCACAATTTGACATATTTTATCCTGGTTTTACTGTAATATATTTAGTCGGGTCTTCTTTCTCTCTTTTATATGCTCTCTATTTATAATTGTTTCTATATATTTTGCATTTATGTATTTATTTTGCTCTTTTATGGCCTTTTTGGCCGAAATAAAGATATTAACTGACTGACTGACTGAATTTAAGCAAAAATTATGTGAAATTACAGAATTACGTCACATAGCGTTCTTTAAATTCATTTGGGTAACAATCCTATTGCGGGAGCACTGACACAACATGAACAAACACAATACGAGCAAATCTGATTGACAGCATTTGTGTTGTTTGCACTATTGTTATAGTCTGACGTCTGTCCTTGCATCCTGATTGGTATTTTGCATAATTTTATGTTTCTTAGAAATATCACATAATTACGCTAAAGGAAATGACGTGAATTTCGCACACCCGTAGTATATAGCTCTAACTTGGGTCCAAAGAGCAAAGGAGTGATTCAGTAGGAGCATCAGGCCACAGAGAAAATCTTCAGTAGGATGAACAGCAGGACCTGGCTATAGAGGTGGCTGGTAAGAAAGGTTAAACACACAAAAGGTGATGGAAGGAATGCTTGCACATTGTCTAACAACTAGCAGTCGCTCAGCATAGTACTCCAGCCCATCCTTCTTTTGCTCATCATGACACTTCAGTTTGGACCAAGCCATCAGGACAAAACCGGTCTTGGGTTGATTGTGTTCTGGTTCAGAAAGGACCTGGTTTGGCTGTTTGGGCTGGACTGTTTCTATTGGAGAAGGCGAAGTCTGATTTGCATATTGCTGGGTCCAAACTGATGTGGCATGGAGGGCAAAAGAAGGATGGATTAGAATGATACACCGAGCAATTGCTAGTGGTTAAACTTATTGCAAGCATTCCTCCCATCACCTTTGATGTGTTTGATGTACCACTTTGAGTTGCAAGGGTAGGCCCAGATATGGATCTAATGCTCACTGTGTCACTGCAACTAAGCTACACCTGATTGATGAGCCCCAAAAAGGGCAAATTGGTCTTGGGTTTCTCGTGTTTCAGGTTCAGGGAGGACTTGGCCTGGCAGTTCGAGCTGACTGTTCCTATTGGAGCAGGGTCAAAAAGTATTTGCATATAGCTGGATCCAAGCTGAGGCGGCATGGTGGGCATAAGAACAATGGGTTGGAATGCTACCTTGAGAGACTGCCAGTGGTTAGACTAATTGCAAGAATTCCTCCCGTCACCTTTTGTGTGTTTCATGAACCGCCCTAAGTGACAAGGGTATGCCCAGAAATGAGTCCCGTGCTCACTGTGCCACTAGAACTAAGCTACACCCAACTGACGAGCCCAATCAGGATGGAATCAGTCTTGGGTTGCCTGTGTTCTGGTTCAGAGAGCACCTGGCCTGGCAGTTCGAGCTGGACTGTTCCTACTGGAGCAGAGTTAAGACTGGTTTGCATATGACTGGGTCAAAACTGAGTTGGCATGGTGGGCAAAAGAACAACATGTTGGAATGCTACTGTAATGGATTGCCAGTGGTTAGACTTATTGCAAGCATTCCTCCCATCACTTTTTGTGTGTTTGATGGTCATAATGGTAATCAGCTATAATCCTGGCAAACAGTCCTGAGGCAGCACACACAATTGTTTGAGACATGTATATAATTGTATCCCCACCCATCTCCCACAAATTCTTCTGAAGTCAGTTGGACTCATTCTTTACACTCACTCAGTACACTATGGGGCAGGTATGAACATATTTTTTAGGGTTTCCTTTAGTGCAAAGTCCACTACTGAGGAGCATCTCAAACATGTGATGCAAAAGATAGTACAGTATGGTGTGCTGGTCCTAGTTGACACCAGATTCCCGCTATAGAAACCGAGATTTGATGTATGGAGAAGATGAGTCTTGTATTTCATGGCAGGCTGAACAGCTAAATTAACATTTCAGGCAGAAGACAACTCAAACATATGTTTATTTAATTGCTGAAACTGTGTTTAAAATCCAGACTTGGGGTCTCCTGGTTCCATTGTGGTGGGTTGCCCAAAAAACAGATGTTTGATGACTACTTCAATCAGAGTATGAAGATATGATCATGCTTTTGATTCCACCTCTGAGCCATGCAAGCCTTCCATTCATTGTGTACATAATGAGATTTCCAAACATCTCTTATGACAGATGTTGATTGTCCTTCATTCATATTAGAAATATCTTTTGAAATAAACAATCTTATAGAGCTCCTGCTATCACAACTTCACTTTCGT
The DNA here is from genome assembly GCA_963921515.1 of Calotriton arnoldi. Lineage (NCBI taxonomy): Eukaryota > Metazoa > Chordata > Amphibia > Caudata > Salamandridae > Calotriton > Calotriton arnoldi. Next base: position 928,903 of record CAWUFW010002416.1, on the reverse strand, counting down.
CATACCAGCAGATAATGCATTAGCCAATCTACTAGCTTTGAAAATATTTTTTTCAAGTATTGTTTGACCTTTGTGCAAGTTTTTATTAGAGTAAAAAGAATTGGTAACAAATCACTTTAGCCCACTATTCTAGCTTGTGTGATGCCTTGCCCTCTAATAGCTATAGTCTAACTGGTCATAGCTTTGAAATGTTTTGTTGGCACTAAACCTGGAACAGATGTAGGCTAAGCTGATCTTCCCAAATATGTAAGATAAATAACCTGGGTTATAAAGGTTTCTAAATGACTTGGGACTTTACAGTGCAGAATAAGTACAGGTGCTATGTCTCTCTAATTCCCTCAAAGTTCAAACTCTGCAAAGGTTCCCTCCTACATTATCTGAGAGACCAATTCATTCTACAACACCTAAATCTTAATAAACTCTAGAATGGATAATAATATAAATAGATTTATTTATTTTTCCTCGTGTGAGTCTGTGTTCTCTTTAAACCTGCTTGTCCTAATGATAGCCTTTAGGATGTAAGTGAAATGGCTGAAACATTGACATGATTTTGAAATACATGAATGAAGAGGAAGTCTCTGTGAATTTTGTAAAACAAAATTATGAAAGTAATGAAGCACACTACTTTGCATGTGAAGATTGCCAGCACACTCATTTGTCTAAAAAAATCTTTGCTTTTTGTAGCTATCAATTTGCACTTAAAATATTCTGCACTTATAAAGAAAATCCCTGAAAAAAACTGTAGGGAAATTATTGTTGATGAGGTGTATTATTGGTAACAGCACAAAAGATAAAATACATGAAACTCACACGTAAAAGTAATAAACTAACCTTAGCTCCCACCCCTTCCATCTTCACTCGGACATTTCTTCCCCTCCTGCCATACACTGTTTCCAACATCAAACTTAATTTCATAACATAATACCACTTTACATAATGTAGACTATCAAGAATTGCATAATGACATATCAGTGATTATGTTATCACAAATGTAGTGAATTTGGTTGTTCATTTTTTTAAATTATAGATTTCATTGTTGATTCTGGGCGGGTTGGTCTATGTTATGGTCCTGCCCTGCCCAAGGGTGGGAGAGGGTATATTTTCTCCCTGCATCTGACCCAAGAGCCCCTTCCACTCTCTTGCCAAAGGACATGGATGGGTCTATTTTGTGTGGGTCTTGGAGGACCAGGGCAGCTGCTAGTGCCCCTACACCCCGTTACAATTGCGAATAGAGTGCTAGGGATAGATGCGAGTTGTAACAGTCCCCCATGTCCTTTATACTGTAGGCTTGGAGGACCAGAGCAACTTCTAGCTTCCCGGCTCCATGATCACAAATGTGAAGACTTACCAGGGCAGCTATTAGCTGTCCTATGCTGTTGTTTTAATTATTTTTTGTAAATTCCACCCCTCATTCTTGAGTAACACAAGTGAACAATAAGCCCACCACCCCTGTGTAAGGTGTGGCGGTTACAAAGTATCTCCTTTTACTTTATTTATTTATAAGTTTACTAAAGGTACTATGTGACTAGAGGTAAAATGTGATTCATTTACATGGCCCATCCCTTACTAGCGAGTAAGCAGCCGAGACAGAATCCACAGATGGGGAGGCGTGTCATTTACAGGGGGATCCTAGACCATCTGACTGGAGAGTGGGTGCCTGTTCCTGGTCAGAGATGGAGATGGTAGATCCAGCTTCATCTGGAAGGGATGAGGCGATTTAAACGAAGATTCTCCTTTCAGGGTTTTCTGAAAGCCAACAGGTTTGGTTGCTTCTGCAGATCCAGCATAATGAATTTCAGAGTTGTGAACTGCTGACCCTGACCATTCTGCTGGATCGTGTGACCAAGTTTTCATTTACTTGAATGTACGTTCAGAATGGGATGTAATGAGGTGTTTGTTTATGTTGGTAGTTTAGACTTATGTCACTGTGCATTTTGGCAATGCAGGGTTGGAGGGGGCTACCAACATACCCCAGTCCATAGAGGAAGCTGAAGATGTCACCTCCGCCTCTGCACACTGCCGTAGAATACGGAAGGCACAGACCCTACCCGTTCTAATGGTAAAGCCGAGTGCCTGCAGCAATTCTCTCCCTCCCACACTTGGATAATTTGATGTATCACTGGGATAGCAGATATCGGCCCTTGTGCAAAAACAATATTCTCCTCCCACCCCTGGGCAAGGTGGAAGGGTGGGGGCGTTTATATGCTGTCTGGGAATTAGTCTAGTCTGGGGAGGTGTAAGAATTCAAAAACTCTCATACTTAGCTAAGGCTAATATATATATATTTTTTAAATAGGGGGTGGACCCAGCTCTTCCTCCCCCATCATTCGCCAAGGAGAATATAGAGCTTTAAAGCTCGACCTATTAAGACTGGGTGTGTTTGATGTAAACCTTGACTTCACCTATCCAGGGAGGTTCTGGGGGAGATTGGAGGAGGGGGTAAAGTCCTATTTTTTGATTGGCTTCCCTAGCCTGTATGACACGCCAGGGAGGTGTCTGTAGAAGTGAGCAGGACCAACACCCACCCACTTACGCAGATTGCTTCAATGGCTGTGCCACTGTGCTGCTATGCAGGAACATTGGGAGGGTGACGTGAAGTGTCCATTTTTGCTTATTTCTGTTGTTTCTGATCGAGTCTCAATAATTTTTCTGAGATCAATATCGTTAGCAGATACACACAGAAGGAGCGAGTGTCCACTGACAGTCACATTTTTGCTTATTCCTCCGAAATGACTTGCTGTACATTGACCAGACCAAGAAACATTCCAATGACGGAAATGCCATTTCAGTTTGGTGGACTTTCATTCAGCAGATTCAGCGATATTTGCAGAGAGCATTGCCTATGAGAAAATACATTTAATTTGGAAAAAGCACAGGTTTAGTTACCTTCTTCCCCCAAAAACAATTTCTCCAAGGCCCATCTCACATGCTGGGCACAAACAAGGAGAACCTCAAGAGCTCCATCTCTAAATCAGACAGTTTGCTTGGGTGAGACATGCCACTCTCACTCTATCTTTTGAACTAACCCTACTGAGAAGGTAAACCGTGAAACTAAAGTTCAGAGATTGTCATGTTTAGATCCAGCACATTAGACAGACCCAAGGGTGAGGTATGCACTAGATTCAACCCCTCCTTTCACTGGGTTTGGGGAGAGATGTGAAAAATACCTATAACCAGTGGTCCCCCAATTTGTTTTTCTTGGTGTGTGGCAGTGTAAAGCTTGTGTGCACACTTTTCTGAGTTGTGTGCGCAATGGAGACATAACACGGATCACTGTGACATTAAGAGTGTGAGCGTTACTATCCCCAGAGAACAGTGCATTGAAACATAGTTATGTAAAAATATTTATTAAACACACAAGCATCTAACAAAATAAACATGCCAATCGTAGCTAATGTGACATGGAGCATCCACTCAGGTTCTTGTGATGGTCCCTCACATGCTGTCAGGTACTGTTCCAAACGATTCTTGTATTTACTGCACCCGAGAAGGTGATCTAGTAATGCATGCTGCACATCATCAGTTGCTCACTATTATCCAACAGTATCTCTATCGTGTTGTTCTTCACTCTGTCACGCATAAGGCCTCAAGTGCAGCACGTGCTGCATTTGTGCCATCGGTGCAGGTAATGGTAAAAAGAACCAATGATGGGCGGAATGCTGAACAATGCAAACATTCACCCCCAGTCACAGAGCTGGGTTTAATCGATAATTCTTTTGCTCACCACCCCACCCCTGTGTGGACCCAGCCAAATCAGTCTTGACCCAGCTCCTCATGGGAACAGTCCAGCCCAAACTGCCAAGCCAGGTCCTCTCTTGAACAGAACCAAGAATCCTGGGACCGGTTTCAGAGTATCACCCCTCATCAGTCATGCTAGCTTGAATCCAGTGGCACAGTGAGCACGGGACCCACTTCTGGGCATACCCTTCCCATTTAGGGTGACAAAAGCAAAAAGAACAGGTGATGGACGGAATGCTGAACAATGCAAACATTCGTCTGCAGTCATAAATCTGGGTTTAATCCATTGTTTTTTTGCTCACCGCGCCACCCCAGTTTGGACCCAGCCAATATGCAAATCAGTCTTGACCCTGCTCCCCCTGGGAACAGTCCAGCCCGAACTGCCAAGCCTTGTCCTCCCTGGACTGGAAGGAAGAATCTGGGACTGGCTTCGGGGTTTCACCCCTCATCAGCCAGGCTAGCTTGAATCCAATGGCACAGTGAGCAAGCAAGGAACCCACGTCTGGGCATTCCATTTTGTAATTTCCTTTGTATTTCACTCACTCTTTCGCTCAGACATACTCCTCATTCTCAGTTAAATACTTGAGAAATAAGCATGTAAGTGAAGTGGGGCAAGAAAGATAAAAGATATGCAGAACTGTGCCATTACATCAATGTACTGCTCAGTACATTCTGAAGCTGTCCTCCAGCTAAAATAGCTTTCAGATGGCAAAGTGGGATGCTAAGGGTTTGGAAATCCGCTTAGTTGAAAAAAGTTAACAATGAGATACAGCAATGAATAATAAAAGATGCAGTTTTTTTTATAAGACACTGAGATCAGAAATCTGAGCCAGCAATATTAATTGGTCTTTGCATTTATGCCTGTCAAAAGAAATCAACATAGAGCAGGGGAAAGTGATTACGAAGGGGGAGTTAAAGAATATTAGGGCAACAGTACCGAGCTGAAGGAAGACACACATTTAAGAAAAGGTCAATCTAACTTCTTCAAACAGCACATCTGCAGGCTGTCTGTGGTTTTTATTTATTGTACTGACATTTAAATAGTGCATTGCATACCCATGTTTAGGCCTTTTGTGCTTTCTCTGTTGTTAAATGTTGCTGTGTGAAGACTCCAGTTTCACGTGTGCGTTTCCGTGGAAGTATCATGGAGCAATCTGGGCATTATTGGAGCAATAATTCAAATTCAGAAGGTGAGGCGAATCATGTCTGTAACATTGGTGGACACAAGAGTCGATTAAGAGGGAGAGCCCAGCTAGAACCAAGCCAGGGGTCTGCATTGGCTGAAAAAGCCGAAATATGAGCCAAGCCATCAAAATATTTGGCATGTAAATCGAGCAACAGACCTCAAGTAAACAACATTTTAAAAAAGTTAATGTCTTTTGTTTTTTCAAAAGGGTACATTAGGTCACATCTCATTGTTTAAAATGACAAGTATTATAAGTGATAGTTTAATATAAATTTACAAATATTAATGCACTCCCTGTGTCCTACTATTGAGGCAATTACTGAACTAAGAATAACAAACCAGTTTGTCATATTCTAGAAAAGATTATACATTGATTGACATTATTGTCTGTTTAACTATATAAAAGTAAGGTTTTTGTATCGCACACATGGTGAACTGAATTACTTCAAGGTGCTCTGAAATTTGACAATCATTGAAGATCACATCACATGCAGAGAAGGCAACTGATTTGCCGTGGATCATACTGTTTGGTCAAATGGGGGAGCCGGGATTTGAGTCCAGATTACCGTGCAGTTCAACACTGATATCAACGTCTCTCTCCCATTTAAAAATGCAGGGCAAAGTTTTATGTTTAACTGTTTCAGGGTTTAAATTATTACACTGAATTAAAAAAAAAAAATACCCGAATCGCGTTTTAAATTAAAAAGATGCAAAAAGTAAGAAAATAAGGATGAGAGAAGGCAGGGCATTTTTTAATGGTGATATCACTGCATTCACCTGACTCAGCCAGCCCAGTGATTTTCAGGAGCAGTTCAACACACCTTTACAGTCATTTGCAAAAATTTGCAAAATAAAGACGTCGGCTGATCCCACAGATAGCTCACAGGTTAAGAGCCATAAAAGGACTGAAATACAAAAGCGGAACGTGTCAACAGACAGATTCTGTTTTAAACTTTTAGAACAATATTAAAGCAGTAATTCTTGTATATCCGATTCGTAGGGTAAGTGGGTAGGCAGTGAAATTAAAAAGAGTGTAACAAAATTCAGGCAAGTAACAGGAACATTTTTAAAAAGCAAAAAAACCTCTCTTTACATTTTTGTTTCGATTTGCTGATTTGTTTTCGTGCCTGATCCCCAACCAGCACAAAGAGCCCTCCTGCTGCTCAGCTGCAGGGCCCTTGGTGCGCGCGCTCCTGATGGCTCCCTGTGCAGGGGGAGGGGGTGAAACTGGAGCCTGAGCGGCTGCCCCGGCGCACTTCTTAGAGGGAACAGTGCCTATGACAGTGGCGTAACATAGGCCCCTGCCGCCCCCGCGGTGTGGGAGGCCACGAGCTCCAGGAGCGCCTGAGAGCTCTTAAATGACTCCGGAGGGGGGCCCCCTCAACTTTCGTTACGCCACTGGAGTATGACCCTACCATTACTAACATAAAGGGTGAGATCCACATGGAAATCCATTCCTTCCTCGCCTGGGTAAAAGAAGAGAGTTGAGGTAGCACCAAGCACCTTTTGGCAGGTCCCTTGGTAGCAAAAGCACCGCATGCCCAAGGATGCTCTCTCTTCCCTCTCCACATAGACCCTACTGTCAGGACTCTCCATTGCAACCCATGCCAGTGGAAGATGTGGACATTTTGAGCCTTGAAGGCCTTAAAGCTTATCCAGGAATCCTGGCAAGATCCACACGTGCACCCAGGCCCCTAAAGAACTGAAGACTAGTAGTTCACCTCCCAGTACGCTATGGGGTGCTTGGCCCTTGAATACGACATCATGCCAGCTCACAGGTTTGATGGGCACCCCGGGAACAAAATGGATTCAACTAACAAGAATAGATTATCTTTCTTGTATTCTTCTAAAAAAAATACACACTTCCAGGGGTATGCCATGGTTCCAGGGGGCTAGCCTGGTGGCCTGCCTTCATGCAGGGATCTCTGTTTTCAGCTCCTCCTCTCCCAAATCTTGGCTGCCTGGACCCTCCCTGGCTCTAGCATTATGTATATTTTCCTTGGCAATTACTTCAAGCACTCTGACCGACCACAGATCAAATCACTGGAGACCCATAAGCCCGCCAAACATCTGGCATTTACATAGTGTGGCAGAACAATCATGACACGGACAGAACAGCACAATCTCAGCCAAACTATGTTCCTTACAGCATGTTCTACATTCTTTCTACGTTTCTAGAATTATCTTGGCTAACCTTTGTTAGCATGTCCCGTACTGGCACACTCCGCCTAGAATGCGACGCAGAATTGCTCACCAAAGCTGTCCAGGTTTGGATCCACATTAGTATAAGATCCGACTGCATCTATGCACCCATCTGAGAAACAGAATTCATTTCCACCAAAAGTCTCCCCTGTGCCTGCAAACACTCCTTATGCAAAAGATTCAGACTGCTACACAAGACCTCAAGCTTCAGGGGCCCACCTCATGAATGCGTCAATACGATGACGGAGAGCCCAGCCAAAATTGCATGTTTCTTTCAGATAAACATGTACAACATTATTAGAACTGGATGTGAAAGCATATGTCTATTTTTAAGCAATTCTTTATTTATAATGCATGTTTAAAAAGAGGATTGAGCCATTGTTAATTTTCCTGTCAATCTTTGAATTGACAAGGCAAGTAAAACTGAGATCACCCATGGCCCCAGAAAACATGACTAAACAGAATATAAAACTTAACATGTATCATGTGTGAGAACCTTGAAACACAGATGGTAATTTTCATGGGCATGGTATGTATTAGTGGTTGTGAGACAGCAGGTATAAGGTGTGTTTTTTTAATGAAAGGCCTCTCTCCCTTGTTTTCTTAGCCCACACACAGTACAATTAGGAATGATCAAATCTAAACAGCCTAATGACCCAGAATGAAGTTAGGATTCATTAATCCAAATGAAACCTGACTCAAATTGCCTGATTGCATTGCTAAGCTGAAGGGCAGCAGTGCACACAGATCTACGGTGCGGCACATTTCGTTTAAATCTGGGGGAGAAATTGAAACAAGCTGCCTGAGAAGGACTGGCAGTGCTCAAATTAGATGTATTATTCTGGGTCTTTTCAAAATCTTCAGTTTTAGCAACCACAGCCTTAAAGAAGAAACAGCACACTAGCCAGGAACAACAAATTCACTTCCAAGTAAAATACTTGCCCCAAACAGGACTTGATCAGGACTTGATCCCTACATGCCAATCTCTTGCCTATTTTACTAACAAATGTCTTTTGCAGGAGGACTTCACAAACTTCATCTCAACAATGTATTCTTTTGTATCCTTGCGAGTTTTGTAATTCTTTCTACTCATTTGCCTGTTCTCAAGCTAATTCAGATCATCTCCCAACACCTATTAATTGATGCTATCCATACTTGATTATAATTGTGAAACGTTTCCCACAATTTCCATACAGGAAAATGCTCAGCATGTGCACATTTACAGTATGAATCATCTTTATGAAAAAGAACCAGCAAAAGGCTTTGGAACAGCAGGTGCACAACACGTCACTGTGATTTAAGCATCAGGGTAAAATGGCTTCTGCTTTCTCTAAACTCGATTCCCATGATGTTCCATTGTAAAATGATGGCGCTGTGTTATCTCATTGAGACCCCTTCACTCCTCTAAACATTAGCACAATGGTACAGGCCGTCAAGGACAGGCTTAATCCTAGGGGCTGACTAAAAACAGCAGAACAAATGCCAAAGGCAGATTTGCACAGCACAGACTTTCAGTGCCAGCACACAAGGCACACATTCTTTATTCAACAATCATTGTCAAAGCCAGTAGGCCAGGCCTGCTTGTTGAGTCCTAACTAGACCATTATGAAAGCTTGATGTCGTGAAAAAACAAACCAAAAGATCGTGTTCTATATACATAGAACCTATGAGGTACAGAAATGAATGTGTGATGATTCAGTGTATTTAGGAGATGCAGTATAGTCTCCATGCACTGAATTTAAGTGCTCCATAAAAATAAGAATGATAGGCCAAACAGCCAATAGCCTGAGATGAGAATGAAATGCTCCTCTGGAACATAGCTCAAGTCCTCTTTATGCTTATTTTAAAGAGATTGTAACAACAGGCATTTAAGACATTGACACTATCCAACCAGACTTAAAAAAGAAGTGTGCACAGTGTGAGGAAGACGACTGCTCAGTTCATGAATGTGCTGCTGGTAGTAGCACAAAATTAAGCCCCGCCCCCCTTCAGAATGTGATGAGCACCCCCTGAGTCTCCCATATCTCAACAATATTAATTGGCCTTGGGCTGAATAGGGCCCCCCCCCCCATGCGCTGCAGGGGCCTGTGGTACGCCCCTGAGGAGCTCACCTCATGTACTACTGAATACTGGGGTTTGGTGAACACCACGGTTAACTAGTTTTAATTCCAGTTTATTTCCTCGTTTTTTCTTCCACTCTAATCGTCCTGGCTCTTTAGATCACTCTTGCAGGTTATTTTTCATGCATGTTTTCTCCTTTTGTCACTGTTTTCTCTATCTCTCTCTCTCTCTCTTTCTCTCTCTTTCTCTCTCTCTCTCTCTCGGTCTCTCCAGAAAATCTGATGTTGCAAAATAAATAAGTCCTGGTCACCAAAATTGAGTGTTAGTACTCCCTACCAGCACCTAGTGGCACAAATTGATCACTGTCCCCATTCTCGATCTCAGACGGGGAAGATTGCTGATGGCAAGATGATAACTTTTCTAACATAATACTTTTTTCAAAGATTGGTTTGGGTTAATCTAAAACTACAAAATCTATAGATTGTGAATCAATAAGAAAATCTCTCTGCAATCGATCATAGGAGAGCTCCTTGGGGAGGTGTAGGTCTTGAATATCGAGTAGGGGATTCTGTCATACCTTTGAAATGTAAGTACGTATAGAGTGTCTATATACATAACTCCACTTTGACGATAGACATGTAGATATGGAGGTAGGAATAGTAAATCTAAACTTCTCTAAATGCATTTACCTTTGCGTATTTTAATACTTGATATTTTAGCTACGATATTATGGTATCACGATATTCCTTATTTGATACTCCAGACTAAATCCTTTATGGGTGATTGTGCTAATCTGCTTTGCTTTCATCCTTATGGGTGTGTGCTAGAGCGGCTGTGCTGCAGAGACTGAGTACGGGCTGTTGCTGTCTGGAGTGTTTTGTTCCTGCCCAAGGAACTGGTGAGCTGAAGTTGATCTAACCACCTTTTCTCCTTTGTCGGACTATAGTGCCCTCTGCGTACCTTGGAACCAATTCTAATATGGTATCCTCCTATTCGTGAGCATGTTTGTCAGCCCTCTGTCATTTTCAATATGACGGCCCTTCCCCCAGTCCACGTAGTGATTGCTTAGAATAAAAGGCTTCAGTCATTTAGGGCTTGATCAAATGTGATGCACCGTGTGAAAGCAAAACGGGCTAGTTTTCAAAAGAATAACTTAGGGTCAACCAGCCTTCATCTCCAGTGGTTAAACTCTGAAAAAATAAGTGCTGGGGCTCTCGTCAGGAGGCAGCTTGCATCAGCCCATTGCTCCTATTGGCGCCGCATATAAAAAAACTAACTACTAACCATGAGGCTGTGGCGTAATGGCCAGAGCTGCCGACTTCGGAGCTGCGGAATCAGGTTCGAGACTCGCCGTAGGCTCAACATCCAGCGATTCTGGGCGAATCACTTAATTTCCCTGTGCCTACAAAATATGAATGTGTCCTTAACTGGTGCTCAAGAAAAGCGCTCCAATACCTTTGGGTCGAGTTCATGCTATAAGCGCTGGTATTGACAATTAGGTGCCAGTGCTGAGCACCAGAAACCACTGGCTCAAATTAAGCACTGTTCGTCTCCCTTCAAAGCATAGTGTGCCACTTTCAGCACCATGGGGACCATAGCTTAAAGTGCACTTACCAGCAGCAGCTTAAGACTAAAGACACCAGTGACGATTCTGTGCATAGTTCAAATTTTGTCCAGTACTGAGGTGCACTCTGGCCACATACTCATTTGCAAGCACTGTACATGATTGTGCAACCACATTGTCTTAAAGCAGCAACACAGGACCAGAATGGGAATCCCTGACATTTCAGCAGTAATGGAGGGAGAGAGGGCCCCATTAAAAAAAATGCAGTCACTGTGCCCCCACCATAAAATGCCCCAAACAATGCATCACAATTTTGACCACAACCGTGAAGGGCTACATATTTAATGTCTGTTTATGACTTAGTCTTTGGGGTAGTTTTCCTAGTGTGATGCTTAATAGTCAGCAGAAGTGAGGGGGCCTTGTTTGCCTGCAGCTCCAAGGTAAATTAACTCCTTCCAACTGACTTACCACACAGACCTCATTAAAGATGGCCTTTGTGCCTATCCGGGATTGCCAAAATTGTGAAAGGGGCAAGAAAACCACAAGGAGTTTTGTTCTGAGCTCAATCTATGTAACTAAGTCAGTGCGCTTAATTTAACAACATACCTATGCTGTGAGTGAGGTGCATTTTGGGGTAGTAGTGTATGTTGAGCAAGGATTTGTAAATGAGGGTTCTGATTTGATAATGTTAAATGATGAAGGCTTGATTGAACGAACTGGCTTTCACTTGAGTTTGTGCTCATAGGATAGGTACATAGTATGAAATGTGATTTGAAGAAAGGCACATCACCGTAAAGTTAGAAAAGTCTGTAAAATTGTTTTTTATAGTGCATTCTTACATTGACAAACAGAATGCATGGACAGACTGAGAGATATCATAAATAGATGCACATATATAGACAGAGCAACAGCAAGCCTACCTCTGTGACCACAGATACCAATACACTTACAGATAGCTATGTACAGAAAGACCACCAATCATATCCATGCACACAGACCTACAGGCACTCAGACACAGAGACCACTTGGTGTGCAGTCACTTATGCACACAGAGCAGCAGAAAGGATTGTACCCAAGTGCACAGATTAACACACATAGAGCCCCCCTCTCTTTCACTCTCTCTATCAAACACACACACACAAAGAACTCACAAAAAGACACACAATCCCACACAACACAGCCAGGCGGCAGATAGCAGACATACATACAGAAAGGCATGGATTAACTCAGGTTTAAATACACTCATAGACAGATTAATAGATAGATGGCTTTATATCTGTTTAATCATTATCTCCTCGGGAATAAAATCTAGTTCAATCAGTAATTGATGGCACAGTTTACCATGGTGTAAGGATTAGCAATCAGTGGCAACTCTTACTAAGTGACAGCTAGCAGCTCTGAGCCATCGGAGAGCATTTCTTAAATGGTAGTACAAAAAAAAGAATACGTTCCAAAATGTAAATTTTTTAAAATTAAAAATATGTGAACAAAAATACTGTAGAGCGTGTGTGCCTTGAGCAGGCTAGAATTGATCAAATAGATGAGATTTGTAATCTGTACATTGAATTATTTCAAAAAGTGCCTTTATAATGACATATGAAAAAATAGCTTTGATTATTGGATCTGTCTGCGCCAAATTGTTTTTGTTGAAATGTATTTATGTTTTGCAATTAATACCGTATACATGCTTGGTACACCCGAATTATCTTTGTCTTTACTATGTATATGCCGGGCCGCGGCACAGAATGTACCATGGAAATTTAATAAAATGTGTTATAAAAAAAAAAATAGCTTTGAGAAAGCAAAGGTAAAGCTCACAACCATGTCTGTGCAATCTTAGCACACACAAGTAGGGAGGGGGCAGACTGTAGGGGAATTGCAGCCTTTATCTGCTGGATAGAGTGCAAAGCTCTCTATAAGTCAGACTCACTGAGGGTGTTACACTACATGAACCACTGAGCAGCCATGCACATGAGTGATTGCATTTAACTTGTTTTGTTTTTTAATGTATTCACCGTTGTTAGGTCCCTGAATGTTGTAGAAAAGAAAATCTGCCTTAAGAACCATGTAAAACGTCAAATTCACTTATTTTCTTTCTTCTGCTCTTGAAGGAATTAAGGGACTGATATACAAGCCCTTTTGCATCCGCAAACTCTGCGATTCAAAGAAATAACAGGGTTTGCAACCACGGAAGGGTTATGTACAAAAGTCTTTTTACACAATAGAAGGGTTTATTGGACGTGTAAAAGGACTCTTGAAATCATTTGAATTAGAAATGGAAGGGGGTGTTCCCACCGTATTTGTGACTGGGCAAGTTATGTATCAATGGATTGTGAGTTCATTTGTGGTTTCAAACCATTGATGAGTTACCAACCCTGAGGTGTTGTAGTAACTGATTCACAAAATGGAACCTGCCCTACAGGGATAGATTCCCCATTAAGATTCGGGTTGGTGGACTCGGCGGGAGCAGGCAGAGGTCTATGGGCCTTCCTAAATTGTAACCTTTTTTTTTAATTGGCTTACATCATGGAATTTGTAGCCAATCAATAGTGGTGGCAAATTGTGACTTGCATGTAGAATATTGATTAGGCAGGTTGTTTTGCAAAGTCATGCAAATAAACAATTTGTGAAGGGATCAGTTATTACAAAGGTCTCCTTGCACACCCATCTGCAAGACAGTGTGGAAGATAAATGTAAAACACAACAGTGCCCATGATGAGAAAACAAAAATAAAATGGGTGTGCAGATGGCCTCCTGACCAGTGCTCCTCTCACCAAGAATATCTGTGCAGGTCACTGATGACATTTGACCTTGGTTTTGCATATATGCTGCCTGTGTTTTCAGCCTCATGAGGAGTTTGGTGGCTGATGTTCTCCATCAGTCAACACACTTCCCCGGCGCGTCTTAATAAATGTGTATTCTGGTATTACCTAAGTAAAGTGTTGTGTTTCTTCCTCACCAGTGTGCAAATTACAGATCATCCTTTGTTCATGTGTGTTTATACATCAGGCCATAAATACTTTTTGCATGCTGCAATAAAAAAGGTAGTAAAGAAACAACAAGCATCTGCACATTATTTTTTTAAAAATCTACGGGGTTATGCAATTTTTTTCACTACTTAAATTTACTCTGTGTTTACTTTTCTTTTCACTCAATGTGACTCTTGCAGTACATTTTTGAATTGGGAAGTGTCTCTATTTTACTTAGAGGCTTTGAAATAGAAGACTACTTACCACCTTTCTCCACCTGCGTTAAATTAACATGCATACGACCAGCATCTTAGAGCAAATGTCTGCATTCAAAATATTATCAGTTGTGACGGAGCAGCCTTTTCTGATAGCCTTAGCTATGCAAATGGCAGCTTTCATATTAAAACTGAGCATAGACAAACCTGCACAGTGAAAGCTTGCTGCTAGATGCTTCCCTCGTACAATCATTTGTAAAGTCAGCAAATATACCTGCTGTGGCACAGATAATTTTAATGTTTATTTCCATGAGGGTTTACTATTATTATGAATTCGTTGAAGCCAGGCCTAAAATTGAGCTAAGACTTGACAGTTGGCGCCTGACTTTCCATTACCTACTGTAGATTTTCATGAAAAACAACCTTGAAAAAACGAGTTTACAAGACATTAAAAGCTAAAGTGTTTTCTGCCTCAAATCGGCTCGAGATTGAAATATTGATTGCTTGTCCCCGAGAGAAAAAGGGTTTGCTGCTCCCTGTTTAAGACTTACTCAGACTCGTAAGATGCGGGTTTACATTTCAGTATAGTATATTGTTTTAAATGTGCTGCTCTCGGTGTCATAAAGACGTTGCTAAAAGGGAGAGAGGCCTCAAGGTCTTGCTAGGCAGCCTGACAAATGTGACCTTCAAAGATGGCAGCTGACCACGCATTAAAGCGACTGAAACGACAATAATTCCTACGTCCAACATGAAGCTCTGCCTTCCATGCCCGAAGAATGACTGCTGCTGGCCTCTGGGAATGAAAGTTCACCTTCTAATTCTTCGCCTTGTTCATTAGAGCTGTTCTGGAGACTTGTAATGCTCTCTAAAGTGACTTCTGAGGAATGCACTGTAAACCGGAAAGACCCCACTCTGAAGAAAACTGGCCACGCCGCCAAATGATTAACAGTGAGTGCGGGGGAGCATTGGAATTACTTTGCAGGCAGTGCTTTAAATGGGCAGATACTGTCAGGTACTGAGTACCTGCACCCAGCGGCGGCTCCTCCGCTCTGGCGGAGGAGTGTCACCCCAACCCCCCTGCTGAGAGCCAGCTGAGGGAAACTGGAAAAATAAAATGATAATAAATTGGTTTTATTATCATATTATGTTTCCCGTTTCCTCTAGAGTCAGGCAAGTCTGGGCGGGCGTGGCTTGGCTGTCGTCACAGCCAGCAGGGGAGGAGTAGTGAACACTGTAAGTGCGCATGTCAGTTTGGCCGGCCGTCTTAGGCCAACCAAACCGTGTTGCACAGCCAGGTTGTAGAAACACCACAGACTCCCAGACACTGTCTGAGTGGCAAACCAAGCTTTCCAGCCCCATCCTGGCGCTGCTCTCATGCTATTGAGAGCAGCGCTGGGATTGGGTGGGGAGCCTGTGCTGCTGTCCCGGGGACTGCTGGGACACCATCAGGAGAGAAGAGGAGCACTGAGGCGTCCGGCAGCGTCGGAACAGGTAAATTTTTTAAAATTATAATTATTTCCCTAATCCCTCGCTCTGTCCCCCCTCCCCTGCCCCCCACTTGAGTTTTGCGCCGACAGCCACTACCTGCACCTCTTTAGTTTGAATGGGGCAGTACATCACTTCTCAGCACTGCTTCAATTCAATAAATGTAATGGCAGAGTACCAGCACTTCTAAGCAGCAAACAAGTTACTCTGAAATAGGGAGTGCCTTCACTTATATATTTACATTTCAAGCACTGCATGTTGCAGGAATGCACTTAGCCTATATATTGCTCATTAAAAGAACTAGCTCAACTGCAAGATGTAGTGTTCCACATCGACAAATAATTTGGAAAAATGAACAGGTTTTTATTGCCTAAAGATATTTAAGTGCTGTCTGACTGCAATACAATGAGATTGATAGATTTTGAGCAGCCTTGCAGAGCAATCAGTGGAGGTTTGTGCTAATTCATTAAATTCTGCCGGGGTTCCTAAACCCAACTAGTAGTAAAATCGAGTCCGTTTTTTTCTGAATATAATAATAAATATGCTTGTTGAAATAGTACCTATAATTAAATTTAGAGGCAATTGTTTACATATTTTCTGATCATTGTGAACACCAGAATGGAGTTTTCTAATGGGCTGTTTGAGTAGTCCTGCCTTATCTCAATACTGTGTTGTACACTCAATGTATATAACATATTCTGGACGAAATGGACAGTGACTTTACAACTGTGCATACTACAGACTAAATAATATTCAGCCCTGAAACTTAAAATTTTACTCTAAAAGGTTCAAACGTTATCCATTGTTTTATGGCTAGTCAATTGTTGGCCTTTGTTGGCATTCATAACAGAGCCCATTTTTTTGCCACCCCTAGCCTTAGTTCTAGTGGAATGCATGCTGGGAACTCACTCACAACTACCTGCCCATTCATCTGACTTTCACTTTTTGAAGTCAATGAGGGGTGTTTTCGGGTTGTATTAACACTATGTGATTACCATACTGTGAAATCAAGATATTCTGTTGAGCAGCTGTGTTTATTTTAATATTGGACAATCTAGGCCTCAATTTCAAAATGGTTGTTGTTGCTTGCAACCATCTTTGTCAGCATGCAGTCATCTCTCTGTCCTTACCTCACAATGCACTCAGCACACAATAGCTATTGTGTAGATAATGTTTTGAAACACGTCTCTTTCCCACCTACAGCATGATGCTTCGTTTCCAGGCTTCACAGTGCTTTTATTGAAATTAATTTTCCCAAGGCCTCATCTATTGGGATAACCGTGTGACTCTGTATTGTGTGAACCTGTTTCTGCAACTTGTGTAACAAATCATGTGCCAGTCATTGGATGCTTGATGGGCACTAAGGATAGCATTAAGTGAATCTGTGGGATTGATCTAATTAGTGTGATTTCAGACTGTATTGTTCCTTCTTTAATATGATTGGAAGGGATCTTGGGACCTTTGCACATTCATACCAAATGTATGGTTCTCTCTGTAATTTACTGTAAAAGAGAGCACATCCAGAGGGTTGTGGGCTCGCTCTCCCAATCCTTAGAAGGTAACTCTGTGTCGGTTTGACCCCTGATTTATGACTTATTTTAGTTGAGCTGAGCTGTACATTGTTCTGCTATTGCATTTAATTCTGAGCTTCATGCGATTTCTTGATTTAAATTACTGACTGAGCTTTTATTTTGCTTTTTGTAGTGATTTAAAATTTTCAATGAACATTCATTGTTTGAACATAGTACTTGTCAGTCTTTATTGTGAAGCCAAAGTGCTTTATATTTAATTCTGGAAATGTTATTCAATTTCGAATTGGCTTGCATGACTAAATCCAGTGAGGGGCAATACAATCCCTAGGGTATTAACACTGCATCAGAGACACTTGAAATTGACATACCCAGGAAATAGCTTCTTCATTAACTAACAAATACCTTGGCAGTAGCAACACGTGTTTTAAAGTGCTTTATAATGGATGAGCCTGGCTATATTCTTTGAGGTGAATGGTTTAAGTGTGACCAGAAGTATGCAATTAGTTATGTTAGTGGAGTTAGTTAATCTACAGTGGGTATTATGCCATTTTATTGATATATGTCCATGTGAAACTCTGGTGAATTATGAAAAAGGGCTATTGTTGAGTAGGAAATGTAGATCACCAACTTTATTAAATATTTAAACTGACATGGAATGTCTGCACTTTTTCCTACCAGATGCCCGCAGCTTAAAAAATATTCTTATACCAGTGAAGGGATCACATGAGAGTCCAAGTGAGTCCAATAACTTGGCACTGATAACATATCCCCCACCCCTTTTCTAGGGGTAAGCAAAGTACACAACTTTCACAAGTCATCAAATTACAAGGTTTGTGTAATTTATCTTCATCTGGTTGGTGAACATTTCCTGCAAAACACTATTTTGAGGAAAAACTATCCTTAAATTAGGTTTTATGAGATACTATTTCTGCAAAATATGTTTTTGGGTTCATGCCCCATCTACAAGTAGGCTTTACTGTAATTTGTACATGTTTTCACCTACATTTAGAAAAAAGCTTGCCCAATGTTGTGATGGATACACAATCGGTATAGTTTTAAAATAACTTCACAAAGTAGGAGAATATAAATTTTCATACATTGCTGCACTAATACCATCTGCGCATAACTGTAAGCCTTTACGTGCACTAGCACTATCCAACCTCCAAGCATTGTTTATGTGCCATCACTCGCTATTACCTAGCTTCTTCCATCAACAGTTCTAATGCCCTCTCCCCCGACAACACCATCTGCTGCCTTCAGTCAGAAACGAGACCTGGCCACAGCTTTTGTTGGCATTAATTGAATTTAGCGAGATCCATCTCCCTCTTTTCCTGCAGAAGATGCAGAAGAAGACGACCTCTTCTCTAACTGTTATGCACTAGCAGCATTCCCCACTTTTATATGTACTGGTCCTTCATGGATAAATGAATGCCAGCAATGAATTGAATGATCACTCACTGTATTCCATATGGCAGCTTCATTATATTGTGTCAACCAGTAGTGGTTATACATGAATTAAGTGTCTTATGTGAGGCATAGGATTTATCGGTTCGAAGTCTTTGATTTTGAGAAATGCATAATTGCACATTGAATGTATTATTTAGTCAATTTTAATAATATGACATAAAAGTAAGCTTCTTCTTAAAAACAGAAAAATTAGCAGTGTTGGCAGTAGTTGTGAAATTGATAAAGTATAGAATGAATTTCTGCATTATCGAAAAAATGCAAGTGGTAATTACTCTTCTTCTGACAAATGATATAATAATTGGCAACAAAAGAACACTAGATATGAAACCAGTATTGGAAGCACTAGTTACATTTTCGCGCTACATATCATGAAATTCATTTTTCTTATTGATCGCAAAAAAAGAAACCCAACAAAAAATACACAATAAGCTGTCACTCATCATTGAGGGACCGGTTGGCAAAGCAAGGCTTTCAAAAGTTGAAAATCGGCTCCTTTAGGCTTATCCGTTGATGCAGTGTTCCAATTTTAGGGGATTCAATAAGAATGCTTAGAGAAGTCCTAAAATCTATAGCACTTGTAGATTTCCACAAATTTTCTTTATGACAAAATCTACCCATCCCGATTTTCCACGGATTTAAAAATGTGCATGAGTAAATCATGTAAATCCCAACAAGCTTGACCTTGTTTCTTTATAATGCTATCTAGGGTTTAATAGACAACAAGCTCTTGTGATGGCCTGTGCTTGTAGCAAAAATATCATTGTATGTATTAAAGTGTTCAATATCAGGAGTATGGTGGTTCCTTTGCACAAGTTCAGCGCAAAGCTGGCCTTGTCCAGTATTTTATAATATATATACATATCCCATATACAAAAATATAAATATGTAAATATGAATGTATATAACAAATAGGGAAATTAAATAGTAAGATCTTATAGTGTTTTTGAAAAGTAATTTTTGCAAAAGATGTTTTGTAAATTATTTTATGACACAGAGCCCTAGTGAAAATCTATCCCATGTTACGTTGTCTTGTCCAGTTTAGGCAAATAGTGTGCTGTAACCATTGATCCACTAGTTACAGACTAAATGATGATATGCAATTGGGAAGGGAGGAATCAATCAAATTTCTAATGCATTTAGGAAACATCAAGGCTTGGTCTCTGTCATATAGATAGCATGAGATATGTTTTTAAAAGATTAATGAGATAAGAGGTGATACATAATGTTCTTTTAAAATAAATATATATTTATGTTTGTATGCAATTATGTGTGTTTGTATGTCGAGTGCCTTACATTTTCTTTAAACCAGTACTTTTAAATATACCATCATTGAGTACATAAAGAATGAGGAAATATGGGTTTGTATCTGTAAACTTTTCTTATTTTTTTCTCCACAGTACATTTACAGCCATCATTTTCATTTTAGTTTTCCTACAGGTGAAGGAGGTTTGTAAATCCTTCAAATCTTAGTTAGCACTCATCAATTGTCCTTTATAGTTTGTTGCTATTCTACTGCACAATTCGATTTCACCACTGAAGATATTGTGATAAAACGCAGAAAGCAAGATAACAAGAGAACATATTTTGAGTTCTCTTTGAATAGCAAAATATTATTTTCCCCTTTGTTTTCTTTTTGTTAAAGAAAACATATTTGGATTAAAAATGTCTTAAAGTAATTGACAATTTAATTTAACCGTGTAATATAATTTACAGCAATAGACATTGGCGTGGTTACTATCGGGATTTGTTTCTCATATTGGCTGGCTGGGGATAACAGTACTGAGCACCTCCAAGTACCAACAAAAGAATAGGGATTATCAAAGGAATGATGTTGAATGAAATAGTCATTCATGATACAGTCTACATAATTGCAGGCACTAAAAAAAATGGCTACCACAACACCAGCGTGACCCATGAGCATGACACCAGCCTATCAGGTAGACCTCACTTAAGCAAACAAAATAAGTTCTTTAAGAATCTTTGTTCCACCATTGGGGAGAGCCTGCTAAAATCAGTACATATTCAAATGGTATTAAAGGTTTGTTGAAGAATTCAAATATTCAAAAGTACTACAATTAAAATAAGTAAGGATATGAAGAGAAAAATGGAAATGTGTTGCATAACTACAACAGAAGGTAAGAGAAAATTGATAAAGGAAGACTGGTAAAAAATTCATTTGACCATTTCAGTGAAAACCAATGGCAGTGATAATTTGCATAGAAATCTATGGACATTGATGTTATCATACAGAAAATGTTGAAGTAGTCTAAAAAATGTCAAAAAGTGTCACAATAGATATTTGTAGGCAATTCGGTCAAAAGTCAGACTCTCTTTCCTTTCCTGTGATGGATGCCTCAATCAAATATTTAATAAGGACACCCGAGGGAAGACCTCATGGTGCAGAGATAAAGAACCTCAGACTGGAATGAAGGCTAGGTAGAGTGTGTCTTTTCTGGATAGGGACTAAATCTTCATCACTGTTCCGTGATGGATTTCTCAATCTTTTTGGATAGCACAACGCAAATGCAGGAGATGTTAGCTAGCATTCAGATGCTGCTCAAAGAACGAAAGCATATGGTGTTATTGCAGATTGTACATTTTGACAATCAGAGAGGGCTCCACAATATAGTTACGTTGTATCTAACCCTCAGCACACCAGGGGAGTCAGTGTCAAGGTTTCCCATAAATCTGCTCTACATAACCATGCAAATGGCTTAAAGAGGACAGGCTTTTTGCCATAAGAGTCTGCTGAAAGTTGCTGCGTCCTCTGTTGTTCCTATAAGGGTCAGTAATTTCTGCATTATTGACATCTAGTCCTGAAGATGGTCTTGTGTACCGCTAGGCCTTAATGACTTAAACTTCGTCGGCAGATCCACTCTTACCATCATCCAACCACATACTTCATTTAATGGACAATTACTGTTGGAAGGGGTTTTTGGATGGACTTTTATTGGTTTGGTGGATTTCCTTGTTACCATTATCACCACTCAATGATTTGTGTTTAAAACTTTGTGACTACTGGGTGACTGGATGTGCTTTCAATACATGACCATTTGTGAACATCCATTGAATGTAATTTATTTATGTATCTGAGTTACTGATGGTATTGAAGTGATCTTTGTGTTATATAAATATATTTTGCAGAAACTACTCAGAGTATGCCTTAATATACATGTATATATATTTCTAAGGTTCATTCATTGCTGCTCGTGGCTGGATTCTGTTGGCACCAACCACCTCGACTAAATTGAACTTGCATGTAAGTAACTCCTTCAGGAGCTCCTCATTTGGTTATATAGTATTTACCCAGTGTCCTGGGGGATTATTGTGTGGCCCTAATGTACATACTGCAGTGGGAAGATCTTGGCATAATATATGGAAACGTTTATGATGACTCATATCCCGAGAGATTTGGTTTGCGGCAGCCAAAGGCAAACACATGTTTTTCTTCCTAATTTCATAAGGATGCAAGCCTTTAGAGGTGATTATGAATAAGTGCCTGTTCTCTCTCTCCCTCTCTCCTTTGCCCCCCTCAACCCCGCATTTCTAGATCAGGGGAAAGGTCATCTCTCACTGAGAGAAGAAGGAGGTAACCACTCACTAGGCTTGAAGCCATGAGTCTGACCCAGTGGCGTAGCAAGGTCAGGTGGAACCCGGTGCGGAAAATTTCTTGTCACCCTGGCTTGACAAAATGGCAAAAATATGTGTTTAAAACACATATTTTTGCCATTTTGTCACCCCCTCAGTGAAGACACCTGTGGCGCCCCGCACCCACCGCACCCCCCTTCCTACGCCACTGGTCTGACCCGATCCCTCTGAACACATGAGCCTTGCTATCTGGGATTCATGCCTACTGATCGGCTTCATGGGGTGCATCCCTGCAAAGCACGCTCCAGGTAAGGGGACTGATATTTAGAGTCCTCTGCCCAACACTGCTCCCAGTAAAAAATAAATGATTATTAGCCTAACTTATAAATTAAGGTAAGTAACAATTTCAACCGCTAGTTAGAGTACATTTTGGAACCATAATAGTTCTTAATTTGTAAAAGAATAAGTGCCGGAGCCCAGTGTTTTGCTCAGAAGTCCACAGCCGGCCCTATTGTGTATTTGTGTGCCAAATCCCAAGGCTGTGTGGTTTTTCTTGCACCTCATGCCTCTGTAACCCCCCACCAGACACGCCCTGCCTCTTTATTTCACTCTTGCAGGTTCCTGCTTTTTCAGTTTGTCGTTTTTTCCATCTTTCTCTTCCCACTTCTTTCCCCCACGTATGTTTTCCACTCTCTTGGTCTGGGTCAAAGTCTAATAAGGAAAAAACAAGTGCTACTCCCCAAAAATGAGCGCCGGTGGTGCCCACCTGCAACCACAGGCTCAAATTTAGCACGGCTCGGACCATTCTTAATTTAACGAGTTCTATATAAAACGCCTTATACGTTTGAATTCTGATGTACATAGTTGTCTGCACCAAGAGAAGTAAAACATACTTTTAATTCAATATATGGATTAAACAGTTTCCCTTTGCAGTGAGGGAATATTAAGTCTGCCTCTCCTTTTCATAAGAAACATGAAGAACACCACACTTTGGAAAGCTCATAAAGTAAAAAATAAATAAAGCCAAGTTGTAAATCGCCCAACTTTTCACAGCCCTAGTTTTGTTGCTGTACTTAGCAAAGAAACAATTTGGTATAAAACTAAATGATTACATAGACCTGAAATCTGAATATTTTCTTTTGCCAACCAATGAATAAATGCAAATACACAGCTTCAGGCTAGAAGAGAAAACACAGACAAATTGCAAGAATTATTCATTATTCAGAAAAGTGCAAGGCAGAAATATGCCCGCAAAATAATCCATTCACTTGGTTTGATCGAAAATTTTCTACGTGGGTAATTTACTGGAATAATTGACAGGGCTGAATGATAGTGCTGTAGCTTCATAATGCTTTCTAAAAAACATATTACGAAGTAATCATATTTTGATCACATCTTTTTAGTTTCACAAATTCAGTGGCATAGTTTGAAAGCGATGGGCACAGTTTGTCTTGGTAAGGAATACAACAGACTGTTAGCTGCAGTTGACTACCCGGTTTAAGGAACAGCTTTATCAAGAGGGGAGTAGTTTGTTAATTATATCGCATTGTTACCCAAGTACAGGCTGTTTTTTTTGTTTTTGTTTTTTAGCAGTTTTATATAGCTCGAACTCGACCCAAAGGTATTTGAGCGCTTTACATGAGCACCAGTTACATTACACAAGGACACATTCATTTTTGGTTGTCACAGGTAGATTAACGATTTTCCAAGAATCACAGGATGTTGAGCCGAGTGCCGAGACTCGAACCTGATTCCCCAGCTCCAAAGTCGGCAGCTCTGATCGTTACGCCACAACCTCTGGGTAGTCCTAGGACACAAATGTATGAGCGGGGCATGAGCCAGGGTTGAGTTAGGAGTGAAGGATGGCACCTTGAGGCTCACTCCCCTGGTTCTCACTAGATAATTTGAGGAAATTGTTTATCCTGATGTATGGACGATGTGAGTTCCCTGGGTTAAAGTGGGCCTATTATCTACATTTTTTAGGCGAACACAGAGTGTTAACCAGGGATCATATCATGAACAATGTGGGCCTGTGTAAAAGCTCATGTGACTCCCCTCTGGCTCCATCTGAATAGGCGCAGACTGGTTTCAGTAATAGGTGCATCTAATCACCATCTCTCCGTTGTGATCAGCGCAATGAACAGGAATGCAGCTGCAACTGTGCAAACAGCAGTGAGCGAACACATTTAATAACAAGTACAATGTTCATGATGGGACGCAGGAATCTTTTAGTTAAGTGCTTGCTACAAAGTGTGGATTAGGAATTCTATTAAAGTGGGATGGGGCTCAGGGAACACCTTCCCCAGGTGCTCAGCAGGAGAATGTGATGCCCCTGCTTACCCTGAAGGCTTCTGAGGCAATTAGTTTCTTGGGGGTCATTAGTATTGGGATGGCCAGGGACCGGGGTAGTGCCAACGGGTAGCTTTTGCCTGTGTTGATACTTGTCAGGGCCTGGTATGACCTCATATGGTATGTATGTTATTTTGTCTAATGGTCACATAGGGCCTGATTACAAGTTTGGCGGTCCGACCTCTGTGGTCGCGTTGTCATCGGATTCACTGCTGCCGAATAAGCGGTCCGCCCGCTATATTACGATGTTGTCAGATTTCAGAATGTAAGACTGCCGGAGCACCGCTGACACTGCCAGCCATTCACCGACCACTGCAACGTCGTTCGGGGTAAAGCAGCTGCAATTGGGCAGTACGAAAACGTTTCTCTGCAGTCCGAATTATGAGTTGGCTTTCCGACAAGCCGTCCTTGGGGATGAGACCGCCTGCTTCGAGTCATCGAAAATAAAGGTTTTTCAGTGCATACCCCTCCTTTTTCTTTTTCCCCTTCAGTCTCCGATGTGGATCCCTTCCTCCAGGTCCCCCTTCACAGCAGCATTTTGACCCCATAGAAAACTACCCTTTTGGCGTCGAAATCCAGGTAAGTCCGTTTTGTACTATTTACCCATTGACTGGACTGGGCACATATGGTCCAGACTCCAGCCATGGGTAGTAGGTATTTTTTACGTGTCATTCATATGTGTACATTCAACACTTGTGCCGTCATAATATACACAAAAAGCATGACAAATAATAAAAAACATTCACCGCAGTCAGAAAGACTGCCGCCGGCCCATCAGAGACATCGTAATATGGCGGGTGGGAGACCGCAGCCGCAGCGGTCTTCTTCGGACTCCCACGGTACAGCTGTCGGACCACCGAACTCGTAATCAGACCCATAGTCTCCAGGGATCTAGGGCCCTGACAATCTCAGCTCTGCTCTATTTTTAACAATTGTCAATAAATGCAGCATATATTTCCCAGGCAGTGTTTATTTCTATCCAAATCCGAATGTAGTGGCACAAATTAAATTCCTCCAATGAATGAGCAGAATCAGACTGCTTTTACGTGAACTTCGGTGGGATTGGAGGGAAACTAGCATGTTTCCCCTTGTAACCTGCTTTTAGATTTATAGAGTCTGGGTTCTGGCACGGGCAGCATAATGGGGAGTCCCTGACTGGTGTAGTCCATGCAGTGATTTAAGGTCTATGTGGCCTGCAATATTTCCCTCTCCCCAGCACAAGCTTTTGCTTTTTCCCTTCCATTCAAGTTTCTTTGATAATTGATTTTAGCTGATGTGCAATAAGAAGTGGATTTCACTGGAAAATTATGATCTTTGTTAATTGTCAGACTATGGTGCATTTTTGTCGGTTTCAATCGTTCACATAGTGTTAATATACGCCTCAAGGGAGAGGAGTTTAAAAATAGTCAATTGAACAAATTCCATGTTTGATGGTTAATTTTTCAGTCTGGCCTAGAGACAGCTTTATCTCACTTGCCAGCCTCAAGTATTAAAAAAGAAATCATAAATAAAAATGCATACATCGATACATATATAGAGGAGTTTTGGGTCAGCCCTCTTCATCACTTCATCCTCTGGTCTATTTAATAGTCATCCAATTTTTCCTCTGCCCATTGCAGCATACACTATGGGTCAATGGGACAGCTCACTTCAGTCATTAGCTCTCTTGCACTTTGAGTGACAGCATTTTGGAACCAAGCTGCCCCCGACTGAAGAAGCCCAGGCAGGCTGAAACTAGGTGTGGGTTGCTTGTGTTCTATTTCAGATAGGTTCTGGCTCGGTAGGTCGGGCTGGAGTGTTGCTATTCGAGCAGGATGTAGGCTGATTTGCATAAAACTGGGACTAATCTGAGGTGGCATGGTGGGCAAAAAACAATGGACTGGAATGCAGCCCAAGTAATTATCAATGGCAGAGATTAATTCAAGCATTGCATCCATCACTTTTTTTAAAACTTCAGTGTGACACCCTAAGTGCAACGAGTTTTGCCAGACATGGGTGTCGTGCTCGCTATGTCACTGGAACCAAACCGCATTGACTGAAGAGGCCCAGAAAGGCAGAAACCGGTCTTGGGTTGCTTGTGTTCTGGTTCAGAGAGGGCGTGGCTCGGCAGTTTGACTGGACTGTTCCTGCTAGAGCACGACCAAGGCTGATTTATATATGGCTGGATCTAATCTGAGGTGGTACTGTGGGCACAAAAAAAAATACATTGGGATGCGGCTCGAGTAATTACCTGAGTCTGACATTAATTCAAGCATTCTATCTATCGCTTTTGTCTTTACTTTAGTCAATTGCAATGAGTATTCTTGTGGGTCATGTGTTGACTGTGCCACTGAAAAAAGCCAGCACCTGACCGAAGAGGCCCAAATAGGCTGAAACTAGTCTTTGGATGACATGTGCTCCAGTTCAGAGAGGACCTTACTTATCAGTTCGGGCTGGACTGTTCCTGTTGGAGGAGGACAAAGGCTGCTTTGCATATGGCTGGATCTAATCTGAGGTGGCATGATGGGCAACAAAATGATGGGTTTGGGTGCGCCTCTGAGTAATTGTGGCTGAGAATAATTTAAGCATTCCATCCAACACTTTTGTCTTTACTTCTGTGCGACACCCTAAGTGCAACAGGTTTGCCCAGATGTGGGTCCCATGCTCACTGTGGCATTGGAACCAAGTTGCACCAGACGGAAGAGGCCCTGATAGGCCGAAACTAGTCTTGGGTTGCTTGTGTGCCAGTTTAGAGAGGACCTGGCTTATCAGTTCGGGCGGACTGTTTCTGTTGGAGCAGGACAAAGCTTGATTTACATATGGCTGGATCTAATTTGAGGTGGCTTTGTGGGCAAAAAAATGATGGATCGGGGTCCAGCCCAAGAAATTACCAGTGGCTGAGGTTAATTTAAGCTTTCCATCTATTACCTTATTGTTTACTTCAGTTCGATGCCCTAAATGAGATATAGGCTCGGATGTGGGTCCTGTGCTCACTGTGCCATCGGAACCACGCTGCACCCAACTTAAGCACCCCAAATAAGCTGAAACCAATCTAGGCTTCAAGGAGTTCTGGTTTGGAGAGGAGCTGGCTTGGCAGTTTGTGTTGAACTGCTTCCTTTGGAGAAGGATAAGGCTTGGTTTTTCATGTGGCTGGCTCTAATCTGAGGTGGTAAGATGGGCAACAAAATGATGGCTTGGGATGCCACCTTGAGTAATTACCAGTGGCTTAGATTATTGCGAGCATTCCATCCATCACTTTTTTGTTTATGCCCAGATGCAATTCCAGTGCTCACTGTGTCCCTAGAGGCAAGCTGTACCTGGCCACGGAATCCTGATTAGGTTGAAACTGGTCCTAGGTTGGTTGTGTTCCAGTTCGGAGAGAACCTGGCTTGGGCATTTAGTCTACTGTTCCTACTGGAGCAGGGTCAAGACTGATTTGCATATGGCTGGGTCTGTTCTGAGGTGCATCGTCGGCAAAAATATTATGGATTGGGATGCAGCCCCAGTAATCGCCAGTAGCTGAGATAAATTCAAGCATGCCATTCGTTGTTTTTTTTCATTCAGTACAAAGCCCTAGGTTGGACCAGTATACCCAGATATGGGTCCCATGCCCACTGTGCCACTGGAATCAAGCTGCACCTGACTGCAGAGGCCCAAATTGGCCGAAACTAGTCTTGGGTTGCTTGTGTTCTGGTTCAGGGAGGACTTGCTTGGTAATTCGGCCTGGACTGTTCCTGTTGGAGCACAACCATGGCTGGTTTGCAAATTGTTGAGTCTATTATGAGGTGGCATGCTGGGCAAAAAAACGATGGATTGGGATGTGGCCCCTAGTACTTGCCAGCGGCTGAGATTAATTCAAACATTTAATCTATCACTTTTTTGTTTACTTCAGTGTGACACCCTAAGTGGGACGGGCATGCCCAGACAAAGGTCCTGAGCCCACTGTGCCACTAGAACTAAGGTGCACCTGACTGAAGAGGCCCAAAATGGCCAAAACTGGTCTTGGGTTGCTTGTGTTCCAGATCAGGGAGGACCTGGCTCAGCAGTTTGGGTTGGCCTGTTCATGTTGGAAGAGGCCCAAGACTGATTTGCATATGGCTAGGCCTAATCTGAGGTGGTATGATGAGCTAAAAAATGATGGATTGGGAAGTGGCTTTGACTAATTACCTTAATTTTATGGCATTCACTTGAAATAACGAAAAAATTAAAATTGCGTCCACTACACATGCTTGCCAAAGCTAGACCTAGAGCATTGCTAATGCTTGTTACATTTGCTGTTATGAGCCTGTTCTCCACCCTCGTTCTGGATATTGGTAACTTCCTGTTATAGTCTAAATTAATGTTGTTTTCAGACATCTTTCCTGAAGTAATTTCCGTTGTTAAAATAGTTGCTTTCTCTCTTTCCTCTTCAATGCTTATACATCCAATCTACCCTACTCTAATCCACCAAATCTACCCCATTCCAGATACTCCACTCTACTCCAATCTACCCCACTCCATTCCAATCTACCCTACTCTAATCCACCCAATCTACCCCATTCCAAGTACCCCGCTCCACTCCAATATATCCCACTCCCCTCCATTCCAATCTGCTGCACTCTAAACTACCCCAATCCACCAAAGCCACTCTACCCCAATCTACCACACTCCTATCTACCCCACTGAACCCAAATTTTCCCTGCTCCAATATATCCCACCCATTCCACTCCAATCTACCCCACTCCACTCCAATCTACCCCACTCCACTCCCATCTACTTCACTCCACCCCAGCCTACCCCACTGCAATCTACCCCACTCCAATATACCCCACTCCAATCCACCCCACTACACTCCAATCTACCCTATTCTGCTCCACTGCAATCTACCCCACTGTAGTCTACCTCACTCTACCCCATTATACCCCACTCCAATCTACCCCACTCTACCCGACTTCCCTCTAAAAGAATCTACCCCACTCCATGGTACCCCAATCCACCCCAGTCCACTCTAAACCAATATACCCCACTCCATGCTACCCCCACTCTACCTCATTCCAATCTGCTCCATCCCATTCCAATCTACCCCACCCCATTCCACTCTATTACACTTCAAACTACCCCACTCCAATCTATCCCACGCCAATCTACCTCGATCCATTCCAATCTACCCTACTCTAATCCACCCATTCTACCCCACTCCAAGTACCCCACTCCACTCTACCCCGCCCCTGTCTACCCCACTCCATTCCAGTCTACCCTACACTAATCTATCCAATCTACCCCACTCCAAGTACCCCACTCCACTCCAATCTACCCCACTCCACTCCAATCTGCCCCACTCCACTGTACCCCACCCACTCCTCCCCAATCCACCCCACTCCACTCCTCCCCAATATACCCCACTCCACTCCAATCTACCCCTATATAGTCTACTTCACTCTACCCCACTACAATCTACCCCACTTGACCCCACTCATCCTCACTCCACTCTAAACCAATCTACCCCACTCCACTCTAAACCAATCTACCCCACTCCATCCTCCTCTACTCTAAACCAACATACCCCACTCCACACGACCCCAATCTACCCCACTCTACGCTATTCCAGTGTTCCCCCTTCCACTCTAGCCCAATCTACCCCAATCCAATCTACTCCACCCCACACCATGCCACTAATGTTTAGCCATGCTGAACAGCAGCCACACTTGTGCACAACATGGCTAAAACACATTGCCAAAGCGAATGGCTCTTGCATAGGCGAGACTTATTGGCTTTTCCAATGCTTGCTATGTATTGGTTGAAGGATTGATCCTCGCCAAGAATCTGGGACTGTGGATGTGTGAAGCAGTGATGGTAAAGTGGAAACAGAAGGGATGCCCAAGAGGCGTAATCATCCTTGAATAGGGTTCCCCGCAGCCCATTTGGGCCCAGGGCCCTATCTTGTCTCTCTTCTTCAAGATTTTAGTGACCATGCTGGTGTTCCCTAGTGTGGGGCCGGGTCTGTTCTCTTCCAGTCTGTCAAATATGAAATCCATTCGGTCAGTCTCTTGTCTGTCTCTCGGCACGTTTCGAGTGGGGCTGCGATCTCCGGTGGGATTCTCACAGTATAGTGCTTTCACATGCTTGACCCATCTGTCTGCGGTTACTCTGTTTCGTTTATCTTGTACATGGCCGTTTAGGTTGTTAATGTACCTCTAGAATGGAGCCTGATTGCGGTGTTTCAGGAGATTAAAGACATGTAGCTATTCTGTTTCTTGGTGTCGTCTTTTGTGCTGCCATGTGAGCCTGTCATGGGTCTTTCTAGCTATGGTTAGTGTTTTTTATGGTGCTCCTTGTCCCAAGATATCTTGAATTGCCTGTTGGCTTTCCTCAGGATCCTCTTGCGTTGTTTCACTTCCTTACTAAACCCCAGTTGGTAATGGCCTTCCTTCTTGTAGGTGCCTTTGTGCTTATCTGTCATTTTCCTTGCAGTAGTAGATGTAGTAGTAGAAGTATCTTCAGAAGACTACTCAAGAGTTGGCTCTTTCCTACACAACCACCACACTCAGACACAAATGTACAGTGTATCCCTGTGTATATAAACATTTAATTTGATTATATGTATGTTTCTAGATATGTGTATTTCTTGATATACATGTGCATATGTACCTATGTATTTATATATTTATTACTTTACTTTTGCTCTCTCCAATGCACTACCCTATGTTTCACCCTATACCTCTCTCAAATTATCCTCTAACTCCACTCTCTGACTCATCCCAAACCCCATTCTACCACTATGATCCCCAGAATAACCCTTTCTAGACTCTTCCCTCCTCTGTCCCTCCTTGGATCACCTCAAACCTCATTTTAATACTATGATCTCCCAAACAACCCTTCTAAATTCTTCCCTCACCTATCCCTCCTTTGACTCATCCCAAAATTCATTTTACTACTATGATCTCCCTAATCCATTTCTAGAGATTCCTCCCTCTATCTCTCCTTATATGCATCCCAGACCTCATCTTACTGCTATGATCTCCCAATAAACACTTTCTAGACGCTTTCCTCTTCTATCCCCCCATTACCCTTTTCAATCCAACTAACCGACTCACATGTCACATGTCCACCGCTCAAATTAACTCAATTTTCACTATATTAATCCACCACTAATTCTTTTTGGGTTCTGGAGTAGCGTGCTACTTGCCGAAAAGCGCTTCGACGCCTCGTCAGGGGTAGTAAGCGCTATATAAATACAATTATAATACAATACAATTACAATATGGGTATTTTGTCAATGTGCTTCAATGATATTCTTTTTAGGCTATTAAAATCAAGATGGTATATTTACAGTTACAGCTTAGATTAATTGTTTCATGTGCTAATTTGTATTTTATGACTGTCATAGAGTGAAGGTGAAGAGCTGTCTTCGAGTGGATTAGGACTGTTGGCCTGAACCTGGGAGATTATTTTGTGATTTATTCTGTTCTGAGGTGTGGTGGTTTTTTTCACAGCTGGGTTTACAGTTCATCACCTTGTGGCTGATTGCCTGTGTTTTCACAAGGATAGGGGTATAGCCCTGCCCCCTCTGAGTCCCCAGGTTGCTTATGTCATTGGTATATGGGAGTGATCCTTGGTGGTCACTAATTCCAGAGTGCCCAGGGCAGAGTTTGATATATAGTTTTGGCTCGGGTGGTTTGCTAGATGGCTCCAGGCAGGATCATCCACCTGTTATCTGTTTGGGGTTTATGTCTCAGGGTCCACATCACCCGCCATCTCTGGATTTCCCAATCCTCTGTTTGCTTTCATAAAAGTGAGCAATACTTTTACAAATTATGCTGTGCTGTCTTTTATCTTTTTATGCCCAGTGTCTACGGTGGCCTAGTTTCTCTAAGTGGCAGACTTTAAAACAAATGTTTTCACAGCAATACACTCCTGTTCTTGTTACAGAGCCATTTTCGATCGTAATACTACATTCACAATTGAAAAATGGCAAGAGCTGTGCTTGCAAGGCATTCAGAAAAGGTAATCAATCATGCAGTTGCAGATCTCTTGGCTAGTACGGTAATATCATGCAGGAGTAAACCAGCTGCGGCCCGTGCAGGTAAGAGCGGTGGGCCGGGTGGGGGGGGATTTTGACTGACGATGACGAGGGAAAATTAATTATTTATTTAATTTTCCCTCGTCATCGTCCGTCGAAATCCCCCCTCACCCGGCTCCAATGCCCCACCGCTCTTACCTGCACGGGCCGCGGCTGGAGTAGACCCAATGCAATGGCAGATCAGTGGGTAGGGTTACTCAAAAGTGTGTGAATGCCCACAAACGTCAGTCTGTAGGCATCCACAAACTGTTCTCTCTTACCTTTGCACCCTAGAAAGGGTTGCTGATTTAGTCCAGACAACGGTTTGTGGGGGCAGGGTTTCTCTGTGTGGTAAAAAAGAAGAAAACAAGCATTGGCATAGCCAATAGGTCTCGCCTTTGGGACCTTATAAGTGTTTAGCCATGCAACAGTTGATGTTGTTGCACCAAGGATATTGTGCTGCATAACTAAATACTTATAAGGTCCCAAAGGCGAGACCTATTGGCTATGCCAATGCTTGTTTAATTAGTTTCAGTTCTAAAACAAACTCTCCCCTCCGCCCCTACACTCTTGACAAGAAATTAAATGGACACTCGCAAAGCATTTCGGGCCAATAGGGATCCACGTATCAAAGTGATTTTGTGGGCGTTTGTAAGTAAACTGATCGTGTAGCATTCCTGAGACTACTGAAACTGAACTGGGTGTTTCTGCAGACCCTCAAACGCTGAAATAGTTGTGGAATGGTGAATTTGTGGTCACTAACTACAGGGAACAACCTGACTGGAGTTTAACACACAGTGCAAATTATATCTACTTGTGTTGACATCTCAGTTTCAAGGGTGCGTCTCTCATAGTGAACTGAACACACGTACAGCGTGCATCATCTGGTGTGCCGTCGTGAGCATCACAGCTCAGAATAAATATCTGAATCCGTGCAAGGCAAGAGCCTCCTGCACCCTGACACTGACTACATGTCAAGAAAAGTGCCTATGGCCGACGGAATCAGACTTAGGCACTGTAAAGCACTAAACCTTCTCCTTCAATAGGTAATGAGATAGTCCCATTATTGGCAACACACCCCACCCACACCACAACAGAGTATGCATGCATAAATAAATACACAACACAACTTTTGTTTGGGAAAATTAGTGCTGCAGGTTTATTCCATACAAAAGTATGCAATATGGTGGGTTATCTTACGGGCGATCCAAGGGCAGGCAGCTGTACCAACCTATGCTGCCCTGCCCGCCTGATGAGCCAAGCACTGTGGAGTAACCAATCAGCGCTACCCTTATGGGGGTGATCCCCTTACTGGATCACGTGACACATTGGTCCCTATTACTCACGCCCCTTTCAGGGCGGAGCGTAGCAAGGCAAGCCCCCGGTTGTTCAGGCCCACAACCGCCCGAAGGACTAACGGGGCGCCGACGTAATTGTTCCAGGACCCTCCCATGAGGCTCCTGGGATTTGGCTCTGGCACCCCTATTGTGCTCTTGCAGAGGTACTCTTCTGTACCCATTTGCTTCCAGATCGCCCTGTAACTCCTCCACAGCTCTGGAGGCGGCCCCCGTCGCCTAAAGAGCCCCCCACCAAAACAGCTCCTTTCTCACTGCAACCTGAAATTTCCCGGGCCTCATTCATGTCCAGAGGAACAGATCCAAGCCCACCTGTGCAAGTGCACCCCAACATTGTCAAATTAACCTTTGGTGTTCGCCCGGCATAGCTCATGCCTGATGAAGCCAAAGCCCCTTGTTCTGCAAACTTGCGCATGGAGCGGTCTATCCTTCTCTGGGAATGTACCAGTGCCTCACATGCGCTGCAAGAATGTGATGGCCTCCCAGGAGGGAGCTCTACCCTTAAACATCGCTGTATTACCCTTCAACGCTGATGTGGCTCCCACCTCCTGCAACCTGAAGTTGCAGGCCTTCTAGCAGTTCGTGCTCCCTAACACCTGTTTCCCCAATACCTGGAACAGCAGCACACCTGCTTGAAGACCGCTTCCACAACCAGGCTATATACTCTGGCTATGCGGGCGGGGCATTTCCTGCTCAACTGAAGCAACCCGTAACCCGCCCAGGGAGCAGGGTGCACCTACTTTGTTGAGGTTGACCAGACATGTGCACCGACCTTTGTGATTAATAAACCATGGCGAACAGGACTGATCGCCTAGCGCACACTACTGCAGTACATCAACCATTTGGAGTGACAACTTCGCCACCTGCCAGGCTTGCTTAACTAAAGCTCGATGACAGATGCACACATACCTGCTAACCAGCTGTGACCCTTGATGTTCAACCCAGCTAATGACCTAGTACCTTGATATTCCAGGGAATATTGCCCTCCACAAGATCAAGCCGCCCATGAGCCTATGGCCTACACCTACTGGGCCGAGGTGCATAGTGTGCTCTGGAATTGTCAGTGATGGAGCTCCAAACACATTTCAAACCGCTATTGGAGCCACAGCACACATTCTGGCCTAACCAGCTGGCGCATGCCACCTGGCTACCATGCCGCTGCGAGATTTTGCTCTTAACGCCAAACTCTTGCGGCTACTGGTGCACATAGTCTGTAGGTCTTGCCTCCACTCTATTTATGCCGATACCTGCAATGTACCCCTCTGCCCCTGTATGGGCGGGAAAATACCCGTAACATTGCAAATCCCCCTGCACTCACAGTCTCGGGCAGTCAGGAGGGGAAGAGAGGTCCAAGAATTGGTTCTGCTATCTTGCTTGGCCACCTAGCCCGCAAGCACCCTCGTCTGACAGCACCCTATCTGCTGTGTCGCCCGTGCAATGTCCGCGCCCTGGCGCAGGACGTCCCGATCGACACCTCTTCTAACAGACTGCCTTCAGGAAGCTGGAGTGAACGGTTGTATGTTGTGCACTGACCATAAAACCTAGGTTTGCTTTGAGAGGGATCAATTTGTTGCACTCAAACTAGTGGCAACGTGCAGTTCTATAGCATTCTACCCTGCAGGGTGTGCCTGGACGATCCTAGACACCCCTTGTGAGCCAACCTGCTTTGACCCAGGATGCAAGGCACTACACCCGGTACACTAGGTTATCCCGAACTAAATTGCCCTCCCCGGAATCGTGTGTAAAGGTACCCGGTCCCTGAATTACTTCCTGATAGTCTATGTGTCACGCCATGCTCCTTTTTATTCCTTGTTCAAAGCAGTGAACTCGCTCACCCACGAGACCTGCTAGAAGCAAGTTTAGTGTAGCCTGTACATGGAATTAAATTCCCCGCCAACTGCACAGAGGGCAAGCCACACGCACTGCTACTGATGGCTGACTAATTGGCCCTTGGAGGCCGTGGCAGTACTGCCCGGTCGGCAAGTACGCCCACGGTACAGTTGTAATTTAATACCTCCTGCCGCTGACAACTGCAGGTGCCTAATACCGGGCTGTGTGTATGCAGCCCAGGAAGCCTAAAAATAGGCTTGGTGTGGATGGGTAGTTAGCAATGCCTGGCAATAAGTGTAATGCCTTTGACAAACCTCTCCTGACTGGCATCTATGCCATTCTTAAACATTCACGGTTTTGCCACATGTCACCCTTCTGGTTGGTGATATGGAACCTCCTACCCAGCATAAGCGGACAGTCTCGCGTTGCCGTCACACCACCTGTGTATCTTGAATCACCCTCCTGTGTCACCTAACCTCGGTTCTAGAGTGCACTTAATCCACGCCGTTGACCAGAATTTCACAGGCCTCTTTGATTGCTAGACCCTGGAGAACACATTGATGGAGTCAATTCTGGTTTGAAACAATATATATGCATTGTGCCCTCTATTGGAGACAACTCAACACAACAGACAAGTAGACCCTGACTTCTTTGTGTTCTGGTGCTAGATTTGGGAAGAGTCTTGCCTTCACTTGCTGCTCCCTGGGAAACACACAATGCCCGTGCTCTGGCTACAACTCAGCGATGCCCTCGTGTGGCAATGAACCCCTGGTCAAATAAGAGTGCCACTCCAACTAATAAAACTTACACCTTGACCATGGGTGGGTGGAGTCTAGCTCTCCCCAAACTTCTGCTGTTGAAACCCACGGACTCACCTCCTGTCAGTTCAAATTAGTAATTCCTGTCACTGACCACCACAAGGGGCTCCTACTGGGCTGTGTAAGTGAGGCCCAGGGTGACCTTGACGATCGGCTTGGTGTGGATGGGTGCTAACATTACCTGGCTGAAGTGCAAACCCTTTGACAAACACTCCTGCCAAGATGTGCCACTCAGGTAGAAGCAAGAGTTATCCAGCCCACCTTACTTCCTGTCCCAGTTATCTGAGTAACTTGTGAAAGATGCACATTTGAAATGGTAGCGGATACTGTAACTTACGCCTGCAAATGCTCTGCACAGAGCAGCCCGCTAGACAATGGCTTCCATCGAAAGGCGGTGCCAACAGACCTCCTAGCTCTAAAGGCGGTACCTCTGAGTAGGGCTCTACTCTAACAAGTGCCCCATGCATCGGATACCGCCTCCGGCTGCAAGCCGCTCGGTGCTACTGATGCCTTGGCGCTTCATGCCCCACAGCCAGCTCACCCTGCTACAATGCGCTCGTGACTGGGCCTCAAAAGTGCGGCGAAAGCGCGAGACTTCCTAGCCTGACCTTGGCTCTTCACCAGGCTCCCTCGCAAGAGCCATCCACAACCTTGTGGCCTAAAACATTCGCCCTGTGGGGCGGATGCGAATTGACTGCAAACCACTCCTAGGCGTTCTCTACCCATGTTGTAAATGGAGTTTCAGGTAGGCTAGGGTATGCACCTAAGCCTGGCCGAAGCCACCCCTTTAGTCAGGGAAGGGGGTGCACACTTATGCTGACTCCTGCCCACCCCATAGGTGGCTAGGCAGAGACTGGCTATCCCAGAGGCAGTTTAAATTTGATGTGCCATATGCACTCCCACATTGGCACCTGCAGCAGAGATTCCATACCAGGCAAATCTAAATACCCTGCGTATCGTCCACCCAAGAGAGACTTAGTACCATCTGCCCCTATTACTCTGTGCTACCAAACCTTATCATGACCTCACCGGTATTATATAACTCACTAAGTCGATCGGGCCACCGTCCTACAGCTCAGATAGCACAACCCCGTAGTTGTTGGCAGCAACTGTACTTCGCATAACAGCACAGAGTAAAATAAAAATTGTGCTTCCCCCCCCTTGGGCCAGTAACTAACATCCAACAGGTCAGAACCTGGTCATGAGATCCCAGGGTCCTAGAGTAAAACAAAGGTTGAAGCAATGGGAGCCTGAGGCCTTAAGCAACGGGTGTCTTTGTGTACTGGAAACATTACTTAGCCACGCAAAGAACCATGGACATCCCCTAACTGCGAGTCACCAGATTGTCAAAGAAATATTGATGGATTTGAGACCTATGCGCCATCCAAACTACTTAATTAAATTTGGCGTGCATAGTTCTTTGCAAGAAAAGCATTGACTGACCCGCTCAAAGTGAACCTTTTAACAAACCTCCTATACAAAAGTATATCATGTAAACAAGGGAGAGCTCGTCCAGGATCTGAACCCGGGACCTCTCGCACCCAAAGCGAGAATCCTACCCCTAGACCAACCAGCCAGCTAGACCAACCAGCCCTTTCTTGAATACTGGGGATGCCCGATAATGCACAAGTAAACTACCCCCTCCCATCAAGTTGGGTTGTACCGTACATAGTAAGGGTTCAGTGGGCTAGATACTCTCCTGAGGCCCCCATGCCACTGCACTTCCGGCACTGATGAAAGCTTTGTCAGTTTGGCAGTGTCAACTTTGTTGCCTGCGCCACCCTACAGCCCCATGGAAATGGTGCTGAACTCTCGCTTACTACACTGCGGAGTGAGCCCACTGTATTCACCAGTTCTTCACGATTTCCGCTTCTGACTAATTGGAAACACGTTCACCCAATGGTATCTTGGCGCTGCATCATGTTTGTTACTCAACTCCATGGTACTCGTTTTATCGATCTCAGAAGGATAAATGCTGAGTGGACCTACCAGAATCAGAACTTGTGACCCAGAGGTTGAAACAAGCCACTTTCTGTTCCGCCGCTCCCCAGGTCTGTGAATAGTCTCCCAGGGCCAACATCTGGCACTTTAACCCTTACTTGGATAGGCCAGACCCAGAAACCCAGATCTAGAAGGCCCGCCAACCGGCTGACCACTTCCAACACCAGAGTGTCACGCAGCCACTCCGTAGCCTGGATGCTAAACCAGGCATAGATGTATCGGAAGACCCATATCTTGGCGCCTGCCTGCCACAAATTTCGCTGCATGTCCTAGTCTGTTAAAACACGGGCGCAGGGTAGCCTGCCCAGCTAAGCCCACGAAGAAATTGCAAGACACCTCCAGCCAATGCCTGGCCAGCAAACACTACAGGCCACCTCAGCCCCGTTACCGTACCTCTCGTTGCAGTCGTTGCGTGAACCCAAGTCCAAAAACATGCCAACACAGGTTTGCCCCCAAATGGCAGTTCAATTCCCGATGGAAAACATGAGACTGGTGAAAAGAGAAACACCACGCCCCGCAACACTTACTTCCATGTAATGCCCACCGCGATGGATCGCCCAAGTCCCCTGTTGCCCAAGCTACCGGGCTGCATTTGTTGCATCACATTGTTACGCTGAAAGGCACATGTCACACATGGCTATCTACAACCTTGGCTGCCATGTAAAGTTATTGTAACTGTAACTCACAGTAGTACACTTGTATCCTGCTATGCTATGCATACAGTTTCCCATTGCAATCAAATTAGTAATCCGTAGCTGCATGGATGAAATAGTTGTCATTGTAATCAACATGTAATCCCAGGTCGGACACGTGTTCGCCGGCCCTGCAATGTGGCCAAACTAAAGCAGCCGCCATTTGAAACCGCAAATGCGATGTCCACCTTGCTCTGAGGGGAGAAAACCGGCTCCTGCCGGCTTGCGCCGCACACTGAGCACGCCACTCCTGCACCGCGGTGCCTTCGCGAGCTGCCCCCAAGCAGTAGCTGCACCTAAGATTGAGCAGGTCTGGAGCCCCTGTACCGGGTGCACTGCTCTCCACTGCCCGTGAAATGCGCTCGCTGTGTACACTAGCTGCACCAAGTGGCCTCCTTCTACCAAGGAGCCCATCCCCGTTTAGAGTGGAGGGCCAGAATCCCCGAGAATGCCAATCAACCAAATACAGTCTCCAAATACATCATTTTTATCCCCA
Source organism: Calotriton arnoldi (assembly GCA_963921515.1). Lineage (NCBI taxonomy): Eukaryota > Metazoa > Chordata > Amphibia > Caudata > Salamandridae > Calotriton > Calotriton arnoldi. Next base: position 889,338 of record CAWUFW010002416.1, on the reverse strand, counting down.
TAAATATAGGGCAGCTAACCCAGCCTCTACGTCCTGTAATAAGTGTATTCCTCTTTCACTCCCCTTGTGGCCGACAGCAAATAACGCTGACCCTGCGCACTCATTCCTAAGTAACCAAAGCCTTAATCCTGCCCAGCTCCCCGACATCGGGCTCCCATACCGCAAGGTCGGAGCCAAAACAATTCTGTAAGGGATTCCCACCCGAAGCAGTATACAGCTCATAGGGGGTCGGGACGACCCAGGACAGGCGGGCGGCGTGTCTGGTACAAAGACAGGCAGCAGCCGTGAGGAACTCAGAAAAGGAAAAATAACGGTCACTCTACCCGAGACCTACAATGGCAATTCCAAGCCTGCCATCTTAAAGAAATCACGCTAGTTCTGCCTTAAAGAATGACCTGAGAACCACCTCCTCCCGGCCCTGCACCAGTAATGCAGTTGTAGTGTAAGCTGCATCGGGGATATTACTGTGAGAAGCCATAACAAAAGCATCCCCAGCTCCGAGGCACTGCAAGAAAGCGTGATGAGCACCTTAGATTCCCTTGTCTTTAAGCCCCGAGGCCTTACTATGATGAGCCGTTCTCCTCAATGCATGTTAGGCCCAGCCGGGAGCGCAGCACCACGCGCTCAGGCCGCATTAACTACTCTTGGCACCTTTGCTTTTCCCAGGTCATCCGAACTTACCATGGAAATACTCAAGAGAAAACCCTTATGGTTTGATGCCTGCACGTGCTAGGGCTGCTAACTCCTCTTTTAATCGGAGGTTGATTCTCCCTCGTAAAACCACGCGGCATGCCCCTGAGCCGTCCTGCCTGCTGGGAGATATATGAAAGGTGCTCTTGTCAGAGCACTTTTTTCAAGAATTCCCCGTTGCCGCACCTGTGCAAAACACGAAGAACAACTGAAAGTGTTCTGTGAAGATGACCCGGAGGCCATCTGTGTGGTCTGCAGCGTGTCACGTGATCACAAGCAGCACACGATGCTTCCTATTCTAGAAGCAGCCCAGGAGTATAAGGTATGTCTGCTATAGAGCTGGTACGGAAAACCAGGCTAATCAAATTCGAGACGCTGCCCAGGAGCGCAAGTTGCATGAGCTGGAGATGTGGGTTGGATAGGGGCGGGCCCAGGCTCACACTGTTACCCAATCGATATCCCTTCCAGGGGCTGCTGTAGACTACAAGGTAAGAGTTACTTATTCGGTGGCGACTGGTGGATTTTAAATACTGTGGCGAAGTGCTGCGAGCCAGCGAAATTCAGAGAGGTTGTGCGGGGATATTCCCATATGCCTTTCCCCTCCGTGAGGAACATTTTGAAACACATTCACATTACGGGTTTTACTGCATGCTGCCGGTCACGGAGAAATTTGTATTTCATAGTAACGTGTAGCAGTTGCACAGCGTGCCTATATTTCACCTAGACATGACTGCACACACATACAAGTGTGCACTGCCCTCAGAGCAATTAAGATCACAGTAGAAACTTGAATCTGTGTACAAAACGTTCTGCAGCTCTCTTGTCTATTCCGCTACTCAGTGGAGATCAAGGCCAGAATCAGACACGCAAGCTCACCTACTGAAGATTTTAAGCAGCACCGAACTTCCCACACAGAAGTCACACTCTCCTGGGGGTGGAGGTAAATTGAAGAGCCCAGAGGTAGTAGGTGCCGACTGGCGCAGGAACTCGGACCCGTGTCCCTGCCATTGAAGGAGCATCCCTTGCCGCTTGAACCATATTTGGGGAGCCCGCCGATTAGAGGTTGTCCCCAACCCTCAACCCCCGAATCACAGCGCTGCCCCCTCACAGCCCTGTGCAGCCGCTGCATCTGAGGCCGTGATGCGAGTGACCCGACCAGCCACGAGGCCGGGGACTGCGAAAAGGGGGGTGGAGGAGGGGGTATAGGTATGCAGTGCGACCGGAGCAGCATTACCAACAACGCCTGCTAGCCACCCCTAATACCCCCCTTCACAACCCACGCCCGGCGCTGATGAGACGGACACTGCAGACGAGAAAAGAAGGCCAGGGCGTGAGCTACCGCAAATGCCGCGGCATGAAGGCTCCAGACCCAAGCCACCCGCCTGACGCGTGCCCCCCCCCCCCATGGATAAAGTTGCAGTGTGGACATCGTGGGGCGCCGGACAGGGCCTTGCGCCCCCTGCGCTCACCTTATTACCCGCGATCTCTACCACTCGACCCCGTTATCTTCATAGACGAAAGTCTGGAGCCAAAGTCCAGTGCGCAAGGGCCCAGCTGGCCACTCTACCGGAGGAGGGGGTTCGCGGCGCCCGTTGCGCACCAACCCCCACGATCCGCGTTCAAGCATGGCACGCCGCTCTGAGGCGGGAGCCTGGCCAGACTCCTGGCCCTCCAACGCCCCTGTGCACCCTGGGCCGACCCGAAGCCGGGCCCTGCCCAAGGCCGCATGAACTGACCAAGTGGCCTCAGCTGTGGCTGCCGGCCAGAGCGTGCCTGGAGCAGCCCCAACCCCCCCCTCGCCCTCAGGCGGACAGAAGCCTCGGCGATGGCCAGGCTAGGCAAACCAGCCTGGGGGGCTGCCCCCTTAGTGGGGATGTAGAGAGGGGGGGGTTGACTCACCGCACACTCCAGGCGATCTCGGCACGGGTCACAGCGGCACACACCCTCACGGCGTGTCCGGCGCAAAGAGGACGCCAAGATGGCCGGGGGAGGCATAAATACCTCCCCACCTCCTCTGCGTGCCGGAAGTGACGCTGTCTGGTAGGGGGACTCCTCCTTGAGTCCCGCACATCATTGGGGGGTGGGGAAGTGCCCAAATGGCACTAAAGGGGCCGCCCGTTTAGGGTGGCCCCCTGCGGGGCCGCGGGCAGCCACAGGTAAGATGTTTGTTTTCAAAAACTGATAGAGCATACCTCCTGTATCCGAGAGAGCATGAAACAAGCCCCCGGCCAGTCCAATTTCTTATTAAAAGAAAACGGTATGCCATTATTAGCAAAATAATCGAAACAGAAATGGAGATTCCACAGTATTTTGCTCCAGTCTCATCAAGGGCATAACGACAATAATACTGTCTTCTCAGTCTACCCCTCTTCCCAACCACAGGCCTTTCCCCCTAGCCAGCAGCTCCCCAGCAGGTTTGGAATAACATTTTGCCAAATCAAAAAATGTCAAGGTAAAAAGAAAATAATCCAATGTAACCTGCAGCAGAAAGAACATGCCATCATTTATGTTGCCCCTTCTGCAGCCCTCCATGAGCCTACAAAGAGGGTATTCCTCTTTGAGAAGCTGCCTACTCCCCGCCCCCCACAAGCGCACTGGAATAAAATTAGCCATTACAAAAGAGAGCAGAGTGGTGTTCTTATAATCACAGGCAACGTGATTTTGTTGCACCTCATTAAGCTGTGAATCACACCACACAAAAGGAACAAACGCAAGGGAACTGTTTAAACAAAAACTCGCCACATGACCATTACTCAGCGGTTTTGAAGCACAACTGCTGGGACGTTGGTTCAGACTCTAAACAGGACGATTATGCAACGGTTCACTAAGGAACGCCCTTCTTGCGACTCCAAAGCCTCTTTCGTGCCGGTCAGTTTAATGCAGCACCAGTTTAGGCATGCACACTTCAGAGTCGCCCCTAGCTCTCGTATTTCCAGCACGCTGCATCCTGTTAGAGGACGGGTGGTGTGACCATAAAAATACCATAAAACACGCATTCGTCAAAACCTTTCCCGGAGACAGACATCAGACCACGAGAGTATATTGCTGGGGGGGGTGGGGTGAAGGCGGCTAGTTAGAGGTAATTCGTTATAGCTCCAATGGTCCCGGATTAATACTTCCTGATCCTGGACGCGCACAAGCGCCTGTTGTAGTAATTTTGGCAGCACCTAAGCCTGAGGCTTGCCTGTGGCCTGACATCAAGGCAGATCAGCAGCCGATCCGAGGTCCTAGTGGAGCCTTCCCGGCGGCGAGGAGCCGATGGCCATTTTGGCTGAGCAGCCTCTCACTGGAGATTCGGAATACGGGCCCTTCTGGAGGCTGCAGCGGCATCTGCTTGACTTTACCAGCCTTGCTGGTGCACGCAGTGGGGACTGTGGCAATAGCGCCAGGCTCTGAGCGCGGCCCATCGCGGTCTGAAACACGGCCTGGAGAGAGACTGCAGATGGCTGCAATGGTGACGACTGGGCTGCCTGCCTGCCTGCCGCACCCGCCCTGCGCAAGGAGAGAGCTTCTGCCACGGGACAGGGCTGGGTGGTGCCCCTCGGTATGGTGATTCCCGGAGACAGACATCAGACCACGAGAGTAGGAGACATGATGCTGGCCCTGAGAGGTGAGGGGTAGAAGGGAGTGTTTTGTGGCCTCTGACTGGACTGCGGCTGGCGAAACGAAAACAAAAAGAAAACAAGCAAATGCCAGGCAGGAGTGCAAAAGCATGCAATGCGCACGAGCCATATACGGCGCCAGATGCAGAACCTCAACAAGCGGTCTTCACTTTTCAAGCACTCGTGTTGTGGCGGCATCCACCTTGCGGTAGCGAGCAGCGGCGCGGCCACGTTAATTACAAACATATGGCCCATGCGTGCCGCTGCTCGCTCCCGCAAGGTGGATGCCGCCTCAAGCACGAGTGCTTGAAAAGTGAAGACTGATTGCTAAAGGCCCTTTCCTAGAGCAGCGCATGCGCGCTGCCTATTCGAGACCTAAAAAATTGAAATTGCAAAGTGGTGTTGCCTTTGCACAAAGCGGAACTCCAGAAGTGCCTACAGATAAAAAAAATCATTTGACTTTTCTAGAAGTGTACCTGGAAAGCCTTGACTAAAGTAGCCTTCAAAACATATTACTTTTAAGTTTTGTAAATGAAAAAAATGATAAATCTACACTGGTGCATAAGAGTTTGTGTATTGGTATAGGTTTTCGGCGTTTCTTGGTGAAGCTAGGACTCACTCTTTCTCCTGCCTTAACGGAGACAGATGAATTAAAATGAAAAATTAAAGACTAGATGAAACAAATGTCTATGTGCATTCTACTTTTTGTTGGCTACTGAGCTATGTTTGCAAATCGTTTGCTCCACACTACTTAGCCTGAAATGTGAATTTAGGCGGTCTATCCTAAATTTAAGGAGATGTAAAGAAGAATAGTGTTTGTAAATCAACTAAGAGAGCCCTAATTATTAATTTTCATTATCTCAATGTATCAGTTTCAGTTGAATTCATCTCTGTTTCAGTTTGAGAGTTTCAACAGCTAAAATAAATTGACATAAATGACCACTTTTAGCTAATTTGTTTAACTTAATTAAAGGTACATTGTAATACCTTCTATTCATGCAGTATGTTAATAAACAAAGGACTGTCAGAGCACCCGATGTCCACATGATCAGTTTCTCGGAATGACCAATGGCACTAGGATTCAGTGTAGGGTAGAAGGTGGAACAACCAGGAGAATTAAATCCTGAATTATTTCCCCCAGGATTCCACTTGTAATCCCCAGTAATTCCTCATCCCAGAGTTAACAGTATCCGACAGCATTGTTTACTCTGGGGGTGTGAAATTATCTCTCAAAAAATTCTCCAATTGTACCCAGTGCCTCGATGTGCTCAGATCCACTCAATCCTCAGTGCAGAGAGCATATAATGTTAAATTCACCGTGTCACACAGGAAAGGTGTGGTTTGCGTGAGTGACGAGAGTGTGATGGGGTAGACAGTTTTTACTGTGACATCCTCAAAAGGAATACGCATGAGTTGTATATGTGCCTTAATGCACGATCTGGTCATGGGCAGTGGCCTCATGATGACATCAAGTATTCAGTCACGACATAAAGATCTAGTAAGGATTAGTACTATTTTTTGAAAGTCACTTTCCTTTTAGTGCTCAGGTTGATGTTTTAAGAGTTTCAACATTTTTATCAATCCATTCTTTAAGTTTTCCACCAGCTTGGGTTCAAATGTATCGGACCTGTATGGATTAAAATCGAGGATCAACAGATTTTGCAAAAGAGCATTAGGTTTTTGAGAAGTGAAGTTGGTGCTGGACTAGGAGAGCAGCCAGCTTCTCTGCACATTATGTATCTGTGGGAGCATTGCAGTCTGGTCTTTTTGGGACGGGGGTATGAAGTGAGATGTAACTAGCAAGTGAAAGTCGCACTTTTAACCTGGTGGTCTGGGTTCAGATCACAGATTTGACCAGACAATTGTGTGGCTTCTGAGTAAATCACTCAATTTTCCTCTGACGAAAACTGTAAAGCCATCCATCAGAGGAATACTGTGGCAGTTACCTACTACATGCCTCGCTGGCCATTTTGCCCAAGCTGGTGTAGTGTGTTCAACAAAACTAAAGATTGCTTGGTGATATAAGCTCTCCTCTCTGATATCAGTTGCACCTCTAGATCATGGGATTTGGTGGCAACTGTAGTTCCTCAATTCTTTAGTAGTTTATCATTAACAGCCTGCTTGACCGGGTACTATAGGAACAGCATGCCTCTTTATTTGGCAGCAGCAGCAGCAGTGAATTATAGTATTAAGTCCCAGATCCACCCAGGGCTGTGAACTAGAGAAAAGCAGCAGCCAAGCTTCATAACAAGCAAGTTGCAAAGGCTTTTTTAGTTGCTAATGTCTCTTGTGCTCTTTGTGCTAGTGTAAGAAGGTGGCTGTGAGGAGCAGTTTGGGCTGGTCATGTGTGACAAAGGGAATGCCCCCAGTATGGTGAGGGTGAGCGGGCTTCCTTTAGAGGTTTGTGGACATACAGATCATCAGCTATTAATCCTGACAAACAGCCCAGAAAGAACACACACCATTGTCTTGTGGATACCTACATAATTCAACCCCCAATTCCGCCTGAAGATGATTGGCTCTTTCACTATACGCAGTACACAAGAGGCTGGTGTCAACACATTTTCCAGGGTCGATTTTGACTCCTCGTCTAAAACTAGAGAAGAGAGGCATTTACACCAGCCCTTCGTCCCACCAAGCCAAACTGTTGGATTCCCTTTTGCCGATGACAGTGGTACCAGGGCCGGACTGGCCGTAGCGGGCATCGGGCGTTTCCCAGGAGGCTGGAAGGGTGAGGCCCGGTTTTGCAGCAGTGGGGGCGATTTTGTTACTGTGACAAGTCTTAAACACAAGGTTTTGTTTGCACAGGGTCCAATGACGAAAAGAAATCTAGCACCTGCACACAACTTGTGCTTTTCCATGTGAGTGGCTATAAATGCTTAACTTGTGAACTAACAGGACATTTTTCTATCAATATATAGTGAGTTACACACGTACAGATCTATTTCTTATACTTTTGGTCTTTGAGTCTCGGGTAGAAGATTAAGAAAAAGTAGTTCTAAGCACTATTGTCAAGTGGCCTTTAAACAAAAACATTACTTAGGCTCAATATATTTATGCCTACAAACCTCATGACAACTGGTTGCAACCGTTTCTATATATTTTGTAATTAATTTGTACTTATTTATAACGCGTAACATTTCCAGAAACCTAGCTTCAAAATGAAAAAGAAACATTAACAACAGGAAACAAATACTACTTAGCCACCCTTGGCCATACACGCATAATGAATTCAGACATTCATATTTTAAAAGTAATAGGATGCATCAGTTGAATAAAACCGAGGAAGGCCCAGAAATGGGATCCCCCACAAGCTGTGTAGCTACAGCAAATACTCTAAGAGCTACTGTGTTTCCTGCTCTTGTTAAGCATAATATACATTATGTGGTCTTGTAAAGTGCCTTTTCACTCCTTGGGGTATCTTGGTGCTGAATAACAGATGTTTATTGTTTTGTAGCTCAATGGAACTCTTTTTATTGGCCTCAGAAGAGCCAAAGACCTAGCAGGCCTTCCAGCATGCAAGCCTGTGACCACGAGGACAAACACAGATTCCAACAGTGAATGCATTAGTCCATTGAGCCACCAGACCTGCAAAACTGAAAGTAACAGAAGCTAAATTCATGCTGAATAAACTGGCAGACCCAATAGAAGTATGCAGACTCATGAACAGAACCACACAAATGCGTAGGCACAAAAACGAGTACTCATGTACACATGTGCACACATATGCACTCACACATATAAAAACACATATGCGGACACACTGTCTTTAGCAATGAACGTATGTTCTGTGAACATAGTCAAGGGATGCTGTGAGAATTTCAGAGGTATCTTCCCCACTAAGTTAGTTATGATAGTTAGGCGTCTGGTTGATTATACTAATCAGTGGCAAGTTTATTTCCACTTAGTGGTTCTAGCTTCCTGAGCATGGCACCAATCTGTTGCACTAATCTGTGCACCAGTAGCTTGCTGGTGACAATACTTGACTTTAGCCACAGGTTAAAAAGGCATACATATAGTGCAGCTCTGCTCTGCTTAATTTGAGGTGGTGGTTGCCGGTGGGCACCACCGACACTTAGTTTTAGGGAGCGGCACTTATTTTACTTCAGCAGACATTCCCCAAGTGCAGGAGAAGGAAAAACAAGCACACGGGAGAGAAGGAGGAAGAGAACAACTGAAAATATTCACAAAAAGAGATATCAGGAACCTGAAAGAATGAGATAAAGGGACAGGAAATGTCTGTTAGTGAATTAAAGAAGCTTGAGGTGGATTCATGACTACGCCGACTAGGTTATAGGCGCCCCGACATTTATTAGCGCCAACCGCAGGCTTCTGAACAGTGCTTTGGACACCGCCACTGTTTATTTGTTAAATTAAGCCCTGCCACTATTCATTTCTTTTCCATCTGCAAGCATAGCTCAAAGGGCAGTCTGTTAGCGATGAAGTTAGGTGTGGCATCCCCCGGGTATGTCGATGCAGGGGAGTTTGGGGTGTGAAAGGACGGTTTTATGGGGCAGCATGAGTTGAAGAAGCTGCCCTTTGTCCGCGAGTTTGTGGCATAATAGTAAATTACCTATGCTCATGAGGGTTTGTGTATTTGGGTGACCATGGAGGGTCTTGGTGTAAACAACAAATTGAGCCATGATATACTATTCGGATCAATCAGTACACCGTTTTACACAGTTCTTGTTTCCATTGATTACTCTTACGTACTGAGCTGCATTTAATTCAAAGTATTCTGAGGTCATGGCAGCTTGTCTCTAAAAATGGGAAGCCATTACTGGGAGAAGCACAATACCTACTGAGATTCTGGAATGTTCACCATCCGCAAATGAAGGGTCCAGGGGGCAAGGGTTTTGTATACGTTTTGGCGTAGTTGATAGTTGTGAAGATAGACCAGAACGTTCCTTACTGTGACATGAAGTTACATACAATAACAGGCAAATCCATAGGCATAGGGAAATTTTATTTATCCATGTTAGCAAAATTCTGGATAAAGAAGGTCTTTCAGTGACCAACTATTTGGGGGGGGATTCGTTGTTAGAGACACATCATTGGAGGGCGTAAAGCATAGATTCATACACAGTCAGTAGCTGCAAAGGGCTACTATGAATTATCTTATCTTCGCAATTATCTCACCTGAACAGAGTGTGGTTTAAGGGAGATCATTTCCTTTGTATTTTGTTTTTACACGTTGACTACACTGCAGATAGTTACTCAGGCATCGATACAAGATGGCTTCTGTTCAAAGATTTTAGACTTTGCTTTTCAAGGCAGCTGTTACAAATGGGATAATTGGGTCTCTATATGCTCTTGTCTTGACAATCAAAGGCACACACTGGATCAAGTTACTAGGCTATAGATTATGGTTAAACATGGTCTGTTTATGGTAATTAATTTTTGGGTATCTGTGAAGGGGTTACATACATCGGAGAGGTTGAGACTTAGGGGCCGATTCCGATTCAGGCCGGAAATCTCCCCGACCGAGCCGGACCCGGAGAGATTTCCGACCGAATCGGACCCTAGCAGCCCGACCGAACGAGTACGATGCGCACGTATGCTATCGGACTCGATTCGGTCGGACTCCCATTGAAGTCAATGGGAGCCAGTCGTACGACGCGTACACGGGCTCCCATTGACTCAATGGGCACGACGCGAACAAGGGCGCCCCCTACAGCGGGTTCGCGTCGATGCGGGTCGCGCCGTACATGCACGTGTAGGGGGGACCCATGGGTCCCCCCTGTGTGCGACTTGCGCGCCTACGCTTCCAGGGGGGTCCGACAAGACCCCCAAAGTGCGGCTCCGACAGCTCCTTGGAGCCGGACTGCGCGAGTCCGTCGGAGCGGTCGAGGTGCGCATCGTACTTACCCGGCCGGGGAACGTCTCCATTGCGCGGTGCGAGTCGTCCCCGTGCGAGTCGGTCGGAGCAGTCGGGTCCTGCGAACGAGTCGGTCGGAGATTTCGCGAGCGCACGCATCGTACTCGCTCGCCCGGACGCACGTACGACTCGGTCGGGAAATAGGGCTCTGAATCGGATCCGGTAAAGCCGAATCCGATTCGGTGCCCTACCGGCCGAGATCGGAATCGGCCCCTTAGTGTAGAAGTCTGGGTAATTAGGAGTCTGGGTCACTACTATGACATGGTAACTAATTTTGGAGAAAAAAAAACCTGAGGGTATCGATGGTAACAAGCAGCTCTTTGGAACATGTTCCCTAGGGTATATTTAGTCATCAAGTATGTGTTAAATGTCTTTTATGGTATTTGGATGTGGGAGGGAAGGGTTCACCAAAATTATAGAACATTCTGATGGGCTATGGACTGACCATGCTCTTCATGTCTTGCATGAACAGCATGTGGGTGGAAAAAACATTTCAGGTTAAATGAGGAGGTATGCGAGGAAGTCACATGAACAATGTCTAGAAAACATATCACCTCAAAGCAGTCTGCAGATGGCACAGTGGACAGCTCTGTTTTCCTACTTCATCTGCCATCACCGTTGGGCAATTAAGCACAAGTTCTATTACAGTCCCATGATATACTCGTACGCCATCTGTGGGGTTGAGGTGAAAATTCTTAACTGTGCTAGGGGGGTTCTGTTAAGAGAAAGTAATAATTAATTGTTTCTCTATATTCATAAGTCATTACCTCCATACAGCTGGAAAAAGGGTCAGTTGATGCTAACAGCTGACTATGAATGACAAAAAAATTAGGAAGTTATAGTACTGTCCAGGAGTATTGTGGACCCAGCAGAGGAGGATCCATGTTTTTCACAAGCAAGAGGTGTTTGGTGTAGGGGTTAGTGTTCCATGGTCAGATATGGAGTGGTCCAATAAAAGACACTGGATAGGATTTCCAGGGTCTGAAGAAACTAGCAGTTTCCATAAGTGCTGAAGCCTCTGATGTACAGATTAGGCCACTGGAGTATCACTAATTTGACAAGGGCAGTTTCTGCAGACTGACATATGCAAGGTGCAAATATCTGAGCATTGTCCCAAGCGGAGTGGATATGGAAGGTTTACTTAAAGACATTAACCTCAGAAGCACAAGACTAGATGTTGGACCTGGCCCTCTCTTCAGGGTCACCCCCAAATTTTTGCCTGCACCTCTCCTGTTTCCTGAACCCTTTTTTGTTGGCTTTAGGACTCTGCGCACTTTACCACTGCTAACCAGTGCTTGTGTGGTCCCCTCTAAACATGGTAAAATTGGCTTACAGCCAGTTGGCCTATTTAATTTAAATGTAAGTCATAAGTAAAGTGGGACTACAGGTACCCAAGGCCTGTAAATTAAATGCTACTAGTGGGCATGCAGCACTTATTGTGCCACCCATGCAAGTATCCCTTTAAAAACATGTCTCAGGCCTGCCATTGCAGCCTATGTGTGTAATTTTAAACTGCCATTTTGACCTGGTTGTTTTTAAATCTAGTAATCACTTTGCACTTTTGGTCACTCTAAAATATTATCGTGGGTTTTCTGTTTTTTCACACAAATGAAAGTTGTGGGGTACCGCTTACAGTTAGCTTTCTTATTCACAATATAAAATTCTTCACAGATTATCTTATCTGCTTCAAAAAATGCACGAATCTTATCATAGAAAAGAGTCGAATCAAAGAAGCATAAAGGCACCAAAGTGCTTAGTGCTGAAGGCCAGGCAGACCAAGGCAGATGCTATATGCCTTCCAGGGGGCACCCAATCATTTTTTGTATTGATATCTGTCGCCTCCTGCCTTCTGAATTAGCCTTTATATGCCATTTTTATGTAGTTCATTTTTTGTAATGGGCAATATAATTTGCCTAATATGTGTGTGAAATTAATGTGACTAGCCATTATGAGACATAAAAAATACTTATGAGTACTGATGAATATTCAGGAACTGCATTTGCATAAAAAAGAGCAGTGACTGTCAAAGAGTGTTTATGGGGAATGATGAATATACATGAGTTGATATTTCAGCATAAAAAAAGTTTGCAGCAAAATGGCTGTTTATCCCACGAGGGATGTGCTGGACTGTTCAATGCTTTAACACAGTCTAGCATTCATCTAATACTCTGTAAGTCTTTATGGATATGGCCCAAGAGAGCTGTCTGTTATCTGCTAGGTGGTGAAAAGAGCCTGTGCTATTGGCCAGGCCAGAGGACTGCTGATCACTTAATGAAGCCTATGTCTTCATATAATCCAAACAACTGACTACATCCACCACTCAAATTACTTTCATATTTCACTATACTAATTCACCACTAATCCTTTATGGATTCCGGAGTAGCGTGCTAGTCGCCAAAAAAGCGCTTCAACTTTCAAGGGTAACAAGCGCTATATAAATGCAAACCTTTTTCCCTCTTCTATCCCTCCACTATCCCTCCACTATCCTTCTGAATCCAAATAACTGACTAACATATCCGCCACTCAAATTACGTTAAAATTTCACTATACCAATTCAACACTAATCCTTTATGGGTTCCGGAGTAGCGTGCTACTCTCCGAAAAAGCACTTTGACGCCTCGTCAGGGGTAGTAAGTGCTATATAAAGGCAATTACAATACAATACAGTACAATATCTAACGCACACTTCTACTTTCGTTGACTGTCTCAACCAAATGTCTTCTAGTCATCGAGCCTGAATTGATCCCTCATCCACATGAAGGCCCTCATTTACTATATTTTGATACGTGGCAGCGCAGCAACCCTTCTTGCTACGCTGCCGTGCGCCAAAATAAAAGGGCAGGAATGAGCTGTATCTGCAAGATACCATCTGCAAGATATGGCGCATTCCTGTCCTTCTACCATGCGCTGGCGCATAAACAAAGTGACGCACCGGTGGCGCAATGGGCTTGTAAATGAGGCCTGAAGTTTGGCCTTTCTTAGGACCAGGCTGCAAGCACCCTTGTAGGCCACTAAGTGCCAGCCTGCACTCCCTCATTGGGAAAGTGAAATCTGTGGACACACATCATAGCGATAAAGGCATTTTTTAATAGGGGGGAAAAACTGGATCATGTTATTCAAACCTGTAGGTATGCCATACATTATTATATATCCTACACAACATTGTAACAGGGAATAGCTATCCCTTCTCCGTCCCTTAACAATTCCCACCACTAAACTGCCCACACCCTCTCCTTATTACTGGCAAACTCCAACTAAGCATTTTGCCTTACATTCCATGTACCCTTCCACCTGGCTCTTAATGCTTCCCCTTGCTTGCCTGGCCTGCCCGCCCCAATACCAGGCCAACCTTCCACTTTTCTTTTCTTTTCTTTTCTTTCTCTCTTTCAACCTTTATCTGTGAACCATATCTCTTTCTTTGAGCCATGACACAGTTTGCTCCTAGCGAAGACATATATACATATTGTAAACTTCTGTTGCTCAACCAGCTGCTGAAAAGCACCTTGCTTGTACCAGGGAAGGTGATGGGTGAATCGGTGCCTCAGGCGAATGAAGTCCAGTGCGCCGAAACATGATGACGCGATTGCTTTCTCTCATAGTACCCCTTGGTGGACAGAGTAGGATCCCTTCCTCCACCTGGAGGCCAAGATCAGAGAGTAACTACTATGGACACGATTATCATAGTGGAAAAGGCCACTTTTAATCAGCAGCAAGATGAGCTCACATTATACAGATGTTTGGTTATCTTGCACCCTCTAATATGCCCTAATCAACATTCAAACATCCTTCACAATTCCTGCCCCAAAAGTGCCCACCCGCTCTCTTTAATAATTGCGAACTCCAACTAAACGTCTTGCCCATATACCTTTCCACCTGACTCTTAATGCTTCTTGTTGATTGTCTGGTCTGCTCTCTACAGAACCAGGCCTACTTCCCAGCTCACCATTCCTTAGTATTCTTTCTGTCTTCCCTACTCCACTTCAGCCTTGTCTGCCCACCAGTCCTACAGCATTTCAGTCAACTTTCCCCAAATATATCCTGGTACCTAGTATTAACAAGTGAACTCCACAATGCATAAACAACACCAGAATGTCATATACTATGCCCATGTGTATAATCACTTCTATCTCCATTACCTTGCAGTAACCCAACAACTTTGTTTTTTTACTTTACTTTATTCAGTTAAAAATAAACCATAAAGGTACAACATAAATAGCACCACAGGCAAACCGACGCAACATAGTTCAATGCAGTGTGCAAGATAATAAGTGCAACATACAGACATGGGCCTCATTCAACAAATAGCCTATCAAAAAAACTCGAATCGGGCTGCTAAATTAACAGGGATGTTCAGGGCCACCCAGAAGATAATCTAAATACACAACGTCATACTGAAATAAATAAATAAATAATGCCCTAAAACAATAATGTTTGCCTGAACCGGATGGCAGATTTAAGAAAAGTGACAACACCTTCACATACCTCGGGTGTGAGATGCATCTGCAGAAATAAAAGTGCTGAGATATGTCTGGTCACCAAGATGCCTCTAAAAAGCGGGATTAAAAACCTTCAAGTATAACTATAGTAACACCTACAGAAAAATACAAAGTGTGCCAGTGTTTGCAGGAGTGCTCATTACAGGGACAATCCAGAAAAGTTTTAGGGTCAAACTAGCCCAAGGGAAAGGAGAGCTGACTGCTAGTCTGACCAAGCCTACATCTAGCCAGTAACACCCTACTCAAGGCATTAGGCACAAACTCCAGATACGGTTCCATCCCTACTGTAGTTTGAACCATCAGGTACTCTCTATTGGCAGGCTTCTTCAATTTGGACAACTCTCTTTCCCCTCTCCTGTGTTCCCTAAAGCTGGATTTAACCCAACTTTTATCCCTCGTAGATAAATTGGCAGGCATAGAGAAGATATCAGAACTGCCTAACTTGGCACAGGTATCCTTAATATACTTTAACCAGGGGATATGGTGGCCCTTGTCACATAGGAGACAGTCCATGATAATCTCCTGGTTCATCGAAGCCTCTGGATTACACCAAGTGGAGTACCATAACATTAAGGGGGCCAAGTTGATGTAGTCGGCCACATAGGATAGTCCAAGTTCCCTGTGGACAGCTTAAGTCGGTGACCTTGGTGATACACCAAGGATGTACCTGCGTTCTCTGTTTTCCTTGTCCTGCAAACATTTGGTGACTTTGTAACCCCACAATCCAGAACCATAAGTTTAGACAGGAATGCACTTTCTTTTGTAAATTTCGATAAGGGGGACTGTGGACTTATTTCCAATTTTGGAGGCCAAACTGAATAAATATCCAATCAAGTTGCAAAACCTAAGCCTTCTCTGTTTCATGCAGGGGGCCCAAGTCCCCTGGGAGTTAAATGCGACCCCCAGGCATGAAAATCCAAGGGTTCTTGTTTTTGGGGTACCCCAGAGCGTGAAACATTGCAACTTCAGGTTTTTAGGGCCACAAGCCATGACAAAGATTTTGGCTAAGTTCATAACCAGGCTTAGACGTTCCATAAAACTAACAAATGTATCTAAAAGTATCTGGAGACCATTAGGTGTTCTTGACATAAAAATATAATCTGCATATAAAAGGACAGAGACACTCCTGCCATTCACAGGCGGTATGTCCCTGCCCTTGCCAACTAGGGTAGAATCCAATTCATTAATATATGAAAGAAATAAAATAGGTGCCAGAACACATCCCTGCCATACACATTGACCCAGATCAAAACTCTCTGTGCATTCACCATTAGGCCCAAATCTAATGGAGGCATTAAGGTCTGCGTGGAGGGCACGTAAAAAAGACACCAGACCTTTAGCTAACCCCATGGATTCTAACATATCCCCTAATTTGGATCTGACCAGGCTGTCAAAAGCACAGGCCAGATCCATAAAAGCTAAGTAGACAGGGCCTCTTTTAGCTATTGTATATTTGTTGGTTACTAGATACAAATGAGACACTGTTCTTGCATGCCCAGACCGGATCTAAAGCTGTGTTGGATATCAGAAATAATTCATTTATTGGGAACCTGCGATATAATTCTATTAAGGATAACTCTGCAGATGACTTTCACAGAGGAATAAAATAGGGAAATTGGCCTATAACAACAAGGGGATGCCTTCTTCCCATTTTTGAAAATGGGGTAATTATGGCTGAGCACCACGACTCAGGCTGAACGGTCCTGCTGGCTGAATTGGCATAATTAGCAATAAGTGCCGACAAATCCACCTCCAGCTTGTATAAATCCATAGCTACTCCATCAGGCCCTGGGGCTTTATGCATGGGACTTTCACAGATGGCTTTAAGCCAACTCATCCACAGAATATTCGATACTCAAGGAAAAGGTTGGCACTCTGGTTTCAGATTCCCCATTGACTTAGTCAGACGTGTTGTACACTTGTCTAAAGTGATCCACCCAAGCGTCTGCACTGAGTTAATTATCACTAACAGTGTGTCAAAACAGACCAGTGTTTCTAATCCTGCGGTAGGTGACCGGGTCCATACTTCATCCTTAAGATCCGCCTTCTTCCAGCTAATAGCCATTTTGTATGAACTTCTGCAGGTGGCAACATCCTCCGAGTCCCTAGGGGTAGCCCTTAAGGCACTATGTAGATATCTTTTAGCCTCCCTACATGCCTTATCAAACCACGAATGGTTGGCTGTCTTAGTGCTTACTTTTGGCTTAAGGAAGTAAGATTTATTAATGTGTCCCAGGGCCCCAAAGGTGTCCAAACTACAGGTTGAATCTAGGGCCTGACTAAAACAGTCATAAAGCATACCCAAATGATCTACACAGAGCATTTGCTGGACATCACTCAAGTTGGCAGTCCTCCATACTAGCCTAAGTGCATCTTCGCTAGGATGGACGTTCCTACCCCCAAATGCAGTGACCCAAGAGCGATGGCCTGGGCAGTCTACAATTATGAAAAGAGGCTTGTGATCGCTGTAGATACTGGGGAGAGTTGTCCATCCACAGAATGCTTGAGGAAGTTCTTACTAGAAAGGATGTAATCAATTATAGACATGCCTGCCCCTCCATTGCAAGTGGAAATCGATAAACACTGTGGCGCAGCTCATTCAAACACATTACAAAGATCATACTTAAGCAAATAGGGGTACAGCATCGACCCTCTACAGTCCCTGAAAACCAATAGGGACAGGTGAAGAGCAGGATTTAAAAATATGTACTTCTGGACCTACTGAACCTTCCACCTCAAATCCAGGTTTTGCATTAAAGTCCCCTGCAAGGATGATGCTCGAACCATTTTCTGGGTAGCTAAGACTATGTTCAAGGTCACCAATAAAATCAAAAAGGGATGCAAAATTAGGATTATCATTGGTGGAAAAATTGTCATTATAGAAATTAAAAAGAACGAAACTATAAGTCTTAGATCATTTAACTTAGAACACCTGAATTAGCCTGTTTAGGTGGGTATGGGCAATATAATGCAATCAAGGGTAGTTTTAAATGGAACAGGTAGCTCAGCGCGAGCCCCTCCAATCCCAGAAGATGAGGCAGGAACAGAAAAACAAATTAACCCATCACAGAATATGTACCTAGGGGCCGAGGTTTCCTGTAGTATGACAATGTCATATGATGAGATAAAATCCACCCATTTGAACTTTAGCGGCAAGCTCAGCTATGTTCCTAATCAGCAGCTTTAGCCTTTTTTCATGGGAAGGATATTATCAGTGGGGGCTTGGTAGTGGGGTAGTGGTCTGCCTCCATGATCATGTTAGTGACCGAAGGCTTGGTGGACATTCTATCACTTATATTAACTTCAATGCCAATTTCGGCTTTAGGCAGCTGGAGAGGGCTTTTATGTCAATTAATGCTACACTCCCCAGATAGATGCAAAAAGAACAATTGATGGACAGAATGCAGAACAATGTCATACATTCACCCCAGTACAGAGATCTGGGCCTAAATCCATCGTTTTTTTGCTCACCATGCCATTCCAGTTTGGACCCAGCCATATGCAAATCAGTCTTGACCCTGTTCCCAATGGGAACAGTCCAGCCCAAACTGCCAGGCCAGGTCCTCCCTGGACTGGAAACAAGCATCCGAGGACCGGTTTCGGGCTTTCAGCCCTCATCAGCCAGGATAGCTTGACTCCAGTGGCATGGAGAGCACGGGACCCACGTCTGGGCATACCCGTCCCACTCGGGGTGACAAATGTAAAAAGAACAATTGAGGGACAGAATGCAGAACAATGTCATACATTCACCCCAGTACAGAGATCTGGGCCTAAATCCATCGTTTTTTTGCTCACCATGCCATGAGTGCTTGCAATGTCAACACTCCGTCCATCATCCCCTTTGGTTTTGCTTTGTTCGCCCTAAGTTGGCAGGGTATGCCCGGACGTGGGTCCCTTGCTCACTTTGCCACTGGATTCAAGATAGCCTGGCTGATGAGGGCTGTGAGCCCGAAACCGGTCCCAGGATGCTTGTTTCCGGTCCAGGGAAGACATGGCTTGGCAGTTCGGGCTGGACTGTTCCCATGAGGCACAGGGTCAGACTGATTTGCATATGGCCATGTCTGAACTGGGGTGGCGGAGTGAGCTAAAGAATGATGATGGATTAAACCCAGATCAGTTGACTGGGGGTGAGTGCTTGCAATGTCAACACTCTGTCCATCATCCCCTTTGGTTTTGCTTTGTTCGCCCTAAGTTGGCAGGGTATGCCCAGACGTGGGTCCCTTGCTCACTTTGCCACTGGATTCAAGATAGCCTGGCTGATGAGGGCTGTGAGCCCGAAACCGGTCCCAGGATGCTTGTTTCCGGTCCAGGGAAGACATGGCTTGGCAGTTCGGGCTGGACTGTTCCCATGAGGCACAGGGTCAGACTGATTTGCATATGGCCATGTCTGAACTGGGGTGGCGGAGTGAGCTAAAGAATGATGATGGATTAAACCCAGATCAGTTGACTGGGGGTGAGTGCTTGCAATGTCAACACTCCGTCCATCATCCCCTTTGGTTTTGCTTTGTTCGCCCTAAGTTGGCAGGGTATGCCCGGACGTGGGTCCCTTGCTCACTTTGCCACTGGATTCAAGATAGCCTGGCTGATGAGGGCTGTGAGCCCGAAACCGGTCCCAGGAGGCTTGTTTCCGGTCCAGGGAAGACATGGCTTGGCAGTTCGGGCTGGACTGTTCCCATGAGGCCCAGGGTCAGACTGATTTGCATATGGCCATGTCTGAACTGGGGTGGCGGAGTGAGCAAAAGAATGATGATGGATTAAACCCAGATCAGTTGACTGGGGGTGAGTGCTTGCAATGTCAACACTCTGTCCATCATCCTCTTTGGTTTTGCTTTGTTCGCCCTAAGTTGGCAGGGTATGCCCAGACGTGGGTCCCTTGCTCACTTTGCCACTGGATTCAAGATAGCCTGGCTGATGAGGGCTGTGAGCCCGAAACCGGTCCCAGGATGCTTGTTTCCGGTCCAGGGAAGACATGGCTTGGCAGTTCGGGCTGGACTGTTCCCATGAGGCACAGGGTCAGACTGATTTGCATATGGCCATGTCTGAACTGGGGTGGCGGAGTGAGCTAAAGAATGATGATGGATTAAACCCAGATCAGTTGACTGGGGGTGAGTGCTTGCAATGTCAACACTCCGTCCATCATCCCCTTTGGTTTTGCTTTGTTCGCCCTAAGTTGGCAGGGTATGCCCAGAAGTGGGTCCCTTGCTCACTTTGTCACTGGATTCAAGATAGCCTGGCTGATGAGGGCTGTGAGCCCGAAACCGGTCCCAGGATGCTTGTTTCCGGTCCAGGGAAGACATGACTTGGCAGTTCGGGCTGGACTGTTCCCATGAGGCACAGGGTCAGACTGATTTGCATATGGCCATGTCTGAACTGGGGTGGCGGAGTGAGCTAAAGAATGATGATGGATTAAACCCAGATCAGTTGACTGGGGGTGAGTGCTTGCAATGTTAACACTCCGTCCATCATCCCCTTTGGTTTTGCTTTGTTCGCCCTAAGTTGGCAGGGTATGCCCAGACGTGGGTCCCTTGCTCACTTTGCCACTGGATTCAAGATAGCCTGGCTGATGAGGGCTGTGAGCCCGAAACCGGTCCCAGGATGCTTGTTTCCGGTCCAGGGAAGACATGGCTTGGCAGTTCGGGCTGGACTGTTCCCATGAGGCACAGGGTCAGACTGATTTGCATAAGGCCATGTCTGAACTGGGGTGGCGGAGTGAGCTAAAGAATGATGATGGATTAAACCCAGATCAGTTGACTGGGGGTGAGTGCTTGCAATGTCAACACTCCGTCCATCATCCCCTTTGGTTTTACACTCCCCAGACAGAGCACAAAAATTATTGTTAGTGGGCAGGGAAAAGGACACATCCTGTGATGTGTTGGGAGTAGTCTGTTCCCTAGAGACCCCACACCTCTTTCCCAAATCTCAATAAAAATAACCCAGTGGTAGTACCTTTACAACATTATGCCAGGCGAGGCCCTGGTAAGATGATCATATCAATTCTCTTGCAACAAAGGGGTTGGCAAAATTGACAATAATGCATCCTCCTCGTATTCCTTACCCATGGGACCCACCCGATTCCACTTGATGAGCAAACAGTATGTCAGAAAACAGGCAGGCTTTACGACGAACATGGGAATGTAGCAAGTGGATAGCCTTGTCCATTAACTATTTAGTACTCTCAGTCACCTGGGGTTGGAATCTAGGAACATTGGCTCAGACAACAATTTAGGGACAAGCAGAAGGTGGTAGATGACACATGGATGAGTTGCCCCTACTACAGTCCAGGGCTGGCATATTTTGGTGGGCAGCCAAAGAAACCGATTGGTAAAGGAGCTTGGGGTGGGGATAGGTGAATAACATCTCAGGTGGAGTTCCAGGCTGCATTTAGCAAGAACACATACAAGGATACAAAGGGGCCTTGTGTGTATCCAAAGGAGTTGTAGTCTGCGTGGCCATAGTTACAAAGGTGGGATTGGAGTTTTCCCTACTACATACTTTGGCTCTGAGACCCATGACCTCATACAGCTTGATTTGAAGCGAGCAAGCACCGGGAGGAGGCTAGTGGATAAAATAGATTTAAAAGCATCAGTCATCTGAGTAAGGCGGTCATGCGCCTCATAATCCATTGAGGGGAGGTTGGGGGAGTGAGGAGGGTCACAGAATTGCAGTATTGGAGGATCAGCCATGGTGTCCCTTAATCTCAACTGTTTCCCTCACTTGTTTTGCTTAGCAGGAGGTGATCTGTCCATGGGGGCAAAATCAGTGCTGTTGGCAGGAGACGGGCTGGGGGAGTTAGGCTGGTAATTAAATGCATTCAGAACTGCTGATCTGGGCCCCTCCTGTAGGGACAGATAAATCCATGTGGGTAGTATGTAGGGGCGGGTCAAAGCTATCAACAAGTGACAGCCGCCGCTCCGCAAGCAAGATATCTTTAGCAATGACTCCCACTGTCCACTCGACATACCCATCCAAAGTGGAATTTTTGGTTTAAGTTGAATTGGATGCCCCCAACTTGCATTTGCCCATGTTATGGCTTTATTCCCTTTTCCACTTTAAACTAATCAGAGACCAGATGGGTACTGACCATACAAGCTGTTGACATGCTAACCACAGTATAATATAAGGTGATGGAAAGGCCTTAAAGTATACGTCCAGCTGGGAAACAAATATCACCTGGCGCAATGGAAGAACAGCTCAACACAAGCCCAGGGGGCGCAGAGCCAGGAGGGGGGCCCAGCCTGAACTTCTCAGGCCGCTGACAAGCAAAGATGGGCCTGCCAATGGCCCAGGCTTTGCCCAGGCACGTCCCGCATAGGTGTAATGCACTTTATAGCTCAGCAGGATGCTGGGGCCATTTCCTTCTGCCCACACCTTGTCCTGGAGGATTCTGGGACAAGTAGTCTCTGTGTGGCAATGCATCTTGCACAGCAGGTAGGTGTCATGCGTTTTACAGCGCAGCAGGATACCGGGCCGCCTCCTTCCTCCCCACAACTTGTCCTGGAGGATTTTAGGACAGATATTCCCAGGGTGGCAATGCATCATTATTTACCGCTTTCCTTGTCCTAATATTGCAGAAGCCTTCCCAGCCCCTCTACACATTCTTGTGAGTAATAATTACATCTGCCCTGCCCCATCAGTGCTTCACCTTTTGCAAATCTCTTTTCACAATCGTAATCAACTCCAGCTCCATGACTTAGCCCAGCACGTTTTCCCCACTGTCAGCAACAATGCATCCCGCCTAGCCATTTGTCCTTCATTTTCAAAATGGTGGTCATCAGTTGTCCCCATTAGTCAATAGAAGAATGATTTTACTCCACAATAGTCTAGATTAATTTTAAATAATTTCTTTTAATTGTATTGATAATAATATCTTTAACATATATCTATGGTCCTTATGGTCCCTGTTCGATTGCAAAGAAATAAAGTAATTATTATAAAGATCTGATGAGTCTCTCATCTCTTACTACAGGCACACTCTTATGGAATTTCCTAGTTCATTTTGAAAAGAGGGGGTGATGGAAATGCTACAATCACATCAATCCAGGTCAATGGACGAAAGGTCGTCTTTTTTTGCTTTTTATGAGACTGTATGTTATATCTATCTATCTTGATATATATATATATATATCATATTACTTTCAGAAAAAGGATATAAAATAAAAACTGAGATATAAAAAAAACTGATGTAAAACTCTCTGAGAATTTTTCCTTCCAGTTCCCCTACAATGAAGATGAAAGAAACACTTTAAAACATTATGAATTTATTCCAATTGCAATTGACGACCCATGGATACATTTATGGGTGTACAATGGCAAGTATCGTTTTTAGAAACATATGTGATAAAGGTAATTCAGTCAAACTTTAAAGACCAAACATCACCGCAGTGCGGCTAACACTGTTTGGACATATGGTGGACATTTGAGAGACTTGAGCCTGTTGGCTCACACAGTCGCTTCAGTGACATGCGGAGAGAAAGGGTGGTGTGTAGAATGCACAGTGTTTGGTAATAAACATTTTTCTTGCATATGTGGTGCCATTGGAGAATTACTTGATTTACATATGTATTTGTTCATTTGAATTCTAGTGACAAAGATTAAGATTACAAACACCCCTGATGATGGAATTTTTATCCAAAAATGCGTTGCGAATGGGGCTGAGAATGTTTTGGAATGCGTAATCAAAGTAAATGATATGCATGAATGATGAATCATGGTTAATGAAGATTCTGTTAAATCATAACAATTTCGTTGTCCCTTTAAAAATGGATTGAGAAATTGAATAAGAGTGTGACCTTATTAATAGATTAGAGACTCATCTCGTTTTTATAATCATCAATTGTCCCTCTCTCATGCCTCTGCATCCGTACCAACGCATTGACACTTCCAGACCCAGCTGTTGCCTATAGAACTGTCTGTTTGCTTGGTCTAATTCAAAATGTAGCACTCACAAATCAATATTTCCTTCTATCTGCCCCTCATTGGATGCACATCACCCCATTTGCAGTCACTCTTTCATTTTCTTGAAAGACTTAAATTCTCTTTTAATAACTCCAACTTAAACTCCCAAGTGGCCACCCTTTCTGAAATAATGAGTGGCAAATCTTAGTGCAGCCCATCCTGCCTTCTCCTCACAATGTCAACACTGCTATCACCTCTCTAACCACCAATTTTTTTCTATCTTCATGCAAAAACAGAGGACCTTTAACAGGGCCGGACTGCGAACATCAGCCAGCCCTGGAAATTTAGCTGGACCAGGCCAAGGGGGAGGGGGGGAAGCAGTGTCCTGCTGCTTTAGCACTACTGCCAGCCGCTTTAGCACAGCTGCTGCTTTTGTTACAGTTGCAAAACTAGCCCCCAGTAACAAAACCGGTCTCCTCCCCCCCACTGCTCCGGCCCACCGGGAAAATGCCCGGTGCCCGCTATGGCCAGTCCGGCCCTGACCTTTAATCCCTTTCTATCAGGTCAACATAACGTTTACCGAGCATATATCTTCCACTCCCAAAGAACCTATCTGCGATCCCTTGCCCGCTGTTCTGCGATCAGTTTTACATTTTCATACCCACACTCTCATTTTATCACATGTAAGCCACAGATCACCAGTCCTCAAACCACTGTAATGCTTTGTCCCCAACACCCAGGATGCCCCTAAGAAAAGAACAGAGAAAATCACTACAAACAGCTTAAATTCCCAGGCAGCTGTGTCTCACTTAAGAGATGATGCCCTGCAAAGTGTCCACCGTAATTTACAACTGACAGCCATCTCTCAACACCCTCTCCTTGGTCCATTGTTTCAAAAGCCTTCTACCCATCCTCCCCCCACACATCGAGGTCATAACCCTAAAAAGAACTACCCGTAGAACACCATTTTTGCCACTTTTCCATGAATATATTAACTGCTGCCAGTCCCCTTTCTATAGGGATCATCAACACATTCACCATGTTTCCTTTACTCTCCTCTAAACTACCCATTTGCCTACCCCTTTTTGGCACACCAGATTTTAAGAAATCTTTGAATGCCTGTTTTCAGTGACTTCTCAGCTAGCTGTCATTTCCTAAGTATGAACATTCAGGGACATATTTATGAGAGCCCTGTGTCACGTTTGCGCCACGTAAAAGGGTACATATGTGATGCAGGGCTCTCAATTCGATTTATGGAGCCACGCAAAGCCACCCTGCGCAGCCTCATAAATCATGAGTAAGCAATGCAGTACAACTCGCTGCGTCACCTTATTCTGCGCCCGGGAGGTGTTCCATGGACATTGCGGTGGGTTTTCCCATGCAACACCCATGCAATTTGATGCTGCTCCATATTTACAAAAACATGTAATCCTGAGGAAGCGCCAAATCCGTACACCTCCCGAGATCAGGCGTAAGGAGGAGAAATAGATTTATTTCTCCTTGTTTTTTCCTCTTTCTATATGTGCTGCATTCGAAAACAGATCTTAGGATTGTTTTTGTGCAAGAAGGTGGCCCTTCCTGCACAAAAACAATCCTGAATGCAGTGGAGGCATCCTTGTACAATGTTGCAAATGTGCCTATGTTGGCGCTAGACTGCCAAAATGGGTGCCAGCGCAGGGAGAAAGGACAGAAATGCACAATATTGCTTAAATACCTTACATTTCTGCCCTTTCACTTTGCTGTAGGGTAGCGCAGCAAGGCACCTTGCTGCGCTGTCCTACGCCAAAATCCCAGAAATAGGCCCCTCAGCTCTCATGTGGCACTGCCTTCACAGTCAAATACACATCTGGTGACAAACCATAGAATCTCACACAATGCAAACGAGGTAACACATCAGCCACTTCATTGTCCAGTCCAGGAACGTGCTTTGCTCAAAAACAAAATGTTCCAAAACAGTAACACCATTTCCTGTAATAAGCACAATGCATACTGATCATTGACAGACAACATATTCACAACATACACCACTATCTCTTTGTCCATGACAAATGTCACCTTCCTATTCTGTAGGTCCTTTGCCCCACAACCTTACTGCAAGCACCACCTGAAAAAAATCTAAAAAGGCAATGTTATTCCAATTGTTTTTCCAATCCTCTGGCCACTGCTCGTCACACCAATGTTCATTTCAATGTAGCGTGAAGCCCCATCATCAGATGAGTCTGAAACAATTTCCCCCATCTACGTCAGTGGGTTATCCTGCTGCCGTTAGTCTGTTTGAAATAAGATACTGAGCATTCTTCCAGGTCATTTACATAATTCCCGCAATGAATCAGCAGAAATTCACCTTTTACTTTCTTTTGCACCACATGTAGTGGTGAGATTATCAAATCTGTCATTGGGACGAGGGGGGAAAGTGAAAGGCCTACTACCGACTGCAAGTCACTTCCTTCAATTATTATTATTATTATTATTATTATTATTATTATTTATGCAACTTGTAATGTGCACAGCTATCCCGAGGGGTTTCCTAGCGCATGGCAGACTCAGGTAAGGTGTCCAAGTACATTAAACTTAGAAAAGCCAGGTCTTCAGGCTTTTGCGAAAGGTAAGTAGTGAATTGCAGCTTCTTAACGCTTCAGGCAGAGAGTGCCACAGTTTTGGATCTAGGTAAGCAAAAGAGCGGCCTTTCATGTGATTCAGATGAAACCTCGGTACAGTGAACAAAGCTTGAATCGAGGATCTCAAAGATGCTGGTAAGGAACTACCAGTTCCTGGATATATTGTGGCCCTTGTAGTAGCTTGTAAAATTTTTCTGTACTGTTTACCTTTAATTCTTCAGTGTGGTTTCATTCCAGAATGTATTTTGTCGCTAAGCAACTGTTAGAATGGTGATGAGAGGAGTTGGAGCTGTTGATGGAGCTGGTGCTGTCTGCCTCCACTGACCATGTAGCCTTACAATAAACAACTTTAATCACCCTTTACTTGCGTGATTACTACAAAATATTTGGCGACGATTTTTTTTGGCTACATGGTGATCAAACCCAACGTGTGCTGTGGATTTTCTTCAGTGACTTTTTCCCGTCTTTCCATTAACGTGAGCTGGTGAGCCCATTTTGGAGCAAGCTACTCTTCACAAGGTTTGAACTGTGCCCAGACTGCTGCCTGTGAGGTAGGACCCATTTCTACTATCTGACTTTGCGCTCTGCAGGACTCTCGTTCACAGTTAACTTAATTACCTTCAAGCGCTGGCCAACGGCTCCCCTGCACCGCGTGCTTCTCTCTCGCGAAATTGTCCTGCCCACGAGCCACTCCTGTTTGTCTCTAGCCACGAGACGCACAAGAATCTTCATTGCAAGATGCTCCTACATGGTTCTGCTCACGTTTGGCATTACGCTATCCACGCTCACGTTTGGCATCACGTTATCCACGCTCATTACATCGACGTACGACGACGTCCGCAGCCATCTTTGATGGTTGGGCAACATTGCCCTCAATCTATTTGACTTCATGGTTTTCAAACAGTGCACTTGCCACTGCAAAGTTTTTTTTTTTTCAATACAAAACTGTGCCTTCAACAAAGCATGAGGAAAAACACTTTCAACAACACACATTTTTTTTCTTTCCTACAAACCAAGCTTTATTGTCTCCAGTGCGCTCACCGCTTCTACGCTTATGTTTTGGCTCTGTGGTTACGCTCGATGTCAAACAGCATTTCCAGCTGCTACCAATTTTCACTTCAAGAGGAGCATCATTCGTGCATACTGATCTATTTACGGTGATGCACACACCATATCTGTTTATTCATCAAGTGCATACTGTTTTATTTACGGTGATGCACACACCATATCCTCTTATTCATCAAAGCTGTGCATTTGTACACCTGTACCTATGGTGATGCACACACGTCTTACACATTGAATGCTCATTCATATTTTTTCATAACGTTGTGACAAACATTTTTTTTGTATATCTTTCTCTCCTTATTCTTGTGCACACTTTCAGGACAACAGTGATGCATACACTTCTCCAACTCAAAAAGTTGTCTCCAGAGTATTATCTCATTTTATTTTTAGTACACCTGTTGTGCACACGCATTTTTTTGCACACAAATTTTTTTTCTTCGACACTTTGTACTTTACAGTATAGATGTGCACTATGCAAGCTGTTAATCCTCCGCCTGCATTTTTAGATTCACCTGGAGAGCCTGCAGTCAGGTGGGAAATTTGGCACGATGCCTTCGAGACATATCTGGGTGCCATTGGTGCTTCAAGATTTGTTGCAGAAAGAAAGAAAGAAGTGTCTACTACTACACTCTTTGAAGTTTGAAGGTAGAGCCATTTTTAAACATTTGCCTCCACTGTCACAAGAGGAACTACAAGATATTGATGAGTATCGAGAGACTGTACTAAAACTTAAACACAGATTCGACAAACAACCAAGTCTTATGGTACTTAGACACAAATTTTTCAAAACAAAACAAGCTGAATCGGAGGATGTAAACTCTTATATCTCTGTGTTACGCAGACTTGCAGCAGATTGCAGATTTGAAAATTTCACAGACCAACTGATCAGGCATCAATTTGTCTGCCAATGCAAAGACAAAAACATCAGACAAAAATTGTTGAGTATGGGTGATCCTTCCTTGGATGAAACTATCAAAGTGGCCAAAAGCATCGAAATATCTATGGTTTCATTGAAGGAATTGGACGAAAAACTCAATGATGTCGTTAGCGTTGTCAATGTTAATAACCCTGTGAAGCAACGCGTTAAGTTTAATCTTAATTCAGCAAATGTGTCTTCAAAATCCAGACCTGAAATATTTAGTTCCAATAAGGTGAATGGTGGGAACATGTGTCTAAGATGTGGTAATCCTCCACATCTCAAGGGATCTAGGTGTCCTGCTATTAATGTAATGTGCAATTACTGCAAGAAGATGGGCCACTTTGCAATAGTTTGCCTTAAAAAGAGGGGTTTCAAGAAACCTACTGTTTGTGTGATCGAGTCTGACGATGATTCAGATTCTGAGGTCATATCTGTTGTCAGAAATGATGATGATGATAAAAATCAATTTTCTCACGGGGTGGTTGAAGGAGATCCTTCATCCTGTATTGATCCTATCGTAGACATTGATGTGGGTTGTCACACTAATAAGCTTTTGGTGGATTCAGGAGGAAAGATTACCATGATCACGCAAAAGCTTTTAGAAGAAACTTGGAAGGGTTCGCAGTCTCTATCCCCACCTGATTGTTCGCCTGTGTCATATGAAGGGTGGAAAATTGATTTGATGGGTTTCTTTGAGGAAGAGTTGAAGTTTAAAGGAAGGAGAATCAAAGGGAAGATGTATGTTGCAGTAAAAGGTCTAAACATTTTAGGGTGGTTTCACCACGGCCTTTTTGGCATGATTCTGAATCCTGGTGCGAAGGAACAAGTTTTGGTAGTAAGTAATATAGAAGAAGGTCACGTGTGGAAGGACAAGTTTCCTGAAGTTTTCGGAGGTGGCTTAGGTAAAATAAAAGGATTTAAACACAAAATTATTGTCACGGATGGAGCAATACCAGTAAAGCACAAGCTCAGAGGTGTACCTTTTAGCGTTAGAGAAGCTTTAGAGAAGGAATTGAAAAATCTGTGTTAGAAAGGTATCATTGAACCCACGGATTCTTCTTTGTGGCTTTCTCCCTTAGTGGTGGCCAGGAAAAGGGGAGGGGATATTCGGGTCTGTGTGGATTTGAGATCGTTAAACAAGGAAATTTGGGTAGACTCTCATCCCCTGCCCAAAATCAGTGGTTTGCTCTCATCCACCAAGGGTGCCTGTTTATTCACTAAACTAGATCTAGCTAGTGCCTACCACCAGGTGGAGTTAGATCCTGAATCTCGTCACTTGACCGCATTTGTTTCACCTTTAGGTACCTTTCGGTACTGTCGCATGCCTTTTGGCTTAGCGTCAGCAGCCTCTGTGTTTCAGAGAATTATGGGAAATATTCTCAAAGAGGTTGACGGAGTCCTAGTCTTTCAGGATGATGTCCTTATTTTTGATAAAGATGTTACTTCTCATGACACTGTTCTTCACAAAGTTTTGACTCTTTTAAAAAAAATGGTGTGGTTTTAAAAGAGGAGAAGTGCGAATTTATGTGTTCGAAAGTGGAGTATTTGGGACATGTGATTTCGCGTGATGGAGTCAGTCCCAAACCTGGGTTGTTGGAAGCAATTATTGATGCTACTGTTCCGGTAGACAAGTCAAGTGTAAAATCCCTACTTGGCTTATGCGAGTATTATTCCAGATTTATTCCCAATTTTGCATCCATTGTGCGACCCATCAGCAATCTTTTAAAAAAAGGTGTGAAAGTTTGAATGGTGTGGTGAGTGTGTTACAGCTCTCAACATAATCAAGTCTGCATTGAAAAACAGTTCTGCTTTGAAGCCCTTCGATCCCAGTTTCCCCTGCTGTATCACAGTTGAAGCCAGCCAGGTGGGTTTGGGCGCCAAGTTGACACAGTCGGAAGCTGGTTTAGAGAATACTGTAGGATTTGCTTCCAGGGTACTGAGGGCAGCCGAGCTTCAATATTCTGTCATCGAGAGGGAGCTATTGGCTTGCACTTGGGCCATTGAGAAATTTCGCCCTTACGTTTGGGGTAGACGTTTTCTTTTGCAAACCGACCATAAGCCCTTGGTGAGTATTCTGGTTGGCAGCATGAGCAAATGTTGCACTCCTAGGATATTGCGTATGGTCACAAGACTTCTCCAATATCAATTTGATGTCAAGCATGTTTCAGGGGGGAAAATGAGAGAGCTGATTTTTTATCTCGGTTTCCTGTCAAGTCAGATGATCTTGAGGAAGTCATACTTCAGGATTTTTCCAATGAGGATTGCGATGATTGTTTGGTGGCTGTGTTGGAGATACCTAGCTTAAATCTTTGTTCGGAAACTGAATGGATGCAAGCGGTAGAGGCTGATTGTGTGCTACAAGAAGTGTGTTCCTATGTGAGGAATGGATGGCCTAGGGAAAAGGCCCTCTCTTCGCTGATTCAGCCATTCTGGAAGGTGGAGAGTGAACTTTCCTTAGAAGACGGTTTGCTTCTCAGAGCTGATAAATTTGGTCCTCCACATGTTTTCCGCAAAGACATTGTACAAAGGGCTCATGAGGGGCATCTTGGGTCTACACTTACCAAGCGTCGTATTCGGGACACCTATTGGTGGCCCAGTATGGATGCTGATATTGATGATGCTGTTTCGGGGTGTTGTGTGTGTGGTGCTGCAGACAGAAGTTTAAAGGTGTCTGTCCCTCCTTTGATGCCTATTGAATGTCCACAGGGTCCATGGTTGAAACTTGGCATTGATATCATGGGACCTTATGACATCCTTCCAGGAGGTTTCCGTTTCATTTTGGTCCTCATGGATTATGCATCAAAATGGCCTGAAGTCAAGCTGGTGAAAGAAGCCAGTGCCAAGAGTATTATCCAATTTTTGAGGGAGGTGTGGTTGAGAGAGGGTTTTCCTGAGGTCCTAATCTCTGATAATGTTAAACAGTTCTTTAGTAGTGAGCTTCAATCATTCCTTTTGGAATCTGGTGTCAAACACAAGAAGAGTTCTTCATATCACTCTCAGACCAATGGTCTCATGGAAAGGATGAATCGGGTGGTGGGGGAGTGCGTCAGGTGGGCCAGAGCGGGTAACCATGATGTTCAAAAGGCTTTAGACAGTATGGTGTGGTTCTACAGGACGACACCTCATTCCTCCACAAAGACTTCACCTTTTGAGTTGGTGAGGGGAAGGAAGGCTAATACGAGTTTCAGGCCTGGTTGGATGGCTAAATGGGTCAAGTCTGAATCAGATGTTTCACAGTTGAAGTCCATTGTTAAAGAAAATGTCTTGTTCTCAAACCAAACAAAAAGAATGGTATGACACTAAAAGGGGTGTCAAAATGTCTCCACTTGAGGTTGGAGACATGATCAAGATTAAATCTCCTGCTCATACTAAAAAAGGTGATAGCAAATTTGGTGAACCTGTTAAAGTGATCAAAATTGTTGGCAATGCTGTCAAAGTCATGGGTGGTCATTGGTGGAACCCCAACAGAGTGGTGAAAGTTTGTGTTAAAGTATCTGTTCATTTGTGTGGGGGCACTGTCCCTCCTTGTTTTGACCAAACTAATGTTAGGCGGAGTTCCAGAGTTGTTAAGCCTGCTAGCTATAGATTATAATGGGGAGTTTTTTTTGTTTTTGTTGTTGTTTTTTTGCTTCCTCTGTATTGTTGTTTTTTTTTAGAAGAAGGGAAGCTATGTAGTATCTTGTAACATTTCTCTGTTTACCTTTAATTCTTCAGTGTGGTTTCATTCCAGAATGTATTTTGTCACTAAGCAACTGTTGGAATGGTGATGAGAGGAGTTGGAGCTATTGATGGAGCCGGTGCTGTCTGCCTCCACTGACCATGTAGCCGTACAATAAACAACTTTAATCACCCTTTACTTGCGTGATTACTACAGCAATAAGCCTTGTTTGGCCTTGAACATATAGCACAGTGCTTTAAACTGAATACGCTTAGAGACCCTGAGCCAATGCAGTTCCTGAAAGTAGTGAAAGACTGAAGCCGATGTTGGTAATCGAAAGAGCATCCTAGTGGCAGCATTTTGAACAATCTGTAAACAATGGATGGAGGTCTTATCAGCACCCAGGTACAGCACATTGCCATAATCAAGTCTGGATATGACTAAAGTCTGAATGACAGTCCTTTTAGCTGCTAAGGGAATTAGCCAAAGAATCTTTTTCATCCGTTTAAGGACTGCAAAACAGGTGGCAGTTACTTTAGTCACCTGTGGTTTCATAGAAAGCTTTTCATCAATGAGAAAGCCCAGATTTTTCACCTTAGTAGACGGCGTGGGCAGAGTCCCCAAGGATTTTGGCCAATGTCTCGGTCCCCAGAGAGAGGCGTTGTTAAAAATATGTGTGTCCTAGCACTGGGCTATGACAGATCATGCAATCATATCAGCTTACAGATGAATGGCATCTGCATGCTGACGCCACACGCTTACCAAAGAGCTCATTTCATGCGCCACTCCATTGCCACCTATGACCCTTTGGCGCTATAGGCCACTGAGGGGTCGGAAGTAACATTTCCTGACCAAGCTGCCAGGATGGCTGGTGTTGCTGAGAAATTATATATTGATTATATATTGATATAGTGTCTGTTTTTTACAACATTTAAGCTATGTTTCAATATGAATGTGAAATGGTGTTTAAACCTGGGGTACGATTGGTTCATTTTTTCCTTACTTCAGAACCAGCAGATGAAGTGCAGATTCATTCTGCTTTATTTTGCCTGATGAAATCTTTTACATGGCAGGGGCAAAGCTTTGACCCATATCATCCTGGAAAAAATTCTCAGGGGCTCATTTACAAGGCCATTGCGCCACAGGTGCGTAATTTTTTTGACGCAGCGCAGTGTGCCTGCCCACATTTACAAGGCTACGTAAAGTCACCTTGTGTGACTTTTCATGGCCTTGTAAATATGGGCCCCTTCCACGCATTAGTCTGCGTGAAAGGGGCTATCCATGGGTGTTGCTGTGAGTGTTTCCACGCAACATCCATGGAACGTGACATATTCCCAGATTTACAAAGTTTTGTAAAGCTGGGAATGCGTCAGAATCCAATGTCTCCCCAGGGGAGGCGTTGGAGTGGTGCAACAAGAAGAAATACTTTTATTTCTCTTCGTATTCTGCAGCACGCATAGAAAGAGGAAAATGCCATCAATTACTGTTTTTGTGCACGAAGGTCATCCCCGCAACGCAGGCACCCTTGCAACATGACGCAAGGGTGCCTTCGCGGGTGCATGGGAGCCAATTATATGCCAGTGCAGGGAAAAGCACACATATGCGTTGTATTGTTGTTAATACAGCACATCCCTGTGCTTTGAAAATGACACAGCTTGGCGCAGCAAAATGGCTTGCGGCGCCCGCTCGTCATTTTTTTGTAATTGAGGCCCTTAGTCCTTGATAGAGTCGCTATGAGGAGCAGGTCTTAAAATCTTAAAATAGTGAAGAATGTAGTCATAATTGAAAATTATGACATAGTGCGATGTATTTACGACTTGAACTTTCAAAATATGAGATCATAAAAATATACGAAAGACAGCTTTTATGGGCTTAGAATTGATATACAACCATCATACTGCCCAGTAAGGTCTGAATTAAATTTGAATTATGCCACCATTTCCTTCCATAATATTAAGCTGCATTACTCTGAGCAGAGTGCAAAAGGACACATGGTTACTAAAACGAAGCAGAAAGTTTAGAGCACAATATAAGATTCACTTTTCATAAAATACCCCCATAGGGACTGCAGGTCTTTCTTACTGAGGCTTTACTAGCAAGATGGTCTAGTGCAAAAATGATGTGACATATATGACTGCACCGACCGAATGCAGACTGTACAAATTTGTGGATATCTTGTGACACACCCAGTCGCCGATTATAAAGAAAAGACGTGAGAACTTGACTATTAGAAGTTATTACAGTCGAGTTCTGACGTCACAATGCTTGCTACTAAAGCCAGCAGCCGAAGTAAAAGGCAGGTCAAGTCACGGAGCATAATTGAAGCTGTTGTTTAAAGCAACATAAACTGAACGTTGTTTTTCTTTCCTCTGCTCTATTTTTTAAGGTTACAATGACAAGCAGAGAGAATATGTTTATTATTTGCACTCCTTAGATAGAGAAACTCTAGAAGCCCGTCTGCGCCCGTCCGCGCCGTGACCGCGCCCAGCGCCAGACTTCCTGGTCCGGGCATCCCCCGCGCCCGCCACATCAACAGACGCCGATACGACGCCAGCACCCTCCACGCACTCAACCCGGAAAAGATCACGCCTGCTACCAGGCCACCCGAAGCGCACCCAAGGGCCCTTCACCTGCCGGAACTGCAGCTTCGCCAGCACCCGCCCCGCCAAACCACCGCCCAGGAAAGAACCCAACTACCTCAGATGCATCCTCCTCAACACCCGCTCCGCCCGCAAACACGCCATCGAACTCTGGGACCTTCTCGACTCAACCTCCCCAGACGTCGCATTCCTGGCGGAGACCTGGCTGAATCCCGCTTCAGCCCCCGACATCGCCATTGCCATCCCGGACGGATACAAGATCACCCGCAGGGACCGCACCAACGGGTCGGAGGAGGCATCGCCATCGTCCCACAGTAACACCCTCAGAGTCTCAACCAACACCGACGACACCCTCAGCACCGCCGAACACATGCACTTCCAGATCCACACCGATCCCAACACCACCCTCAGAGGAACCCTCATCTACAGACCCCCGGACCCCGACCACAGTTCAGCGATTCCATCGCTGACTCCGTCAGCACACACGCCATCGCCTCCACGGACTACATCCTCCTCGGGGACCTGAACTTCCACCTCGAGAACAACAAGGACACCAACTCCACCACCCTGATCGACAACCTCGCCACCCTCGGACTCAGACAGCTCGTGACTACACCCACCCACGCCGCCGGCCACACTCTAGACTCCATCTTTTCCGCAAGCCCACACGTCTCCTTCAACCACACCTCCGAACCCCACTGGACTGACCACCACTGCATCCACTTCACCTACAGGAAGCCCACCACGCACCACCGCACCGAACAAATGCCTCGCCGCTGCTGGAGCAGAGTCACGGAAGACCAGCTAACCACAACCCTCGCCCTGAGCCCACCCGCCGAACCCTCCGACCCCGACACCGCCGCCCGCAACCTCAGACAGTGGATCGGCGACTGCGCCAACACCCTCGCCCCGCTCAAGAATCCGCCCAACAGCCACACCAGCAAGAAAGCCACCTGGTTCACCGAAGACCTCCAGGCCTCCAAGCGAACATGCCGAAAACTGGAGAAGATCTGGCTCACGAACGGACAGCGGACAGCTACGCCGCCCACAAGAGCGCCACCCGCAGTCACCATCACCTCATCAGATCCGCCAAAGGGCCTCACTCAAAGACCGCCTAGACAACAACGCACACAACAGCAAAGAGCTCTTCAACATCGTGAAGGAACTCTCCAACTCCAGCTCCAACACCAACGACATCCAGCCATCGCGAGACCTGTGCAACTCACTGGCCACCTTCTTCCACCGCAAAATCGCCGACATCCACGACAGCTTCAACACCACGACCGCCCCGGCAACCACCGAGACCACTGCCCCCACAACCACCAACCGCCTGCTCTCCTGGACCAACATCAGCGACGAGGACACCAGCGAGATCATGAACACCATCCACTCCGGTTCACCGCTAGACCCGTGCCCTCACCACATCTTCAACAAAGCCAGTACAGCCATCGCGCCCCATCTCCGGAAAATAATCAACATCTCCTTCGAGACAGCAACCTTCCCGGAAAGCTGGAAGCACGCCGAGATCACCGCCTTACTCAAGAAGCCCAAGGCAGACCCCAAGGACCTCAAGAACTTCCGACCCATCTCTCTGCTCCCGTTCCCCGCGAAGGTCACCGAGAAAATTGTCAACAAACAACTGACCCGCTACCTCGAGGAGAACAACATCCTGGACCCTTCCCAGTCCGGCTTCCGCAGCAACCACAGCACCGAAACCGCCCTCATCGCCGCCACCGATGACATCAGGACCCTGCTAGACAACGGAGAAACAGCAGCCCTCATCCTCCTGGACCTATCAGCCGCCTTCGACACGGTCTGCCACCACACACTACGAACACGCCTTCACGACGCCGGGATCCAGAGAAGGCCCTGGACTGGACCACATCCTTCCTTTCCGGCCAGAACACAAAGCGTCCGCCTTGCCCCCTTCCGATCCAAGGCCACCAAGATCATCTGCGGCGTACCCCAAGGCTCCTCCCTCAGCCCAACGCTGTTCAACATCTACATGGCACCCCTCGCCCACGTCGCCCGACAGCACAACCTCAACATCATCTCCTACGCCGACGACACCCAGCTGATCCTCTCCCTCACCAAAGACCCTCACACCGCCAAAGCCCACCTCCACGAAGGAATGAAGGCCGTCGCCAAATGGATGAGGACCAGCCGCCTGAAGCTGAACTCGGACAAGACGGAGGTCCTCATCCTTGGTTCCAACCCTTCAGCCTGGGACGACTCCTGGTGGCCAACATCACTGGGAACAGCCCCGCCACCCACCGACCACGTACGCAACCTAGGGGTCATCCTCGACCCCACCCTCTCCACTGACTAAGCAGGTCAACGCCGTTTCCTCATCCTGCTTCAACATCCTCCGAATGCTCCGCAGGATCTTCAAGTGGATCACCACAGAAACAAGAAAAACAGTCACCCAGGCCCTCGTCACCAGCAGGCTGGACTACGGAAACGCCCTCTACGCAGGAACGACGGCTAAGCTCCTGAGGCGGCTGCAACGCATCCAGAACGCCTCTGCACGTCTTATCCTCGACATCCCCCGACGCAGCCACATCACACCCCACCTGAGAGACCTGCACTGGCTCCCTGTCAACAAGAGGATAACCTTCAAGCTCCTCACCCACGCACACAAAGCACTCCACAACTCCGGACCAGCCTACCTCAACAGACGACTCAGCTTCTACAACCCCACCCGCCAGCTCCGCTCGACCAGCCTCGCCCTCGCCACAGTCCCCGCATCCGGAAAACGACCGCCGGCGGCAGATCCTTCTCCCACCTCGCCGCCAAGACCTGGAACACCCTCCCCACCAACCTCCGACAGACCCAAGACCTACTGGCCTTCAGAAGACTCCTCAAGACCTGGCTCTTCGATCAGTAGCAGCACCACCCCCCTCTTCCCCCAGCGCCTTGAGACCCTCGCGGGTATGTAGTGCGCTTTATAAGTGACATGATTGATTGATTGATTGATTGAATGTTTCTTCACATTCTGAGCTAGTGCAGCTTCTATTTTTTCAACACTGACTTCTGTTGAACTGTTTCTAATATCTGTCTGCAGCAAATAAAGGACAACGTTTTGATGTGTTAAATTTTGCACTAGAGTTTTTTTTTATTCTCCATGATTGCAAGCATGCTCGGTTTTTCACACGCAAGAGCTACGCACCAAGGTTTTAAGTGATTTGTGTGAAAGGTAATGGTGTGACCATGTATTATATGGAATAAAGTACACCCTGCGGTACATGATAGGGATATTGCAAGTCACTTCGGAGTTCCATAACCTTTTAAAGGAACTTGGCCTTCAGCCTTGTTCCTCTATATGGTTATGGAATGCCTCAGTGACTTGTAATTTCCTTATAATGCAGGTAGGGAGTACTTTATCCCATCTATCCTATCTGATCAGAGCTTCCTTATGCCTACTCGTGATATGGGGAGGGGAGGAGATGGAGCCTAAGGGCCAGAGCTACTGAGTTTGGAACTAGGGAACCATGTTCGAGTCCCACTGTTGGATACCAGCCTGTGATTCTGGGCCGATCCCTTAAACTCCCGGTGCCTAAAAACATAAATAACCTTGTGTAATGTAATCTGTTGCTCATGTAAAGCACTCTAATGCCCTTGGGCCAAGTCCATACTTTATAAAACTGCAAAATAAAGTAATTAAAAATATGTCCACCTCCACCCCTTTCAATCCTCCTCTTTGTGCTGGATGTGGTGTCAGCTGACGTTGGCGTGAAGTATTTCTCAGAACCAACTTCGTACCGAGCAATTAATCTCTTTGGGTTCTGACATCAAATATAGCCACACCAAACAACATCTACGGTATGATGAGGAAAAAATGACAAAAAAAACGGAATAATCGTTCTCTACACCGCCGCGTTCTTTCCCCTGGTGACCCATATATTAGGTGCTGATCCAATGAGATGGGTTAGTCTGACACGAACCAGCCATGGGCGTCATTTGGAGGTAGTCAGGAGTCGCAGCTGTGACCTCTAGCTTGCTCCCTGCTGCTCCTGGTACTTCCTGTGCGACCCCTGACCTTAGAGGGGAAAAACATTTGCCCCCTCTGAGGCCAAGGGTCGCAAAGGAAGTGCCAGGAGTAGCAGGGAGCAAGCTAGAGGTCACAGCTGCGACCTCTGACTACTTCCATATGACGTCCATGGAACCCGCAGGTCAGAACTAGAGGTGTGCAAAGTTTTTTTTTTGCAAACTTCTAGTAATTCTAATGACTACTACGATTATTAACCGCAGTTCACGAAGTTTTTTGCATGTGGGTTTCATTTTAAAATCAAGGCAATAGCTTTTGCCCCCCTTCAACTCATTTCAAGGAAAACAAAATAGCAACATCCATCCAGTTTCAAAGTAGCGAGTATAATAGTTTTAAAGTAATCTCATAAAAAATAACACATCCATTTTTAGCACCAAGAAGCATTTGAATAGAAACATTGTCAATTTGAAGGGAAAAACTATGTCAGCACAACAATGCAAGAAGAATGCAGGAAATCCTACAAACGAAAGGTAGGCCACTAATTGGGATTTTCCCAGACTTCACTGCCATAATAAAAACTTGGTACCCTCAATGTCACAACTTTCTGATACCACAAGCAATCACAAAAAGTTAATACTATTTTTAGTAAATTGAATGGTTGGAAGTGAAATGAGGAACGTGGCCCTTTTGCCACACACCAGGCTGGCTGTTCTTTTCACCACCTGGGCCGCCATGTGGGATTTCACACCATGGTAGGTGCAGACAGTGAAAGGAAAATAAGCATGAGAAGTAGGAACATGGGCTACCTCTCTCCATCTTTAAAAAACACACACCATTGAAAGGAGGCAGACCACTGAGGCTGGAAAAAAGAAAATCTTCAAAGTTGCCCAAATCCAAGCCACTCTTCTCCTTTCAGTCTTCGGGACAGAGATGGAAGGAGAAGAGCAGTGGCAAAAAAAGGTACGGGAGGGAGAATGCACACAGGGTATTCACAGTGAGCCAGACACCCGCCCAAAGCATGTGTCGGCCAGGGGCCCTTCGTTTAATATCCTAGAATCGTGGAATGAGTGTAGATGTACATCAGTTTCCACCTATTTTATTGGTGGGCATGGGTCAGATGCACTTAAGACCAACAAAAACTTAAAAAGAGCGCTCAGAAAATATTTACTCACATCACCACAAACCCCATTGCAATGGTCGAACCAACTGAACGCTCACAGTTAAACCAATGCTCAACTAGAGATAAATTGGACATGGTGAATACGCAAATGCTGTTACTACATATGAAGCTTGCCGATAAATGTAGTTGAGTTCATAGAAAGCTTTGATTTAGTAGATCGAGAGGCCAGGCTCGGTTTATTTATTTGGTGTTTTCTATAGCGCGAACATGACCCTGCGTAGGGTATCAGAGCGCTTTACAATTGCATTTTCAAAACCATTTATGTTTCCAAGTCATCAGTTGTTGTACCATGATTAGAACTAAACATTAAGCTTAATATACATATATACAATCCCACAAAGGGTTAGTGATCGACGAGAGGTAGCAAGAATACGATCATGACAGGTCTGAAGACAATAGCTAGACTGTTGAAAATTAAGGGAGATATTTCCTCATATAGAATGATTTTGCTTCCTTTTTGAATGCCGCGATGGATGGGATTCTTCTAATGTTAGGTGGGAGAGCGTTCCAGATTCTAGGAGCTGCACCGGAGAACGCTCGGTCATAAGTTCTTTTCTTACAAAAGCGAGCCGGTTTCAGTAGTAGATCTGCGTGGCTCCTGGAGAACCGGCACCCTCCTGATAGAGTGAGTTTCTGGGCTAGGTAACCTGGTGTTTTGTAATGTATCGCTTTGTGAGTGATGCATGCCAACTTGAATTGAACTCTTGCTTCGAAGGGCAACCAGTTGAGTGCTTTCAAATGAGGGGAGATATGGTCGAATTTTTTAGATCCAGATATTAGTCTTGTGGCTGCATTAAGACAAGCTTTCAGTGGGGCTGTTGAGATCTTGGGGAGCTCGGCCAGAGTTGTGCATCCATACTCTATCCTTGATATGACCAATGCCTAAACTGCTGTTTTGAGATCTGTCTTATTTAAGAATGGTTTTAGTTTTCTAAGGTAGCTTAAATGGAACCGGGCATTTTTTGCCATCGTGTTGATATGTGCTAACATGTTCAGATTTTTGTCCAGTATAATTCCCAAGGATTTAGTAGAGTCAACAATCTTCGGAGTACACTTTAAAGCCATGATTAGGTTGGTCCATTCTTCTATATTTGATGTGCTTTTCTGGGGCGTAATCAGCAGGAATTCGGTTTTATGAGGGTTAAGCTTCAGGTGGTTGATGGTTAGCCATTGGAGGGTTCTCATTAGTGCCTGGTTCATGGTACTTATCTCTTCTGTCGATGTGACTTTGATGTACAGCTGAGTGTCATCTGCGTACATGTGGAAAGAAATGTTTGCTTTTTGTAATATATCCGTGAGTGGTTCTACGTATAGATTAATTAACGCCGGAGATAGTGTTGACCCTTGCGGAACTCCGATTGTATTTCTGGTTGAACCTGACAATGCTTGGTTGACTATGAATTTTTGCGATCTGTTCTCAAGAAAGGAACTAAACCATTTTAGGACTGTTCCCTCTAGCCCCATTCTGTTTTTTATGCGATCCAGTATTTTAGCATGGTTTACCGTGTCGAAAGCCGACGAAAGGTCCAGCAGGATTAGGAGACATGTTTCGTTATGGTCGAGGGCAAGTAAAGCGTCATCCACAATGTGCAGAATTGCTGTTTCTGTGCTATGGTTTGGTCTGAATCCTGATTGGAAGTCATTTAACAGATTGAATTCCGAAATGTGAAGGCTCAATTGATGTTGCACACATTTTTCCAGGACTTTGGCTAGAGAGGGAATGTTTGTTACTGGTCTGAAATTGTTGGGATCAGAGGGTTCTCTGTTGGTTTTTTAAGAGTGGAGTGACTTGCCCAGTTTTTAGGCAGACTGGAATTTGGCCTTGTGTCAACGAAGCATTGATGACCTTTGTCCATGGCGGGATGAGCAGATGGTTTATAGAAGACCAACACTTTGCAGGTAAAGGATCGTTATAGTGATTGTTAGGTTTAGTGGTCGAAATGATCTTTGCAATGTCTAGTTCACTGACAGGCTTAAATACTGACCATCGAGCATTGTTTTTGGTTTTTCTAATTCTAGTTGAAACTGATGTTCATCTAAGGTACTCTTACCGCTTTCAAGGTCTTCGGCTGCTTTTTGAGCTCCCCTCCAATGAATTTGCTTTGTCTGTAAAGAAGGAGGAGAAATCTTCACTATTTAAGATTGTTTTTATAGTGGCTGGTGCCGATTTAGCAGATTTATTGGATTGATCTTTTAGTAGATCGAATAGTTTCCTTGGTCTGTTTATTGCATTATCCAGTTCTTTCCTGAAGAAGTCTTTTTTTGACTTTAGAATGCTTTTATTGTAGGCTTTCCTGGACTGTCTCAGTTGGGTTAAGTGGGGCGATGAAGGGTATTGTCGCCATTTTCGCTCTGAAAGTCTCAGTGAACGTCTTTCTTAATTAAGGGCACTATTAAACCAGGGGTTTTTGTCTTTGTCAGTGATCCTTTTGAATTTTAAAGGGGCTATGTCCTCAATAATGCTCGACATTGTCTGGTTAGTTCTTAAGGAGTCGAGATCAATTAATGCTCAAATTCCCGAGCTTTTGTGAAGCCTGAACAATCAAACTTTACGGAGATCATCTCTGCCAGTGGTCCTTGATGCTTAGTTTCACCACAGTTGAAGAACAGGTGGATGATCTTGATGGAGCACTATATTAACTTTCTGATAGTTGTGTATGCCACCACCAATACAGTTATGACAGTGTTGGATGACTACAGAGGCATCTATAATACACACTGCTATCAGTTACTAGTATTCATAGACA
The DNA here is from genome assembly GCA_963921515.1 of Calotriton arnoldi. Classification (NCBI taxonomy): domain Eukaryota; kingdom Metazoa; phylum Chordata; class Amphibia; order Caudata; family Salamandridae; genus Calotriton; species Calotriton arnoldi. Next base: position 847,002 of record CAWUFW010002416.1, on the reverse strand, counting down.
CACTGGCAAAGTCCTTTGCACAGTATGCAGCAGCTGCATACTTTGAACTTTCCCTATACAAATTACCTATTACATGAGAAATATAACACAACTTTAGCTAATATTTGTAGCAGTTTCCAGGAATTTAGAAAGGGAACCTATGCTCTTTGCAAAATTCACAAATGCATGCCTGGCTTGTTGTAAGACAGTTGACTGAAAAGTGTGCTTCGGGCACAAAAAAAAATAGTGGGGCAATCCTGAAATCTGTATATTTGGGTGGCACCTATCATGCGAGCACAAATTATTGTGCAATCCTCTGAATTTACTTAGTGGCACCTACCACCTACCTTCAATTATTCTGAATAAGACAGGGGGGGTCAATGGCTGAACCACAGCAAGAGAAACACGATGACAGTGTCACAGTGATATGCCTATCTGTGCAGTAGGCAATTATAAACAATGTGGACAGACAGGCCCACATACATTTGGCCCTTGGGGACCAAACGTTTTCTTGGCTTGCGATACACAGTGACTTGAGTGAAGAAACAAACAAGGCATTCAAGTTGGACGTATGAGTTGGTGCCAAAAATGCCTTTCACTATTTCACAATGTTGCTCCCAATCAGTGCCTAATTTGTGGTGGTGGTTGTAGTTGGTGTTAACAATACTAATTTTTGAGGCCAAATACTTATTTTTCACCATCAGACTTTGACCCAGACCAACAGAGAGAAATGCAGTAAAAGAGAAGAAGAGAAAGATAGGAAAACAGTAACAAAGGGAGACACCAGGGATGGGAAGGACCTGCAAAGTGAGGTAAAGAGACAGGAAGTCTGTGGTGGTGGAAGAAAGAGACATGAGGTGGAATCAGGACAACACAACTTTGGTATTTGTCAACATGGCATTTTGCAAGCTTATAACAAAACTTTTGGACCCTGTGCTTTTTTTATATAAATTAAGCACGGGTCCAAATCCTGAGTGCTGGTCGTTCTGTGCGGATTAAAATGCTGGTTAGGAATATCTCGCCATTGGGTGCAACAAAAGCTCAACTACCCAACGAATTGTGAAGAGTGCCTCATCACCAGGGGTGGCTCCTCCATTTGAGCAGAGGAGTGTCACCCCCACAAGCCCCCAGAGCTGAAAAATAAAGTAGTAATAAAGTTTATTTATTACCGTTTTATTTTTCAGCAACCCGTCCTGAACTAAGTGTCAGGACGGGGCGGGGCCAGCGCTGCTGAGTGGCAGCAGCAGAGAGCGGTGCACTTTAAAATGTGCATGTCTGTTTGGCTGGTCATCTTGGGACGGCCAGCCAGACATGCACATTTTAAAGTTCTCTACCCTAGCTGTCATAGACAGCTAGGTTAGAGAAAGTGCATGCCTTCAGTGCTCGCACTGAAAGAGGCCGCTCTATCCATTCCTGGCGCTGCTCTCATGCTGTGGAAGCAGTGCCTGGATTGGGTAGTGCAGTCTCCTGTATCAGTAGCTTCTTGGAAGACACCCGAGGGAGGAGGAGTCACTCTACAAAGGAAAGTGAATTAAAAAAAGATTTGTGCCCCGCCTCACCACCCTCGGTACAAGCCAGCCAGCTCTGCACACTGGGTGCAAATTACTTCACACATCGATGTAAATGCCGATATAAACTGTCTCATCTCTTTAGGGCGGTAACACCACAATGGTTTACAGATGACAAGAGTCACCATAACTGTTTCTAAGCAAGGTTCGCAGAAGCCAGGTTTCTGTGAAATGTCACTACTAACACTTGTGAAAGAGCAGCCAGAGATGCTCCTGAACAAACATGTAAATTTGATCATTTCTGCATCTGCTCAAATACTGGCTGGAATGTGGACATGGTGTGAGGCAATGCATCTTTATTGAAATGAGGAAAGGAGGTGCTGCCAGTGCTATCTTAACATCTGCACCAGAGGCAGCAGAGTGAATAAGACAAAACCCCAGAGTCTAGACCTGATATGGCAACTAGCAATAGATGAAGGCATTACTCTGTGGAAGAAGATCTCCCTGCGCCCCTTTTACCAGACTTGGGTTTTATTTTGCTTTATTTACATGATCTATTATTTAACACATCAATGATCACTACTGACCACCGGGTATAGATCTATAGCCTTTTTTGGCAGTATCGCTAGAGACATTGGTCCTGAGGTGTGTGTGTGTGTGTGTGTGTGTGTGTGTGAGAGAGAGAGAGAGAGAGAGAGAGATATTTGAGCTAGTGGTTTCCGATGCTCAACACCTACACTTTATTGTCAACACCAGCTCTTATAACAGCCTGCCACATGGTGGCGCTCTTTGTATAATTTTGTGAAGAAAACAACAACAGTTCTAATAATTAAATATACATTAAAATCACTAATACGTGCCACCCAAAGCTATGAGAATAACGTAGGCAGTATGCATTAGTCATTTTTAATGTATATTTAAAGTCTGAACTGTCACACTTGTATGAGTGTGATAGTTGTGATGGTACTGTCATTAGCAGCTCTGGCGGGGGCAATTGGTGGTGCAAACTGTAGTGTCCTCCTGACAAGGGCCCTGGCACTTATTTTTTTACAAATTAAGTACTGTAGAAAAGGAAGCAGAACGGTGAGAGGAAAGGACCGTGGCAAAAGGAGGGGTGACACAGATAGAAAGAGACAAATGTGCAGAGGAGTTAGAGAGCAGAAAAGAAAGAGGAGGAGACAAGTGGAGTAGGGAGAGCGATGCAGGAGGAGGAGCGAGATAAATAGAGAAGAGCGTTATTTGATGTGAGAGAGGGCGGGACAAAAGGAGCAGGGCAGATGACGGTAGAGGGAGTAGGAAATGAGATATATGGAGGAGAGAGGGGAAGACAAAATGAAGAGAAAAAGGGGACAGACAAAAGAAAAAGGCAGGAGAGAGGAACAGGGGAGAAGGGTAGAAGATGAAAAAGAAAGATAGGACATGTGAAAAGTTATACCCTATGGGGAGAAACAGGTTTGCTCGCTTAGTTATTCTGAATGTGGGCGCAAGTGGAGGGTATTTATCTGTTCTGTCTACTCCCTTGGACAGAGACTTATTGTCTCTGGCAGTGCATTCTATTGTAAGTAGAGCCAATGAATATGCAGGAGCCGGGGATGTTGTTTTTACAATGCAACCATAATTGTCTATGAGGTGTAGTATTATGTCTTCTCTCATCATGCATCTTACTGCCATCGGGTAGCAGATCAACAGGCATTAAACAAAAAGTATGAGCTTGCCTGCTAATACCCCACATATCAGCAGAACTGGTGTGAGTGCTATAAGCAGCACAGCTAGAAATAAGTATTTGGCTGTGGTTCACCACCCTCACCCCACTCTAACCCTGTGGAAAAAAGTATTACATTATAATTTGTAATAGCTTTCTTAATCCACTGTTCCACTTCCCTTCAGATAGCTTCTGAGTTGGTAAAAGTACCAGTACAAAAGGGCTTACCTTCATAAATAATGCATTGACCCAAAACCGCAAATGACCTCTGTATCAAGTTTGAAATGAAGATCCTCCAAAACTTAGGCCTGATTTAGATTTCAGTGCACAGGGTACTCCTTCACACCCGTGGCGGATAGCCCGTCCGCCAAAATATAAATCCCATAATATCCTAAGGGATTTATATTTCGGTGGATGGGATATCCGTCACCGATGTGACAGAGTAACCCATCCGCCGAAATCGAAATCAGGCCATTAATGTTTTGTCTCTGGAAAAAAAAATCACCTTGCGCTGGGCCCACTGCAGAGCACAATGCAATATAAGTGACACCTTGAACCGGTGTGGATTTTAAATAGAAGCAACTATAGCTGCAAGCACACATGGCAGCCATTTTAGGTTTAAGCTGCTCTCTGGTATGCCTACTTTATTTTTAAATGTCCCGACGTCTGATGGGCAAAAAACTCTTGAGTAGACAATGTGCACACCTGAATCTGACATTATCTGTTTTCTAGGTTTGGCGTTAGTCAAAATCTTTTCATTTTACAAAACATATACATGTAATATACTTACTCATATGGTTTCCAGCCATCCCTCTTCATCCATTGTTCAGTTATTCACATTTTTTTTTATTCTCTTTATTCAAGATTTTCAGTTATACAAAGTGCTGGAATGGAAGTCCAAGACATTGGCAACAGACAGTGGGGGCTGGTGATATTTGAAAGTGGAGGAGTAAACGTGACTTTTATACAGCGAGCGATGTGAACAGGTTTAATGGACATGGTGGGTCCCTCTCCCGAGAAATAAATGAAAAAAGATTGCTTGAATGATTTGTTATAAATAATTAACATTGGAAATGTTTCAATTCTGAAATAGTGAGTCTATGAATTAAATAGCATTGATGCCTGTGGAAGGAGTTTTGGCCTTCAGTTATGTGTGCTTTGTTAGATATGTATCTTCTTTTTCTCTGAATATCTTGTCCATCTGCACATCTTCAACCACCTCTCTTTCCTCTTCAACATCTTCTTTTCACTCTTCCCTGAATGCACTTCTTTGCATCTCTGTCACTTCACTGCCCCAAAGAATGCGCTGCACTCCCTCAAATTTAAGCACTTTATTTTCTCTTACTTTTGCCTTGCAAATTTTTTGACATCTGTGTACCACCTTCATACACACATCCACAGAATTTCAGTTGCAAATGGAATACATAAACATTGTTCTATGTGCTCTACAGAGAGGCCAACCCAGTGACATGTACTTTGGCTTCAGCCTTAGCGCCTAAACGCTCAATCAAAGCCCCAAATAAACACCTGGCATGGCTCAAGCCTCAAAGTATGCACGGAAAAAAATACAGATAAACAACATTATAAAATAGCTAACTCTTCGGGAATGCAAGATTAAGTAAAGTATGAGAACTAAGAGAGGAACTAAATCACTGAAATGTATTGCCTCAATGTTTTTAACATTCATTGTTTGCAAGTCAATCCATGGTTTTGGCATCAGTGTTAACTTAGGGGCATGAAGCCACCAGCAGTTTTAATTTCACACATCAGAGAACAGAACTGTCCACTGTAAGCACATATTTCGAATTTCTCACCTTGCTTAACTCGGGTATTTAGATCAACTGAAAACTTCGCAAGGGAGCAAGAACGAACGCTGCTCGTTATTTGGATCCTTTTCACGGTGGAACAAATGCTGCAGCTCCACTTCTAATGGGGCCAGCAACGTGCATTCAGGGCCTGGGGTGTCACAGTGGCGGAGGTTAGCGTGATGAGGGGTCTCAGCACAATATACAGAACACAACTTTAGCTTGCAAACACTTACCATTACCAAGAACAAGGCACTGGATCAGACATGCTTGCATCCACTCTCACCTATGACGAAAGGGTGGGATCTATGCCTTTAAATGATGGACGTCTGAAGTCACGTAGGGAAGAAGTCTGTGACGCCCGAAACCATGACGCTAATTGCATCACCGACCCACAGAGTGCATGCTATCATAGACCCACTGGCAATGAAGGGCTTGTAAACAGAAAGCCCTGGGTCCTGCATTACAGTTCAGAAAGTTGATTTACTGCCTGGCTTCCGTCTCCTGCTTCAGAGCGAGGCGGGCAGGCAGCCTGAACACATAGCCCCGCCCAGACTTGAATACATCGGTTTACTTAGAGATACGATCTATTTAATACGATACGATATTGATCTATTTAATATGTTGTTATGTAAATGGGTAGGAATTTCAGAGGGGCTCAGCCCAACAGCCCTAATGGAGAAACAGGCCCTGGCAACAGGCCTACTTCTCTCAGTGCCAGAGACATATCTGTGCGTTACATTTATTTGTTCATGTGGCCTTGTTCCAGTCGCTGTCTGTACACATTTTTCTTCTGCCCACTACAGCATGCTGCATAGAGCAATGAGTGAGCCCACTTCAGCCATTGGGTAACTTAAATGGGAATGACAGCAGTCTGTTCTTTCACAAGGAGCACATCCACCAAAACAGATGTTAACTTAAGTGCCACTGGACTACTAAGCCAATGTGTGCTTTGAGACCCAAAAAATATTTTTGCTTTTACTCAATATTTTTTAGATTGATGAGGGCCCAGCAGCTTTCCCAGCAATACTGTATTGCATGGACCATGACAAAACAAAACAAGCATGACAAAGCTTAAAGGCTGGTGGCCAACACAAAACTATTGGCTTTGCCGATGCTTGATTTACTTTGAATATGCACTCTATTGACATCGACAGAGTAGCCTGGTGTGAGGCACGTCAACCTCTTTGCAACTAGTTTTAACCTTACCATTTGCTTATACATCTAATTTTGAAGAACACAGCCATTACAGCTTTTCAGCAGTCTAGGAAGTAATGGAGCAGGACTTACATTTTGCAAAGAAGTTTCTCAAGATATCAGTATTATTTCAGGTAGGATTGCAAGGAAAATCTCATTATTTATTATTAAAGATGCCAATGAACTTCTTACACTGAGCGTATAAAAATAATTGATAAGGATTTTTAATAGAGTAAGTAAAATGACAGAAAAGCAGACCAGGTTTTTGTGAGCAAGCACAATGTAAGAGAATTATTTATGGCAGTCATTGATTTAATATAAAAAATGAAAGCAACATGTGCCTGGGAAGCAACAGTAGAAATACAAATTTGATTTAGTCAGAACGTCATACGCACTAGAGAAGCTGCTGAAGGGCTGTTTGGAGGTAAACAACTTGTACAAGTGAAAGTGGCTTGAAATACCTGTCTCTAAGAGAGGGGATCTTTTTGAGACCTGAACCTGCAGATCAATTGTACTTATAGGACAGTCCTATCTTTTTATGTGCGGAGACTCCGCAGAAGTAAAGATATTACTACTATAATACCTTTGTGAATAGCAAACAATCGTAAACTTACACGAACGTTTAAGTTTACCTTTGTGAATCAGTCCCTAAGTGTACAGGAGTTTGAGCCTCGTTGGAACTGAGTTGAATATCCACAACTTGACCTCCATAACAAACGGTTATCTCCACTTTAAAAAAAACACACAGGGAATGCAGTCATGTGCAGCTGCTATTTCATTTATATTGAAAGGCAAAGATTCTCAACTTTTGATGAGGTTTGTTTAATTTATATAGCATGCACAAATTAAATTAAATGTTACCCTTTCTTTGTGTAATGAAGAAAGATCCACTGATAGATTGTAATTGTAAATGGTATTTATATAGCGCTTACTACCCCTGATGAGGCATTGAAGCATTTTGCAGTGAGTAGCACGCTACTCCAGGACCCAAGATTAGAAGTTATTAGTCAGTAGATTAGTAAAAAAAAGTATTTTTCCTTTTTTGGGACCCAGCCATATGTAAATCAGTCTTGACCCAGCTCCTCGTGGGAACAGTCCAGCCCGAACTGTCAAGCCAGGTCCTCCCTGAACCAGAAACAAACATCCTAGGACCGGTTTCGGGGTATCACCCCTCATCAGCCAGGCTAGCCTGAATCCAGTGGTGCAGTGAAAACATCACCTCCACATAGGAGAGTTAAGTTACTCGCGGAGGATTCCGTGAACAGGCTTCTGGCCTGCTGGTTTTTTATGGGAACAAGGAGGCTAGAATTGGATTTCTGTTACCTTCGCTCTTTTCCCTCAACCTTCCCCGACATGATGTCAACCTCTATGATCCATTTTATTATTATTGAGTGAGGATCTATAGAAGAATTCCACCCAACCACTCGACTAGGAAAAAATAAGTGCGACCTAGTGTTTGTGTGCCTGCAGAGCCCTAAGTTAACACTGCCTTGCTGTAATGTTACTGCGCTCAGTCTGATATCAATGTCAGCTTTTAGATATATATTTTTTTGATTTTTTGATTTTTTTAAAATGTCACCTGAAACTTCATGAGACATTGAGCAGAAAGATGTACTTTTTATTAACGTTTTGGATCAGCAACTATTCTTTTCACATTTTCTGATGATGAGCACCGTGATCAGTTGTACTGACTATCAGACTCTTCAGTGCCTTGGTGCTTGGTCACTCTATTAATTTCTTAATGCACATTCAATCACATCCCAGATTAAATAATCGTAGTGTGAATTAGAAAGTGTCTTAACAATGCGGTCGATGTGATTAAAGAACAAATCAGATATGGCCGCATCTAATGAACTGCCGCTAACAAGAGAATGATTGTCATGAAATGGGTCAGTGGGCCATTACTTTGACTTGGGTGACTAGTGAATGGCAAAATAATTGCATGACTACTCAGGAGTATGGATTTGTGCCACAACAAATGCGATTCTTCTTGGCAGATGTCTAAATGCTGATAGCGGATCAGCTGAATAGGTCACAGAGTGTTCAGCCTCCACTAACACAACAGGATCCAAAGGACTTGCCTTCTAACTGGAAAGACGCCACCGCCAAGATGCCTGGTGAGCTTCAGCATGTGCTGTCTTCTCGTACTGAGAAAACTAATGTCTCTCCTGCCTGCTGCAGACTTTACAGAGCTTCTTTAGGCACTAGAGTTTCCCAGAGTTAAAAGTAATTACATCTCTCTCCCCTTATTTATTCTTTATTTATTTCCCAATTGTTTTATACAGCACAGACTCCACCTGTCTGAATTTCAGAGAACTGCACAATGACAGTGGAATAATATTAGTTGAGGAGGGGCTTGGTGAGATCAGTTTCAAAGCAGGGTCCACAGGTGTTTGCAATAACAGGTGCAAAGAAGCACTGAACCGCAGATTCCCCCCTTCCGCAGCGTGTTGAGACCCTCACGGGTGAGCAGTTGCGCTAGACAAGAAACCTGATTGATTTATTTATTGTAACAATTTGGTGGGTGTTGTATGAAACTTTGCAATAACATGAGCAGGAGAAGCACTTGAATGAATTTTAAGGATTAATTTAGCATTTCTGCAGTATTCATAATTTTGGGTAGCAAAGTGACACAGAAGCTCAGATATATGAAAGCAAAATAAGAGAATGATCTGATAACTGCTAGCTAAGTGCACATTTCTATGAATCTATGAGATATGTAAAGGAAGGCCATCATAAAAAGGCAAGTTGTCGTCATAGTACAAAGAATCCCATCTCAAAGGATGTCAACCGGACATTGGCACGTGCAACGGGAGAGGTCACCAGGGTAAGTGCAATTGCATGTCATTAGGGTCAAAAAGTGAAAGAAGCACAGTTATATCCTGAAGCTGAGCATCATTCATGGACAGTGAGGTCAAGCAATACATGGTTAGAGGAACAGCGAGAGAGGGCAGAGAGAGCATACAGGGAGAAAGGGAACTTTTCAGGTCCAAGAAGATGTTTATAGAAGGAATTTGAAAGCTAAGGAGGAGATGGTGAGCCCACCATAGATCTGATGAGCATTGCAGGTTATGGAATATTGAGTTGGGAATATCGTTATCTTTTAATATCATAGCCAACATATCGGGGACAGAAATATCGACAGGTAAGTAGGTATAGATCTTCTATGCCTAACTCCACATATACGTACCTTGACAATATATATAGTCAAGATATGTACATTAGGAGTTAGGAATAGTAAATCTATACTTCCCTATATACAATTACATTTCAACATTTTGGTGCTCTATATTTTGGCTACAATATTCAGGTATCAAATATAACGTACTCGATACTCCAGGCTACAATCATTGATAGAGCTTTGCACAAGAGTGATCTGTGCAGGGTGTACTTCTTCTTGAAATGTGGGTGGCAAAGTTATCCTTTGTTTTTTTTTTAGATACAGGTCTTGTGTTTCTCCAAACATTTGTCACCCATCACTAGTTAACAATGTAAGCAAGCAGTACTTTTAAATGTTTTTACATATGAAAATGCTCTTTTTTTTCCCAATGCCACTCTCATCTTGAAAACGCAATCTCCTGCAGGGGTTGCTGGCAAAGCTGATAAATAGCTCAGTCAGCCAAGTAACCACCCCCTCCCCCGCCCCCATTGAAACCTGCTTTTAGTATGTTTTACTACCAACAAGACAAACCCAGTCTTGCATTTTTTTGAGCCCAGTAGAGTGAGTACCTTTGACTGACATACCAACTGCTGTTTGAGTGCCTGAGACCATTCAGATTGTGGTACAAACTACATAAACCAAATAAATAGTGATCCCAATGACTATTGACACAATAATCCAGCTGCCATTCCACAGTGCTACCAACATCCCCCAGAAAAATAACTGGAATCGGCAATTTCCCTAATTTGTATGCCTCTGCGGGAATAATTCTGTCATCAATTTTGGCACTCTATCAGACTTTTCTGTAAATTAAGTTACAACTTGAAAAACATTAAAACTGCTGAATCCTATTAGTCGTGCACTGCCGCCTTACAAAAGCTACATTTGCATTTGCAATTGAAAGACTTATATTGATGAATACATGTTTAGTGCTCCAGTGCTTTGTATGTCACAGTTCGAGCCACATGAACCTTTTACATAAATCCATATTACATATATAGTTTCAACTTTGCTTAAAATAAACACATTATGGAATTTATCTCAACGACCCTTAATGTAAACTATCCAGCAAGGCAAGAAACCTTGGCCTGTTCGCTCTTGTAGTGGGAGCTAAAAGAGGATCTTAGTGCATGCCTCATTGGTCTTCTTGGGGAAACATCTATTACAACGCAGGCATTACATCGTAGTGCCTTTACAACGCAGTCAGTACCATGCCGGCGATGCTACCAGAGATCCATTATAGCACAAGTCATTACAACCACTTGCTTTAAGGAATACGGTGTTGGACTGGTGTTGGATTTTAAGGCCAACACCTTTCCTACTCATACACAGACTGGAGTCGGAATAGTAATTTAAACTATTCCAAAGTCCAGTGCTTCCCTAAAGCAAGTCATTGTAATGACATGTTGTAATGGAACTCGTGGTAATGACACAGTCGTGGTATTGACTGTGTTGCTAAGCCACACATAGTTTTTGCAAACATGGTAACAGATGCTATTCGTTCTCTTGTCGGAGACTTGTTCACAACTCGAAGACGATTTGCAGACACCTGTGCACATCGAAAATATGATCTGTGCTATATTTGAACATGTGCTAGCAAGGCAGAGGAGGTGCAACAAACAGGGTGCATTATAAAAAAAGGCCATTCCAAACATCCCAGCATAATGATTCGGTGAACTACTCCTGAATTTGAACCCAAGTCGTTAGGTTTGAATCCCAGCAAGTACACTCATTGTTTTCGTCCCCCTGAAGTCCACTAAGTTGGATAACAATAAAAATCTGTTACATAGCATCATGAGACCCCTGGGGGTGAATCTGTGCTTCTTTACTATTTATTATGTGTTGTGCTGTTTTAAGTAAGGCACAAAAATATCTGCATGATGCTTTATGGTAGAAAATGCAGTTGATTATAAAGATTCAGAAGCAAGTGTTAAAACCCTCTGGCCACAACTCTTGAGCACTAAAACTAGAAGCCAATATAGCAATGAATAAGACATTGCGACTCAGCCACCCAATGTGACAATTTATGGCCCTTTTGCAATTGAGTCCAATGCTTAACTTTCACATCACACATCGAACACAGTACAGTCCTAGGTACTGAGAAGAACACAAAACCAAACCCCACACAATTTCTCATCAAAACATTCCACCATCAGGCGTCTCAAAAATGGAACTCACTCCTCTAGATTTGTTGCAGTTCAGCTTTTGAAAGATGTTCTGTAAGACCTCAGGTCTGCTGTGGAGCACAAAACTGTGTCTAAGCTCCTAAAGGCCAACCTCTTATGTATGTAACCCTTTTACTGCCCTGAAATCACCCTTAGGGCAGCATGCTGATGATAACATTTCAGATAAATTCAGGAGACTCTCATTCTTTAACAAGGGAGCGGGACTTTAATAGCCGGTATAGCCCAGCTACGAAGGGCTATAAGGCTATTAGAACATTCTGCCACTAGAGGGCAGAATGTTCTAACAAATTAAACAAAGGCCTCTCGGAGCCCGAAGGGATTGAAATCCCCTAGGGCTCCGAGAGGCCTTTGTTCAAGCAACATTGGAATGTTGCTCTGCGGGCCTTTACCGGCCCGTAGAAGCTCGGAGCACTCCATTGTATTCAATGGAGTGCTCCACATTCCAATGTTCTAATAGAAATTAGAACATTGGAATGTTGGGAGCTCCATTGGAATGTATGATGGTACAACGCGTACCATCACAACGCGGTATGTTACATCGCGGTATTGACAACGCAAGTCGTTACATCGACTTGCGTTGCAGGGCGCTGGATTTAGGAATAGTGTGAATTACTATTCCAACTCCAGTCTACGTACAGTAGGGAAGGTGTTGGAATAGTAATTCACACTATTCCTTAGTCTAGAGCGCCCTCCAGTGCAAGTCGATGTAACGACTTGCGTTGTGAAACCCACGATGTAACCATACCACGATGTAATGGTTGCGTGGTAAAGGATGTTTCCCCTCCATTGAAGACAATGGAGTGCTCCCTGCTTCTACGGGCCGTTAAAGGCCCGCAGAGCAACATTCCAATGTTTTACAAAGGCCTCTCGGAGCTCGAGGGGATTTAAATCCCCTCGAGCTTCGAGAAACCTTTGTTTTATTTGTTAGAACATTCTGCCCTCTAGTGGCAGAATGTTCTAATAGCCTTATAGCCCTTCGTAGCAGGGCTATACCGGCTATTAAAGTCCCGGTCCCTTGTTAAAGTCCCTCGCCTTCAGCTCGGGCCTTTAACACGGGAGCGGGCCTTTAATAGCCGGTATAGCCTGCTACGGCGGGCTATAAGGCTATATTAGAGCATTGGAATGTTCAAAGCTCCACTGAAGACAATGGAGTGGTTCAGGGCTAATAATGGCTGGTCTTGGCCGTTTGCTCCAATGTTTGCATTTCTTTTACCCCATTTTTATTTAGAACATTCTGCCTTCAGTTGCAGAATACTCTAATAGCCTTATAGCCCTCAAACAATGCTATTTGCTAAAGGCCCTTTCCCCCATTATAGGCCCTCGCCTGCAGCTCACGCCTATAACTTGGGTTAATGGCCTATGGCAATCGGTGTAGCCCTTGGTATTTGGCAATCTTTCTATAATTTCACATTAGATAAAGGTAGCGGCATGATGAGCATTGTAACGTCTGTTTGATGTACCACACAATGGCTATGTTGCACCTCAAACTTGGAATCTCCTCTCTTCTAAGGTTTGGGCAGAAATGTTGAATTCGGTTTGTATGTTATGTATTTTTAATGATGTTTGCCAAAACACAGGACCTGATCTGCTGACGTTTTTCTCTTACATAATACAGCTGTAAGACTGTCTTAAGCTTGGATATGTGGCCATGATATATGAAGAGCGTAGTCCTGTCTCGGGCAGTTTAAGGACAGTCTGAAGTCTGACAATTGGCTTATGAAAGTTAGAAGAGTTCTTAAGCCAGGGCAAACATATTACATTAGGCTCTTGTTTCCTGGCTTAAGGCTGTCTTAAGACCTTATTTTCTGTATTAACAATGCTTTTAAGCCAGAGAATAACTTTAGTAAACCAGGCCCATATAGTTACATGTATAATATAACATTACAGCATTGCAACCACTCATGAAATGCAAGATCAAACATGAGGCAAACCCCGTGTACCTGGACCTGAGGCAAACTGCACAGAGGGAAGTAAATACTGCAATTATCAAGGGTCAATAGGCCCCGGCCCACTGCCCCTGCTGCACCAATGGTAGCTACACCCCTGAGTGTGTAACTGCACCCCATGACCAGAGACAACATGCGCATCGTCAATAAATGGACTAAGCAGAGAATTTGTCAATTTGCTCACACTGGTACTTACTAGATTTGTGTGCAACCTCTTGACATGTATCCTTTAGGAATCACAGCCGGTACTTGCACCCTTGTTTCGGCAAAATGTGTCGTCAAATTCTTCGCTGTTCACATTCCCTGTAAAAACGTGATCGTCTCCTGGGTGAAACAAAGACCGTGAACAGTTTAGAGCGAAGCCACCAACGAGGGAACAATTTGTGTTACAACGTGCGGCACATTATCGACGAAAATCGTTAATCATGTTCTTTACAGCACATTTTACTGCACTGCATTATTTTTCAACTGTTTAAAATTAGTCGTGTATTATGTATCTGCTTTTGCAAAAAAAGTAATTTCTTCTTTTCGTGATTTTTATTGATAACATAAAACATTTAAATAGCAGAGGACGGCAAAACTCTTCTTCACAAAAACATTTCTGTCGCGAGCTTCATAAAATGACTGAATATTAAAGGATATTTGAACTTGTGAACTTCTATCCGCCTTTGCTTTTTCCTTCATAAGCAAATTCGATTCCGCCAAGCGATCACAGACCTCGTTCTGACAACCTTTAGTTTGATTCACTGGAGCGCCAATAAATAAACAGACTACCAAGATTCCTGCTCAGGTTCTTTATTTCCAAATTGTCTAACCCATGCCTCCTCATCATTATTCTGTGGTTGTCCTGCATCTCTCGGTGCGTTCTTGTGGCCTTGCTAATTGCTTGAGGTATGTATGTCCTATGGTTTGCCGCAGCTGGAGGCTGCCCTGGCATTTGTTGTGCATTATAAACAATATAAAACAATGCAATGCCATTAAATGAATGTGCCTCCTCTGCAGTACGTGAGAGCAAACTTGGAATGAGCATTGCAGTCTCCTGCTCTCCACTGCTTCCTTAACAAGAATGATCCGCGACAGCCAATGAGGAGTAGGGGTAAGAAATGTGCTGGATGCTGTGGTGTGCTTTCCATCAGTCTATGATAGTCACATTTCGTATATAGAAAGAGATGCTACCTGGACCGCAAGATATAAGTGTTTTAGTAGAGAGAAGACAAATTGAGGTGCTTCCCCAAGTATCTATCAACAAATTGTCCATGCACAATTTGTCTGTGCATTATTTGTCTGTGCCTAATTTTCTATGCACAATTTGTTTATGCATAATTTTCCATCCACAATTTGTCTATGCATTATCTGTCTGTGCATAATTTTCCATGCACTATTTGTCTATGCATCATTTGTCTGCGCATAATTTTTCATGTACAATTTGTCTATGCGTAATTTGTCCATGCACAATATGCTTATGCATAATTTCTCCTGATGTGTCGTTAAAAATAGTCATTTTTGTTGTCAGTAGTCTCTGATATATAACTGGACAGAACAATTAAAAAAATTTGGGCTAAAGGTGCTATTGTTTCGCAATAAGAAGATGAGGTATAAGATATGGAAATAAAAAAAGAACAAATGCCGGGGTGATGTCCAAGAGGGCCGTAATCAGTAGCCTTTGGGATGCTGTTGGGAAAAGGCACAAGAGAAGTGGGTAAGATTTTGTTAATCTGCACGTGGTCAGTGTATTGTTGAATTGTAGGATGCTGGACACACAGGGCACCTTGTAGTATACTTACAAGTAGGAATTCTTTCCCTGGAAGTCTTCAAACAACAAATTAACAAGTTGCAGTCTTCAAAAGGTTCTCCAACATGTAACAAATTTTAATACTAAGGGCTTGATTTAGAGTTTGGCGTATGGTTACTGCATTCCACACATTGACAGATATCCTGCCCGCCTTATTTTAAGTGTATTATATACTATGGGACTTGTAATAAGGTGGATGGGATAGTCATCAAGTTTGTAAGAGAGTACCAGTCTACCAAACTCAAAATCAGGCAGCTTCACATACTGACCACCAACTAAGAAAGTCTTATGCCACTAATGATGTGCACCATTATATCCTAGGTTAAGTCCAGCTACGTGGCTGCATGAAGAACAACAATGCTGGAAGCTGAGCCACTTTTAATAGAAAATGGTTGTGCCTCTAGCCCTTCCTGCTTGAGGAGGCGCTGGGGGGTACATTTCATTTAGCACTGCAGGCAGAAAGATTACAAAGCCCCTGGGAAACAGAAACTCCCAATGAGAGGGAATTTTTAGATCTATCACTGAAAGAAGGCAGTCTAGCGACTGAGGGATTATCATGTGTAAGTATTTTAGGATTGGCTGGAGGAGCAAAGAAAGTCATGTTTGATTAAAAGGGAAGGTTGATGAAACCATAACTAGCGCTTAATCTGCTAGTTTAGGCCTAGTCTAAGATTTGTAGATAAAAGGTGCTACAAATACTCACTTTAGTGATTCCAAATGTATTGATCTAAAACTTGGCCTTGCTGTTTTTCAAAATTGTGACTTCAGATCGCAATGGTGACCGCTGGACTTGGAGAGGTCTCTGGCTCTAACTAGTGTTAAAATTCAGATAAGAGTCCCAGGCATGCATCGGTGTCACCTCCCGACTGCACTAAGGTGGTGCGGAGGTAGAGCGCCAGCATGGGCCATTTGCATTATGGGCGGGAGCTAGACAGCACCTTAGCATTGACAAAGCTGTCAGCCGGACAAATCATGAAGTTGACCACCAGTAACAACGATGCTGATGCTTTTAGTTACATTTTTCCCACTATATATGAAAGCCGAAACATAGCAACCTGCTTTGAGTTTTGAGCTGTAAGGCAGGTATGCTAATGCTGCGTGAAAGTCATCCCATGACATGTTGCTGCTTCACAACCATGATACCAATATTATGTCTACCTGGCCTTAATGTTTTTTATATCTTTTTTTAAGTTATGTAATATTTTTTTTATCAATTCTTTTTATGACTATAATAAAGAGATAACATTTGCAAACAATATTGCTCATTTAGTTTTGTTGACATCATAATTATAAGGCACTGATCAACTCCTGTTGATGACAATTATCTTCAAATCAGCTTTCATATGCTTCTCGCACATATGACCCACTGCCAGTCGTACCACTCCCCATCCGGGTAACAACATTACAGTACAAATCAGTGTCATACCTATATACGGGGTCCATCCTCCCCCATATTCTAGTATACTTTCAGGGACATCTCCTGGCTTCATAGATCAGCTTTTCAAGTGTACAACACCTGTCCATGCTTCTCCTTCAGCCACATATCAGTAGAGGTTCAGGCGCCCTCCAGTGTTGTGCAGTATCTCTCTTACAAGTAATTAGCCCAGCTGTATAAATATCTTTCCCCCTGTGTGAACCCCTCATCCTTTGCTATGTTTAGGATGGCCATCATAGGAGTAAATTCAATGGGTTGGCCAAGGACTACCCTGATCTTTTGCTGAACAACGTTCCAAAAGGACGGTAGACATCTACATGGTCATGTCGTATGAAAGAAATCTCCAGTTCAGTCAGACATCAAAGACAAGTTGAATCTGTGCTCTTGTGTATGAGCCACTAGCGCTATGGAGTGTAGCATTTCCGATGTAAGTATCTGAACTGTATGAGTTGGAACCATGGGAGATGGCTGCCTCTCTTGGGGCCATCAGTGCAGATCTCCAGTGTTCTTCCTCTAACACGTCCAGGTACCCCTCTGGGGTGGACCAGCTCCACCTTCATGTCCAGCATGCGCTTGGGAAATGTGCCACATTTATTTATTATAAGTGAGCTATAAAGCATGGAGATCTGCTGTTTAGGGGGCAAGTTAGCCATGGTTAGTTTGGGTGCTACCGGATTACATTCGGGGATGTCTAGCTCTGACGTTAGATGTGGTTAGACTGCATGACATAGTTGTAGGTATTTAAAGAACTGGAAGTTTTGTAAACCAAATTTGTTTTTGAGTTCATCTAAGGATTTCAAAATATTGTTTGATAGAATGTGGCCTAATTGAGAGATTTCTAAGTAGTCCCCTTCCCTAAAATCCTGCTGGGTATTAACCTGTAGCATTCGATTGCTCATCCAAACGGATGTCTCCCCCGTTAATCTGTCACTCCACTGAATCAATTTCAAAACTGAGTTCCAAACCTGGATTACTGTGTGAGTAGTTGGGGAACCTTAGTTGGTAATTACCCGCCATATAGGTAATGCATAGGGGATTTGTCTCGCACCAGTCAATGCTCCACTTTGATAAGCAGGATCATCTAGCGTAATGTATATCCAATCATTAACTATGAGCAAGTGGTTGCCAGATAATAAGTTTGTTCATCCATCATAGCAAGACCCCTATCCTACACTGAGTTACAGCTGTTTACAAATGCTAAACTGGGGTGCTTGCACTGCCAAATGGAGGGTCTCAACTGATGGTTTATGGCTGTCAGGGTTTAGTTATGTACTTGAAAGTGGTAGTTCTGAAGGATATAGATAAGTCTTGGGAGAATCATCAGTTTTGCATGGGTTATTTTGCCCACAATAGACAATGGGAAGGTCAACCATTGAAATGTTTCTTTACGTATACATTTAAAGAGTGGTAGTATATTCATAGAGAAAGCCAGATCTTCCTGATTAGTCACCATCACACCCAAATATATAAAGTTGTCATGGGCAATCATAATTCTCTCCCTTCTAAGCCATTCGTTCCAGTATGCCCCCTCCCATAATGTTTATACTTTCATTTTGTCCCAATTTACCATGAGGCTGGAGAGTGCTCCAAAATCTTCAAGTGTCTGGATTATATGTGGCCCCAAAGCAGGAGAGGATTGTCCTCGTAGCAGAAGGCTTTGTCCTATATCATCTCGGACCAATAGAACCCCATTATCTGGCCATTTGTCTGTATATATTGAGTCAAGGGTTCAACAGCCAGTGCAAAAAGCAGAAGAGACAGCGGACACCCCTGCCTTGTACCGTGTCCCAGGGTAGATAGGGAGTCCTTAATTCTAACACAGGCTGAGGGAGCCTTGTATAGGAATTCAGCATATGCTATTACGTTCGGTCCAAACCCAACTATTTCTAGAAGAATAAAAGGTATTCCCAGGAAATTCTGTGACAAGCCTTCTCATAGTCAATTGGCATATGGGCAAACATTGATGGTACGGGGTCGCCCATTGCTATTGCATTGAAGGCTCACCTGATGTTGTGTCTGGTGGATCTATTAAGCATTAAGCATCCACTAGGTCTGTTATAATCCTAGACAATTGGATAGCCAGTATCTTAGCTAGTATTTTAGTTTCACGATTAAAGAGAGATGTGGGTCTGTATGAGGCACATTGGTCAGTAGGTTTGTCAGCCTTAGCAGTTAACAATGTGTTTGTCCTGAAGACACAGAGGGCATGATTCTCACTGGTAAAGTTACAATTTTGTGTAAGTATACATTTTTTTGGTATTCACAAAGTATGAGTTAGTAGTAAGTTTAGGACAGCCAAGACTCTGCAGTTGGGGAGAAGGACTCCGCACATTAAAAGGTAGCCCTGTCCGATTCTTTTATATGTGGAGTTCTCTGCCCCGACTGCGGAGTCTCTGTAGTTGTAAACTTACTATTAACTTGCACTTTGTGAATACCCCCCAAAATAAAACGTTAGCATACACAAAAGTTTAAGTTGACCTAATTCAGGCCCACAGGGAGGTTAACCCCTTCTCTAGCACTTGCGAATAAGTCCAAGAGGGACTGGGCAAAGCGTTTTGTAAAAGAAGTGCATGAGATCTGATCCACCCTGAAGTGCCTCTTTGGTTGTATAGCATAATGTAATATTGTGCAAAGGCATTGGCAATATCCATGGGGAGTGTATGTACGGCACCAGCTCTATCTCTAATGCAATGCATGTGACAGTGTTCCTCCTCTCTCTTGCTAAGCCAATGGAGCAATTTGCCTGTCTTGTTTCCATGCTCATATAGACTATATTGAGATGCCAACCAGAACTGTCTTTTCTCGTCTAGGAGTATTATCTGGTATTGTATTTTGGCCTGTTGTAATTTATGAATATGAGTATCAGGAGCTTCTTCCACACACTTAATTTCTGATCTCTGCACTGTTATTTCAGTGAAGAGCAGGTGGATGTTTTTTATGTGCTTGTAGTGGGATATAGTGGAGATTACTACTCCATTAATAACATAATGATATTCCTCCCATATCATACTTACCAAGGCAACAGTGTGCATGTTAGTTTGAAAGTAGTGTGTGGTTTCCATTTTGATTGTGTTTCGAAAATCCTCTATGGTGAGCCAACAGGAGCTTAACTTCCATGGGAAATGATGTTGTGGATGTGTGCTTGATATAAGGAGTTATATCTGGGTATGATCAGTTAGTCCCCTTGCTTGTTTTTGCAATGCTGTTATCTAATGTAAGTATGTGGAAGGAGTAAAACAAGTAATCTAATTGGGAAGAGAATTTATGTACTCCTGTTAGAAAAGTATAGCTACCCATTTCCAGGTGCAGTTGCTTCCAGAAATTGGACAGGCCTATGGTGTTGGGGAAAATTGAAAGGAGATACGAGGACACGATCGGATTACCAACCAAGGTCCAATTCTCTTGAGATCTCCACTCATGAGGCCATTAAAGTCACCTCTTTTAACTGTGAGGCTGGACGGGTACTCTAACAATATAGCGCTCAAGTGATTGAGAAACATATGTGTCGTAGTTGGGGGTGAGTATATCGATATTAGTATTATGTAATAATTGCACAGGTGGTGTGCTATTATAATATAGCGTCCATATTTATCTGTTTTGGTGTATTTGACCTCTAGTGTAAGTTGATTGTGAATGAGGATTGCTACCCCTCCTTAGATCCCCATGGAAACCAGCATGATATACCCTAGAAAAACCATGTCGCTTAAAACAGCAACAGCAACAGTCACTACCCTCCAGCTGCTTCTCCCGCAACATCAACATATCAGCCAGATGTCTTTTGGCTTGCTTTAACATTGCACTTCTGTTTATCTTGGTCAACATTCCATTAACGTTCCAGGAGACACAACGAATGGGAGCATTGGCTTCATTGTGGTGTGTAGATATCACCCCAGGTTACAAAAATCATCACTGAGTCAGGCATTACTGTCAACTGGGTTTGTAGAGTAATACATGGAATTATACTAACTGATGGAACATAAAATAACCTCATCCCACTCCCTATACTTCAGAATGTGGAAGTATCTGTCATATCAACAAGAGGAGACGACCCAACAAGTTGGGAGAAAAGTGGATAAATCCATTTCCCCAACATTCCCCAGCTCAAACCCTTTACCGAGAGTTAAATTGTTGATACACCCTGTTCTGTGAAATATTTAGGATGTCCCCACCCGTCAAAGGTCTGACCATCCATAATTAGTCTCTCAATTAGGATCCGTTAGATACATCAATAACAAAGCACAGTGGCTCTTGTGTCATAATGATTTCAATTGTCTAGGAAGATCTGACCCATCACAGTTCTGGCCTGTTGTGTTGTACATTTGATTCTGGCTTTACGCCACTTTGGCTAATGTAGGGTGATCTTCCCTCTTGTACGTCTTCTTATATTTCAAGAGGGTTGGATATCAGTTTTCTTGCCAGGTCGAGGGTATTCTTAGGATGAGTGGCTTGTGTCCCTGAGCGTAGCGTGTGCAGCAGTGATCCTTCGTGGGAGTCTCCTGCAGCGATCTCAGTGGCCTATCTGTAGTTGATAATCTCAGTCACTCTTCAATCCATTTCCATCCTTGCTCTGGCATTCCAAACAAGCATTGGCATAGCCAATAGGTCTCGCCTTTGGGACATTATAAGTGTTTAGCCATGCAACAGTTGATGTTGCACCAAGGATATTGTGCTGCATAATTAAATACTTATAAGGTCCCAAAGGCGAGACCTATTGGCTATGCCAATGCTTGTTTTTATTACTATCACCCCCACCCTTGCCTCACCACTTTTTATTTGCAGCAGCCGCTACTAATCAAATCCTGAACTAAAACACATTTATATCATCCTCTCTCTCTGAAAACCGGAACATGTACTAAATTCACTGAAATCTGTTGAGACAAATGGTGAAAATCCAGAACTGCCCCCTACAAATCTGGCAGGCCAGGCCACCCTATGCAAACCTCTGTGGCCCCTTCTGCAGTCCAACAGTGTCACAGGGGTGCAGAACCTGTGCCCCGGGGGCACTGTGTGTAAAATGACCCCTGGTCTGTGTTTATACATTTGCACTAACATGGGAATGACTCTGCTACAGCACTACTAGCATTTTAAGGGTGTGCCTGACATGTGACTGCCTCTTCCCCAACCCTACTGGCCTTTCCAAGGTGCTTCGTGCTTGACATGCAACTGTCATACAGAGTTTTCAAGTGTCTCCTTTCCATGCATGAGAACCTCAGCCGGTCCGAGTTTCCCTCTGCATTTTTTGACTTGTAGTTCTAATTTTGTATTGGAAACAACAGGACTACAAATCCCAGACTGCAACGGAAAAATCAGAACTGGATGCGGTGCTCACTCATGGAACTAGGAAACACAAGATCTCTGGTGATGTGAAGCATAAACATGTTCCGCTATCCCCACTATGGCTGGTCTTACATTTCTGCATCTTTATTAAAATAGAGGGTTGGGGGGGAGGGGCAGGGTTGTAAAAGAGGAATCGAAGCACGACATTCCACAGTCTCTTTCACATAAATCCAGTTAGTGGTGATAACATTAAAATGAAAAAAATGCTTTCCGGCTACATTCTCTTAAAGTGTTTATTTTCCTGAACTCACATTGGAAATAGACAGCCGCGATCAATCGCCGTCTCCGCAGCTCCACAAAAGGGAAGGCTCTTTAGCGTCCGAGACGAAGCTGCCTTGTCATGTCTTTAGCGCGGCGCTGTGCGCGCTTCGTGGCACTCGGTGGCGCCAGCTGTTTCCGCGCCATCATCTCGCTGCAGTGGGCCAGGCCGGGCCGGCGGGCTCGGTGTGAGCCGGCTGTTGCTAGGGAAACCCGGCGATGTTCCCCTTGAGTAAACACGTATCTTAAAGCCATCTTATTTGGGCAATGGAAATGAAGGACGCATTTTTGCCACTTCGCTGTAAAGTCTGGCTCCCCTCTCTCGACGGAAGCCACCCCCTCCCTGACCGAGAAAAGGCCCCTTTTCTCTGTGTGCGAGGTAAGTACACGAGGCCACCGCCTGGGGAGACCAGCCCTTTGCGAGTGCTGTTAAGGCACTATTCGGTCTCCAGATAGTGTGCATCCAGGCATTGCAATGCCTCGCACGCCGCTCCATAGAAGGTGTTTTCACGCTTTCCTGTGGATTGGTGGCTCAGTGGACTAATGCACTGCAGTGGCCTGTGTTTGAACTCATGGCCACAAGTTCAAATCCTGGCGGAGCCTTTCATCCTTCTGAGGTCGATACCATTGAGTTGGGTAACAATAACGGTCTCTTATTCAGCGCCAAGATGCCCACGGGTGTACGTGCGCTTTACAAATACACCGATGTTATGTCTCGAGCCCCCAGGCGTGGCTTCTAAGTAGCTCTGATTTACAGCTGAGTCACAGGACGGAGTGGTATAAAGAGTGCAATTTTCTCAAATGCCAACATTTTCAGGTGGAGAACAGCCCTGCGTCTGCTGCCTCTAACTCAACGCTTTAATCAAGTGCTGAGGGCCCATTAATGCATGCGTGAGCGTTCGGAATGTAAAATATACTATCTGTAAATAAATATACGCCGTGATCCCTGACAAGAGTCAATAGAGAATAACGCCGTGATTCCTGACAAGGTGAATGTAGAGAGGGGGCAAAGAGAGGAAGCAAGCCAGCGAGGGAAATAAAAAAAAAAAACAGCGAGAGAGGGCGGCCGCGCGAGAGAGAAGCAATTAACGAATCCGATCGCGCTAAGGACGCCTGTAGACGCTGAGGGCATGTCTGGTGTTTCCCTTGCGGGAGCGAGCAACAAGGCGCAATAATTGCTAACAGATGGCGCTGCTGCTCGCTCCCGCAAGGGAAACGCCAAACGTGCACGAGTGCCCATAGAGAGCAGTGCAAACATGCACGAGTTTTAGCAAAAGTCCTGAGCGATGGCTAAAGGTCCCCTCGTATGCAGCGCTTGCGCGCTGCGTAGGCGAGACCTAATAAAAAAGAATTAGATTGAAAGATCACCTTCATTTTTGCCAGAAATAAAATCATGTATTTGAGTCACATGGCTCTAGGTTTGATCATGACTTGATCATGCATTTTCCATTGTTTCTGGACTGACATAGTATAGTCTGGAAAGACCAATATTTTCTTGGATTCTTAGATTGTCTCTCTTAAAGTCCGGGCTTTTCAAAGAATCAAGTCTCTATCCCAATAGTTTAAGAAGCAAGCTATAATGGGACGTAGTGCTATCCCAGTGGGGCGCTGCGCCTTCAGCACGCTGTCGGCCCTCTCAATTATGAAGCATGAGGAGAGGTCAGATTCAGAGACAATGGTTGT
Source organism: Calotriton arnoldi (assembly GCA_963921515.1). Lineage (NCBI taxonomy): Eukaryota > Metazoa > Chordata > Amphibia > Caudata > Salamandridae > Calotriton > Calotriton arnoldi. The sequence goes on along the minus strand of CAWUFW010002416.1, from coordinate 823,014 downwards.
TAACAAGTATTTTAAGAAGCCGTCTGGGTCCCTGCCATCAGATCCCGCAGGAAAGCCCTAAAAGTGTAAGTTATTCTATTAGGATTGGCCTTCCAATTCTTCCGCTCGCCGGATCAGATTGGCTGAGGTCATTGCCAGTTGGCCCACCGTAGATCGGACAGTTTTGATTGTGTCCTCTAGTTCAGAAATGTGCATTTCTGCCTCTGTGACTCTTTTAAATGCTTTCACCAGATATTGACACATATATGCCCACAGCATCAATTTTAACTTCGATCACTGATTTGGGGCACTGGGTTGCTTGTAGTATTAGATCTGTAGATGAGGAATCTTCGCCATTTGGCAGTGTCTCCATCAGAGCAAGGGCAGTGTTTGTCTCCACTATTGATTTTTCCGCAGGTAGTGGTTTAGCAAATGTGTCAATCTTTCCCTGCTTTTGTGCCATTTGTGGCTTGCCCCTGGCCATGTATCTACCATCCGATATGGTTTGCAAGCTCACTAAGAGTGATTGTAATAGATCTGGTCCATGGAGCATTACATTTTCCACTCGCTGTGCATGCCTTGGAAGCAACAAGTGTTGCAGTTAGATTTTACAGATGATGAAGAAATAGTTTTTATTTATTTAAATTTTAAAAGATTTTTAATAAGGAATAACGATTGGTCTTCTAGAATTTTATGGATGTCATTTTGTAGTATTTATATGCCTTAAGTGTCATGGGTGTATTGACAACTGTACACTGTGATGTATTTAATGAATATGAAATATTTATGATGGTTTGTTGAGATGTCTTTTATGGTGTAATGGATCATGGTACCAATAAACCGTATTTTGACTGACTGACTTACTAACAATCCCTCGGAGACATTTATCTGGACACCATCCATCGTACCTCTCTTGTGGTGCAGCCACACGGAGAAATGGCAGTGTTGCTTGTCCAGTCCATATATGGATCAAGTCTAGGCATCGGACGAGACAGTTGTTTGTGGCATTTGTTCATGATGAAAACAAAATTTGCCATGTCACACAATGACTATACATTTTGTATCTTCTCTGGCACACTTGCCCGATTTTGCCTCCTCTTTCTAGGGCGGCACATGCAGCTAGGATGACTGAAGGATCATGGAGGTTTTTAGTTCCCCAAGTACTATGCCATTGGTCACCTCGATGAGCGCCTTTAATCGAGATCATAGTTGCATTCGCAGAAGTGCATTTAGAAAGGAAAAAGACAATAAAGAGGGGTGAATTTAAGGCTCACATTTCTGGTTCATCCCCTGGTATCACCATACCTGAAGGGAATGGAAACGGGGCTTCCCACATGGAGAAGGGAAGTATGCAGGTGCTTCAATGAACCTCTTTCAGGGTGGGTAGCACCCATGCCTCCAGGCAGGCCTATCGAATAGCCACAGCTCCACCCACTAATCTTGTGAATACAGTGCATCCCAGTATTTTGTAAATGTCGGGGCGCAACGCTGTCAAATTTGGTGCAGCCCGCGCTCCAACATTTTCTTGTGAATATGCCTCTAAGTGTAACTGGGTGTAACTTCTGATTGATAAAACTACACTGCTATCAAAATTTTAGTACTGCTTACTGCACCTAAATTATACCACCCTTGAGGTGATTTACTGTTTCAGCTACCAAGAAAATAGCAGCCCTGGTTAAAAGTGGAATTTTATGACACCTAGACCCTAATTTCGAGAGCCCTGGTAATTCCGATGAGGCTGGTAGTTTTTTCACTTTTGGACCTTGCGAAATCTCCGGGTGAAAAACGGGAATAAATCAGCTAATGCTAGGTTATATGGGTGTGGCTTTACCAGTTTCAATGGTACTCATATTTGAGGGTACCTACAGGGTACACCTCACAATTCCACGCTACCCCCAACCCCTGGATTCACCCATACCTCTGGTATCAGAAACTCTTGAAGGGGGTAATAGCAGGCCAAACACTGGGCCACTCATATTGAGGCCCTCAGTGTGGGCGTATCAGGGGTTCGGGTGAAATCTTAAGTGTAAATGGTGCATGCACAGGGAAAGGATTTCCTTCAGTGTGTGATGACAAAAATGAACTATGAAACGCATTTTACTTCTGAGACAACGCATGGTATTGACCATGCTAAATCTAATACATGTGTGAGGTGTAGAAGGTGTGGGGATATTCTGAACAGGTATTATCACCTTTGAGCTTGACAGGATTTCGCAAGTGGTGATCAAACACATGTGTGTTCCCTATGGAAACACTAGCTCACTTGACTGATTCTTGTATGTTTCGGATGTTCCCACCAAGTAAGGGAAATACATATGACAATTTCATAGCTGGCAACTCACACGGTGCCACTGTGTGATACACAATACCGGCTCCCATCACACCGTCTCCTGGTGAGGAGCCAATATCACACTGTGGCAGGGAAAACAAGCTGAAAACCACTGTAAATAGTGGATCTCCAGCTCGATTTCTGAGGCTGACGTCCATTAAGGGGTGGGAAAACACCCCAAAACATTGGCACCAGCCTCAGCAAGCTTATTTTTTTTTAGGGCGAGTGGGCTTGAGGGTGGGGATCAAAAGTGCCTCGTAGGTACTTCTCGGCATGAGGCCCCGCCCCCTTCAACGTCCGCCCCCTCCTCACAAGCTGAGATTGTTCTTCAAGTTGGCAAGTATGCAATTTGTGCTGTTGCCTTTGAACTATTCTAAACGGCGACTACGAATGTCACCCAGAGGAAGAAAGGCCCATAATAGAAAGAGCAGGAATTGTCAGAAAAAGTTCAGGTCTCACAAGGATGGCGAGCAGGATCCCTGATGTCATATTGGGCAAATGTATTTGGAACGTGAACTGCATTCCTGAAAAGACATGTTTAATTCAGGTGATGGTGCCAAGAGGTTTGGATTCCAGAGTTCAATCTTGGACCCGATTTAAAGCGGAAGATATTAGAATTCCTCCAATTTCTGAAAGAAAATGCTAATCTTGTACGAGAATCTGTCATCGTCAGTTCTTCCACCTTAGACATGGCATGATGAATGAGATTGCACCCATTGAATTTATGTGGCTTTAGCACTGCAGCTGGAAAATACCAGTGAGAAAGAGTTACTGTTCAGGCTGAAGTATACCAATATTAATTGTTATTAGAACATTGGAATGTTGAGCGCTCCATTGAAGACAATGGAGTGCTTCGGGCTTCTAATGGTTGGTAGAAGCCCGGAGCATCAACATTCCAATGTTTGTTCACAGCTGTTGCTGTGACCAGAGGCCTCACGGAACCCGAGGGGATTTCAACCCCCTCGGGCTCTGTGAGGCCTTTGTTTTACAAATTAGAACATACTGCCCTCTAGGGGCGGATTGTTCTAATAGCCTTAGAGCCCTCCGTAGTGGGCTCTACCGGCCATTAAAGGCCCACTCCCTTGTTAAAGGCCCTCGCTGAAGCTGGAGCGGGCATTTAATGGCCTGTAGAGCCCACTACCTTGGGCTCTAAGGCTATAGTATATGTCTGAAGATGGTGTACCCAGGACTGCAATAAGATGTGACATTAGTCTTGTTGTTTTTGATGCCCTCAATTGTGGAAAGAAAAAGAATGGTAATGTATATTTGGCTGGCAAAATATACAATTACCATTCAAAGGAATGAAAATAATGGACTTGCTGCACCTTCTTTTATAGACAAATTGTCTCTCAATGTCTAGTTAAAAAAAACGTGTTTGCCCTAAAACCATTCCCCTTTCTGAACACCTGTTTTCCAAAATAAGTAGACATTTCTAAGTTTTACAATTTATTCAATTCTACACCAAAGTCAACAAAATGTAAATATGTTTTTACTGGATGATGGAAAAGGAACATCTGAAACCCAATGTTACTATGAAATGTCCCATGCAAAGAAAGGTATAAACCCTGAAATTCATTGGGGCTTAAGTAAATGGTTGACATCTGCAGCATGATGAATTTGTGAATTTTTTTCTTCAATAAACAGTTGGATCATTTTCATACACAATTGGTATACGTATGTATCATAATTTGATTTGTACTATTCCAAACAGTTCTCACTTGTCCAGAATGTCCAAAAACAGTGATCCAGATAGTCTTGGCCACCTGATAAAAATCACATTTTGGAGAAAAACAGCGATAAATGTCCTTAAAATGTTCCTCTCATACTTAATTCTCATTGCTTCATGGATTTAGCATAGAACAGCTGTAATGTGAGATATAGACTAATGTTTTTTTAAAGATAAAGTAGGCACGCTGAGATCAGAATAAGTAGAATTACAGTAGTCGTATCTTGAACTTGAAAAAAATAAGGATTATTGTTTCAAAGTGTGAAGGAAGAAAACAGATGGATGTTGGATTTGCGGTCTGTTTGAAACAAACAACTTTTTGTCCTTACATGAACCAGTAGCTGCAGAGAAAAAGATTTACAATTTACCATGCAGATGCAGGTAAAAGCAAGAAGTCTAGCCACATTCTTTGGTACTGATCCCAACATGTTATGGATTTTTCGGGGATGATGTTGACATGCATTTTGTGGACTACACTGCAGAGGACAAACAATGGCACTGACCCCGATAGCATTGTCTTATTGAGTAAATATATTGTATTGTATGTTTTGTGCCCTTCTTGCATGTCTTAACACACCTGGATGCTAGCCTGCACATCCCTCATGTGGTCCATGACATGAATCTTTTATGCATGTAGATGTGATTAGGTGGCCAATAGGAATCCAGGGACTCTGGATCTCAACCTAGCTCAGGCACTTAATCGTAAATCATATGATTCTGGACAAATCACTTAATTTCTCTGATCCTAAAATTGTAAATATGTAACATGTAATGCAATTGTGAATACGTGAAATGTGATTTCAATGTGTAATTATAAGTTGTACCGTAAATGATTGTGTCCTTAACTGGTGCTCATGAAAAGCACCAGTGTTGATGATTAAGTGCCGGTGCTGAGCAACGGAAACCACCTGCTCAAATTAAGCACTAAACCAGGGAAAAGGGTAAAGTACATCACTACAACGTTTTTGCTTTGAAAATCTTGTTTCCAAACGTGAAACACTTAAAACACCTGAAACACTCCAAATGTAATACATGCATCAACATTGTGGCACAAAAAAAGCATTATTTCGGTATGATTGTTATGTATTTGTTGTACATCAAGTGTTGTGCTATATTTACTGTGTGGTGGAAAATGCATTTCTTTATTATTATGCAGTTGATTACTTGTAGCCCATTTGGTGTTCGTTGTGCTCTTTTTCATGTTTATGCCTGACACACCTTTATGAAAGCAGTCTCACGGATGAGTCACATTTATATCCACAGGTGGAAATTTCAATTGTGGATACTGTGTAAGTCTGGTGGATTTTCCAAAAAGACACGAGTTTAGGGTAAGGAGTGGGGACATGGGTGTTCCAACCGAAGGGGTAGCATTGTGGCAGCTGGGAAGGCAATGACCACTCCCCACATTTGTACCCCTGGGTGTATTGACAAACCTTTTCAGTGATTTTTTGACACTGAATTTGCATGCACCAATGCTTTATGGGCGGAAGGGGAAAGGGATTTTTCTACCATGTAAAATATTCCCAAGTGGCGACAATAGAAAAGACATCTAAGAGGCATTTCAACTTCAACCCTACTCGCAAATTAGCAGATTATCAGCAAGTTTAGGATTTGGCACATACATAGAAATCTGTATTATTCTTAGATTTAGGGGCATACACCTTGGGAGTTTTGTAAATTCTGGAAAGGTAATAACTTTACAAAAACTTGCAAAGCTACTACTGTACTTGGGAATCCGTCACATACATTTCAGGTAGACCAACATGATACTCTAATGGGATATCTGCGGAGGAACCTATGTATAGGAATGATGGGCACAACAGACACACACAAGCACAACCTTGTTTACACCTAGGTACACCATGGGATCAGTATCAGCTTGTATCCTGAAGATCTTTGTCTTCAAATGCCCTACAATTTATGGCATCAATTGGAGGCCCCTTCTGGAATGCAGGGGCCCGGCAAAATCACACTGGGCAGAGGCTTGACACAGGCAACCAGAGCTAAAAACAAGCATTTGCAATGCAATAGGTCTCGCATTTACGAGAGTTTAAGCTATTGTCATTTACTATGGCAATAGCTCAAACTCTTGTAAATGCGAGACCTATTTCACTTCAAAGAAGCAGCCTCATTGTCCGGGGCTGCTTGAAAGTGAAAGCACGCATGGCGAGGAAAGCACGTCGTGCCTGCAGTAGGAGAAACCCATTTAAGAAAAGAGTGCTTACAGACTAAATAAAACATACCGTGTTGCAACAGAAGTAAAAGGGCCAGTCGACATGGGCGGTTACAAATGCAGACAAGGCGGTACCAAGGAGGGACTAACAAGCCTAATAACGACTCGCAAGCCAGTGTTTATGAAGGACAATGACACAAGCCAATGAAAAATATGGGCAGAGAGTGGGCGGGGCTTCAAAATCATACTCCACTACTGCATGCCTCGCAGCAGAACATGCACTGCCCAGGCTTGAACTAACAACAAACCTTTCCTGGACATTTACATGCTACTGTTTTTATGTAGATTTCTACAGACATTTACACACGGGTCCCATCTGTGGAGCAGCTTGTGCAGTGACACCGGTGTCCAGGACCTTGAGAGGCCTCAGTGTGCCTTGCCATGGCTACCGTCAGTTTACTCAACCGACTGGCTCAGTTTGTTTTCCCTAGGAGTGCTTGCCTGGGCTGCCTGCAGCCTGAGTCTCTGTTTTCTCTTCCCTGAGGCGTTAAGGAGACAGGATCTCTGTGGGATGAGCAGTGTAGTAAAGCAAAGGGTGAATCAATCAGAGAAAACCATGAGAAAGAAAATAGAAAGGGTTGAGAATGGAAAGAAAGAATGGGGTGGGAGAGGAAATGAGAAAAGAAAGGATCAACACAAAGAATGGAAAGAGATAGGAGGAGATGGGATGAAGGTGAAAGGAGATATGGAGAAGACAGTGAAAAGGTGAGGGACCATGAGAATAGATAAAGGGAGTATGGAAATGGAGACGACAGAGAAAAGAAAAATAGGATACAAGAGGACGAGCTATGAAACTGAGGAAACAGGGATGAAAGAAGAAGAAAAGTGAGAAGAGGACAAGGAAGAAATGGGGAACAGATGTTAAAGAGGTAAAAAGGAGAGGTCGAATGGCAACCGGCAGAGGAAAATATGAGAAGGAGAAGGAGGTAAGTTTGAGCGATAAAGACAAAAGGTGAGAACAAGCAAAAGAGGATGGGACCAAGAAAGAAAGGGAGGGGCAGGACTCCAGGAGTCCTAGAGAATGAGAGAAGGAGAAGAGTGATAGAAAGAAGGGAAGACAAGATAGAGACGTAAAGGGGAGTGGAGGAAAGGGATGGAGAGTATAAGGAGGTTAAATAGAGGTGGTGGAGTGAGATGGGTAGGAAGTAGCTAGAAGAGAGGAAGAGAAAGAAGGGGGAAGAGAAACAGTTTTCAAAGTAGAGGTAAAAGGTAGCAAGGATAAGAGAAAAAAGTGGGACAAGTAGGGAAATAAGGATGACTGAGGTGGTGAAGTGAGAGACAGATTGAAAAGGAATAGGGAGGAGAGACAGTGAAATGGAAGGACATGAGGGGAGTGAGGGATTGAGATACGTAGGAGAGTGAAAAGACTGATAGAATGAGAAATCAGAGTCCTATAAGTACTGATGTGGCTACCTGTGGTACAGGGTTGTTTGTCGGAACAACTCATGCCTTTACCATGCGCTGCCGTTGCAATGCAGGCTTTACAACGAATGTGTGTTTACCACACATTCCGTTACCATGCATATCATTACAACGACATGCCTTAATGAAAGCGCTGGACTTTGGAGCGGTATAATTATTTCAACTCAGTCTGCGCAACAGTAGGGAAAGCATTGGACTTTAAAGTCCAAAGCCGCTTTCCCTAAGGCATGTCGTTGTAACGATATACATGGTAAAGACGCATTTGTTGTAACACCTGCATTATAATGGCAGCACGTGGTTCGCACCGCGTTGTAAATGCTGTTTCCGCTAGTGCAGCAGATGCAGTAGCACTGGTGACCGAGGGAGCAAGTATCCAACTGCATCCTAGGTATGGATATGTCTCAATAATGATCTGGGAGATGAGGTGGCCAACAATTTTTGCTGTTTGCAATAGGGTCCACTTCACTTATGCCCTGTTCTGCTTTACTGAATGGCCGTGCAGTAATGGCTCCTCTATGCAGGGGTAGAAGAGTCTGGTGTAAGATAGATCATTGGCGTGGTGGAATACATAACCATGTGAAAATATTGTATGTTTGATCCCTCAGTGAGAGGAGATTTAAAAAACATCCTTGTGATGAAATACCCAGAAGTCTACATGTTGCGTTGGTTACATTCTTTCTTTGGTGAATTATAAATGTAGGTTTATTTCCACTTCTGAGTATTCAGCCATTTAAAAATGTACTTCTCATGGGCGTGGTTCATAGATTCTTAGGTAGAGTATACATACTTGATGGTGGTGGAGGGATTGGCTAGAGAAAGAATCGCTGTGTATCGATTACTGGGATTGTTATTATAGCGGGTCTGAAAATGTCTTACAAGAGTAGCAGAAGACTGGTCAGTGAAAGAAGAAGCAAGCTAGATTGCATGATTGAGGCTGATGACAGTTAGAACTCCTATCCATGCTTCCTTAATGGCTGTATACCCAGTGCATAACTGACTTAAAGCTCAATTACAATTATTATACAGCGCTATACTGTCCTTATACCTAATTTGTGCTATGCAAAAGCACTTTAAATAGAATGAAATAAAAATCTTCGTCATACCCTTTTACCACTTTCATAACATGCTATGGTCTGGACGCTGAAAAAGAATGTACAGCTATGCAGAGGAATGTGGGATCATTGGGAATGTTTTGGAGGTCACCTTAAGGTTTCACTATGATAATTTATGCAAACATATTTCATTTCAGCCTCTCCAAATATTTGTATTACGGATTGTTTTCAATTCCAAATTTAACTGAAGGACTGGAAATGCATTGTAAGGTTCTCTTGCTACCATTTTTGGTATGCCCTCACAGTTTTTAAATTCTACAGAACTGATACAAGGAGGTATTTTATCAAAACATTATTGTTTTTTGAGCCTCACAGGAGCAATTTCTGTATTATTTGAAATAGGTTGTTTGAGTCAATTTTGAGAATTGGGATGGTGAAAGACTTTTAAACTAAAGCACCGCTATCACAAAAACCCATTCCACAATCAAAGAAATAAGCTAAATCTTTATGATGAACGGCCTGAAATGATATGATCCATCGACAGCTCGCTGATAAATTGGCTAAGGACTCTGGTAAACTATTAGAAATATAAAATCTCCTAAACAATATAATAAATCACTTGGACAGCCTAATTTGACTACTTGTCTGCATTTTCAGCCTGTCACTCTATCTCAGTGAATTCAGAAAATGCATAATTCACTTTGGCGCTAGGGTCTCCTGACAGTTGATTTAAGGAAAATGATTTAGGTCTGGCATGTCACAGGGGTTTATTGATGGCACATGCGGGGACAAAGTGCTGATTGATCGCCGGTGCCTTTATGTAGGTACGCAGGTTCTTTCCAAGAGTTTTTGATGCCATCTTCTAGCCTCAGCAGGAATTTACAAGGGTGTAAACAACAGTTTAGCTAAAATATATCCATGGATGCGCAGCTCTATGCTTGGTGAAAATATTTACGCACTTATGAATTTCGGCGGGTGGCCAAGATGTTCCACAAAGTCGTGTGTGTTAATTTTCATGATGGATTCAGGGTGGTATGCTGTCAGGATATTTTGGGAGAAGAGATGTGCTATTAGTGGGATTTAACAAATACTGCTAAAAATGTACATTTCTTATTTGGTCCCCTTATTTTCTTTAAAATTTGGCTCAATCAGTATTGCACTGTGTAGATCAGTGCTAATTGTGTGCCTCTTCTTGTAGGAGCCCTCACGGGCATTCATTTTTGGGAACTGGAACAAAATAGTCTTTAAACCCCTTTCAAGAGAAAGAAAGGCAAAAAAGAGAGAACAAAAGAGGAAAATAATAAATCAGTAAGAAAAGGAAAAATCAGGGATGAAAAAAGAACAGAGGAAGTAGAGGGTTTTGGGAGAAAGATGCATGAGTTAGAATCAAAACTAGGCAGTCTTAGTATTTGGCAACTTCGATATTGCCTGCTGGCATGCTCCTGAGACAAGCTTTGGATCCCAGCACTAATTTGTTTTCCTGCCTCAGATCAATGGTGTGCTACTTTGTAACTGAATATCCAGAGCTATTCCAGCACATACTTATCCTGGATTCATTTGGACAACAACTGTGGTCTAGCAAGTTGCCATGTTAAAGGTGAACATATATAAAGTCTTATTCTCTGATGGAAATATTTTTTTAGTGAGAGAGAACATAACAGTGCTTAATTTCAGTGGCGGACGGCACCGATCGGGGGTGGTGGGGCGGACGCAGGGGCAAGGGTGATGTAAAATAAATAAATAACTTCCCTTATCACCGCCATGTCTCTCCTCCGCGTCAGTACTTGGCCGAACAGGAACCAGAAAGCACTCATGCTCCCCTGACCAATCACAACGCTGCAATGCAGCATTGTGATTGATCTGAGCGCCGTGATTCGGCGCTCACACAGTGACTGGGGGCCTGGACATGTTCTCCACACAGGCTGTAATGCAGCCTGCATGGTGAACATGCGAAGTGCGCATGACTGTTTGGCTGGCCCCACAGGGCCGGCCAAACAGTCATTGCGCACTTGGAGTGGGCAAAGCAGCCCCGCCCGCCCACAAAGCAGCACGGAAACATAAAATGATAATAACTTTGAGTTATTATCATTTTATGTTTTCTTTATTTACACTGCTTAAAAGCAGTGGGGCGATGCTCCTCTGCCTTACCGGAGGAGCCACCACTGCTTAATTTGTAAAACAATAAGCGCTGAGGCCCAAAGCTTTGTTCACAAGTCCGTGGCCAGCGCTACTGTATGTCTGTGTGGTGAATACCAAGGCCACATAATCTTGATTCCACGCATTGCCTCTGTAATCCACCACCAGACAAACATTTCCTTCTCTTTAATTTTACTCTTACAGGCTTCTGCTTTCTCCATTTGTCAAGGTTTTTCCATCTGTATTTTCCTTCTTCTTTCGACCTTGTGTGTTTTTCTTTCTTTTTCTCTGGGTCAAAGTCTGATGAAGAAAAATAAGTGCTGGTCCCCAAAAATGAGTGCCGGTGGCACCACCTGCAAACCCCCCCCCTCAAATTAATCACTGGTAAAATATCAGCTGCACCATTAGAAACAAGCATCTTCACATTTGCCAAAATCAGGGTGGAATTGTAGCTTTGACAACTGACTAATTAGATTAAATGTGTGAAAGACCTCAAAATCTTATCCCAAACAGAAATAGGCCAATGTGTACCCAGGTCCGTTTCCCAAGAAATCTCAGTCTTTGTTTTGACTCTTGGCGGAAGTGGAGTTAATAAGCAGGTATAAAGAGTGGAGGCCTTAGGCATTCTACAAAGGATGCTCGACCAAGTATAGTCTGGTGGTGAAGAGGGGGGAGGCAAGGATTTAAAATAAGAGTGAGAATCTAGTATAGCTGAGCGTAAGGCTAGAAATTTATGTAAAAATGAGGGAGGTAAATGAAAAAGAGAGTGTGCCTTTGAAAAAGTGAGAAAAGTGTCATTCTCAAATAGTTGATGTACCCATAAAATGCCTCTATCTCTCCAGGTTTTCCAATATATAGGTTTTGTCTTAATGCAAATGAAGTTATTATGCCATATGGTGGAATTAAAAAATGTATTGAAATCATGTGGCTCAAAATGGAGAAGATTATTCAAGCTTTTACAAGAGTGTTTAATAATTGGTGTACATAAATTTTGTGGTTTTCGTGTGAAAGATAGGTATTCTTGGAAAGAAAATGGGGAGAGGAAGGAACCCTCTAGATCAATCCAGAGAGGCAAATCAGGAGAGGGGACAGACAACCACTTGGATATATGTATTAGTAAAAAGGCTTTATGATATTTGGGAAAATAAGGGAAGCGAACACCCCCTTCAGATTTCGGACGTGATAGCTTTAATAACTAGGTTTTTTATTCAGCCATAGAAAGGAGGTAAGGATGGAGTTAATCTTGTGGAACCATTTTGTAGGAATGGGTATAGGAATATTAGATAAAGGATAATAGGCGATAGCATCATTTTAATAGTGTCAAGACGTCCCCACCATGAAAGATATAAAGGATGCCATTTGGATGTGAGGGAGCTAAGCTTCTCAATACATTTATTAAAATTGAGAGGAATTAATGATTTAATGGAGGGGGTAAACCATACACCAAGATATTTTATGTGAAGTGGGTTCCAAGTAAAATTAGAAATGGAAAAGTCTTCCTGAAAAGTATATTTAGTTAAGGGTAAGAAAAAAAAATAATCAGAAAGTCTTCTAGAGCAGCTAGCGCTACACAAACTCTTTTTTTATTTATAACAGATTATTGTTAACACCAGTTTCCTTGCATAAATTACATTCTGGTGCTCCTGATATTTGCTGGTCTTGCTGACTTCCACAGGCAGATCTTCAACACTTACTTTTTCATGTCCACATGTTATGCAGTTTTGGCAATCAGTCTGGTCACAAATTAATACTATTTTTGGTACTCACATTCCCCTTACATTTGCAAATATTTTTCTGGGTAGCCTTTCCACACGTTGGAACAGAACCAACACACAAACGCAAATCATTGACCTATTGTTGGCTGCAGCCTTTCAGCAGATAACAAAAAATTGGAAAGATGCTTCCAAACTTTCGTATTTAGCTGTATGTCACAACCACAGACTTGACACAACCTTTGTATTTCCCATGTCTCTTAAACAAAAAAGATTACATTTATGGTCTCCTATCACACAATTTTTGGATAATAGTGCTAGAAGATCCTTTGCCCCATTACCATGTATTCAAGAAGTTGATCAACCCCCTTGATTTTCAGTTTTTGTAATCGTTCTAATATTTACTTGGCTCAATTTAATATTGTTTTAGCTGTATACCTATTAATTTTTGAGCCCATTTTCACCCTTTATTCTTGCCATGAATTTTCTTTTCTTGTATGATTACCTGCCTATATGCTATTAATGATATTTTTCGCAATGTTTTTTGATGTTCTGTTCCTTGATACTTTGATGTTTCCTTTTTGACATGTTTTCAATAAGCTTATCTTTTGAAACTTAAAATGTGTTAAAGACCTAATACTACGCATGCTATTGTCATGTCCATATCGTCTCACGTTTTACTTTTAATATTTTTATTTTAACATTTTTAAGAAGTCGAAATGATGAAGATTTTAAATCACAATGATGTCTATGTATACAGTGAAGTATCCCACAAGCAGCCTAGACAAAACGTGGTAAAAAGAAACCATTTAAAAACTTTAGCTCAAGACTACTGTGGATTCCACCCTGATCTAACTGTTCTACGATACCCCGATTGATCAAAAATTGGAGAATATATATTTTTATCTATCAGAGTGCTGGATGACACGTCAATGACGCTGTCATATATTTTATAAAGAAGAAATCTCAACCATGCGCTATGACGGTTTTCTCCACCTATTTGCCAGGTATAGTAAACCAATCAACCACTTTTTGGTGAATTGCACTACAATACAATGAGGTCCAGGCAGTGTTAACTTTATATGTCAACATGGCCACATTATAGCCGTGACACAATCTCAGTTGGTGAACTACAGCCCTCTTTACCCCGGCCATATATTTTCAGAATTATTGCACAATGTTCCATATAAGTCACTTTCAGCACCGAAGTCATTTTCCTTGAAGACCCAGTGTGGTTTGTTAACATGACTCGGATTCAAAAAAAGACCCCTTTGCATTCCAATACAGGAATTCATAGTAGATATATGTTGCACAAAAACTAGACACTTTCTGGGCTGCATGCTAATGTTCTCATTAGTTAAGGTGTGTATAATTAAAGAATCTGAGTTTCAAACACAAATTAAATGCAATGCTCGGATACTAGCTAGAAAACATCTTTCAGATAAGCTGGTTTTCAGCAAACAGAGCTGCATCACCAAACGAGAATTTATCTATAAGGTGGGTAATTAATTGAAGCTGTCGTTTTGGGCTCCACAGATCAATTCACAGATTCCGCCAGCAAAATTAACCATTACTCAAAAGACAAATTGTACAACTGGGTGTGAGCTTTAGATAAACTCCACACTGACGGTGACTAATGCTTAATCAAGTTCCATAATGAAAGCCCATCACAGGAGGAGTTGAATTTGTATATGTTTTGCAATTTTTTGTGATACTTGAATATTTTATGCAAATCGATTTTATTAGATTTAATCTGTTTTTTACATCTTCAAGAAAAGATTTGTGCCTACTAGTTTTACATTTCTTGACACATTTTCATATGTAGATGCTGCAAATGTAAATAAAGAACTTAAAAAAGAAAGAGGTAGTACACCTGAACGGTGAGGACTATTAAACAGCGTGCAAAAGTTTCAAAACTAGTATTTGACAACTTCATGAAGTTTTAAAAAATATATATATATTACTTGAACACTTTTACAAAAAGTAGATTTTGCACAGAGAAAACTCTTCGAAAACTTTAATTTTTTCTGAAAAATTTCAGCACTAAAATGTTACATTGGAAAAACTTTCCCCACGAAATATTTTTTCCAAAAGATAAGTTTTGTGAAGTGAAAATACTTTCCAACTTCCCAAAATTATGAATATTTTCACTGTCACAAAACGTTGCTGCCACAATTATAATTCTGAACTCCACCTTGTTATTACCAGAGAATATGACATTTTGGTTTCAGAATTATGGTGCAGTACCTAAAATCAGTGACACGCACAGTTGTCCGAGGCATCTACTGACTGGTAAACCAGAGTGGTCAACAATTGGGTTCACATTTGCTGCTTTTAACACATTGGGCAGCAGTTCAATTCACTATTTCTACATTAACTCATCACTGGCTCTGTATGGAACAATCTGCCATCTGAGCAGTTCTCAAGAAGCATGGATAACATGTTGATGGATATGGAGTAGTAAGACCTCTGCATGAATTGGAAAAGATCTACTGCCTTGTGCATTTTTCTGGCCTCACATATATTTTAATCTAGTGAACTCAAAATCCTGCATTTTTGGCAACGGAGCTTAACTCTGGAAAAGTGGGTCGCCCAAAGTTAACCCCCAGTGTGCATATTGGTACCTACTGTCTCCTCAGCCTAAGCTGTGAGAAGAGTGGTGAGGGAGCATCATTATTCTTGTCCAGGGTCACAGGCCTTTTTGTCTGTAATCCTCCAGGGAGACTGCTTTCTGGTTCTACCTTTCAAGGGCCCTTAAAGTCACCCATTCTTGAGTTTCATGCATATCTTCAAGTAGACAGGACATATACATTATTTTGTGCATGTGTGTGTGAGTAGTACAAGGTAAGAATAAGTGGTGGGTTCCATTCAGGACACCATGAGCCTGCTGCAGAAGATGGCATTTTTCCTAGTCTCTTTGTCTTTGTGTTCCTGTGGACTTGACAAATTGCCTGTTCCTTCCCTCGGACTGCCTCTGTAAAGCTGGTGAAACCCAGCACTTCGTCACTTCCTGTACTGCTCACTTCTTCTATGAGCAATCCGTAACCGCACCTTGGCCAATTCCTGCTGGTTTAATCATCAGCGCTCTGCTCTAGAAGCCCCTGAAATTTAAAGGATAAAAAGAAAGAAGCACTTTTCCAGGAGTGAAGGACATAGACTGCAATTGTTGACTTTAGCATAAGCCAGTTTTTCGTAAATTCTTAGGGCAATAATGAGTTCACTAAGCACCAAGGCAAACTTATTACCATGAACTGGAACTCTATTGGTTTTGTTATATTCCATATAGGTACCATAATATAGGCCCCGGTAACTTCATTACCCTTCACCTATATTCTTCCCTACATTACACTTGTCACGGTTTACAGGGACTGACCTTTTACCTAGATACGACACTGCATTCAGAACGCGGGTTTTCCCTATGTCGAAATCTCAAACATTATGCATTAGGATTCTTGGAAGCACAGCAGGACTACCATCTCCTGTATAATATCTATGTACAAAGTTCATGCCCGACGTCATCCTTAGGCTGACACAGTAATACAGCGAGGTAGGACCCCTGGGGAGACCTATGGGTATATATACATCACATCTCGCTAAGATAGATAGAGGAGACCAACACTTCCCGGCCGACACACTGACCAGAGACGCTGAGATTCCTGCATGCAGATACTCCAGCTCGCAGTGGTCTAATATCCCTCACGGGGTGTCCAACTCGAGACCAGGACGGGGTCCCACAGTCTCTCACTTCAGGTAATGGGGTTGACTAGATCCTAGAGGGATTCTTGGCTTAACACCTACACACACACTAGACACACTTAGGTACATCTAGTTAGGGAGGCATCGTAGGAGTACGCATCTTTTATCATGTGTTTTATAAACTCGTATGTATTCATGACTATTGTAAGATGGTAGAACTATACCATCCATTTACCTTTATAGTACTGCTAATCATTTATATCTTATACTGTCTAACGGTTGTTGCAGCTCATCTATTCTACACCAGAATAACAACTGTTCAATAAATGCTTATTGAAAGCGCCCAGCCTGTTTATTCTGTGTATCTCTCTGAGACAAACTAAGTAAGCACGAGTGACTGAGCGAAAGGTAGTATATTGTTTCCACGGTCCTGAGGGATCAGGGTTGTCATGTTCAATGGTTGCCAGGAACTATTCTCTCCTTGATAAGAGGAGATTCTAGTGGCACTGTGAGCTAGTTGGTACAAAAGGCCAACATACCCGGTAGGGGTGTTCAGAGTCAGTCTGCACCAATCCTACAGTGTATGCTGTCCGAACGCGCAGATCCTGTATACTTTGTATAGGAGCTACATGACATGGCGCCGCCAAGGATGGTTGGGTACTTATTTAACAGTAGAATCTGAGTAGTTCAGTCGTGCTATTCTCAGAAATCCCTACTCACAAAACACCAGAGACGTCTGGAGTGGGTAGGCAAACAAATCCGCCACAGCTGAGTAGGCGAAAAATTCTATTTATTGGCTGTTGGTTAATCAAGCTTGAAGGACACAGTGTTTCTAAAAATTGTGCAAAACACCTTATCTTAGTTCCCTTGAGAAGTTATTACGTGTTCTAAACACAATGACTAACCAGGTCTTAAACCCACTAGACCAACCACTACCACACTCGGAAGACGAGGAAGATACAAACGCAATACAAATTGCAGCAAATATTAGAAATGCAGTCACTCTGAAACTGCTTGCACATGGTCTAACACCTAGGGGTGGCGTAATAGCTTTCGTGATTGAGGCACACAAATCATACAGAACAGAGGTATTTTATTCATGGGTTACATTCCCAGCAGCAAATGCAAGAACTAAAACATTTCATTTCTACATAGAAGATGACCCACCAGCGGAATATTTTCCGTATGAGGACATTGAAGTTCCGCTCACGTACCAGGAACACTTATACTGGCTTAAAGGTGCCCTCCCCCATACAAGAAGTAGAGTAATACTCGGTCCGCTCGGAAGAGAAGGAGCAACATGGCCATTATTAGTGGCCTACACACCACATCCTGACATTGAAACAATGCCAGGAGGAGACTTACTTATACTTCACAAAGAATTAATAAAAATTTACAGAAACATGACACAGTTCATCATGAGGACACTTACAGTCCAGCCAGTAATGGTTACAACAAACACAAATACAGGTCAAAATACAGCAACTAAAATCACACCACAAACTTTACACGCAGTAATGGGTAACATGCCCGCAAAACGTGAACAAATGCCATTCTGGGTAGCTCAGAAAATAACACAGCTAGAAGCAGTATTCCCGAATACTAGCCCTTATAAAAAACACAGAATGCTGACAATCTGCTTGCCCATGGGGATAACACCACAGATAGAGGATTGTACTTCATGGGGTACAGTTTTCGCTGCCATATATACCAGAACACATGGTATCCCGTCATTAGCAGTAATACCAGATGTATTAAGACAGATACAAAATGAGTACGGAGCAGAGCCTGCTCTAAACTTAGGGATGAAATAACTAGGTAATTACGCCCAGGTATCAGCCATAATATTAGCAAATATTAAAGGGGAGGCAGCATCGGTGGCTCCCCGCCAACGCTTAAGGGAGTTCAGTCCTTTACAACAGGAGCATGAACTACCCAAAATAATTGAAACTGCGTATGCAGAACTGGGCAGGGACAGTTTGGGTGGGAAAGCATTAAAACCCCAACTGATGGGTAGTCCCGTGAAGGACACCGGTAAGCAGGCACCTACTTCTTCAAAAAAGAAGTGGGAGAATAACAAAAAACAGAAAAATAAAGAAAATAGATCTCAATCCAGAGGTAGATCTCCTCCACAGGAGTCCTCCGAAAGGAGGTATAACCTTAGGAATTGGGATAATATTAGGAAACCTGACAGGTATCAGGATACTGATACACGTTCCTCTCGTTCCTTTCAGGGTTCAACAAAAAACTCCGAGAGGGAAGGACGGTCAGACAGACAAGAGCATACAAAGTCCAGAGACAAGCAGCACGCTCAAGACTATACTTCCAAAAAAGAAGATAAACCAAAACAAAAACCACAGTTCAAAAAGAAGAAGGTTGCAGGTCTAAAGATCAGACATGCCCAGAATTCTGAGGACTCGACTACTGAACGGGGAATGGGCTCTGACGATGCTAGACAGTGCGGCAGAAGTAACAAAGCTTGCCAGAACCTGATGGAATTTCTAGTGACAGCAGACTTGAATGATTATATCACAGTGGAAACACCTGATACTAGGGTAAGTGTCCCACATAAATTGTATGAAATAACACTCCAAATGGAGGGGGACAAATGCAGGACATTTAGAGAACCTGACGTTTGGCTATGACATTTTGTTAGCTGAACAAGATTGGCCGCCAGCATTCGTTATGGATTGCCCTAGGGGAGAAACAGTAATTTTACCAGCATTTTCCGACCCTGTTCCCAAATATCTAAAATATACATATGCACGGGAGTGGGCGGTAGCCCTGGCGTTATACAAAAACCATGTTGGATGGGATGAGGATTCAACCCATCACATTATTCCATTAAAAAATACACCGACTGCACAGAGGCAGTATCCAATAAAGCAAGAAGCTAAAAAACAGGTCAGGGAGATCTTAGATCAACTTGAGTACCAAGGGGTGATTGAAACTTGCACCTCTCAAATGAATAACCCTTTGTTTCCTGTATCAAAACCGGACAATACATATTGTTTAGTTTTGGATTACAGACATTTAAACACTTGCACTAAGACATTTGCAGTCCAAAATGCACACAGTGCCGCACTAATGAATAACATTGTGCGGAAGAAATATAAAACCACGCTTGATATCTCAAATGGATTTTTCTGCCAGAATATAGCGCCTGAGAGCAGGCATCTAACAGCATTCTCCGCGTTAGGCTCCAAGGGACAATTTTGTAGACTACCCCAAAGGTATAAGAACAGCCCGGGGTTGTTTTCAGCCAGGGTAACTGAGTTACTTCAAAATCTGGATGAAGAGGCTGTGGATGTGGATGACATTTATCTAACGGATGATGACCTGGAGGAACACTTGAACAGGATGAATACAATAATTTTGGGATTTGCCTCTGAGGGTTACAAATTCAACTTTAAAAAGTCGAACATAGCAAACCTTAATGTCCTTTTTCTAGGATATGAGCTTTCGAGTGAAGGAAAGAGCCTAGCAGCCAACTTTTTAGAAAAGTGTGCGCAGCTCCAACCTCCAAAAACATTTAAAAATTTACAGTCGAACCTGGGATTCCTGAACCTTGGCAGAACATACATTTTGGATTACGCAGAAAGAGTAAAACCTTTCTATGATTTGATAAAACCTGACTTTTCAGTTAGATAATGGAGACAGGAACACACAGATATCCTTCGTTCCCTCATTTACAGACACGTGTAAACGCACACAACCTGGTGATCCGTATAGTTGCGGGTCAATCAGGATACACCTACCTAACATATAATGAAGATGAAACAGTACCTATAGCGTACAAATCACATTTGTACACAAATGCTGAGATGCGCTTTGCATCAACAGAGAAAATTCTAACAGCAGTACAGACTGCTGTAGTAAGAGAAAGGCAAAAACAACAATTGATGGACAGAATGCAGAACAATGTCATACATTGACCCCAGTACAAAGATCTGGGCCTAAATCCATCGTTTTTTTGCTCACCATGCCATTCCAGTTTGGACCCAGCCATATGCAAATCAGTCTTGACCCTGCGCCCAATGGGAACAGTCCAGCCCGAACTGCCAGGCCAGGTCCTCCCTGGACTGGAAACAAGCATCCTAGGACCGGTTTCTGGCTTTCAGCCCTCATCAGCCAGGATAGCTTGACTCCAGTGGCATGGAGAGCACGGGACCCACGTTTGGGCATACCCGTCCCACTCGGGGTGACAAATGCAAAAACAACAATTGATGGACAGAATGCAGAACAATGTCATACATTCACCCCAGTACAGAGATCTGGGCCTAAATCCACCGTTTTTTGCTCACCATGCCATTCCAGTTTGGACCCAGCCATATGCAAATCAGTCTTGACCCTGCGCCCAATGGGAACAGTCCAGCCCGAACTGCCAGGCCAGGTCCTCCCTGGACTGGAAACAAGCATCCTAGGACCAGTTTCGGGCTTTCAGCCCTCATCAGCCAGGATAGCTTGACTCCAGTGGCATGGAGAGCACGGGACCCACGTCTGGGCATACCCGTCCCACTCGGGGTGACAAATGCAAAAACAATAATTGATGGACAGAATGCAGAACAATGTCATACATTCACCCCAGTACAGAGATCTGGGCCTAAATCCACTGTTTTTTTGCTCACCATGCCATTCCAGTTTGGACCCAGCCATATGCAAATCAGTCTTGACTCTGCGCCCAATGGGAACAGTCCAGCCCGAACTGCCAGGCCAGGTCCTCCCTGGACTGGAAACAAGCATCCTAGGACCGGTTTCGGGCTTTCAGCCCTCATCAGCCAGGATAGCTTGACTCCAGTGGCATGGAGAGCACGGGACCCACGTCTGGGAGAAAGTAAGTAAGAAAGTAAGAGAAAGAGCACTGGCTCAAGGGAAGCGTATAATTGTCGTTACCCCAGTTCCCGCCTTAGAGGCGGCAACAAAGGCAAGCGTTCCCAACGCTAAAGCCTTACATCCAAGATGGATACAATGGGCTAATTCTCTTACTGCAACAGATGTAGAATACAGGTACGACCCAAATCTAAAAACACAAGCATTTCTGCAATACAAACAAGAATATACTCTACCAGATGAAATAATGCCTCTGGATCAGTATGAATATATAATTTACACTGACGGTTCTGCTCAGCCGGCCATAGGGAGTAAGCAGCAATACAGCGCCACGTGTGCTATCGTTAAAGGAAGCATGCAGGATGGAAAGTTTCATCCCAGTTGTACAAAAACCCAGTCTCTAGGAGACTTCACGGCGCAGCTGGCAGAACTAAAAGCACTATTACTGGCACTGGTAAATACGGATCGAGAATTCCCCACACTAATCGTGTGTGATTCCTTTTACTGTGTGCAGTCATACAATTAATATTTACACCACTGGGGACAAAATGGGTTTAAGAATGCAAAAGGTGGCACAATTAAGCACAAAACGCTATGGGAACAGGTAGTGGAGTTGAAAAACGAGCTACCAAGGGCTCACGTGATACACACACTGAGTCATCAACGTGATGGCGTTCACATTGAAGGGAATTCATTGGCTGATGAAGCCGCAAAGGGGGCTGTACGCATGGCTTCCGTAGCTGCAATCACTCGTTCAAAAACGAGAATAGACGGTGAGATTATGGTTGCAATTATTGCTACACGCAATAAATCAGCAGTACCGAAAAGATTTCCACTCAAGTACTCCTACAAGTTAGATGCAAACAATGTTCCGTTTGCTCAGATTCCTGGAGTGGGGGATAGAGTAATACTGAATATGGATCGTAGGTTAGGATTAATTCTAGCAGCACACGAGGGTATAGGTTCTGCACATGCAGGAGTTACAGCAACTGTTTCTCTACTGAAACAACGCTACTGGTGGCCAGGATTAACAAAGCAAACTAAGGACTATGTCTTGAAATGCGACATCTGTCAGCAGATGAAAGGCTCCACCATAACACGTC
The DNA here is from genome assembly GCA_963921515.1 of Calotriton arnoldi. Classification (NCBI taxonomy): domain Eukaryota; kingdom Metazoa; phylum Chordata; class Amphibia; order Caudata; family Salamandridae; genus Calotriton; species Calotriton arnoldi. The sequence continues at coordinate 800,796 of CAWUFW010002416.1, read as the reverse complement.
CAGCGCAGACACCATTACTAATATCAGACAGACCGCTCGCTTGTGTCTATCTGGACCACTGCGGCCCCCTACAATCAGATGGGGCTTACAAGTATATCATGGTTGCAGTGGATTCCTGCTCTAGATTCCTATGGGTGTGGCCCCAGGGCTCGTCTGACGCTAGAGCTGTTATAAAAGATTTGCGAGTCTTTATAGGGACATACGCAATTGGCACATTACATTCTGACCGTGGCCCCGCGTTTAGCTCTAGGGCTTACAAGGAAGCCATGGGAAGTTTGGGTGTAGCATTGCGGTACTCCTCTCCTTACCATCTTGAGGGAAATTTGGTTGTGGAGAGGAAAAACCGGGACTTAAAGCAGTCTTAAACAGCTAGAGTATTAGGCTCGGGTGGAAGTTGGGTAAAACATCTGTATGGAGCTCAAAGGGCATTGAATAACCAGCCAAGAAGCTCTCTAAGGGGTGTCACTCCTTATGAGGTCCTATTTGGGACGAAAATGTGGGTACCTGATCTTGATTGTGAAGGCACAGTGGCGGATGAAAAACCTTTTGACATCCATAAACGTTTGGCTGTTTTACAGGACCTAAATGAATCCAGGGCACTACAAAGTAACATCCAGGTGAAAAGGACCGCCACTGGGGAAGTCAAGTCTGTCACTGCAAGACCTGTCTGGATCCCTAAAGTTGGGGACCTGGTCAGAGAAAAAATAGCGGACAAAAAAGAGTTTGGGCCATCATACAGAAAGCCTGTACCCGTCCTGGCAGTTGAAGGAACAAGAACAGTACTTCTGCCACCCCTTGCCGGTAAAAAGGAGAAAAGATTTGTCTCAATAGACCTAATCAAACCACACTATGTGGCCGATACTGAGTAGTAGGCCACATGGACTCCGGAGTAACAGACACCCTCCTCTCGCAACTATACAAGAAGTTCAAACAGAAAGACTCATCACGTTAGAAGAGCCACCAGCACGGAATGTCGGACTATGCAACAATGCCATGAACTCGTTCCTCTTGAAAATGAAATTCAAAATCAGAATGAAAGACAAATTGCAATTCGACCAAACACAGATATCTACATCAACATGCCTCAACAAGAGCAAGCTACAGTTTCCACAAGACCTGTGGAAATACCGAAAATTGATCGAACTGCATCTGGCTATTTCATTTACTTTGATACTTTTTCATTGGATCAAAGTGAACCTGAAACGAAGCCAGCCCAAAAAACTCGCCAGCAACAAATTAAAATTTTTCTGTACTTTCTTAAAAAGACTCACCTGGTATCACCTTGGGTGGAACTCTGGGTAATCACCGAGATACTTTTCTTTCTTTTCTGGATAGGCTTAGTGACTGTCTTTAGTATGCTTATAAATGGAACTTATCTTCGAGAAAGCTCTGCAGCACAAAAAGTGAATATGATTCTGAAACCACATCTATCACATCGTGAAAAAAGAGACCTATCATCAGTGAACATTTCAGCAGTTCCTATACCTGACGGTATAGTGTGGGACAAGGTTGATTACGATATATTTGGCCCGACCGAACTTTTAAAAATACCACATTTATTTAAAATTTCATTGAGTGATATCATTACCTCTAGTATATTTTCCGATGATTGGGATTATGAAACTGTAAATAATATGTTGTCTGATTTAGAAAAATCTGCTGCTTTTTCTAATAATGAAATGTTGGAAGACACATCAGACTTTGAAACAATGTATTGATATCAACATTATGGTCATCACTTTCTGCATAAATCTGCTAACCCCAGAAATGTTTTCACATACCACCAATGGGAACATTGCCCGACACCGCCGAAAAGCAGTTCAAAAACAGTTTGCACAGAAGTTTCCATATTTTTCAGGGTTTAACACGTCAGATCCAGCCTCATATTATTATAAGGTTGCACCAACACCAGCACAGAAAAATATGTTGACAAACACCAAACAGATTTACTCTGCTTCCTTCATTGCCCAGTTGTCTGAACAAGGTTTCTACTTGTGGAAAGACACCATAGACTTAAAATATGTCTGGGGTACTAGAGACTGGCAGGTCCAGGGAACAGAGGCACTATTTAGAGCATGCCTTATTCCTCAACAAATCATGTTTTTGAATGAAACGGTGCAACAAATGTCCTGTCTTGGACTAGCCAAGAACAAAGATTTGAATACACCTCAGATGCCCACACCATCACACACCGAGGGTAACATAACATCACAAGAAGGGATTACGCTAGATATGATCATGCAATACAATAGATCAGACCCCGATTGGAAGGGATAGTTGATTTGGCCCACAGACACCAATAGCTGTCAGGAAAGATTCATGGATAAAACCAAAGGATTTAGTATCAACAGGCCAGATCCACGCTATGTACAGAGAGAACACCCAGGAGTAGTGACATCATACAGTGTTGGGAAGTTATGCCTCGATTGGCTAAAGACCTCAACACTTACACATGTGAAACAACACTTATCCTTACTTACAGAGAATGTGGACCTACGGGATTTTTTATTAGGTCCTAGGAAGCCACGTCACAAACGTTTCTATTATGCTGTCTATAATGAGATTTGGAAAATTTCACAACAAGAGGCCGCAGAAAGATTATGAGAAATAGATCGTATAAACCTAGAAAAAGCTCTAGCAGTGGTTGACAATGGGTTAACTACACTAACCTCCAGGATATATTCACTGGGCAACATTGTATCTTCTGCTATTGATGTACTAGAACAGGATTTGTCCATATTACAGCACGGGCAATCACAATTGCGTTCTATTATGTTATTAAGCTGGACGCTGCAATCTTTGCGCGCAGGCTATGTGCCTTGGCGTTTCATAAACAGCACGTCTCTGTTTTCTTCATACAATCTAACGGAAACACAGATAGAGATGGCACAAAGGGGAGCAAAGTATACAATGCAGCATATTGAAAAAATGGACAGATTAGCCTTTACAGTGGCAGAGTCACCATCCACAGAATGGTTAATCCATGGCAACATAACTCTTCCGGTCACTACTTTTCAATTCCAATATTGCCTTGAACAAAAGCAGGCAGGCAGATATGAAGAAATGGGTAGGGAATTCATCAAGGAATCTTGGGAATTACCGTACAGATTTCGATGCCGGAGTGGGGAAAGAGAAGTGTTTTTGAGCGGTACAAACTGCGAGAATACTTTAAGTGGATCACTCATATGCCAGGATATAATGCTTCATGGGGCCTGTAACGGTTCGGTAGCGAACTTATCCTGTCACTTAAGGGGTGCCCCAGCTGCCGTGATCACTCCAGTGTTCAGACTACTTTCGAATGGGAGTTACTTGATGCTGAACGATCAAGGTTGCTGTGGGATGCTTCCGGGCATCGCATATCTGGTAACCGTGAGCCCCAGGGTTACTTGCTGTATGCAAGTATTGTTTCCACCAACACATACAGTCAGGGAGGCGCCGTAATGGCCTTCGCTAAATGTTTCATTAATACGGTTTGATGCTTTGAGCAGAATGAAAGCCATGCTTTTACAGAAATCCGTGCCCTTAACCTCCGCTGGAGAGACTTTTGATCTCCAGATCGCAAGGTCTTCGGCAGAGATACAGGCCCTCATACGTACAAACTGCCCCTTCCATTTCGCAGAAATGATAAATCGTATCTTTAACATGTCTGATACGACAGGCATCGTCCACCTATTTAAGACCATAGGTTCTGGACTATTAAGCACCTTTCAGACGGTCCTCGGAGTTATACCGAACTTTATACACTCCATATTTAGAAGCATTTTTGGAGGACTGCCGCTGATCCTGTTTCTAATAGCAGGTATCCTGATCGTAATTTTTCTGCTACGCAATGGACGTCCCAGTCACCAAGGAGATGGAAACAGTACTCCTGGAGCGAAAATACCGTGATCGCATGGTACAACATCTGGGCAACCCTCGCCTAAGAGAACTAAGTGCATCTTGGTTCTTGTCATTTAGACCAGTCTGGATGGACTGCATCTTACCTGTCCTCCGATGCCTGTTTTGCGGAGAAGAATGCGTGTTAGATCTTTGTCTGACATTCCCATCATGTGCGCAACCGGCCGTTGATGCTTTACTGGACCCGATAACGGCCCATGTTCTGCAGTGTCCCCAGCGTATTCCTATGTTGATGGCAGCATTTCTAGAGCCACCCCAGGTAGTATCAGCTCCTGTTGGTTTGGACATCGGCTCCTCCTCTGACACCCAGGCCTTGGATGGCGCACAGACTGCCCCAGCATCTGTTGTAGACAATACAAAAGATCATCTGTGCTCAATTGACATAATCTGCGTGGTGTTACAGGGAACGTCGTCTGCGGAGACAGGCAATGAGAATGTTGCGTCTACCAGCCAGGACACATAAACATTTGACTCATTTGGCCCGTCGGGTGCTGGGAAAAATTCGACCTTTTGGAAAAGCAAAATATAATTTGGAACTCCATAACAAAAAGACATTCTTTTTGAGCATGCATGGCTTTCAAATGCTTATAGTAGTTCGACCTATATCTACGGTCACATTAGGGCTATGGCTTGAGTAACAATTTCCTTTATTAATACCTTTAAAAAAAAAAAAAATTCTTAGACCTTTTTAAAACATTGTTTTTAACATAACAAGAAACTAATGTTTTTAACCATTTGCGTACCAGCATCTAATCAGCCTAGTAGTACGTTTAGTATTGAAATATGTTGTCCATTCAGAAGAGGAGTGGGTGTTATATTCCATATAGGTACCATAATATAGGCCCAGGTAATTTCATTACCCTTCACCTATATTCTTCCCTACATTACACTTGTCACGGTTTACAGGGACTGACCTTTTACCTAGATACGACACTGCATTCAGAACGCGGGTATTCCCTAGTTCGAAATCTCATGCATTATACATGAGGATTCTTGGAAGCACAGCAGGACTACCATCTCCTGTATAATATCTATGTACAAAGTTCATGCCCGACATCATCCTTAGGCCGACACAGTAATACAGCGAGGTAGGACCCCTGGGGAGACCTATGGGTATATATACATCACATCTCGCTAAGATAGATAGAGGAGACCGAGACTTCCCGGCCGACACACTGACCAGAGACGCTGAGATTCCTGCATGCAGATACTCCAGCTCGCAGTGGTCTGACATCCCTCGCGGGGTGTCCAACTCGAGACCAGGATGGGGTCCCACAGTCTCTCACGTCAGGTAATTGGGTTGACTAGATCGTAGATGGATTCTTGGCTTAACACCTACACACACGCTAGATACACTTAGGTACATCTAGTTAGGGAGGCATCCTAGGAGTACGCGTCTTTTATCATGTGTTTTATATACTCGTATGTATTCATGACTATTGTAAGATGGTAGTACTATACCATCCATTTACCTTTATAGTACTGCTAATCATTTATATCTTATACTGTCTAATGGTTGTTGCAGCTCATCTGTTCTACACCAGAATTACAACTGTTCAATAAATGCTTATTGAAAATGCCCAGCCTGTTTATTCTGTGTATCTCTCTGAGACAAAATAAGTAAGCACGAGTGACTGAGCGAAAGGTAGTATATTGTTTCCACAGTCCTGAGGGATCAGGGTTGTCATGTTCGATGGTTGCCCGGAACTATTCTCTCCTTGATAAGAGGAGATTCTAGTGGCACTGTGAGCTAGTTGGTACAAAAGGCCAACATACCCAGTGGGGGTGTTCAGAGTCAGTCTGACACCAATCCTACAGTGTATGCTGTCCGAACGCGCAGATCCTGTATACTTTTTATAGGAGCTACACAACAGGTTAATGGACCCTTGTACAGCCTGGGGACAAGTCCAGACTTTTAGAGAAGCTGTGATGCTGTAAACTGTGGAGGTAAGATAATCTAGTCTGACCTGCAAGAAAAGTTCTCGATTGCCCATGCCGGGAGAGAAGCTACCCTAATCCATCAAAAATTAGCAGCCACACAAGGTCCAAGGGACAAAAGAAGCTTCAAGAAGGACATCGAACAGAACGGAGACTGCTCAGGGTTCCTGGCATTTGTGCAGCCGAGCTGGCATACAGTAGTAAGAACAATCACCACCCAGGCCTTGGAGATGCAGAGACACTTTCCTGAATCTTTAAAGATAGGCAACACCATGCCACCCCCAACCCATATCATCAGAGTGATACACTCTCCTTCATATTGGGCCGTGAAGTTCACAGCTACAATGAAAGGACAAGCCCCCCTGGGATAGCACCCTGTTCAGCCTTCAACTCTCAGCGCATCCTTACCTCTCCTAGGCTTTCTGTGATGACCAGAACTTTTTTATTTTATTTTATTTTAGTTTATTTTTATCTAACTATGTACCCCCCCCAAATCCCTCGACACTGCACTCAAGAGATATGGCCCCAACTCTTGGAGCATCCGATATCCTAACAATCTCTCTAATAACCCAAAAAAGAAGTTCAAACACAGCCTTCTTAAACAACTACCGGAAAAACTAATAGCTGATACCTTCTACAGCGCGGTCAATGACAACAAGAAAACTGACTTCATTGTCTACTCAAAACGCCCTGCTAAGTGGAGCAACCTCTTCCTTCTCCACCTACAGGTGTCTAAATCAATCAAAATCCCCTATGGAACTAAACTCACCACTTCCCCCTCACTAACCTTTAGAGGGAAAATGTCCATTTCTATTTTCAGGAAAGGGAACATACTGATACAAGCTAAGGACCATAACCTCACCATCTTCGACCGACACTATACATCCCTTCTCGCTACTTTAACACAGCCTGACCTTTGACCTCATTCTCCCCTCTCCCTTATACCTCCTTCAGCCGAACCTGATCCTTCGTGCTCAGTTGACTGCACTGGCTCGTTACACACCTTTGTTGAACCCTCTGACTCAATAAACTACCTTACTGCCCCCCCGAGTCCCACTTCAGCCAAGTAATCACCAGAAAGACTTCAAGGGCACTCACCCTAACCAACGAACATACTGTAACAAGGCGCACTGACGTACACCTAACAAGGCGCACTGACATACACCTAAAGCACGACCTCGCCAGCCCCAAATCAAGACCAATCATCACGGAGTCCCTTACGGACGCACACCTCTCAACTAATGCTGACCCTCCTCTGCCCACACAAAATGTCCACCTTCCCAACCTAAATGGCACTGGCCCTCCCCATTGTGAAGGTCACTCACCCCCTGTAACCACAAGTCCTGACGCGTCTACATCCTCCCTTAGAGCTAGAATCCTCACTGACAGACTGTCCCAGCTCCTGAATTGAATAGAACAAAATCTTGAGTCAATAGCTAAAGACATCTCACATGTAAAAAAGGACCTTCTGATCCAGGCCAAGTTAACCTGCTGCCACACCCCTAGTAGGGAGACGCTGCATTCACGGTTAGGTTCCCCAACTCTCAACCAACATCCATATTGGATCACTATCCCCTTGAGTAGTGCGGCCGACAGACCACACCGAGCTCACAGCCATATATCCAATATTGAAGCTGAAGTGCTCATAGATTCTTACAGCACTATGACCCAGAATATGGTCAACAAACCTTTATCCACTACCCCAGTAATCGTGGTCTCGAATAGAATACACCGAATGCCCACCTCACCTAGATCACCTGCACAATACACAACTATTCAGACACTATATACCACAAACAGTAGTCCTAGCCAGCTAACATGCATGCTCCTCAACTGCAGATCAGTAGTAAAACACGCCATTGATATCGCAGAAGCCATACTGGATAATTCAATAGATATTGCATTCCTCACCGAAACCTGGCTAAATAAACACTGGACTTCCATTCTTGACGTGCTCATTCCGCCCGGCTACACGATCATGAGACAGGACAGACCACAGAGACTAGGTGGTGGGCTGGCAAACATTCACAAAGAAGGTATCCATCTCACTCTCTTAATGACCAAAAAATACTCTACTTTCGAATACCTCGGAGCTCAACTTTCAGCTAAAGGCACCTTCCCCATTAAACTTCACAACATCTACCACCCTCCTGGCGATGGCACCCTCTTCTCAGAGGAACTTACTGATCTAGTAACACAATTCTCCATTACTGACTCGAACGACGTTTTCTTGGGCGACTTCAATACGCAATGGAACAACCCAGAAGACACCTCGTCCGTTCCCTTACTAACCTTCTTGAAATAAATGACCTCAAACAATTCTGCAATGAACCAACCCATTGCAAAGCGCGACCCTAGATGCTATAATCAGCGAAAAGGAGCTGATCTCACTTCAATCCATCACACCTATCGACTGGTCCGACCACCATCTCATTCTGTTTAAGATCAAGACCCACCTCAGATCCCACACAGCCCCTTCCAACAAACCTACGCATTGGGGTAGGAATATCAAACAAATCCCTATAACTGAATTGGAATCCAGGGTCTGGACCCAACTACAGTATCAACCTCTCAATCTCACCGCTGAGGACCTCACCACCCACTACAATACAGTGATGATTGATGTTCTTGACCAAGTGGCAATCGAAATCCTGGTTCAACACCGACCGCAACAATGAAAGGAGACAGCTAAGACAGTCAGAAAGAATATGGAGACAGTACCCCTCTACAACGCACCTCGCACTCCTAAGATCTGCATGGCTTTCTTGTAAGAAACACATCTTTAGAGAAAAGGCCACCTTCTTTCGTAACCAACTTGACCGAGCTAAGAACAGACCCAGGGAGCTCTTCAACTTGATCATAAGGCAAACTACCCTTACCTCCCCTCACGAAACAACAGCCACTTATGAAAGTTTGAAAAAATTGCCAACTTGTTTAGTGACAAAGTAGAACAAATTGAGCAATCCATCAGCCTAGTTGAAAATCCGTCTTCCTTACCAACCCACCCCGTTGACTCATTTTCCCCACTGGTTGCTCCCACCCCAGATTTTACTATTGACCAAATGGACCCAAGAAAAACTATTGTCAACTCCTATCTCCGTCAATTGAAAAATTATGCTAATTGGTCTGACTTCAAACCCATGACAGAGAGTGAAGTCTACAATATAATTGCAAACTAAGCCCACTTCCCACTTAAATGATCCCCCCACATCCACATTAGGACAAAACCTCAACCATATCAGCGCCCCATTCTGATCAAAAATCATCAACTCCTCTTTCTCCTCAGGTCTTGAACCTGACTCCCTCCAACTAGGCCAAATCTCACCCATACTGAAAAAACCAGGGGCTAACTCCAATGACTTCAATAAACTCCGACCTATCGCCAACCTCCCGTTCCTAGCCAAAACATTGGAGAAATGCGTCCTTCTACAACTCAACCATCATATTGAGCAATTCAATCTCCTTGACACCTTCCAGTCAGGATTCAGGAAAGGCTGTAGCACAGAAACTGCTATGCTCAATATCACGGATGACCTTCGCAGATCCTTGGATGAAGGTGACACATGCCTCCTAATCCTACTTGACTTATCCGCAGCTTTTGATACTGTTAACCACCCAGCATTAATTGGGACTCTCAAGAACCGCAGTGGTATCAATGGCACAGTCCTTAGTTGGTTCACTTCGTACCTACAACATCGCTTGCAACAAATAAAAATCAGCAACTGTCTCTCAAAACCAACACCAGTTCCCCATGGTGTACCCCAAGGCTCAATTCTCTCCCCTTCTCTTTTCAATCTCTTCATGGAACCCCTTATTCTTATCTTGAACCAAGCAGGGGTAAAATATCACCATTATGCCAATGACACCCAACTTTACTACAACATTAATTCACCGAGTGACATCATTCATCTGAATGATACATTAATCAAGGTACAATCTTGGCTTAACACCAACCACTTAAAGTTGAACCTCAACAAAACAGAAATACTACTTTTCTCCCCGAAAAACAACCCTCTTCCAATGCAAGATTGGCTCACTAACTTGGACGCCCTTAACTGCTCTCTTCACTATACAACTCCGTAAAGTCCTTGGGCATCACTCTGGACAAAAATCTGTCAATGAAAGACCACCTCAACAACAAGCCAAAGGAGCGCTGTACACTCTTAAAAATATCAAGAAAATAAAACCTTTTATCCCGCCTGATGATTTTACGACGGTAGTGCAGTCTCTTGATCCTCTAAAAACTGGATTATGGCAACGCCATTCTCACTGGAACTCTGAAAACCCACCTGGCCCCCTTACAACAGATCTCAACATGCCTGCCTGGCAACTAACAGGTGTTAAACGATTTGAGCACATTACACCGTCTTTCAAGAACCTCAATTGGCTTCCCATCGGAGGTAGATGTATTTTCAAGACTGCTTGCATCACCCACAAAGCCCTTCACACCCATAACCCAAACTACCTAGGTTCCAAACTCTCCAAAGCAGGAAGAGCCAGGGCTTTGAGAAGCTCCAACTCACTTCTTCTCATCCCTCCCAAACTGAAAAATAAATCCTCACAGACTCGCTCATTCTCCGGAAATGCTCCTAGGATCTGGAATGCACTCCCAAGAGATCTCCACTGTAACCCATCCTTTCCATGCTTCAAATGGGACCTTAAATGCCTTCTGCTCAACAAATACTTTAATACTCAAACTAACTAAGCTTTGCTCCCAATAAGTCACACAATCCTTTTAGACCTTATAAGGCAGGCGTCTGATTTGATGTTTTAAGCCTCCCCTTTGTCATTCATGCCCTAAACTTGTCCTGTTACACTGTCCTGTAACCACCTTGACTGCATAACGATTTCCTTTATTATGTTTACTTGGATGTACCTTTATGTTTTGATCTGTATACTTATATGTACTTCTATGGAACGGCCCGAATTATATGTAAAGCGCTCTGATACCTTCAGGTCTAGCTAGCGCTATATATAACCTATAAATAAATAAATAAGAGTGACTTTATAAACAGGCTTCAGTCACAGAAGGCACTGACGTTTCTGTGTCTTCGCAACCCTGACATAGGGTTGAATCCTGGTGGCTGGGGCCCAATGTCCTCATTCCAGAACTATTCCAGCAATCTTTGTAGAGATTACTGTTCCAAAGATATCTTCATTTCTAAGCGTGATTGAACCCTAACTCTACCTTCTATTTTCCAGTGGGTACTGGAGATGTTGTGGGGTTCACTGGGTGTCTCAGTTCTATGGCACCCCCACCATCATACTTCCTGAAAATATTTACAACGGCTAATCGCTTCTGTAATACAGACTCTAAAGGTATGTACTTTTGCTCTTCATAGTCAATGTTGATCCACCTATACATCTACCAGTGCTTCAAAAAATAAAAATAAAAGAATTGAGGCCTTAATTCGCTTTCAAAATACAGTATCTATCTCAGAAATTGATAACAACACACCCAGTCACTATTGGGTGTGACATTAAGACTCTAGCTCAAGAGATCTAAAGGTTCTTGTTAATAGGTTGTTGAGCTTTGAAATTCAGGGATCTCAGTGTTTCAAACTGGGAACTCATGAGCTGTGGTCTGGCTTTTGGCAACTCAGAAGCTTGCTGAGTTGTCCAGTTTGCACCCATAGCAAGAGCCATTAAAGCAGAGGGCCAGACATGTCATAGCACCACAGTAGCAACACAGGACACTGCACAAGAACTGTGATTGCCACAGGGGCGTCAGAAAATGCCCCACAACAGATGCATATGTTGCCACACATTTGTTTTTTTGTCCACAAAATTGTAATTAGTTTACATTAGTTTACATAAGAAAATGACCAACAGTTGCAATTGGCTCACATGACTGCAAAACAATGAAAATACCAGTACTAGAAATAGAAACCTAAATTGACTCAATTTATGACCAGCCTAACTGAAAACAAAGAAGGCAAACGCATTCAAAAGGTGAGAAAAAATGTTTTTTAGCCACCTTATTTATTGATACAATTCGTTAATAGATTCCCACATTAATAATATTTTGGTCTTGATTTGAATATACAATTTTCTCACATTTAGACAGAAGTAATATTTCCACTAGGTTTGTGAGAAAGTTACACAAAACTTCAGGTAAATTACACAAAATTATGGAAAATTATATATAAATACACAAAATACAAATCTCTCTTTTGGTGCTACCTTTTAGCATGAAAAGCACAATTATCTTGAACAACAGCTGCTAGCGTTCTTCTTGTTGTACATGCTGTTCCAGCACTCTCTCAGCTATAATCATGTGATGTGATATAATGGTGTATTTTCTGCAATTTCACATAACAAGAGCGCTCCGAAATTGCTCCAATGATGCCAACGCAATTTAAATTTGATCCAGGCCTAATTTCCACAATGCAGTCCTCTATTAATGGAGATATAGATTTTCTCCACTTTTTGAAATACATTTCCTATCTAAAGCCAAAGCCAGAAAAACTCATTGTCTTAAAATGATCACCGGTTACTAAGGTATCCTTTCAATGAATATTTTCAGAATGAGTTTTAAAAAATGTTTCTGATGATGATGAAAATAAAAGGAGCATCTCTCACTTTGCACACACCCTTGCCAGGTTCAAGCTTTACGGAAAAAATGCCAGCAATTATATGCCGGGTGTTTTTCGATAAATAATGAAGGGAGGCAGCATATTATTCCAGATGACCCAAATTTTCTAAAAGGTCTTCATTCTAATTGTCCTTCAGTTGCCAATGGAAAGACTCAGAAAGAAGGAAATTGTATTAAAACCGATTAACCCCTTCTTACAGTATTAAGAGCAAATGTTGTAACGAGTTCTTGTTAATAAGCACAGTGTTTCACACCTTTTAGTTTACTTCCAGTCACAGGCAGTATCTTATCTTTGGTGGAGATTTCGAAAACAAATGTGCATTCTTGATGGTTCTAATGTTCCTTTGTTGCTGTTAAACTTTATATAAGTGTGCTTGAATTTGGTGTCCACTGTTGCTCAAAATGGATCTTTCATCATTGGCTTACCCAGTTTTTGAGTACAAGCTGTGGTTACAATGACAAGGAAATTAACAAATCAAAAACTGGCTAACATGTATTCTGTTGTTGGGCAATGACATACCAGGAGAAAAGTCTGCTCAAATTGATTGTACCCTTAACAAGTTAACTCAACTTCAGTGACATACTGGGTGATGTCAAGTCAATGGTTCCTTTTAATAAGCATTTGCACTGAAATACTGCTTTCAAATATAGGTATTTTGGCAACACCCAGTAATCCTCTCTCCTGATAGGGCCCTTCCAGTATGTCTCTGGCAATCAGCTCTGAGTCTTTTTCATCTTAAAGAGACAAACATGAAAAAGGCTTTAGAAATTCTCTCTTATCCTTTTTGTGCGTAGCAAATTGCCCTGTTTTCTAATACCCAACCACCCAAACCCATCCACCTCTTTCAGATCAGCTTTGCTGCATGTCAGCCTTTTATTGCTCAATTTAACTATATCATGCCCAATTTGTCCTTGTAATGGAAAGTTAAATGTTGAGGTCCAGTACTCCTGACTTTTAGTATGTGCCCCATCATAACTGCTACTAATGAGAGTTTTATCACGTGCAGTGCATTATTATTGGGCCTTTTGAGCCATTCTGTAGGGAGCCCACTGTCTGTAAAGAGAGGAAAGAGAACGGAAGCACATCTGACAATACCCACACATTTTCAGATTCCAGTTTTCCCTTTTTATTACATTTTTCATCAGAATGAAACAATGGCATTGTTTCAAACCTTTTGAATCTATATTTCTTGAGACCTCTTGTCTATCAACATTGACTTTAACTTCTATAACAGTGTTTTAACTTCATAATGCCAACCTTTCCAGAATAAACTCAGATAAGCATTGCTTTATTCCAGCTTTAAGTCCATCAAAAAGTCAATGACTTAAAAAACTTATTTTGGCAGCGTAAAACAAAGGCCTAAAATCTGCCAATCTCTTTAAAATAACAACATGTGTCATATATTCCCTTACCTCTGGGGTTAAAGAAAAGTCTGTTCATCACAAAAACCTACATGAAATATTTGTTTGGTTGCAATTCTTTTTAGTGCATATTGTAACAAATTGGATTATTGTTTGCAGTGAGCGACTGCCACCTCAAGGAATAATCACAGCTCTTGTCAGGATGAACACTTAAAGTCACTAAATTAACCTGAGCTCAAGCCCCTGGTAGATATGGCACAGAGCAGACAGGCGTTTACTAAGGGCAATGTGTAAAGTATTTGTGCAGTAACAAAACAGCAAAATATTAGTTTTCTCCCACTTTTAAATACCATGCACCCTGCCTTGTGAGTTACATGGCCTACATAAGGGTGAATTAATTATATTTTAAAAAGACAGCTTTGCCTCTGAAAAAGGGGTATTTTGACAGGTTGCACTGCACGTTTTGCACTGCAGAAGTCAAGCTACACTGGGTAGGCCTGTACCAATGTTTGCGCTGCCACTGTAGTGGATGGCACAGTAGGTGCTGCAGTCCACAAGTGGCATTTAACTTCCATGCCCTGGGTGTATTTGCTACACCATATATTAGGGACTTTCAGGCATGTTAAAGGTGTTAATCTAGAATAAGCCAATTTAACCATATTTAATGGGGGAACACAGGCACTGTACTCCTGGCTTGCGTGGTAAAGTGCACAGAGTTCTTAAATCCAACACACAAAATGTGGTGTATGCGATTTGGTGCCCTGGTACAAAATATATGTTGGGCATACTACATATTAGGGGAAAAGAAGGGTTTGTATTTAAGAATATTAAGATACAAAATATAGATCTGCAGTTATTACTACAGTGTGCTACAAGAATATTGTTATTTGACTATAGTGTGACATAAATAGCTTGTTCCAAATATCATCTACAAGAATATCACCACACACAAAGGGATGAAATTTTTGTGAACAATATTTAAGACATGATATTTATGTTTACAATATTCTGACATACAAAACTTGACTACCACTATTGCCAAAATTAGTACATTTAGGAGAGTATAACATTTGAATTCTTAACACCACATCTGCTTACATTGATGAGACAATCATATATCATCAAAGGAAAGCAGATGTGGGACCACGAATAGTACATCTTCACTTGCCCATCTATACTAACTTTGAAGACATAATAGTAGTTGAATCCTGTAATCGAAATTGTTGCAGGTCAATATTAAAAACTCAATATTGTAGTAGTAAATCAAACAAGGATGATGCAACCTAAAGAAGAATAAACATACTCACTCAATGCATGCTTAATGCCTGAGATTACCATAGCAGGCCAGGCCTTTGGTGTTGAATGCCCTCTGTGACAAACCCTGGGAGTAGATTTGTGGTTGAAAATCATTGTTATGCCATTCTTGGTAGGCTTGTCCAGTGCTTTGCCAACAGTCATTTTGTAGATATTTGTAATTTTATGACTGTATATTGAAGGTTGCTTTGTGGAAATTGTGAGTCAAATACTGTAGGCCTGATTTGGCTATGGTACTGTGACAAAAATAAAGTTTATAGGCCTGTTTATTTTATAAGAAAAAAGTATGTCAGATTGCATAGGTCTGATCTATTTATTATGAAAAAATTACAACATTCAATAGGCCTAACTTTTCTATTGTGAAAATCTTATGTTAAAGCCAGTGAGCCCTATTCAGAAAGGTAAACTTAGACTTAGGTCTAAGTTTACTACTTTGGTATTTACACAGGTAATTTACTACTAGTAAGTTTGCTACTAATAATTTTACTAGTAGTAGCTTTACTAGTAGTAACCTACCTTTGTGAATCCCAAAAAGTTGTAAACTTCGACTTAAGTTGTAAACTTATACTTAAGTCTTTATGGTATTCACAAAGGTAAGCTACTTCTAGTAACTCTACTAGTGGTAGTTCTACTAATAGTAATTTTACTACTAGTCACTTTACTACTAGTCACTTTACTGGTAGCAAAGTGACTAGTAGTAACTTACCTTGTGAATACTAAAAAGTAGTAAATTTAGACTAAAGTAGTAAACTTAAATTTAAGTCCAAGTTTACTACTATTTGGTATTCACAAAGGTAAGTTACTACTAGTAACTTTACTACTAGTAAACTTACTACTAATAAAGTTACTACTAGTAGAATTACTAGTAGTAAAGTTACAAGAAGTAACTTACCTTTGTAAATACCAAAAGTAGTAAATTTAGACTTAAGTCTAAGTTTACCTTTGTGAATCGGGACCAGTATGCCTATAAGGGTGGATTGATATTACCTGTTAATGCCCATAAACAGGCATTTTGTTGCATTGAATTTCACAAATGAATGTAGTTAACAAGGATTTTGGTGTTGGTTACTTCCTTTAGCAAACCCTGGTGTATGCGATTTGCATTGTGATAGTCCTTGCTAGACCTTTGTATGCCAGGCCCTAGTGATATATATGTATTTTTTAAACTCAACATGCATGTACCTACATGGATGGTTTTTCGGTGAGACCTTTTCTGTCTGTTTGATTGTCATTCCCATTCTACTTTTCCCAGGGCAGTATACTGCATGGGGCAATGGTCTAGGCCATTTCTGCCATTTACTTTATTTCCCTGTAAGTAACAGCATTTGGCTTGACACGTGCACATCTGCCTGAAAATGAGTGTTTTTTAATGTCTGGGCTGGTGGTTAGTCCTTTAGTTTTCAATGTTTTCCTTTGTTAGGCCCTCTTTCATTGTTTAATCATCCTGTAGTTTTGAGACAGCCCTACTTGTCTGCTCTCTTGCTCCTTCTTTCATCTGCATTGTGTTGCCTCCTGTGCACAACTACTTCTAAACTGGGCAGTCATCTTGGAACAGTATTGTCTATAGCGTGCCATTGATTTACTGTGCTAAGATGGCCACCGTTTAACCCCTTCGGTGCGCGGCCGATTTTCGCCCTGTGCGGGGCGTTTCATTGAGTGGGCGGGTTCATGACGAGCTCAGCTCGTCATGCGCACACGAGCACTGCGCAGCATGACGAGCTGAGCTCGTCATGAGCACCGAAGGGGTTAAATGCATTATATTGGCCACTTAACTTAGTACAACAGTGATGCACTGTACATTTTATCAATAGAAGATTATTGCCCAATGCAGTGTTTACTGTCCAGCTACCTTGAAATTGTAATAGCTTCGTCAGGGGTAGTAAGTGCTATATAAATGCAATTACAATTACTGCATCATTGTTTTTAATGCTCCAAGATGGTCAACATATTGCTTATAAATGCAGCAGCTATTTTGGAGCTTCAAAACCATGATACACTGTGTACCGCACCACTGAAAGACGACCACCCACTAGTATGGTCCATTTAAGTTTTGTATTGCAGGTATATGCCTGCTAGATTTAGGTGGCAGCACGTTTTCTTTTTTTCTTCTTTTTATTTATCTTCCATACATTTCTGAAGGTTTGTGTGTCTGTTATATTGTGGATGGTTAAGGCAGTGAATGAAATAATGAGTTGGAGGCTGGATGAATGGATGGATGAATGAATTTATAAATGCCAGCATGTGTGACAGATTGTATACATGATGACTTAGTGTGTGCTTTAACTCAGCAGAGACTGAAGAGGCATTTTGAGTAATAAGCCACATATCTTGCCAGTGCCAGCGCTTGCTCAGCATATTAAATAGCAGAGAACACTTCCATTGGTGTTGAAAAAGAATATCTATGTTAACAACGAAGATTCAGTATGCTGCAGAATTGTGCGGCTTGCTGTGCTTTCTCGATGTTATTTTGACTGCCAGCCTGTTGTCAGGGGCAGTGCACGAGCCCAGAGATCCGATTAAATCTGCGCTAACAGCACAACGAGCATTAGGCTACTTTCACTGCATGATTTTGCAGCAACCTATGGCATACAGAGGCCCCTGGACAGCCACCGAAGGTAGTATATTCAGATTAATCGACTTCCTTCTCTTCTGGACCAAACTTCATTACACTCGCTCGCCACACAGCAGATTAAGTATAATTGATTTCAGAAGGGATGGATGGAGCCAGAGGCTCAGCTGCTTTGGCAAAAAATGCAGTAAACACCCAAAGTATATAAATAAAGCCGCGAGACACTGGCTTACAAGGAAAAGGAAATGCAATCATTCATGAACCAGGAAGTGAATTATGTTCTAGATGAGATGGGGCATAAATAAAACCATAAATATATGGAAAATGCGTGTTTGTACCACATCCTGTATAGCGAGTAGGCTGGGGGGGGGGGGGGGGGTGAGACGAGGGGCGACCCAGCACAAGGGAGATTTGGGGTCAGCCGACCACAGGGAGGTCTGCCCCCAGGGTATTTTGGGGAAGTGTAGCAGTCTGATGACTGCTCTGGGTTTGGGCGGCATTTGGGCTACATGTGTAGCCCAAGGTATATATATATATATATATATGGCCATTTTGCAGTACCAGCCACCATTTTGTCTTGGTGACACGATGGCTGGTACCTGTGGGTAACGTTTCGCTAGTTTGTCCAATGTTTGCGCAGGACATCTTGTGTGCACTTACTATGATGGCGGCGTCAGGTATTGCAGGTGAAGACAAGGTGACCCAGACAATGAGGCTGCTGGTTGAGGCCGGGCACCTGGACATGTTGGCTGAAGAGGTGCACCAGCGTAGTGGTTGTTACATAAGGAAGACCTTGGGTGGCGTAGCGGAAGTGGTGATAGCCTGCTCACAGCCGCACCGGCCTCAGGAGTAGCAATGTGATTAGCTGAGCAAGCGGGATGCTCCCACATGAGGAGAGCAGCCCCGGGTAGGGGGGTGGTTAGAGGCAGTGCTGTTGGTGAGTTGTTGTGCTCAGCCGGGACCTACCGACCTCGAGCTTGTGGAACACTCGGCGCAGGCAGTTGAGGCCAGAAGTCACGAAGCCTCCCCTAGCTCGGGTGATGCCTCGCTGTTACTCGGTGTGGGCGGTGCCACCGCGGACACGCGCGCAGCCTCACACTGACGGAGGAAGAAGTCTGGGGCATTGAATGTGGGAAGAAGCAGAGAGACCAGCTCGCGACGGGCCAGCATGGTGGGAGATTCTAAGGATGTCTTACAGTTAAACAGGAGAGCTGAGTCCAGGGAGGTAGGTTTAGAAGTAGATTTTAGGGAGGTTTATAACCAGTTGGTGGCTGAAGGAGATGATACATTGGAGTAAGATCAGGAGGAAGAGCTTAACACCCTGCAGGCCAAGGGTCTCAATAAGATTGAATGGGGAATGGACACATGGCTTGAGGGGGCCCCTGGGGGTCAAAGCAGTATATGCGGGTGAAGAAAAAAAGCGAGGCAGGAGTCCTTCAAAGAGCAGGGAAGCTGGGGGGGCCACAGGAGCAATATGGTGAGCCGTGGAGGGCTGGGGTGGGGTTGCAGCCTAGTGGTAACGTACGCCCGGTGTTGGCAGCAGTTAGTCTGAAATGGAGTGAGGAAGAGGAGGAGGATCAAAGGGAGGATTTGTTCAAGTCTTTTCAGGCCACGACAGGGGAGCACATCAAGTGTCTTGACAGTGAAGCCCCCGAGTAGGGTATATGGCAGGGCAGGCAATTCAGTGGTAGGGCAGCCAGTGGTAAGGAATGAAGTAGAAGTGGAGGCAGTTTGCTGTCAAGGGTAGGTGCCAAGCCGCGGGCAACTCCTGCTGAGGCAAGATGGCGAGGTGATGGTCTGGAGGGGCAGGAGAGTAGCTCCCATGAGGGCTAAGTTTTACCAGCACACCGGGCCTTGATTCTATTTTTCAGGTCAGCGCGATGGCTGGGGGCCTGACTAGGGAAGCCACGTGCGGCTCACTGTCCCCGAGGGAAAGAGACAGCGCAGCCCATTCGGCAAGCTGGATGACGTCGGGGGACGACAAAATCACTGCCCCAAGAAGGTCTGGTGTGGCCTCGGCAGTGCAACAGGCAGAAGAATTTGGAGCATACTCCAGTAGGAAGGAGCACGGGCAATGCGTCCTGCATTGTTGGATAGGTGGGGAGGGAAAGGTATGCCCCCCCGGTAGGTTGGAGTATGAACGCATAATGCACACAAGTGGGCCCCTTCAGAGGCGGGTGGATGACGATACGCAGAGATGGGTAGGAGCCCATGCAGACCAGTCCATGCTTGATTATGACACAGAAAGCTTTGAGGAAGGGGAATTGTGGGATGAAGATGAGGGGCTGGTAGAGGTTTTAAACTGTTGGCAGGAAGGAGCAGGGGGTAACCAATCTGCCCCTAGTGTTTTACAGGACACACGTGCGCAGCATCAACAAGGAGGATGGGGCGGGACCTGGCAGCAAGAGAAGATGGTGAAGCAGCAGGCCCCCGAGCGGGCACCGACCTTGGAGCCAGCTAAGATACCGAGGTGTGGGTCTCACGCAACATGCATGGTATCAGTAGGGGTGGAGGCAAAGGTGCCTCAGAAGAGCTGGGAAGCCTGCCTAAGGAAAGGCTCTGTATGTGATGGGCACTGGTGTTGGTACAGATGACTACATGAGTACACAGAGAGCTCCACTGTGAGCAGGGGGATAGTCAAGGAAAAAAGGGAAGTGGGCATAGATCAAGCAGGACCACCCAGTAAAATCACAGACACTGGTTTGGGCCAGTTGTCTGGAGGGAGCCAAAAGGGGACACAACTACAGAGTGGGGTAAGGCAGGAACGCTTGAAAGTAAAGCAGTGAAATTCAAAAAGTTGCTTTATATGAGAACATCTAATTCATTGGGGTCCACCTCATGCCGACCACTAAGGAGAGGATTTGGAAGAAAACATCAGTTGAAATGCTGAAGCTGCTACACAGGGAGCTTAGGTCCAAAGAAGGTTCTAAGGTGGAGGAACTGGAGTCGGTGATGATAGAAAACTGGACGGCCACATTTCTTATATATGTGAGTGTGTACAGTGAAAAGTACCCAGGAAGGTCGGTAGCACTCTTTATGTACATGGGCATTATCAGAAAGGCCCAACTAAATTACGAAGGGTATGTCTGGGCCCAGTATGAAAAAAAATTCAGAGCCAACATGGCCGCAGACCTGGAAGCTCAATGGGGGAACTGGATACTGACTTATGGCAACACACTATGGGCCCAACAAAAATTGGCAAGAAGGTCTTTACTGCTAGCTGGTTACTGATCATGTATAAGCCCTTTCAGGGGCGCCCACCTTGGGAGGGGCGAGGTTTCGGGTAAGGGACAGGGAAGCCAGAGTGGGACTTGTTGGGACTACAATAAGGGACTCTGCACTAGAGAATTTTGAACGTTCCGCCATGAATGTTCCAAATGTGCAGGCTGACACCCACTGGTCAATTGCTTCAGAGCTGGTGGGTCTTCCAGTTATTCAGCGGGCTATTGACAGCCGCAGGGGGCCCAGGAGGGCAGCAGGGGGCCGCAGCAGGGTCAATAACATGGACAGGCTACGGGCTACAGGGCAAGGAGGGGCAGACAGGAACTGGAGGGAAAGGCTCGTACACCCATTAGGTTAGATAGACTGAACTTCTGACTCTCACAATATGATAGGACGGATGAAGCTAGATTACTACTTCAAGGTTTCACAGAGGGTTTCAGACTAGGTTACGATGGCCCAAAGGTGTGCCGCTGGGCAGCTAACTTGAAGTCAGCTAGCGAGCATGCACATGTTGTGAGAGATAAATTACTCAAAGAAATTCAGGAGTGTAGGATGGTGGGCCCCTTTGAGGATTGGCCTATGGAACACCTCATTGTGTCTCCAATTGGCGTAGTCCCCAAAAAAGAGCAGGGACAGTTTAGGCTAATTCAACACCTTTCCTGGCCTGCAGAACAGTCAGTCAGTGATTTCTTACCAACGGAACAGGTTTCAGTGACATATTCGTCAGTAGATGTGGTCCTGGCTTTAGTGGAGAGAGTGGGATAGGGGGCGCTTACGGCAAAGAGCGACATCAAGTCGGCTTTCCATTGTTGCGGGTACACCCTGCCGACTTTCACCTGCTGGGCATCTAATATGAGGGCAGATGGTATGTGGACAAAGCACTTCCAATGGGTTGCTCCATTTCACATGCTTTATTTGAGTGCTTCAGCATGTTCTTGCAGTGGCTTTTCACTTAGTGCATGGGGCACGACTACATGACACACTATCTGGACTATTTCTTTTTCGTAGGAAAACCTGGCTCCGAAAACTGCCAGCGCCTGCTGGTAAGCTTCCAGAAGCTCATGGGTGAGTTACGGGTGACATTGGCCCCAGAGAAGATGGTAGGACCCATCACAGTCTAGTCTTTTCTGGGTTTTGAGATTGGCTCAGGGGCTATGGAAGCCCATTTGCCGGAGGAGAAAAGACTTACAATGCAGACTCTGCTGAATACAATGTTGGGAAAACCAAAGGTCAGAGTGAAGGAGGTACAGGCCCTGTTGGGCTATCTAAACTTTGCATGCAGGGTAGTGAGAGCTGGGGGAACATTTTGTAGGAAGTTGGGTTTGTCACTCTTCGGCCTACCGTTACCTCACCACCACATCAGGCTGTCGGCAGGTGTCAAGGAGGACTTGAGGATGTGGAGAGCTTTCTTACAATCTTCCAAAGGGATTCCACTAGCACCTCTGACCGACATGGAGTTGGATGCTCAGGTTTTTTCAGATGCGGCATGGGGTTGTGGTTTTGGCCTTTACTGGCAAGGACTTTGGTGTGCTGAAGACTGGCCAGCAGCATGGAAAGAGGTCAGCCGTAGTAACGCATTCCTACAGTTTTTCCCTTTGGTAGTGGCAGTGGTGCTATGGGGAGGAACAGATGTCACACAGGAGAGTCCTGTTCAGAGTTGACAACATGTCGGTAGTGCACGTGGTTAATAGGCAGGCAGGCAGCCAGGGAACCACAGCTGTGGCAGTTGCTGAGGTTCTTTGTTTTGCAATACCTACAACTTATCATAATTTTTGAGGGCCGGCATGTGCCAGGTGTGGACAATGGCACTGCCAATGTTTTGTCTCGTTCACAGTGGAAGAGGTTCCATGGGCTGGCCAAGGAGGCAGAAAGAGTGAGGACACGGATGCCTCAGAGCTTTGGTCCCTAGGAGAGAGAGGATGCTTAAGCTAGTAGCTGATCCTCTAGAAGTTTCTACGAAAAGGGCTTGCTATCAGGCCTGGTCTGAATTCTTAGCGGGGGGCAAGTGGAGGTCACAGGAATGCAGCAGGGTTGAAGATGTAGTGCAATTTATAATGTCCCTCATTGACAAAGGCCAGTCAAGGAATTTGGCAGGTATTGTCTTTATGGGCAAGCTCTTATAGAGTTATGCGCCGTCTGCTAGTGAGCTAGGGAGAAGGATTTTAGAGGGTTGGGTCAGGAAAAATTGATCAGGGTGGCCCCAATAAGAACCCGCTGTCCTTGGACATTTTCAGTGATGTACTCAAAGCTCTTCCCAAAGTTTGCAGGGTGGATAGTGAGACAGTGCTATTTTCAGCCCTTACATTGTGGATGTTCTTTGGTGCTTTTTGGGTGTCTGAGCTGTTATGGGACAGGGGGTGTACATGATTACTTTGGGAGGTCAGTCGATATGAAGAAGACTTGCATGTGTGGTTGTAAAAATCTACATCAGACCAAAGGAAAGAGGGCAGGAGCATTGCTCTGCGGATATATCCAGTACCTAGCCTTTGCCTGGTGCGCTGGGAAACAGCTCTGCGACCTGGGGCAGTCCAAAGTGGTGAGAAGGTTTTTAAGCAGGAGGACGGTAAGCCAGTTACGTCTTTTTTCAATTGTTGGCCAATATGTACAAGGCGCTGGCATTGATGGGCTTCGAAGCACATGGTTTTGGGACTCATTCTTTCAGAATAGGGATAGCTACAGAAAGAGGCAGGCGGGGTTGCGGTCGGGGGAGCATCATGGAACTGGGGAGATGGTCGTCTAATTGCTTACAGAGGTATGTCAGGGGGGGGGAAGAGTTGACTGAGTAAGAGTACAGGTTGTCAACTTTGTTTCTATTACATGTTCTGTTCCCAGGCCTCAGGATGCAGGGCTGAAGATTTGGGTTATAGGCCACTCCTTCGTTAAGGTCAAGCAGCCACAGGATGAATTTTGGTTTTAACAATGCTTTATATTCCATCACTTGGTATGGGAAAGGGGGGATGAGATGGAGGGAGCTCCTTTCCTGTTTGAATAGGCTTTTGGAAGGTGGGAAATGTCCTGATATACTCCTGATTAATTTAGGGGAGAATGACCTGGTGGTAATAAAGGAAGGGTTTGGCGCTAATAAAATCTATGAAGGAGGATTTGAGGGCGATTAAAAAATTACGGGCAGGTTGCCACGTGCTTTGGACTGAATTCATACCCAGGAAGGTTTGGTACGGGCTGTCAAGCCAGCAGCCATAGACAGGGTCAGGAGGAAGCTGAACAAAAAAAATGCGCTCTTTCTTTAGGGACACCGGTTTGGGCAGAGTAATACATTCATATCTTCGTTATGAGGAGGTAGAATTTTTTTAGAGGAGATGGAGTTCATTTGTCCTTCATGGGCATGGAACTATACTTGTTGCAGTTAAAGTTAGGTTTTGGCCAAGGTGCTTAACATTAGTAAGTGGGGTACCTCTATTTTCAGGTTAGATGGTGGTAGGGGTGGGGGGAGCAGGAAGGCGGGGTACTCTTGTCCCCCTCTTTTCTGGGTGGCGGTTGGCTGAGACGTTGCCATGATTTACCCAAGTTTATTATTGTTATCAGCGGCAGTTCAGGCTGAAAGGGAATGGGTTTAATGGGTTGAGAAGTTAGCAGAGATGGGAAAAAGGGAATGGATTTTAGAGGTCCCAGTTACAGTTGACCAGCTCTAGTGCAAGTACGATATTGCTGTATTAAGTTGCCATGGTGGGGGGGATATTTTAGGGGTGGGGGTAGCTCAACATAGATGATTAACTATGTATAGTGAGGTTGCAGTTTTGCAAGGCAAAGGCCTAGGTTGTTTTGTGATGTGCTCCTGTTTCAATAAAGCAGCCTTTTTCACACAACCCTGTTGTCAGTGGTCTGTGCTGCTTCCCTCTTCCCCAAATGGCACTTGGAATGAAAACATGAGTCATTGACACATTTCTAAAATGGTAATGATGCTTTGCCAGTGGGATCTAGGAAAAGATTTCTATTTTTTAGACATACAGAACAATAGAATGAGGACCACCCCTGGAGGGACAGTGTGGAGCGGAATGCTGACAGAACACAAGTCCAATAATGTCTGGTGCGCTAGGATGTTGATTAATGACATAAGAAGCAAAGAGACTGACTGCAAATCACTTAAAAGGGATGCACGCCACTCACAGGCATCCAGTGCTGTTTAGAGCCAGTCTGGTCAAGGACTGTGCACTACTGCCAACTGGCCATTTATCCCAATGGGAATTTCCCAGTGGGGCTGGAGCTATTGAAGGCTGTGTTTTGAATGCCCAGCTTTCTCCAGCTACCCAAGGTTAATTGAGGCAGACACAGCAAGCTGTGAGCCCAGTCAGAGAGAGAGAATGGGAGGAGGTGGGAGGAAGAGGGAGGCATGTTATCAATAGAAAGAGAGAACTGGAGAAAGGAAGTAAGGCAGAAGGGCTTGTTTGAACATTTTTGCCAGGCTGCTTTTGGTTTCTAGTCACTTCTTGCTGTGTACACATTTGCTTTGCACCACATCAAAACAGACAGGACATTATGAAACCAATGTTGCTTATTTTACAGTACAACACCAGAACCTGAGTGGTATCAGGGCATTTTTGATCACTTTAACTCAAGTTCTAAATACTTGGCTTCACCTGCTAACACCTGCCAAATGATAAACATTGGAGCAGCGTAATTTTAGCTCCATCCTTTCACATCCACTATGTCAATGCATGTAGTACCATATGTTTGTGTACTTTAATATCATTATTGTAAAGTGGTGCACTTGACCGAAATACTGAAGGTGCATTTGCAGTATAATTCAGACATTTACATGAGTGTGCATATTCTTGTTTTCCTTATAGTGATACCAAATTGCAGTTTTCATATATATCTGCATTTGTGTAGTTTGAGTAATTTTGTTAACTCTCTCTCTCTCTATATATATATATATATATAGAGTTAACAAAATACATAGGATACGTAGTATATATATATATATATATATATATGTATATATATATATATATGCTACGTATCCATTTGAAAAGTAGCCTGCATTTATTTTATAACTGTATATGTGTTCATAGCCATACATTTAAACACGTATTGAAGTGTTCTGCTATGTTAACTTGACCAAAGGACTTCAAGGATTTGGACTCTAATGTTTAACCTTCAACGTGTAAGTTTGCTTGGTTGCAATGTTTTCTTCTGTGCAGGTGTGTTCATATAATCTCATAGTTAGTGAGAGGCACATTGTGTGTGAGAGATAATGAGGACCGGGAGGAGTACTTTTGGCAAGGATGAGAGGCGCTAACGAACAAAGGGAGGATCCCGAATCATGTTTTATCTGGAGACGAGAGGAATCCGAGGACGTTCAGATGTTCGGACCAGGAGATGGGAGTATCGAATACAGTTGCCAAGTTCTACTGTGAGAAGGTGGAAAAGTACTGGGACACATAATGTGGGATTCTCAAATGAGCTGTGGAGTTTTAAGTGGCTTTGGGCCAGATGTACGACCCTTATTTGCGGCCGCCAACGGGAGATCCTCCCGTTTGCGACTGCAAAAAAGGGTAATGGCATGTACAAATGCAATTTTGCGAGTCACTGACTCGCAAAATAGCATTTGCAACTCTCGCTATTAGGAAGGGGCGTCCCTTCCTAATAGCGAGTCACCATGCCATGTACTTTTGTTTTGCGACCGCATTTGCAGCCGCAAAACACTCGCAGTTTACCACCTACTTCAAGTAGGTGGTAAACCACTCGCAAACGGGAAGGCGTCCCAAGGGGACCCCGTCCCCTATGTGAGTATGTGAGAAAATATTTTTTAAGAGCAGGCAGTGGTCCCAGGGACACTGCCTGCCCTTAAAGAAATGAAACTGAAAAGTTTAATTTTTCTTTTTTTAATGCATCCCGTTTTCCTTTAAGGAAAACGGCTGCATTTAAATATAAGAAAACTGCTTTATTAAAAAACCAGTCACAGACGTGGTGGTCTGCTGACCCCAGCAGGCCACCTTCCCTGTGAGTGCTAGCCATTCCCAATTGGGTCGTAAATTGCGACTGCCTCATGAATATTAATGAGGCATGCAATTTGGGACCCCATTGGGAATAGCAAACAGTGTCTGAGACACTGTTGTACATTCACATTTGCAAGTTGCAAATTGCGAGTCGCAATTTGACGCAATTTGCGACTCGCAAATGTGAATGTTTGTACATCTGGCCCCTTATGCTATTAAACACTCCTGATTTTGAAGAACATCTACAGAAGTCTCTACAATGCTGACACCTTCCTGCTTTACTAGATCTCGTTAGGGTTTCCCCAACTAATGCTAAGTAGCTTAGGCTTGGTTAGGTAATTTAGATTTACTCATGTATATGCAAGAGGACTGGAAATCCTATACTGATCACCAGATTTTGTTCTTTATTTTCTGCATTGCTATTACTGAATACCTTGAATGCTTCATGTTATTGAGGTTAAACTTTGTCAGTTCTGTATTTTCACAGCATATTTTTGAGATACATCAGTTTGGCTTTGAATTTGTAATACACCTACATTTAATCCCATTTATTGACTTTTGGGTCCTCACTGTGTAACCAAATGGGCTACACTGTAAATTGAACTTTTGGATGATGTTAACTCCACTTTATTTCTCAGGCATCTAAAAACATCAATCGCAGGTAAATCTGGATATTTGGCTCAGTGCTATGGCTACATCATGTACGGTATAATAGCAATTCTTTATATTGTGGTGTATCCAGGAATTTACACACCGATGCCAATAAGGAGAGCTACCAATTAATGAGCTGCTTCGCAAACTCACAGCAAATGAAGACGCCTTAATATGAAGAAACTCTGGGTAGAGCTAGAACGTAACATCCACTCGAAGGGAAATCTTCACTTAATCCAACCCAAACCCACATCAAATGTACATTGACAATATCTTTAAATTCACAGACAACCTCATATTTTTCATCGTTATTTGTACTTTATAGTTTTTACCAAATGCACATTCTTACGCTGATAAACTATGGGGAAGAGCGGATGGGAAAGGTCCACCCATGCTGTACAGAGATGAAGACAGCTGGATTGAAGCCACCCTGTTTTATAAGCCCAAATTACGACCCTAATTGGGCATGTCATTCCCAAGGTCAACAAAAGGTGCTCTTTTCAGCAGGAAATTTTCACACAAAAACGAGACAGGGGGATGTCCATTCATGGTGTGCAACGGGCCCTTTCCCCCAATAAAAACACATATGACTTTGGCTCTGAACCTTGCTTGGTGCATGCTAAGACCAGGCCTGCGGTATTGACACTGTGCAGGGCCAGAAATATGTGAAAAAGCCATAAACAACCTTGGGGGCTTGATCTGTAATCTTCAAATTCAGAAATAAAGATTTCTAGAAAAGGCTGATTTCAAACTACAATCAAGACCCAGATTAACTCCTATGTCCACCACCACTGGGTGCCTCACCAGATCAAATGATAAAATCTGCTTTTTGGAAATGGGGCACCGTGAGTTTAACCCACCTGAGAGCAGATGACTTGGCCTGAGTCATCATAGTGAGAGGCATTTAGATTTTAATCAAGTGTTGAGGAGTGATTCTCACAGAGTGAGGAGGACACAAGCAAAACCAATGTCATACTTCACATATAATAGCCTAGGAGCATAAAAGAAGTATGCAAATGTGATAACTGGGAAAGAGGTACCGTTGGAACTCAAAGAGTGGACAGATCTTTTTGTTTAAATTACTAGAAGTGAGATGTTGCTGCACTCTTCATTGATGTTAATCCACCTAGATGTCAAGGCCCAGGTTTGTCATTCCCCCCTGATGACATCACAAGGTTGACGGCTCACCCCATCCCTAGCCCCTCAGCTATCTAATTATTTACTGATGAGGGCTACAGAAACGGCAATGTCTGGAAATTATTGACAGTAAATAGAGCTTTTAAAGC
This sequence comes from Calotriton arnoldi, assembly GCA_963921515.1. Lineage (NCBI taxonomy): Eukaryota > Metazoa > Chordata > Amphibia > Caudata > Salamandridae > Calotriton > Calotriton arnoldi. The sequence goes on along the minus strand of CAWUFW010002416.1, from coordinate 772,005 downwards.
TCTCTTTGGTTTCTGTAATAGCTGCTATCTGGCAACCCCTAACTGAAGTCACAGCCAGTGCCATCTCAGCCTGACATCAGATGAGCAGGTCTCATGCCATACAGTGCATCTGCTTAAATGGAGGCAGAGACCCAGCACTATTAGACATATAAAATAAATCCTCTATTCTACTAGGGTGTGCTGGTATTTTGGAGCTGAGGCTTGATATTAAGAGTAATTTGGCCTTTCTATATGGTGTCTGAATGGCGTGATGCCTGATGAGCTGACTAGCCAACACAGCGGTAACATAGGTTGACATATTTATAAGTTGTACACAGTATTAATATGAAATTCAATGTAACTTTTTTTTTTTTAAATAGCTCATAATACTGGATGCCTGCTGTTTCTAGATTTTGTAAATAACTGGGGTCGCACTATAGAAAATCTACCAGGGGCACAGTGGACGTGTGCAACTCCTTTTTGCACCCGTGAAGCACTTTGGCAATACAGAAGGGTTTGGAGACATTGGTGTGGTTAAATGAGCACTGGAGTGATCCAAAACAATATGCCAATGGGTATAACCTCATTTGCATGAGGACTAATTCCGATGCAAATGAGGGAATCCTTTGCACCCACGTGATATTACAGACACAGGCTCAGAGCCAAAGAAACTGTCAGGAGTTGCACTGACTAAGCTCCACAAAGAGGTGGTGCACAGTCAGTGCTCCCAAAAGGGCATTCTTTGAAAAGGTGTCAGGAACCAAACAGACATCTCTCTGCAGGTGAGTGCAGTCCCTATCTGCACCCACCTGCAATGGGATCTCTTTCCCGCTTTGAAATGCAGTACACATTGCCACTTGCACAGTGAAAGTTGGACCTGGGACTTTAAACATCCTGCCTGCCTTTCACTAATGCAGTGCAGATACAAAGTCACACCACTGCAGACCTATCAACAGGCACACAGTGCCACCATGAGCCATATGATATCGACTCTCTTTACATGGCCACCCGGTGAAGAGTCCATATCACACGGTAAGCACAGTGTGAGCTTAAACCACTGTTCAGAGTTGGTTTCTAGTTCGTGTGTGGAGACTGTACAGTGCAAATCCATTACTAATTTTGCAGTTTCCATAGGGCGTGTCTTCGGAAGCCTTGTCTTTGTGCTTTTGGGCAGTGTAAGAGTTGCTGCTCAAGCACAAAGCTCCACTCCAACCGCTCTAATGTCACTCCATGGTGCTCAGGCTGTGATGGTGTGAAAGTCCTGCTCCCTCTCCAGGTCTCGCCCCCTCTCACATGGCGAACACATTTTCAAGGTTGGCAGGCCTGTCACTAGAATAGAGCTCACTGTCCTGTTCTGCACCTGGTGCACCCAGTTAGAGGTGCACCGTGGCGCAGCCCAGTGCATTGGACCCTACATGTTATATAAGTCTTGGCGTTACTGTTAACCCATTTGATGGTTGCATCGACATTGCCGCGATTCAGACTTGTGACCAGGAGATAACTGCATTTTTTTAAAGCAAACGTTCAATTTACTGAGAAATCTAGCAATTAAAGAGCACAGAAGTTGTCGCTACATATTGTTGTGGCACAGACTACACACCCAACTGGAAGAAATCCAATAGTTGACTGAATGCCTAGTCTTAAATGACTGCCATAAAAGAGAACATGGGTGTGGTCATTAAAGTATTAGTTTGGGGCAGAGTGCAATGTAAATAAAGCCCACACACAAAGGCGTTGTCTTGTAGTTATTGTCAAACATTTGGAACACTTTTCCCATCCTACCTTCACCTGTAAACTAATCCTAAATAAAGTTGGTGCAAGTGGTGCTTTCTGTGCCTCTCATTACAAGTAGGGTGGTAACAACAATGTGGTAATCCTGCTCCTGAAGTTTCTGGCACCAAAGGGTTTACCTAGTAAAATGTCAGTGGAAGATAGGGGCAAGGGTAGGTCGCAGTCATGAGGCTATTCTATGTGAATTGTAATTTGGTGACAAACCCTTTTTCCAGTGAAATCGGAAATGTGTTTGTCTTATGCCTTATTTACCGATAAGACATTCATGCAAGAGACATTTTTACAGTTCTATTATGCATTAGCCCATCTTTAGCCGCAGATGCATAGGCTTGTACACATGTTTCAGCCTATTCTGCTTACGCCATGTGCTTTATATCATCAGATTTCTCCTACTCTACAGGACAAAAGGGGAAGTTATTGAAATTGATTTTTTTTTATCAAATCAATCAATGTGGAAGAGCACAACACACACAGATAAATCCATAAGTCTGCCTCGGAAAGATGAGTATCCTTTCAACAAATTCAATTTCCTGGATATTTGCCAATCACTTTATCATCTGATTAGTGGCAAAGCTTAGGAGTCACTGACAGTAAGTGATAAGACGCTGGCCATCTCTGAAACAACAAACTGTAGCTGAAATATGTATTTATTTACACAGAATGGCTAAACCAAGAAGTGAGACAGTCCAGATTTCATGGTCATTGAATTATCCGAGACAAGTGTGTCCAACATCGATCTGGGAATACTGTAGCCATGCCAAATTTTCCAGATAACCACTTACCAAGTAAATGATTCCCATGTATATTCATTGTATACAAATGTACCTCAAGCTGATATCCTGATCACGTGGAGTGGCTTTGGTCCTTAAAAACCAGCTTTGGACACCACAGATTTATGATTTATATACAATAAACAGTTTTTTGTTGGGGGTGGGTGCTAGAGTCAATGGGAATGAGAAGCCCCGGCCGCTGCAGGTAAGAGCGGTGGGGCCGGCTACGGGGGGGATTTCGAGAGATGACCATAAGGGAAAATTAAATTAATAATTAATTTTCCCTCGTGGTCGTCTCTCGAAATTCCCCCCAACCGGCCCCACCGCTCTTACCTGCAGCGGCTGCGGCTGGGAATGAGGCAGCTGTGACTTTCAGAGAAGACCAGACTGTGAAGCGGCTGAAAGGGAAAATGGCTGCAAGTGATTCAAGACGATAAAGGCCCTTGTGTTTTTTCTTTAAGTACAAATGTCTGCCAGCTTAGCTTCAGACGAGGATAAAAGCTCTTTGGAGATATCAGAACATGCCAAACAAGTGTGAAAATGCACAGTTTATCATATTGCAGTTCGTCTCTTAGGGATAGCTGGCTCAATGGCATAAATGTACGTCTGCGAAGGAAATTATTGAGGACCGGCAGGGCACGTAAACAAATTTGATCTAATGAAAAAATAATCTTGCTGCATAAATAACCCTTTGCGCTTGCCACTTAGCCGATTCCACATATGAATCATTGCCTAGTCATGAGTGAGACAGCACAGCGGAATCTGCAGCATAATCACCTTGCAAGGTGCCGAGCAACCACTTGGCACTGCCAATGCAAACTAAGCTGGGCAACTGGCAAGCACTAATTCACTTGGCAGCCAAAAGCGCTGGGTGAAGAGAGCGGACAGCAGCATCTACCGGGGTTTACATGGAAACAGAAATGTTGAATATTCAAGAACGTGAGTGTACAGCTGAAAATCTTTGATATGTTATTTTTAATGTTCAGGAAACACAAAATCAAGGAGTGTGAGTACTTCATTTGATTTTGCTAGTCACCTGGAAATGAGCCATGAATGGGCAATAGATTCAGAAAAGCACACTTAATAAATGCTCCCAGACTAAATGTTTTAGCGAAAATAGGGATCCTCTTTTGACCACAAATGTTGGATAGGCCATCACACCACAACCGCGAATTATAGGGTAAAGCAAAGCGCACACCTCTAACAATTTGCATAATGTTTACATGGAATGTTATACAAGTTGTCCGGATAGTAAATAATAAATCTAAGGTGATGCAGGAGACTTCCTTAGAAACTAGGTGAAATCTTATGCCAGCTAATCTAGAGTCAATGGAAATTGATTTACTCCAATTCTTGCCATCCAATTAAATAACCACTAGCTACAGATCACTTGAACATCATAGAATATGTTACGTAGGTATAAATATTTGCCTGGGTACCATTCTGGGAAGTATATTGTACGTTTTCTCAATGGCCCCTCTGACATGCTGAGGGATTATGAGCTGCATGGTTTCTTACAAAGGTTGCTGACGGTCTTTTGGAGTGTCATGCAACAGTTGTCATGGAAGCAGTGCCCATAACAGCTCCACATACTGCTATATTATTGGATCAGTGCAAACCGATTGAAAAACAAACACACAGGAGGGAGGGTATGCTGAAAAATCAAAACCCAAAGATTGAAATTTAAATCCCACATTGGGGGGAAGGGGAACCAAAACAACCAAGTAACAGGATCCATAATTGTAGCAGTACCAGCATCAGGAGAAGGAGGAAGAAAGATAAGTTGGGATGCCAATAAGAAAGGAAGAATTCTCCTAGGAACATCTGGACTCTCTTTAAGAAAGCACATGATTCAGTAGTTAATGGCCCAAAGCAAAAGGGAATTTGAACTATTCAGAGACTCGAAAAGTGTACAACCATGCCTCACTCATGGACAACACGTCGGACGAGATGTAGCCTGACGGCTACAGTTGCCGACTTTGGAACTGGGGAGCAAGATTCAATTCTTGGCCTTGGCTCAACTGCCTATGGCTCTGGGCAAGTCACTTCAAATCACTTCATATCCTTGTGCCTAACAAAGAAATACAAATGTGTAATGCACGCTTCTTTTATGGAGCTCTTTAATGACATCAGGCACTATAAAAAAAACTAAAAGTTAAACAAAATAATATGATCTACATCAAAAAATTCTTGGTAATAGAGTGAAATGTACACATGGCAGACGGAGTGATCTAGGTAAGAATTTGGAGTCTCAAGAGATTTCAGAGGAGACCTAGTTCCAAGAGGGCATGTGGTGGGAAAACTCCATAAACACTGCCATACCATCATCCGCTGGAGTAATGGACACAGAAAATAAATAAACAGAAGACATCAAAGGATGGAGGAGCTGTTAAAGGAAGTATCTAGTGAGAGTTGACTCCCAAAATGATCATTACGTGGAAGTCAGCAGACCAGCCATTCTACTCAGATAGTATTGACACAATTATTGGCAAAGAAACCAAAGACCACAGAGCTTGTAAATCTTGCTTTGTGTGCCAATGTTTTAAAGGAGACCAATGAGTGGCCACTGGCTGCATGAGCTATAGAACTAGTGCAAATTCCTCTCCGGGCTTTTCGCAAACCCATGAAGCTAACGTGATATATAATAACAAAATATATATCACAGAGTCAGATTCTCTCAAATTAACTGAGGCCTGAATGTGGTGATGGCAGCCTTTATGCCCCTCATAGGGATTGTCTCATGGGGAAAACCATGATATGCAAAATCGATACCCTGGTGGCGAAAGATCCCATGGTTAAGGCCCTAGTCAAAGATAGGAAACATATTGTCCTCAGAAAAGTTAATAAAACATGATGTTATAAATCACGAAATGCCCTAAGTAATATCATTTTATTTTGGCTCAACCTGAAGCAGTTGTGGACACATGTTTTTGATTGGTGTGGAGAGTAGAGGAGGGAATGTTCCAGAAGGTGAGGCATGGCCAGTAGGAACTGCTCAACTTTTGAAGTGGTGAGGCATAAATGGGTGCTGTAAACAGTGATGATGGTGAAGTGTGAAAGCAGTGTGGCTTAAATACCCGCCCCAAATTGCAACAAGCATGCAATGCAATGGTGATCAAGAGTCTCCTGCAGGGTTTGGGTGGATGGATTCTCTAAGAGGAAAGTTCATAAAAACATCAGGATATAGAGCATGTTGGAGAATTCAATTTTACCTAAATTGGATAAAATGCTGAAAGTTCTGATGGGGCACTACTGAATTATAAAAAAGCGTTCAGGGTGTGTCTATCAAGCCTGACAGTCCCCAGGGACGTTTGAGGTTCTCCTTCAGCCACAAAACTCTAAAAAAAACACGGTGGCAAAGAGGTGATTTTCAGTACAATAGTCGGAACAATTGGCAATAAAGCCAAAGGGTATGGAGGCAGTTTAGAAAATCGGGCCATGAAATTCCACATTTATTTTTAAATATATATATAGCATCTATCTTCATTTCAACATTCCACTTCCTTTAAGTTTATCCTTTCCAAACAGATTGTAGGTAACATTTTGTAGCTGATGATGGACTTGGAAAGAGCAGGGTGAAAAATTAAGAGCTACAAATGCACCCGAGCACTTACAATTAAATGAACATTGATCAACAATAAAATCAAGCAGTATTCCTAGATTCTTTTATTTTAGTCTCTCAGTAGGATCCACAAGGCTCTTGAAATCCATAAGCCCCCATCTCTTGACATCCACACAAGCCTCACAGTGGCACATTTGCCTCCGACTTCATCAGGGCTTACAAATATTTTGCTGGTAATCCAGCATCCACGTCAAATCTAGTCCTAATATCAATAATACTTAGGTATTTACTTTGCATGTGATGTAGGAAATTATAACCCAACAGAACCATATCATGAGAGTCCTCCATCCCAGCCACGTGCCTAAATTTGGTGCAAATTAGGCACCTGGCTGGGAGGGAGCACTTGCTCAAGAGCACAACTAATGCAAAAAAAAAACAAAGCAGACCTTTTACTGATCTACTAACTATTACCCTCTAATATTGGGTTCGTGCAAAACGCCTCTTGAGGGGTAGTAAGTGCTATATAAATACCATTTACAATATCAATATGTACAAGCATTGTGACATTTTCATTCAACAGGCAGTGTCAGTTCCTTTTCCATTTGAGTTTGCAGCACATTTGTAAAATAAATAAACATGATTTTCAATGAGATAGTACTGGACAAGGAAGCCAACACGTTGCTGTGCTTTTAGTTGATTAGTAGAAAGAATCACACCCAAAAGAGCAGAACACACCTTTTGTATTAGATACTTTCTATCAGCCAAGGCAAAAGTGGCCTTCCATGGCAGCATCCGCAGGCGCTGATACCAGGGAACCCGCTGTACCGTAAACCATGTAAGTAGTCAAGGCCTGCTCAGCTCTTAGGCTATCGGGAAATTAAACTAAATAGAGTCACTATTGGTGCTAACAATAGAAAATCTACATCAAACGGGAAATTTTGGTCATAATATTGAGGACACAATATTTATGTTATCAATATTCTGACACACAGTCCTCAGAAAAGACCACATTTATCCCACTCTCCAGACAACCTATATATAAATTCAATAGATAATGGCTTACTGAACTCACCTCACTCACGTTCCAAGATGGGTGTCCATCATTTTGGAATGGTAAAAAAAAAAAAGAAAATGGCAGCCATGTCATGAAGCATCCACACGCATGCATGGCGACATTGGAACCACTGTAGAATCATGATAAATATGTGTACATGTTTAATTATGTATGCATGCCTATGCATCATCAGGCTTTTTTGTTTGTTTTTGAAGGTGCTGAACTGTATTGGCAAAGCCAAAATATCTGCATTAACAAAGCCAAATAGTGAGACCCATTGGCTTTAGCAATGCTTGTTTAGCTTGCTTGTTATATGGAGGGCCCATTATCAGAGTAGACCGTCAGATCAAATAGAATTCAGAGCGAACGGGTCAGAATTGTAACTGGGTGATAAGGGAATGGTATGCATTTTCTTTCCTGTCTTGTAAAGCGCTGCCCTAGAACATTTTATTTTCCTTATTTTCCTTGCAACCGTAGCGCTTCTCATCTTCCCCTATGAATCTTGCTCATCGGGAGATCATTGAGAGCCTGGTCCTAACCGGGCCACTCCTCAGGAAGTGCAGTAACCCCACCAGTGATTGCCTACACGCGCTCTGTAAAAGTAAGCTCACCCTGGATTTACCAGAGAACAGGGAGGCAGGGATCTATCTCTCCATAAATCAGACAGCAAAGCAATTGAGCCAAAATTAGTATCCAGAAAGTGCAGTCACAGCAACTCCTAAACTGCAGAGGGATTACAGGCAGTGGCTTCGTGCTGCATGCAAGTCCGTTAAACAGCCATGACGGCTTATTATTAATATATTAAAACAAGGAGTTTAGTACCTGGTGGTAGAATAAACAAGCCCCAAAGCACTGAGCAGAGTGCGGGAAACAACAACACATTTTATAAAAGCTGTCAGGCTTAAGAAGCAGAACAGAAATACTAAAGCCACGAGGGCTTTGAACTAACGAGAAACAGAGAAGTGGGAAATAGGTTTTCCTGAAATCCATGTTGCTATGTTTTTCAGGCATGTCTAAAGATCACAGGTCAGTGATCATCGAAATGGTGGCACAACCAAGTTAAGCACCAGTTCAACACTGGCTGTAGGACTTTAGATACCTATTCTTAAATGTAAGTTTCATTCTTTCCTTTTTGCTTATTTATATTTATATCAGAAAATGATCTCAAAAGCAAAACACACTGCACGGAATGTCAACTAGCAAATGCGGACAATCCATCCAATGAGAAAAGCAAGAACACACTATAGAAGCTTTACAGAAATTTCATCACATCCTGTATAACCAGGAACTCACAGTACTAAATGAGAGCTGTATACCAGATTGGATAAATCATCTACAACAAGAATAGGGAGAGATTAAGGGAACAGAAACAGGAGGGGAAAGAAAGGGGAATCGAAAGGTTTATATGTGTCCTACCACCCTTTCAGTACATATATAAATTAGAGCATGTAACATGAGATCCAAAAATAATTCGTCATGAATGTTAATCAGGCTTCCAAAATTTTCTGGGCTTCTACATCTTCAACTATATTTTGAGAATATTCATGGAATGAGTTCCAAACAGCCTGAAATTGTAAAAATGTAATGAAAGATAAACTTTCATTTCTCTCCAGCTTGAGAACAACTGCTTAAATACTTCCATTATCCTTCCTCTGTTCTAAAATAACGTTAAGATCGAACTGGCAAGAAAATGTCATATAACTTCACAGAGTTCTAAAACATGGAATTAAACAAACAAAGTTTTGATTTGGTTATGTTAGCAGCATTAGATGTTTGACTGTCGTTGTCCGCATATCTCGACATCAAAAATGTTCAAAATGGTCGTTCAATTCCTACTTCTAAACATTCTTAACATTTGCTTAACTAACAACATCATGATGTACCCACTTTATGTTATATAAGCCCATGGCACTGGTGTCTGTCAATTGATAAATTAGGATCCCGAATATATTGAGCAGTATCGAAGTCTCCTTTATTCCAAAGGGGAGAAAGAAATGCCTTAATCTATCTTTAAACACCTTGGAATCAGGCAAATTGCTGATGACGTGTGTCTTTGACCCGCCTCCCATGTTTCCTTTGTACATGTTGATGTTGGAAAGTTCATTAATTTTGCATGTAATCACTGAAGGCAATTTTCCAAAAATACAAAACTGAAAAAAATGTATTGCTGTTCACTCAATCTAACACACTTTTATATATATGAATCATTCAACTAAATAAGCTTTATTCGGTTTTTAAAAAAAAACCCATAAAAGCACATAGTTAAAAAATTACATATTTAAAATGTCATGCCAAGTTAGTATCAAAATAAAATATATAAAATCATCTTTAATAAAAAAAGACGCATCACATTGCACAGAGGTACATAAAATTCCACTTGTGTCGCAATCATTCAATCTAACTGCATACCTAATTTCTTATGTGTCAAATAGCATACCATAAAAAATTTCACACAACAAGACAAATTTCCAAAGTGTACAACTGTTGTAAAAAATCCATAGCTGGTCTGCATTGTTTAAAATTGTGCTTTTGTAGCAAAGGTATTAACAGTTGTTTTTAGGATTCCACATAAAATGTACAAAAAAAAAAAATAAAGTGCAGTGTGGATTGTACTGAAACTCCATCATACGAGCACCTATCGAGTGTTAGGGACCAGTTATTCTTTCTAGGAAAAGTCATAAGATGGTGAATTATGCAACATCTGAAGCTAGCTAGTACAAATCTATATTGTGTGTTGTACTTATGCTCCAGATAAAATTGAATGCCCGTTTTGTTTAACAATATTTCATGAAATAAAACACTTGGCTTGCCACATTTCTTATCATATCATTCCTTCTCTACCAAATTCATGGATGTGAGCTTTATTTCTGCCTTAGTTACTCCTTGAATGGAAGAGGGATCATTAAAGAATTCGGGTTTACCCAATCTAATACAGAAAGTCTTCGTATATTTAAGCGGGGATTTTTATCAACATGCTCCAGCAACAAACAATCAGACATTTTCTTCCTATTTAAGCCAGTTTCCAGTTGTGTCCATATCCTCTACCAAAGCAAAAAAGCATTTGCAAAGCAATAGGTCTCGCATTTCTGAAAGTTAGAGCTATTGGTGTTTTAAATGAGAATGTTTTTTTACTCGCAGGTGTGTAAGCAAAAAAATGTAAGGGTCAGCATATGTAGCATGATGAAGCAAGAAGCAGCAACCTAAAATGGGTTTTAAGACATATGTACATGGGGCACCATGGCAGAAAGGTTGCGTAAGAGGGAGCGAGGCAGCAACTCTGAAACTTGGGTAACATGAAAGTGCAAGTATGTGAAAGACACCTCCAGGAAGGAAAAGGCACTTATTAAGTCTAAAACAAAACACTGGGACACGAGTGTGATACAGAATTCCATATACGTTAAGCATAGTAAACATTTTTTTTTACATTAGTTAGAAATGTACTTACAGTAGAGGAGGTGGGTGCTTGAGATTCCAGTAATAAGCGGGAGTGCTAGCTTCACATTGCAGAAGAAAAGCAAGGCTCATGGGCGGTATTATTAAAGTGAAAGTAAGAATTAACAAAATAGTCTTGACAAAGCTGATTTTGGAGAGCTGCACAGAAGAAAACAAAAATATGGCCACCATTTTAAAGTTCAAGCACGGTGTAGCGGACTGATTGATCCGCACTGCTCGCTGTTTCTGTTATTACCCAAGACACGGGCAGGAGAACAACCTCTTTATTTAAAAGTATATCCTGTACTGCCATTTTATTTCTCAAGCGCGTTTAGTACTCTCTGCTGCACAGGGGTTCCCAGGGACCTTGTCCTCACAAACAAAACAAAGTGGGCTGCTGCAGCTTCAACAAGAAGACATGCCATTCCCTAAATGGAATAAAAGTAGCAATGCACTGCCCTGGGTCTTGGCGGTGCAGAAATGGAACGGAGCCCATGCTTCACCACAAACTAATCTTTTATAGTAAGGGCCGGGCAGCGCGTGTGTACATGGTACAATTTTGTCATTCCTTTAATGGAACGAAAGTAGCAATGCACTGCCCTGGGTCTTGGCGATGCACAAATGGAACAGAGCCAATGCTTCACCACAAACTAATCATTTATAGTAAGGGCCGGGTAGCGCTTGTGTACATGGTACAATTTTGTATGGTGTGTGCTCCCCTTAACTCCATTGTCCCATGCGCTGACGGCCACCATTGTTGTTTATTAGGAGCGGTGTGCCGGGCTGCTTAAAAATAAATTAGACTAATGAAAAATTAGAGTTGTGCGAGCCGTGTGGCTGCCATTGTTGAGTATTAAAGGTGGCGTGCGGTGCTATTTTAGAAAATGAGAATATTGAGAAAAATAGAGTTGGGTGATCCACCCAGAAGAAATGAAAGGCCCTGCCACCATTGTTGCGATTTCGAGTGGTGTGCAGCGCTGTTTAAAAGAAAACATTGAATGATGAAAAAATAGAAGTGTGTGAGCCGCGCGGCCGCCATTGTTTAAGATTAAGGGTGTTGTGCCGAAGCCAAGAAAAAATTAAGCATACGGGTGTGGTGCTAATAAATAAAGGCGCACAGAGAGCGCTGCTCGAAAACAGCTGAGTGCCAGCACTGCTTGAGGACACAGAAGTGTTAAAATAATATGCAGCGTAAGAGCCCATGTAACAGGGCCAGTCCGTATCAGAGGTTGCAAAATGTGAACCAATGAAAAGCCGAAGGACAGTAAGAGGAGCCAATACAAAAGATGGGAGGGGCTTAGAAAAGATGGGAGGGGCTTCAAGCCCATATCCTGAACACAGCATGTCTCGAAGAGACAGCGCTGCCTAGGCGAGATCTAAAAAGGCTGAATCCTAATGAGGTCTACTATAAAAGGAAGACCTAACTCCTTATTGCATACTGCGATACTGAAAGAAACTTTCTCAAGCAGGCGTTTTCTAGTAACTGGTGTTTTTCTATGCTGGCATGACCCTATACACCCTCTCCACATGTGGCCATAAGGACATACTTCGCACTGTATATAGTGCATAGCTCCTTCATCAGGCTCCAGCCCAGTTTTGCCGCAAAGATTTAATAGCAGAAATTGCCTTGTTCAACTGCAGTGTTCTAGTTGTAACTAACTGTGTCCATGTGCACCGAACATAGAAAAGAAGAGCCAGGTAAGAAATTGAAGGTGTCTAAATAAGTCTGGTCTCCCCCTACTCTAAACTTTTTTTTTTTTTATTACCTACATTCGAACCACAATTCATGATCAATGATTTTGATAAATTTACCCTTAAATCCAAATTGAACATATATTTAACAAAGGCATCAATTGCTTGTTGCAGACACCTGGGGGTTCATCCCATAGCACTGGGTCATCAGCATACTAAAATACAGGCAGAGGTTGGTGCCCTATCTGGGGAGTGTCTTTTCTTTGTTCTTCCAATTTGCAGCTCAGCTTATTAATCCAGAGGGTAAAAAGAAAAGGCGCCAGGATGCATCCCTGACACACTCATCTGCCAATACCAAAGCCTTGTGTACATTCTCCATGAAGGCCATACCTCACTATAGCCCTTGCTCCTGTATAAATATCTACGAGAAAATTGACAATCGGGATCTCTATTCCCATTTCCAGCATCAAATTCTATAGTTTTCTATGGTTTACACAGTCAAACGCGCTAGAAAGGTCCATTAACACCATATAGATCGGACCTTTTTTAGCCAGTGTATATTTGCCAATAAAAAGATTCAAAGTAAGGAACTGTTTGACTGTTCCCACCCCTTTCTAAAACCTGAGTCTCTGAAAGAAACTCATTCTCCTCAGCCCAGTTCTGCAGTCTGGTGAGTAGTATTCTGCCTGCCACCTTGAGTAACAATTCCAAGTGAGAGATCAGCTGATAGCATTTAGAGTCAGCACAATCTCCTTTCTTATAGATAGGCACAATTATAGACGTAGACCAGGTCTTCAAAGCCCCGGGCCTACAAATAGCTCGTAAGGCATTGGTCAGTAATGAGACCGATATGGCAACATTAGTTTTAACCCCATTTGGTCCTGGGCCCTTCCCTCTATGAGTATCATTGATGGCTGCAAGTGTTTCTGCTAATGAGAAAAAAAGAGATACCTTTCCTCGATCATTCTCAGTAATCACACACTGTTCAAGATCCCAGTCAGTCACATATATCTGTTCCCGAGAAAAGTTGAAAAATGGGTGACTCAGTCATCTGACAAAGTGGCCAACTCCATTATGGGGGCAGTCGACTCACAAAAGTAAGGATTGTTAACAAGTTGCCAGAAGGCACCACTGCCCTTAAGGCTACTAGCCGCAATTAATGCTAACCATAACTCATCTTTTATTTCTTGCTGATTACAAGAGCTGCCTTATGAGCTCATGTACAAGCAGCCACTTGGTTGAAGTCTCTGGTGGACCTATTTAGTGCCACCTTCAGAGAGTTTAGATCCTTGAACAGTTACATTCAGCCTCTAGATTTAATACTGGAATGTGAGGGACTCCTCATCAACCGCTCTGTAACGTTACTAGCCATACTCAGACAGGCATTCTTGATAACCTCATCCTCAGCATTCTCATCAAGGCAAGTATTTACTAAGGTGAGGTTATCACATACATAGTTTATAAGAAAATATTCTGGTTGTTTCTGCTGCATTTTAAACTTAATGCATTCACTTTGGCAATTTTTAGATTCCGCGTACATTCAACTCCTCTTCCTTTCACCTCGATGTTTGGGCAACTAATTTCTGCACTCTGAGCACTATAGTCCCTAAGCCAGTTAGAATGTCTTAAAGTTACAGACCAAAGAGCCAAGATTATTTGTTACTAATATAAAATCTATCGTTGTACTCACCTCTCTGCCCATGAATATATACTCAAAAGGGATGGACACTGACCTAATTTAGCCCTTCCAAGTACAGCGCATTAGGCGTTAGACTAACGCATTTCATTGTCAAGCATAATAGGCATAGGGCCTCTGCTGTCAAGCCGTTAGCGCTGCTATACTGGCTAAACTAAGCTGGAGTGGCTGGCAGCGCTGCTCATGGCACTGGGCTTGGGGGAATGGCTGAGCTAGAAGCTGCTAACTCTGGTTGCTAGTGCTACAATGTATCAATAGAAACGTTTAAGATTCCCTCCACGGCGCGGCACTACGTTCTGACTAAAGTAATAGGCGCCGTATGACATTACGTCCTGCTGACTGCAGTAAAGATTTTGGGAGGCTGCCCTAGGCTGCATCATAGCAGTGCTGCTAGCACCGCCGTTGGCGGTAAATTAAATCAATCATGACCCCCTCGACTGCCGGACCCAAACCCATTGGACCACGGCGCATGTGGAGTCCACTGTGCAGCAGTGGTGCCTGCTGCTGAGCCTGAGTGAGTCTGATGTTGGGTGTGAGAGTGACTGTTCCAGAGGCCAGGGGTCTGAGGAGACGAGTGAGCAGCTGGCCCGTAAACCGAATTGCTGTGGCAAGCCTCGCAAGTAAGTGACAGTCAGTGTCTCTGTGAGACTCAGTGCCAGCCGAGTGTTAATCAATAAATTTGCTTTTTAGAGGCAGCGCAATCCCACTACAAAGCAAATTTGTGGATTAACACTGGCTGGTACTGAGTCTCACAGTTCATGTGAAACAGAAAATGAGACTCCAATCCAGAGAGGTTCTTGTGATCTTTCCATATATCGTCTTTTTGGAATGCTTTCCCGTTAATGCTTTGCAGCTACACACAAGCATTCATGCATATCCAAATAAAAAGCAAACTCATTATTTCACTTGCTCTGTTCTCAACTTGTTTGTAAAGAACAAAACTTTTAAAGCTTCTAATTGAATCAGAATACAAAGAAAGTGACACGTTTCTAGGATGAAAAGCAAGGTAAATCCAACTGACCATACGCCAAAACATATTTCGAATGATCATAGTTTTTAACTATTTGTTTCAAAAATGCGATATTTTTGGTAAAAAGAAATACTTAAAAGCATTTATTTCAAGGTAAAATCTTTCGGTCCTAATGCTTTCGATATGTGGTTTTCAATTGTTGTATTTTACTTTGGCTCCATACGACTGCACTCTGTTCCCCCTGGGGAAACAGCCATAACATTGCATGCCTTACATCGCATGCCTTTACAACGCGGTCATTACAACGACTGCATTGTTACAACGCAAACCATTACATCGCAAGTCGTTTCAACGACTTGCTGTAGGGGGCGCACTGGTGTTGGATTTACAATCCAGCACCTTCCCTGCTGTTGCACAAACTGGAGTAGGAATAGTAAATTATACTATTCCTAAATCCAGCGCTCTTCTACAGCAAGTCGTTGAAACGACTTGCGATGTAATAGTTTGCGTTGTAACAATGCGGTCGTTGTAACGACCGCGTTGTAAAGGCATGTGATGTAAGGCATGCGATGTAAAGGTATGTATTGTTCCCCCTGTAGGGGTCGCTCTGCAGAGTACAGGAAAGGCCAGGCTGTCTCTTCTGTAGCAACAAATATACAGTACACAAACCCTCCTTATGAGGTGACATTTGTGTCAGAAGGTGGCTTTGAGTGTCACATGGTACGGGAGGGGGATGCACTGTTTGTGATGGTTTGTTCTGGGGCTTCTCAGCACAGTTTGATCAGTTCATGCAGATGGAAGATAAGGCACGTGGTTCTGCTTAAGTCCACCCATAGGAGATCTATCCTGTTTTTGTGGGAGGTGTGGTTGACGGGGCGTTATGGAAGATGAGGCTCATTTGCATACAATACGGCCTCTCACATCCTGTTTTGTACAGTAAGGCCCCAAAGTGCCTTTGCATTTCTGATGCTTTGTTGCAGTTTTAAGATCTTAGAGTTTTCCGTTGCTTAAATGGGTGTAATTTATGATATTTATAGGTTTTCCTCATCTTCATCGCTTGAGTTTGCTAGCAAGAAAGTGTCACTCATAGTTATTGAAATGTCACTCGTAATTACACTGAAATTATGAAAATGTCACACATAACAATCTGAAACCTTGGCTGATATGCTCATTGGTAAATATCAGATTATATTTGAACAGTAAATTATTCCTCATTCCTCTAAATCCGTCATAACAAAAATGTGTTACACCTTGAACTGTATTATCAACATAACCACAGATTTCTCTTGCAGGAAATGGGCAGAGATGTATATTAAAGTCACCTCCCCATATCACATAGTTTTCTAGTCCTCCAGAAGTTCTCACTCAAATTAGCTTTCTCTGTGCTGAAGGCATTGTTATGAAGATTAAGTATATGGAAATATACCTTCCTCAACATTTTGAGGTTAGTAACCTGATAATAAGGAGAATTCAAATACATGAATCTGTTATCATAGTTTTTCTTTGAAATGAATGGAATGGATGTAAGAATGCGTTCGCGATATGGTATGGGTTATTGAATTTTCTTTTTGTATTATTGTTTTTATATGTAAATAAATCTATTTTTTATTGAATTCCATGCCATGCTTTATGGATTTTAATCTAAAAACAAATGTGATTGGTAACAAGAATTATTAGCCATCAACTTGAATTCCTTCTTAAGAGATGCAATGGGATTACATTTTTATCATCTGTTGGCTCAGTGACAAAACACCTCTTTTAACTAATTGATTCAACTTAATAGCAGCAAAGTCTCTGAATGCATTATTTTATTGTATACTGACCAGGGATGTAATGCAGCCCCTTGAACACAACGCAGTGCAGTGGGGACCCCAACCCTTCAGGGGGTCCCTGACCCATATTGGGGCCCCAATTTAGTCCTAGGTCAGTGAATATCTCGGAGATATGTGAAACCAGGGGGCCACTCCTCACATTCTGCAGGCAAGCCCCATAATTGTTTGTCAAGTCACTGATATTGACGAAATGCATTCTATATTTCTAGGTCTAACAAAAATATTATTCCTCTTAGAGGTAACTGATTTAACATGAATGGAAACTAATCTTTTCAAATACTGAGATTTGAAGTTATCAGGAAAAAACATTTTATTGAATGTATTGTATATATACTTTCCTTCACTTAATTTCAAATGTAAGTAAACAAATTAATTATGAGTTAATTAGGTAAACTGGATCGGTGGTAGATGCCCTACATAGAAGGACCCCATATCTATCCTTATCTCTTAAAGCGGTTCAAAAACTAAAGCTAAACATTTTATAACTACAGTTCCATGGATTGTCATGGTTTGAATATATCTTCAACCCTGTCAAATGAATGAATGAGTTGGTGAGTGAGTGAGTGATGAAGCAAAGAAATATCGTAACATGTACTTTACAGAAAACCACTTCTCAAAGTTTATTACAATTGCTAACTGACCATTATGTCAGAATTTGAATACGTTGTTTTTCACTTGAGTGTAAGATGCGTAGTGTTCTCTTTCATCTGAAGAACACTTGGGGGAAGGGTGCTTTGGCAAATGCGCTGTATCCGCAAGTTTGCAGGTTCACAACACAGAATGCTTGAACAGTTAGTTGATCCTATGGAGTTGAGCTCTATGATCACTCCAAATTAAACAATCTGTTTCGTTCTGAGAATGGGCTTTTGAAATATTCGCTCTTTGAATTTCTTCAACTTCATCTCTGCTGCTTTATAAAGAATTGACTGTGTGTAATGTTATTAATTCAGCACAACTCAGACCATTACTCGCTGGGATCAGGCTCTGTACTAATCCAGATGGCTTTGTTTCATAGGGACACATTGTGGGACTTTCTTTTAATATACAGAAAAAGGTCCCTTATCCTGCTTACCATATTAAGAGTTTATTCTTCAGTCTATATTCGCCTGAATTATGGTTGGCCCTTGATTCTATCCAGTCACCAAATGGTAATGTTGTTGAGCAAAAAGCTTATTTGTAGGCACAGAATGTCAGATCGGATTGAATTCTGTCCACTAACAGAGGCCAGCATTATTTATCAACTAAAAGCATCAGGGGTTTAACACCATATTTCCAAGTTATGTATACTCAGAGATCCCTATAATGAAGGTTTAAGCTGAGGATTCTCTTCTTGGTGAGGAAGCCAGGAAATGGAACAACTGCCAACACCTTTTTGGTCCCTGCGTATGTGATGATGTCATTTGTGAAACCATCATTTAATATGACTTATTATGGCTGTTATATTATTACCCAAGAGAAATATGGATAATTCTTATATTCAAGCAGCACAAAATTAGATTAGTATCTAAAGCATTTACATTGTGGCAGTTAACTCAGGTACCATTATTTGTTTCTGCTGTCAATTCTATAAAACAAGCTTGACCTATTTACACTGAAGTATTGATGATTTTGGTAGTAACATTTTTAAGTTTCTAGTTAAAAGATAATTGACAGGCTATAATTAAGCACTTTATTCTGTGTTCATGTTTTTGATGATGTTTCCTTCCTAGGAAATGGGTTTTATAATCATTGTCTTTTAATTGGCTTTAATCAAACATTTGTAGTCTGATTTCATGTAATGGAATTGTGTATGTTTTTATGGATTTTGTAAATCCAAATAAGCAATTGTTGTTGTTGTGTATGCTCTTTGTAGATAATACTACAATAAAATAATTTTACGTTATAATTTAGCACAGCACTGTTCTGTACAAAGGATAGAATGTGTTTAGGTAGATATATTGGGTGCAACTTACCAATAGGGCCAATTTCCTTGATTAAGAATACATCAGTGTGCATCTAGAAAATTAAATTTTTTATCAAGTTTTGTGATTCTAGTCTTAAAGAGAAAGTCACGGAGGGACAGAAGAGGGGAAAGGTGGCTAATGATCAAGAGTGCCCATATCAACAATTTTCATCTCTCTGTGATGTAGTTTAACTGCCTGTTGAGCATCCAAAATTGCCTAAACCTGACAAATTAATTCTCCACTGAGCATCACCCTGTATGACTGAAAGGTGAGTATGACTTTGGGGCTTGGGTACAGAAGGGGCTACTTTACATAAGGAAAAGAAGAAATCAATGGATGAGGTGCGAAGGAAACCACACATGAAAGCTGAACCAGTGGAAAGGAAAGTTGAAGTTGTGATTTACATTTGAGACTTCAGTAAAGTCATAAGCATCGTGATTAAATGCAATTGGTTAATTATGAAGCACAATAATTTAAAAAGCATCAAACTGCTCACTATGTTAAGAGCTCTGGCCTACTCCAATCAGGTGTAGGCCACTTTTGCCATGTTTTAGGGAGAGAGCGTAAGCACTATACCACTGGCTAGCAGGGAAAAAGTGCACAGAGTCCTAAATGCCAACAAAAACGAGTTCAGCAAAGGAAGACAATAATCTGGGGTGATCCTGAAGAAAGGGTTGGGTCCAAGACTACGTTTTCCAAACCTGCAAAAGAACAACCTGCATTTGTGAGGAGACTTTAAAATAATGAGGCTGATTTATGTTGATGACTACAAAGCAGATACTGGTGCATTTTCTCAAGCAAATGTGGTTCAAATGAAACAGTTTAATCTTTTGTTGTAAATATAAATCTAACTGCATATTACAGAGTTTGAAAAATAAAGAGATCTTTGTAAAATCGGGAAAAGGGAAATATTCATTTTTGTGTGTTGCATTCATTCTGATTACATTATAGAATGCATGAAAAAGAAACATATCTTTCTTAAAAACACAAGTCAAGAATTTCTGCTTGTAACATCAATTTCAATGGGCCTATTTACAAATACAGGTTAGCTCAGGTAAATTACTTAGGTAAATATCCTCATGTGTAGGCTTGAACCTACACCAAGGTGTAACTCTCCTCTTGATGGAATTCACTATTTCCATACAGAGATCTCTGCTTATAGGTACATTCTAGTCTCCACCCCCTGTATTACTATTAGGATCTTTCCAGCTGTTTATGGAGCTCTATTCGCTAGGGCAGAGATCTTCCTACTGAAAGTAACAAGTAATTTTTTTTTAATATGTATTTTAAATGGAAAAAAGATTAATTATTTCTTAATTAAAGCATGTTAAACACATTTTCCTATCTTCTATTCACCTAGGACTGCCACAATAATAAGAGACAACGCATTTGCACCATAACTTAGCATTTGTTACATTTTAACTTAATACATTTTTTTTTATTTAAATGATTTTCTAAATTAAATTAAAATAAATGAAATGTTAATTCGTCAACCCCTTCCTCTTAAAGTATCATTTGTGTTGAATGTGTCACAATCTTACTTCCAAGTTACATATTATTTTATTTGTGGTTTAAATCTTTTTAAAAGTAAGTTAGCATTTACAATATATTCTATTAAAATGTTATATCAACATACATATTATAATATTCTATTAAAATTAACATTTATAAATCATTAATTTGTAAAACGTCCTATTTCTTAATAATAACATTCAAAATAATTCAAATACAGCAAAATCCAAATGTTATTTATTTTATTATATTGGTTTTATATGTTTCCTTATGTGTTAGTGTTTTTGTCTGCCTCCATTGATATTTGTGAGAGCGTGTTGCAGTACCAGTGGCTAGCTATGTGTGGTGTTTGGTTTACTCCAAGTCTGGGCTGGTGTACATTTAAGCCAGTTTTATCCACTACTGCAGTAGATGTAAATGTGTATTTTTCAAATTGCAATTGTCTTCCTCTTGTGTGAGTTTGTGTTTCGTATTAGCATGTACCTCCCTAAACACCTGCTTTAATTTCTGCTCTTAACTGCACCCATTTATAAGTTATTCCCATTTTTCAACCACTCACCTTGTCCCTCCCACTTTCATTTTTAAATCTTATACTTATGTGTGTGAAGATCTCCGCCACTGGGGCAGAGAACTCCATATGGAAAACATAGGAGAGGTGGAGATCTCCATCCCAAGGTTTATTAATTCTATTTTGGAGTATGTAAAAATTGTACTATTTTATATACTCTAAAATTGCTTTTGTGAACAGGCTCCTAAGTATGGTACAGGAAAATGAAAGTTTAGTATAAAGAGGAAAAAAACATTAATGTATTTTGATTTCAGCTGTCTTTGAAAGGAACAACAATAGAAGTGAAGATGATTAAATGGCTTATTGTGGACATCCTTCACAGCTGTAGAAAGTGGGATGTTTGGGTCTGTCAAGAGTTCAGCATCTTCAGGGGCTGGCTTGAGATTCACATATGGCACAGGTGAAGTGCGGAGAGGAGATGAATTATGTCTGCCCCTAAGATTTTTGACTAAATCAAATGAATTCTCAAAAAGAGAATGACGATCTCTGGTAATTCCAAATAGAATTAACTTTTTTGTACAACTGCAGAAAAAACCATGCCTAATTTTGAGATCTTTTGGGTTTTTGCTCCATGATAGAAAGCAATGCTTCACCGCTCAGGCATTCATCCTAGGTGCGGGAGGCTTCACAGTCTGCAACCGCTGAATGGAAACTCTCCAATGCCCTCATTGCAAGTGCCATGGCAAATCCAATGACTGAAGATTCTGCACCGGACACTGGATTTGAAGCAATGCGAAATTAATGTACTTTTTGTTTCTTTCCCTGCACAAATTCCTTTGTGTACTGCCTAACCTTTTCGCAGCCTATCCCTCAATGCAACCCCTGATACTTAAAATCTGACAGTAATGTCACTCTGGGGTAGAACGCCTAGGGACGTTATCTCACATACCCTCAGGTAAATTTGCCACAAGGTAATTCCACAGAGTGTGTAATGAGTCCAAGAATTTTGGCCATTGCTTAATTTGTAGTAGAATGAGTTCTGGTGCGCAAAGCTCTGCTCAGAAACCAGCAGCTGGTGATTTTTAATGTTGGCATAGCTTCAAACCGTCCTCGTGGCTCTTCCATCCACTATCAGATACTCCCTGCCCCTTTATCTCAATCATGCAGGTTCCTGATTTTTTTCTATGTTGTGATTTTTCCATCTTTCTCTTCCTAATTCTTTCCCCTGTATGTGTTTTTCGCTCTCTTGCTCACGGTAAATGTCTGAGGAGGAAAAATAAGTTCTGGTCCCCCAAAATGGGTGCCGGTGGGCCCCACCGGCAACCACTGGTTCAAATTAAGCACTGCGTTTAGCTCAAGAATATAAAGCATATATCAAACCATATTTCTGTAATATCAATGGCAGCTACATTTTAATGCTGTGGAATAAGTTTTCCAATCCGAAAAAACGTGAACATTTATAAAATATGTTTTATTCTAGCCACCTCCCATCCTTTTTTACCCTAGCGGCTATGAGGCAGGCAATAAGTCCATTTCCAAAATTGATTAGGATCTTCCCCATACATTCATTGTATCTCCTCATTAGTATAGCAGTTATAGTCTTTCCTCATTCCAAGTTCATCGTAGCCGTTTTCCCATTATTGTTACTGTTATGTCTTCATTTATGATGTTATTACATTGCTTTATAAACCACAGTAGGAGTTCCATTACTTTTAGAAATTCAAATGCAATATTCATAATGGTATTCGTTGTGTACAATCATTTTTGAGCATTTTAGTCTCCCATTAAAAAGACTTAAACGTGATAAATTGGGGTTGACAATCCACAAAGTAGCATATGCCTGCAGGCTCCAGACCATCAGGAATGCCCGTGTGCATATCGTGATGAATTTAAACATGATACTGAATTAAGTTCTAAAAATTAGATTTTTCAATGAAATATCAACTTTATTGAAATCCAATTTGGGGTTTGCACTTTCCAAAATGGTGCTGCTTTATGACATAATATATTATTCCTTAGTTATTGTTTACTGTGCAAAGTTTTCATTACATTTTCACGTTGTATATATTGCACTCTGAAAATGACGGGTGAAATTGTGACAAAGGCATGGCAAATGCCGAAACGTGTTGATGTTTTTCTCTGCTGTGGAAAGAATAAAACATTTGTAACCAAACTGCCTCGGAGTGCCGTGATCGTCTTCTGTACCAGTGAAGGGGCGGAATATTACACGATGTGGTGTGATGGCATAATTTCGAGCATTTCCCCCCAAAAAAAGCATAACGCAAAATGCTGGATGTTACGTGAGATTATGCCGGCGTAATGAGAATTTCTCCCAGGCCTAGTGCTAACAATGCCCTTAGTACAGATTGATTAAAGGACACTTAGGCCCGGACTGGGAACACAAACCAGTCCTGGCAATTCAGCTGGACCGGTGCTGGGGGGGGGGGCTAGTGAGAAGCACTGCTGCCGGCCACTTTAGCACCGCTGCTGCTTTTGTTACAGGGGACCGATATTGCAGCACTGCTGCATAACCGGCCCCTAGTAATAAAACCAGCCCCCACTGCTCAAAACCCGGCCCCCACCCTTCCGGAGCACCAGGAAAACTACGGCCAGTCCGGCCCTGAGGACGCTTGTGCGACTATTTAAATATAATGAAAATTTGTGCTGGTGTTAAAAAGCCCAGCACATTAGGTCAGCATATTGTACTCCTGATTGTGTAAGTGACAAAAGTGGCTTTTTACAAATGTAAATTCAACACAGCAGTGGCGGCTCCACCGCTAAGGCAGAGGAGCGTCGCCCCACTGCTGCAAAGCAGTGAAAGAAAGAACAAATACAATGATAACAAATCGAGGTTATTATCATTGTATTTGTTCCTGCTGCGCAGCTTTGCGGGGTGGGCGGGGCTGTCTGCTCTCAGAGCAGGGGAGGAGTAGATTGCCCACTCCAAGTGCGCAATGACTGTTTGGCCGGCCCTCTGCGGCCGTCCAAAACAGTCACGCACACTTCGCATGTTCTCTCCATGCAGGCTGCATTACAGCCTGCGTGGAGAACATGCCCATGCCCCCATTCCCTGGCTGAGCGCTGATCCACGGCGCTCAGACCAACGCAGCATTGCAGCGTTGCGATTGGCTTAGGGCAGGGAGCCTAGCTGCTTCCTGTTCAGGCCCCGGAGAGGAGAGACTGAGACGACGTGCGGGAGAGCGACGGGAAGGTAGGTTTTATTTTTACTTTATCACCCGCCCCGCCACTCATAATCCGTGCCGGCAGCTACTGCAACACGGGCCAGAATGGCATGGTATACTTTTCTATTTTGGATTGTGGATGAGGCAGAATACCAACTGTGTTTTGGATTCTGTGGTAATAATGCATCCGGACTGTTGATCACTGACAACCCAGGCGTTTTGCTAATCCCCTGGGTCAGACCCGCTCTCCACATCGACCTATCATTCCTCACACCACCCCGGGGGCTGGAGCTAACTAAGGGTATCAAGCCTCATGACAAATTGTTTGCAGGGATACAGACTCAGAATGCACACTGGTATTGCTGAACTTCACCAACATCAAGAAAGCCTCCGTCATCTGTGTCTGGGCACTGCTATTGTGAAAACCTCTACTCAAAAAGACAACTGTACAGTCAATTAACCCTTCATATTATCCAGGCAGTCTAAAATCTTCTTTTCTCAAGTATGAACTTCTAAACGGAAGCTGGCCATCAATTTCAAAAGTGTGTACTTCATGACTGATAACACAACTTCCATCTTGTCTCAACAGCTATCAGAGAAAAATTATTTTTACCATACGTATAATTCCTATTTTTATTTGGTCTTTCTTCAGTGTATGATTCTATGGATCATGAAATACTACAATCACAGTTCCTAAGAGGCTCAGCAAAATCCAGCGTTATAAAATGCCATGTGTAGCAGTGCTCAATTTGTAAAAGAATGAGTGCGGTGTCCAAAGCTCTGCTCTGGCTGTACTATTGAAAATCGGCACGCCGAATACCAAGGCTGGGCAGTGTTGAATTCAACTCAGACTTCTTTAATCCGCTACCAGACCATGCTGCCCCTTTATCTTACTTTTGCTGGTTCCTGCTTTCTCCTTTTGTGCCCAGTTTTCTGTCCTTCTCTTCTATCTTCTTTCCCGTTTGTGTGTTTTTCTCTCTCACACGTGGTCAATGTAAGATGAGGAAAGATAAGTGCCGGACCCCAATAATGAGTGACGGTGGGTCCTACAAGTAGCCACAAGCTCAAATTAAGCACTGATGTGTGGTTTCCCAAGTATCAGCAGTCTCACTACTGATATTCATAGGATCAAAACAACGCTCTACCTCAATTTGCAGAAAAACTTCAACATCAGCTCCAAGTATTTGCTGAACACACTCAGCTAAGGCTGAAACCCAGTATGGGCAATAGAAATCAAGCAAACATCAAAGACTGCCTGAAAAACACACAGCCAGTGGCAGCTCCTCTGCAATGGCAGGGGAGCATCGCCCCAATGGCTCAGAGCCAACAGCTGAAAAATAAAACAATATTTTATTATAGTTTTCAGCTGTGCCAGGCGATGGAGGGAGGAGGAACGAAGTGGTGTGTGCACTTCTAAGTGCGCATGTCTGTTTGGCCTGCTGTCTTAGGCCGGCCAAACAGATGTGTAGTTAGGTTTCTCCAACCCAGCTGTATTGCACAGCCGGAGAAACAGCACAGACTTCCTGTGCCTAAGTGAGCATTAAACCAGCCCGCTCAGACCAATCCTTGCGCTGCTCTCATTCTATTGATAATAGCATGACAGCAGCGCAGGGATTGCACGGAGTCTCTGATGCTGTCCCAGTGTCTGCTGGGACCAGGAAGCAGCAGAAAACCGAGGCGCGAGGCGGCTGGCAGCTTAAGGTAAGTAATTTTTTTTATTATTACCCCAGCGCTCCCCCCTTCCGTGAACCACCACTTTTGTTTATGTTGTCCACCGCTGCATGCAGCACACCAGTCCTCACAAAGATAGTGTTTTTCTGGTCCTCTCAGGGTCTACCAACACTACGAGGACTGATCTGGTCTTCAAAGCATGAGTTATACATGCCCCCCACACACACACTTACACACCACACACTTACACAAATAGAGCCCGATACACAAAGGTACAGTTACACTTATGTGTAAATTGATGTTTGTTTTGGAATTCACAAACTCTTATTTAATAGTAAGACATGCCTATCTTTTTATGTGCTGAGTTCTCCGCCCGACAGAGGAGCCTTCACAGCTGTAAACTTACTATTATATCGTAATTTGTGAATTCCAAAACAAAAGTAAACTTATACAAAATGTAAGTTTACCTTTGTGAATTAGGCCCAGATAGTGTATTTTTATATCACCAAGCTAGCCAAAAGGCTACATCACACTGTTCAGGGTCAACGGCAAAGATATTCAGCTGTATGAGGGAAAACCTCTATGCCTAAATCCCTTCAGATAGAGAAACTCTTCATTGAGAGTAAGCTGCGGAATATATTTGCACTGAATTGGCCCAATGATGTTGGCACCTCACCCATACCAATCCTAGCTGTAAGAACCCTTTAAATGTTCTTTGACACACTGAGTGCAGAGAATAAAATCTAAAAGAGATACACTCTACAAATGACTTCAGCAATAGCAGGTGGGAAAAATGCATGGGAGATGCCAAATATACAGATGTGCTTTAACCACATGTAACCCCAGTGGTCAGGAAATATTTATTTTCCTTGGCTCACCATGTTGCCCTAGTAGGGGCTGTATTATGCACAAAACTTCGCTACTGCAATTTCATCTACACAATCATTCTTAAGATGCAGGTCAAAGGATATCAAATATAGCAGGAAAACTATGTTATAAGCTTGGGAAATGTAATGATGTAAAACCCTCCCTGAAGGCCCTTCATGTGGCTTCTAGCAGCTCCAAGAAGTGCATTCTCACTCCTGTGGACCATCTATAAGGTCTTATGAGGAAATGTACCCAAGCATCTACGGAAACTGTCACCGGACTATTTTGTATTCAGACTGCTAATGCAAACACAGCCTACAAAAATCCTCCAACAATCCGTAAGACAAAATTTAACTTATCAATGTAATTGTAGCTGCCATAAGGAACATGACAAACACTCAGAATTGAGTGAAACTATCTGAGTTTGTAGAAGTATCTGCAGACCAAACTTAGTGAGGGAAACATTCACTCAAGATTTTGGATTGCTGACCCCCCCAACTTGCATTTCGCAGGCGACCAGGCCCACCAGACAGGCAGACCAAGGGCGATCAGGTAAAACATCTCAACATCTTCCACAATGGTTGCATCAGTCTTCAGCTGGTTCTTTCCAACCCAGCAGCACATTCACATGGTTTCAAAACTAAACAAGTGCAAAGCATGAATCCGACAATATGTGGAACTCACATCTATGTGCGAACTCCGACCTGATGTCTCAGTGGACTATTACATAGGCTGCAGTAATCTGCATACGACTCACAGGTCACAGGGACATATTCTGTAGATCCACTCACCTTTTCATCCTCCTGAAGTCAATACAAAGAATACACTTGTATTGGGTAACAATAAATGTCTGTAAATAGTGCCAAGAAATCCGATCGAACACTTTGTAATTATATAGGTTGTGATAAATTATGTTAACTCACACGAACCATCATGAATCTACAGACTCAGATGACATGTTAGTAGGTTACCATAACCTCAAATAAAAATAAGTACTCCCAATACCCAAAGATATCAGCCGCGGCCGCTGCAGGTAAGAGCGGTGGGGCGGTGGGGCCGGCTGGGGGGAAGATTTCGAGGGACGACCACAAGGGAAAATTAAATAAATAATTAATTTTCCCTAGTGGTCGTCTCTCGTAATCCCCCCCAGTCGGCCCCACAGCTCTTACCTGCAGCAGCCGTGGCGGAAAGATATGTCACTTCAGAAATCAATGACTTTATAAATAAATAAGCCAGCATTCCACTTCCTCTGTGTAGTCAAGGTGTCATTCGTTGGCTTTCAATATGATGGTGGTGTAGATGTGGCAAGTAACCAGGGCTAGCATTCTGAGAAATAACATTGCCTGTACCAGCAGCAGACAAAATGCACTAACTACAAGAAGCAGCACTTGGATCCCCAAGCGTTCAAGTGACAAACAGATATTAAATACCTACATACATACATACATATGGTACTTTGTAAATATTGCATCCTAAAACTCCAGGAAAGGACCACGGGGTGCTTGTGTTGCCAACAGCCAATTTATAACCCAATAATGTGTGAGGTCTGAACAGATCCTCCAGTATCTTAAAATAGATTTTAAGCATGAAATTAGCATTTCTGGTGGTGTTAAATGATGTGGGAGTAATCTGAATTCAATGAATTAATGAATCGCTGTGGGTGGTTCTCTAAATATCTCTGAAAATATACAGCAGCTAATTAAATTTCCAGCAGCCACAGGCAGCCCTGTCATAGAGTGCTTTGTTCCAGATATAGCAATAACCACTGTGGTTTGTGCGTCTGGCTTCAGGTCCTTTGATATATTCAATAATTACAGTACTGCCAAATAATATTACTGATAACCAAACAATCAATCTGTTCTCAAAGCAGACTCTACAACCTTTTTCATCACTCTGTCACGCCACGAACCCCAACCACGGAGAAAAGCATCAGGGGATGGTGAAAGTTTTTTTTAGAAATGTCTATCTGCCACCACATTGATCTGCTGTGTAGCAATGCTTGGACAGAGAAAATTACAAGTGGATTATTTTTCCGGTCTGGTCATTTCTGTCTAGTAGTCAACTGGGTAGATTATAGAGGTCTGCACTTCAGAGACAAATGGTACAGGAGCATCTCTCTAGACACCATCTGTGGCATGCTTCATGGTGGTAGACAGTGCTGTCTTAATGCATGGGCACGCTGGGCAGTTGACCAGGGGCCCCACGAGCAATGGGGCCCCACCTATTTTTAATGCCAAAACACTGATTTTGTTAGAGGTACCAATAAATATAAGTTTATTTTATCGATAATTTACATTTTTATTCCTGTGAGTGGTTGTGTAGGCAGGGCCCAGTGCACTACTTTGTCCGGTGGCCTATAATGCTGTTAAGATGGTCCTGGTGGTAGACGAGGTCCCTGGGATATCCTAACTGTCAGAAAGGCTCTGGGAGACCCACCTTTACCCTATGTGTTCACTACTGAGATTTAAACTAGCAAAACGTTGATTATTTTTTGGGTGGCAAAATTCCCACATGGAAAGCAAGCTAAACACAGATTTGCGCTCATTCTTTATTGCATGCACGGAGCAGAACTGGTCCTGATCATTATTCTGTGGGGGAAAAAAATCCCAAAAACATAGTTGCTTTTTTGAAGGACTCTGAGGGTCCGGACCATGTATTTACCTCAGTGCTAAATGCATTAAGGGAAATACATTGCTCAGACACCCGACTACACTTCAAATCAACTTCCCCTGCAGGGAAGTCTATATGCAGCACCTGCCTGCAGGGGTCTCCTGGCATTCTGAGCCAATTCATTTTTTAGAACTTCAAATTCTGAGCAAAATAAATAAAAATAAAAAAAACACTTCACTCCTTATATAACATTTCAAAAACTGGATGCTTGTGGTTGGATGGTCTAAATCAAAGGCCAGACATCATTATCAAACCAGCTAACAAATGTGGCAGTGATCTGATACAAGACATTAACCATTACAATGAAGACATTTACAGACAACTCAACAATATGGATCAGTGTTCAAAATTGAACAGTAACTCACTAAAAGATTTACAAGAAACGATTTTGGCAGTGACTACAGAAGTAAAAAAGGAAGGTATTTTGAGAGTTAAAGAAGCACATTTTTTAAGTTTCAATATTCTAGGACACCAGTATTGTACACTCTCCTCTCAGGATTCACAAAACAGCCAATTTCCACCAGGTAGACCCACAGTGCCTGGCTCTGGGTCCATACTGGAAATTTTGTTTTCAACGATTTTGTCTCAGCAGCCATTATATTCGAGATAGCATGCACTTTTTAGTAGAAGACCAACCTTTGGCCTTTCTACCGAGTTATTGGTAACACTTGATATTGAGTAACTATAGACTAATATACCCCTAAACAACGGCATTTAAGTCATTGAAAATATTTTGAACTCCAGACCTCTGCCTATTCAAGTGTGCCTGATCTTTATAATTTCTCTCTTATGTTTGGTTCTCACTAGGAATTACTCCTAAATTTATAATAAATACTGTCTCCAAACAAAGGCAACACATATGGGTGCAGCTTTCACCCCACAATTTACCCCGATAACATTGAAATTGTTCACATTCTGTTACACATTCGCACTTGGAAATTATATCTAGAAAATATCTTTATGATTAAGCAGGGCACAGACATGGAGTTTACTACTTTCAGCAACTGGCTTACTTCTATTATTACAGTTCATGCATTATGGTAGTAATTTAACAGCCATTTTTCCTTAATCTAACTACACTTCATTGTCAAATTACCCACAGATAGAACACCCCTATTTCAGTATTTTATTCAACCGCCCCAGATCACTTTGTGACTTGTTCATTATAGCCACTTTCTTATGATAATTCTTAACTGTATACACAGAACTGTTTTTCGGATGCCCAAATATAAAATCCAAAATATATTGGTTGTAGCTATCCCCACTGCTTTAATTCATAGATGAATGAAAACAGCATGGTATTCCCCCTTAGAAAGTCTTATGGTCCGTTAACCAAGGAAACAAGAAGACACATTGGGATATGTAACAACTTTTTCTACACTTTCAAAGTTTGTCATCGAGTGTATGAAGAAGCACTGGAAAATTCTTGTTGCTGGGAGCCTTGAGCCTAACCTACTTATGGTTGCCTTTAAACGGGATTGTAACTTGAAAGACCATTTTTTACACGTGCTTCCCAGCAACCACATAACAACCTAATTTGCATAATTCTTGGTATTTACCGCCTTTGGGCGAACATTACAAATTTGGACACTACAGTATCTGCAACTATACAGTGGAAACAAAGGGATTTGACTACTCTACCATATGTGTTCCACTGGCAAAACTTTCTAAGTATAATTCTCAGAATTTTGTTCTTTTGTATCTCATACCCTTATGCCTTATATATAATGGACAAAAAATTCAGAAAACTGAACAAAGGTTTGGCCAACATAGAAGTAGGATTAAGATGGAAGGTCCCAAATGCCCCCCCCTGTAGCAGATTTCTTGGAATGGTATGTGTTCAAGACTATCAAACTTTTACCAAGAGGTGGCAAGATATCTAGTTTCTAGTCCAAGCAGGTACTGAAGTGGAATCAATAAGGGACTAATACTATTGAGGATTGGCATCATTTATTTTGATGTAATCAGCATGTAATACAAATAAGTTTCATGTCGACACGATCCTGCAATCACATTTTTTGCACCAATAGATTCTTTGGATCATGTTTTATTAGCAAGGACACTTTCTGCAAAATTCCTGCGTATTGTCTCTCACCACTGTAAACGAAGTGTTGAATGTTTTAATGAGATATGCGCAATTTACGAGGCTTTTGTACACTGTTGGTAACCTCAGTTTGTTTTCTATTTTGCCTATTCATTTACTCTACAACTCTATCCAACTTGTACAAACTAATTGGGGTCATAGTATTTCTTGTTCCTATGCAGTCTGGTGCTAATTGACCCTTTTTCTTGCACCACATCTAGTGGTTGAAACCTTCCCCTTTTTCATCACTAACACGGGCGATGCCTGCTTTTATTACTATTGACCCCCATCAATGTTACTGGTCTTCAGCAGTACGTCTGAGTAACTTGCCCATTTCGTTCATGCAAAAGAGTGATTTCATAGCCTCTCTTTGTGTTTTCCTCTTTCTATCACTGTTCTTCTTTTGTTTTTACCCAAATTATAACACTATAACTTTCTCGCAGTAGGTCCTTCCAACGTGACTGCCCCTTCTGATCTGCAGTCTGTGACTCTAATTTCGAATAGACTCTAGGAAAGTGGTTTTCATCCGCTGAGTGTTCGGTCACCAGACCAAGACTGCTTGGTTTTGAAACTTGCAATTGGATTCTTTAGCTGAACTGTGTTGTTCTTCCTATTGCTGCAATGCACAGCTTTCCCACTGTGTTGCCTCTTGTCAATCCTTGAAGCTTTTAGACTACCCTGTGAAGACTTCTTTTTACAGGAACCAAGAAGGTTCTTGTCCTAGTGTAGGGACATGTCATATTCTCTTGAATTGCTTTAGATGTTTCTTACTGTAATCAACGTCACATAACCAGTTCACCCAAGCTATAATATTTTTTTCCCCTCTCTGGGTTCTCTTCCCTTTAGACCTCGCAGATGTCATGCTTAGGCAGTGTGAATTGATCCTGGTAAGATAATTGTGATTTAATTTTTGTCTTGATTCTTTCTTCCACTCTCTAGCAAACTATTACCTTCTGCAAACATTACTATGGACTTTTGAGTAATTTCTTTTCTTTTCCTTTCCTTTTTTTTCTTTTGCAATATAGACTTTTCTCTGACCCTACAGTTCTTCAATCATGATGATGATCACTTATCCTGATAGGGTCAAAATGGCGTTGACTCTTACTCCATGAACTCAATACAAATTATCAAAGGAAACTACTTATATAGAACAATCGATGCCCCGTCCACTATATTGCAAGTGTATTATAACCTATGGCACTTGTAATACTATGGACAGGATATCCATCATGTTTTGATGGAATATCCCATCAGCCAAACTCTAAATAAGGCCCTAAGCATCTTTTTAGATGTCCTGTGTGAATCATGTATGAACACACCCTTCGCACTCCTTCACATTGTTTTTGGTCCACTTTGTATTAAACAGCAATTATTTTTACTTTTACCGAATTATTGTCTGTGTACATGTATAATTTTCACATGTATTGCTTGTGCTAAATTCAATGTATATTTGCTATTATCCAGGAACCACTGATGCTTTTATTGTTGAACCCCATGACAGGCAGGGGTTACACACAAGCTTCCCTGCTGGGAAACTCTCACTGTCTTGAGGCATGATACCCTGACAACATATTACCGCCATACTTGGTCATTGCACTGTCCGGCAGCTGGGCAGTTGACTTGTTTCAACTCTTTTATTATTGTTTTCTACCTGACTGAAACCCTGGGCTCTCTGTGCTGGAGGTTCATGTTTATGAAGATAGGCCCCGCGGATACCTTTCGTCCACATTTGATCTGTTTGTGTGGATTGCGAGATGCATTAAATTCCGAAGCTCTTGGCTGCGATGCTTTCAATTGCTTCAGGCACAGCTGCAGTTATTGTCATTCTGCTGCTATTCCTCAGTGCAATGCAATCAATCACCTCAGGCTATAACAATGCCAAAAACTGTATGTGCATTTTCATAAAATTCCTAGCTTGTGCAATAAATAGATATAGAGGGAATAGTGCAATGGAGCAACGATCATTCAAGATGACAAGTTTTCATACCAAATAATCTACAAAACATAAAGTTGTTGCAGCGACCAAAGGTTGTCCCTGGTCCCCTACTGGATTGGAAGCTTTATGATTGATCAACATGGAATATAATCCTGTCCAATATCTCATTTACGACACGCGAAAAGTTGACAGAGCATTAAGCATGCAATTGTAATAAAGATTCTAAAAATGGGAAGTGTAGGGGTAGTTCAAATTTCTATTACATTTTTCGTACAATAGTTGTCTCATTCACCGCTTCTGGCAAAAAACAATCTGTTCCAGTGACCTGTGATGTCTGTGACTTCTCGGATGTTCCTGTCTGGTAAGACATTTACTCTCTAAAGTTAAGAATAGGTAGGGGATATTAGCCATCCATCAAACAAGAATAGTATTATATGAGAGAGAACATCAAGTACTTAGTGTAGCTAGCACTGGGGCACTCACTGAATGATTGAAGGCAAAAGTGCCAAATGAAAGAAAACGATAAGCGCCTTGAAAAGCCTATGACCCACGGACCTGGTGGGAAACATGTCACCAAACCTATCTACCTTTACTCATTATGGTTCAGTTGGGATATTTACATGTTTATCAAATTTGATATTTCCAATAACAACATTTAGGTTAATTTGAGAAACACTCCTACTTGGACATAAGAAATACAACAAGGAGTGACAGGCAGGTAAAGCTCTGTAAGCAAGGTTATCCTTATCAATTGGAAGCATTTGTTAGCTTTAGCAGAGGTCGCCACGACAGCACCCCTACTCCAGAAATTATTTTCATATTGATAAGTCAATTTCCCCCTATAGTCACCAATGCATTGTCCCGATTTCCTCCACTATGCTCAGTGTATTGCATTTATCTTACTCAAGTGGCAACCAACTTCCACTTGATGTGACCATTGAACACCTCTTGTTTTTTCTTTGAATTGATAGCACGTTGCCACAATTGCTCGAGCATTTAGCAGAAAATAAAACTGTTGTTTTCAACAAAAGAAAGCCAGTTTGATGGTTTTCAATTTTCAAAATGCACTTGGATAGAGATGGTTCCATTTTGGAGCGCTGCTCAAGCCAAATATACACAACTATGACTCCCAATTTGGAAGTGATTGCTTAATTCTTAGCTCAAGGTGCACTAGGTGTGATGCAGGTGAGAAAGGAGGAGCAAGATTTTCATGATATCCACAGGAGCTAAATGTACATACAATGAATCTAATCGAATATCCTTTCAGACTGCAATATGGAGCTTATGTTGAAGACCCTAGATGTAGCAACATTTTTAGACTTCACTATGTTACCTGCATCCCCTCAAGAGCTTGACATCTCACTTTCCAGGATATGTTAATGAAGTTAATTGACTATTGCGCTCCTTGCTGGATGCTGCGTTGTAACCGCAGTGTGTTGTTGCAATAAAGTAACAGCCATAACATCACCTAAACAACTGACCATATCATAGTTCCTAAGGTTCGAGCACGTACACACAGACAATAATGCTGTTCCGCCTTCTGTTTCTCCTTCTACTCTGTCTTTCAATTTTCCCTCTTGGACCGTCTCATTCTCTCTTCCTCTACTCATTTATCACATTGCTCTTAATGCAATGCCTACTGCTTAATGTATGTCAGATGTACCCTTTTAGTATAACACACTCCTTTCAGTACAAATTGTGCTTGATAAAAGCCTTGTTGGCCCATAAGAAACTCTCAATATGTTTGTATGTGACTTTGCAGTAGTTGTTGAATACAAAAGTCTGTATTTTTAATTGTCCGCAACAATTCACTTCTGTACTATTGCATTTCAAACTTCATTTATATCGACATTACAGGCAGTAGCTTATGAAAGGCTCCCTCCTCTCACAGTTGCCAATGTCACACAATGTCCCTTGCAAGGAACTTGCGTTCACAGAGAAGAACAGGGATGCTATTGGCTCTTCTAAACACACATTTAACTGTATTATCCTTTCAAATTAGTGGAAGCTTTTCCAGATCATATTAACTATTCTACGAGCTCTGAAATTACCACACAGTCACTCACTCCAGATCATTATACTATCATAGTTGGAAAGAAACATTTTTTTAATGTATGGAGCCAAGGTCTTATTTATGCACATAGGTGGCACTTAGTGGCAAACAGCTGTATTTGCAAGTGCACAGGCAGCCCTGGTAAGTGGAATTGTTCACCCAGTGAATCTCTTCTTAGAGGTGAATGCACGTACAAACATTGGCGAACACATACGAACTCGCACGTTTGTGAACATCCACAAATATTTTGCTACTAATTTACCACCTTGAAATAGGTCATAGATTAATTACTGTCAATGGTGTTAGTAGTTCTGTTTTCATGGTAGATAGGATAGGGAAACATTATGAGACTGTAGGGGGGAATATTTTCCGTTGTAGAGACAAAAACAACGTATAAAGTGCAAGTGCTCTTCTGGGTTCCATGTCTGCATGCATAAAGACATACTTGTACATTTTCTAATCTGCGGCTATGTATGCATATATCTAATTCTGAGGATATAAAGTAGTCACAAATTTCCAGGAGTACTCTTTTGAAATTCAATAAAAGTTGGGGATTTTTTCAAAATGCACAAATGAACTTGAGAACATGTCTGACTTCGCAAGCATTCTTGTGAATCAGCTACCACAATTTTCTTTTCTGCCAGGAGAAGGAACGGCAATGTGTCACTTGCATAGAAATGTGTGAGGAACTCCATCTACCTTGCATTTTTCCCCTTTTAATATTTGTAACTATTATCTTTTTTACCTTTGCTCTAGGCTGGAGTCTGGTAAAACGATATGCTTATGTCCTACTGTTCTCACTACTGGTCATTGAGGCCTTTTCAACGACAAATAACCCACAACTTCAATTTTGCTGCTGAGGTGTGAGTCAAGAATGAAACAGTGCAGAATATTTCACCCCACAGCCACTTTCCTTGATTATGTCTTTACATTTCATTGGCATCAGATAGCTTCTCAGACTTCTCCTGTAACAAAATCTCCTCCCTATACAGCAACTTCGACCCTCAACTAGACCCTGTTACTGTCGCAACTCAGCTTCCCATTATGGCCGATGAACAGCCCCAGGCCTCTTGGTCTGCCATCACCGCCATCGAAATCGCTGAATTACTACCATGAAGACCATCCACTCGGGCTCCATCTGACCCTTGCCCCCATCACGCCTTCACCAAAGGACTCCTACCGATCAGTGAAGCATTAACGCTCATCCTCAATGACTCCATCGACTCAGCCACATTCCCGGACACCTGGAAACATGACACTGTCATGCCGTGCTCAAATAACCATCCGCTGACACATCCACGCTTTCCAACTACAGACCCATCTCCCTCCTACCATACCCAGCAAAGATCTTAAAGAAATTAATCAACCAACGCCTCACCAACCACCTCAACAACCATCAGCTCCTCAACCCCATGCAGTCTAGACTCAGGCCCAACCACAGTACAGAAACAACACTCATTGCCTCAACAGATGACATCCGCCTGATCCTTGACAGAAGAGACAAGGCAGCCCTTATTCTCCTCGACCTCTCTGCTGCATTTGACAAGGTCTCACACCCCATCCTCATTTGGCGCCTAACACAAGATTGGCATCCAAGTACCTGGTCTCCACTGGATCTTCTCCTTCTTCAAGGGGAGAACGCAGCTGTCAGCCTGGCACCTTACTCCTCGGAAGCCCTCAAACTCACCTGCAGAGTGCCTCAAGGTTCATCTCTCAGCCCAACTCTCTTCAATGCATACATGATGCCTCTGGCCAATGTCATCCGTGCCCATGACATCAACATCCTTTCCTACGCAGACAATACAAAACTCATCCCTTCCCTCTCAGAAAAAAAAAAAAAAACACAAGAAATATGTTTACCACCTGAATGACTGAAGTCGCTAACTAGATGAAAGCCAACTGTCCCAAGCTCAACATCGAAAAGTCCGAAGTAGTGATCTTCATCGAGGACACCTCATCATGGTACTCCAACTGGTGGCCGGCCGACACCCATACCCAGGACCCACACCAGGAACCTCAGAATAATCATTACCAGAAAACTGGACATGACTGAACAAATCAACACCATCATTGCATCATGCTTACACACCCTAAGGATGCTGAGGAAGATCTTCAAATGGCTCCCAAGCAACACTAGAAAAATGCTCACTACTGCCCTAGTCACCAGCAAGTTGGACTATGAGAACACCATCTACACCGGGATCACCAAGCAACTCACTAGAAAACTACAAGTCATCCAGAACTCAGCAGGAAGAATCATCCTCAACCTCCCGCACAGAACTACACTGGCTCCCGATACACAAACGAGCTCAATTCTATCTTCTTGCACACATCCAAGGCACTACACAACTCAGGCCCCAGCTGCCTGAACAGTGCATTTCTTTCTGCCAACCATCCAGACACCTCCGCTCTGCAGGACTCCTGCTCACACACATTCCACACATATACAGAACCAGATCAGGAGGACAAGTATCTTTTACATCACTTCTAAAACGTGGAATGACTTCCACTCTACATCAGAGCATCCTCCTCTCTTCTTGAATTCGGCAAGAAGCTGAATACCTGGCTTTTCAAATAACCACCCCACCCTAGGCAGGGCTAGGCGCACACACCTGCCCAGCACCAGGATACCCTTGCAGATAAATGCAGTCAGCATTACAATAATCTCAAAACAATGTTTTGTGATTTTTGAGACATGAAACATTGTGTGCCTAACCCAAATGCATTGACCTAATCACAGGAATGTTTTAGCTGAAGCTTTTTATGCCTATTTTGCACTTTTGCCCTAGCACTAATTCCAATTCATGCCTTTGTACAGTATTCCTGTGAGGGAATCTGTTGCTCTGCTTAAAAAGGCAATCTTACAACAGCCAGAGGGGAGAGACACCGACTTGAAAGTACTCATACTTGGTCCTTTTGAAGAATGACCTTCGGGGTCATTAATAGGTGGGTACTAATCTGTGAAAAATCAGCAGTTGTGCCATCCACCCACCTCTCGCTTACACCACCTCAGGGTGGTCAGCCACTTTGTTTCTAAATGGTGAACTGGCCGGCTCCACAGTTGCAAACACCTGTGACAAGCCAGCAGCTGCAGGATTGTCAGCAAAATGGTGCTAGAAACCCGTCTTAAACAGGAAGATTGTTTTGCCCCTTACTTAGCTCCTTACACCTAAGACAGTGTTTTAGAAATGATTGAGGATGCCAGTGCCCTCGATTATTCCAGCAGGGTATTTGGATCATCTCGCTCTAATGGCAGGACAGCATGCTAGAAGGAGCCTGCTTCATTGCATGTGTGTTGCGATGCTGCTAAGTCACTGCACCAAAAGGAACATAAAGACCCCAGACAACCCTTACTGAGGTAGACTGCCTTCTGAAAAAACAGTGTTGCACACCTGTGAGCTTTTGATCGTAACAAGGACATAACATATCCTATGGCATTTTAATGAGTTCCACGAAGGTGATACATGGCAATTATACTATTTCATGATTGATTGTATACCAGGATGCAGGGTGGGGACTGAAAACTAGCACTCCATAGAATGGAATCAAGAAACATACTAGAACTTGACACATAGGAACCCCATGACTTGAATTTGAGCTAAGAATTAGCAATTCACCTAAGGGATTATTAAATTGACCTCATATGTACTGCACTTGGTAGTGATCCAGCGGGTTACTAGCAACAAGCATTCATACACAAAATACTCACTTGGGCCCATACATTCATACTACACTATCAATTTCCGCTGGTGGGTCAGTTGTACTCTTTATCAAAATCCCTGCTACCAATTACCTTTCTGATTGAAGAGTAATGACTTACCAATGGACCCCCTGCTAAATTGGGAAGTTTAAAATGAGTGACGTTCCATACAATTTATAATTTCTGAAATAATCACTGAGTCAAGAAGTTTTAAAATATTTATCTAAAGATTTTGCAGAGTAAAATACAGAACCACATGATACTTAAATCGCATATCAAGGATGAAGCATAATAATCAATTATCGATCAATGACGGTCCCTTGGGAAAGGAGAAGATAGAGACAGCAGCGCAACTAAGGTTTGCATTTATATTTACCTAAAAGTGCGAGAACCAAACCCCTTGGCCAAGGAGTTGGACAGATAGGACCCTGGAAGGATGAAGAGCAAAGACTTCCTCCCGGATCAGGACAGAACCGATGACCTCTCTATCAACGACGCCTGCGTCGTTCCCCTCTCTGGTACTTCACTTCTCCTCGAATTCTCCCGTGACTTCCTTCTAATGGACTCCGCCGCCCCCTCCTCAGGACCTCTCTGGACAGCGGTTCAGTCTGCAATCGATCAGCTCGTCGAGCACCAAAAGCCTGGTCTAACTAATTGACTAATGCTAATAGCTATTATACCCTTCTACGCCCATGTACCTCCCATTAATGTTGCAAAAATATGGGCCACTACTTCTGATTGGACAGGGACAGGGGGTTGATCCTCACACCATATTGATTTTATTCAATTTCTTTAAGCCCTTTGTCTTTAGAATACCGCCCCTCACTTTTAATACATTTGCTTTATTTCTCATGACAAAGTTTATACAATTTCCATGTAGATTGTTGCATATTAGTTGGGACATTGATGAATACAGCAATATTGGCCATCAGGTCACGGCCTTGGACGACGTCCAGGTTGACTTCATCCTTCCTCTCTCTGGGCATCCATGCAGGACGCATGCGCAGAACAACGCCTCTCGAATTTCAGTTCACCAAACCCCAGGCCCAATTTACGAACTAATAAAGTCAAAGAAGAAAATATTAAAATCACAAATAAAATGTTTCACTGTATACCCACTCTTCCTATTCTATTCCCATTTATTTATAAATTCTATCCCGCATTAGTAGCGTTAGAATACCACAGTTTAAGTGCAACATGAGAGCAAGCTGTAGCACATGAGAACATGAAGCAACCATTTTGATGCACACTGCGCAGAAGCAAGAGTTTCCCACCAAGCAAAGAAAGACGTCACACCACGTGATATGGTTGAGACATGCGCAGTAGAGTTCCCGCGCAAAAGCGGCCATTTTAGAGTAGACAAGCGTTACTTGTTAGTTAAAACACATAAGCAAGCTTCCTTGCTACTTATATTTGTGTGTGCAGTTTTTAGTATGAACAATACAAGTTTAATACATTAATACTTATGAGAAGATTGCATCCGAGCAAGTCTCATTTGTGAGTCCTTGCTCCATCAATCCCCTCTCTGATGGCGTTTCTGAGCCATCAATTACTACCCACAACCAGATGCCAACATTTAGCATAATATAGTTTCACTTTCATTTTCACACTTTCTATTTTTCACATCTCCTTTCAATTTCTTGTATAATTCGCTTCTTAAATCTTCAAGTTCAATGTCGTCAAACTTTCGCTTCATTCCTTTTCCTGTCACATTGTACGATCTATTCCCTTTACAACATTTGCACCATATTATTATTGAAAGTACTATTATTGCTATCCCTGCTAAGGGTACTAATATTTGACCTATAAGTCCTTTTCCTATATTAGTAAACGAGGTACCAACTGACCTGATACTATTGGTCAATTTTTCCCATACACTATCAACTTCCAGTGGTTTTAGTTCCTTCTCAAGTTTAGTTATATTCTGTATATACGTTCCAATTTCTGCACTTTTATCAGGTATGTAAGTGCAACAGTGTTTCGTCTTCAATAATTTACAGACTCCGCCCTCTTTTGCCAATATTATATCAAGAGCAAGTCGATTTTGCATAACCATAGACCTAATCGCAACCATTTCCGCATTAATCATTAAAAATCCTCCAGCAGTGTCAGTTGATAAACGATCAACCACTGTAGATAATTTACATATTTTCCTTGAGTTCAGAATTACTCCCACTGAAGGTATCAATGCAACAAATATATCCCCTACAATTTCTGAAAAACTAGCTCTTTTTCTACGTGTTAATTCACTAGTATTTTCATTGCTGCCAGTGTTTCTTTTTACGTGGTATATTTTTGGAAATACTATTCCAAAATAACAACTTTCATACCACCGTGCAGGAAGCCTAAAGTAAGCCTTATTCCCACACACATAATAGATTCCAGGAAAAACTGAATCTGTTCCTCCTTTGAGTCCCCAACCTCCCAGAATTAAGAAATTGTGTTCACATTCACTGGTACCGATGAAAACATTGTTATACTCAGTCTTTAACCTATGTAGACAAATTTTCCCTGTCTTTACAAAATCCAGAGCCATAGCAGCTTGAGCCTTGCCAGGTGTGTAACTACCTTCTTTCTCAGCCCAAGGTGGCAAATGAGCCTTATGCTCAACAGCTTTCTTTTGGAAATCTTGTCTTCTACTTTCTACTAAATTCAAAAATATCTTTTCTTCTTCATGTAAAGAACATGTTAAATTGCGTCTATGTGCATATGTTATGTCTATTGAGTTCATTGTTAGGAAAAATTCTCCCATAAACTGTGCATCTTTGCTACTAAGCACTGGATTCATATTCTTTCGAATCGGAACCTCAGAAAATATCACATCTATATTTGAATAATAATACTGAGGTCGCCCTGTTCTATAAAATAGACTAGTCAGCACACTACAGGATATGCCATAGGTTAATGGCAAGTGATGATACGTTAACCCTTCTGCTACTGATTCAGGTAGTTTCATACAGACATAACAATTACTAACTTCCATGGTATCTACATACTGAAACAATAATTTTGTGAAAACATTTAGACTAGTGTCGTTATCTGTTACTTCATGATGAAATTCTGGTTCGTCTTCTGCCTTTAGTTCTACTCTATTACTTTTCAGGTTATCTGTTCTTTCCTTTGTTTCGTTGTTAATCTTTTTATCTGCTATCATAAGGTAAGGAATTGCTACGATCACAACTAACCATACTATAAGCATCACTACCAGATTGCATATGCATATAGAACAACATCTTTTACAACCTTTCTGCTTTGGTCTCCCATTAACTCTATCATCAGGCATTTTTTTGACAAGGAAGATTGCTCTTCTTATCGTTTTCTTCAATTCTTTTTACGTTCTCAAGGTGGTTTTATTTCTTTTTCATAAGTCAGTTCTGCACTGGTTCCTTCGTCACCACTTTCACTTGATTCTGAGCTTTCGCAATCTTCAAGGATGATATAAGTCCAATCAGGACCTTTAAATTTGTTATTCACAAGTTTCAGTCTTTTGCTTCTCCGTTTTCCACTTTTATTTTCTTGTCCCGTTTGGCTTGTTACTTCGTTCACTTGATCTGGATCTTCACTTCTGGTTGTTATGTGGTATTTTACTCTTTTAATGACACTAGGCCAATGATCACCTTTTCTTGTTTTCTTTGTTTGCACTGTCTCTTTATTTCCTTCTTCAGAAATTCTTTTATTTTCAGGTTGTGTTACAATTTGATGTTCTTCTTCAATTTCTGTTTCTTCTTCTATTTGTTCCTTTTCCGGTCTGATTTGTTTTTCTTCAGCTGCTCCACTGTGAGTCTCTAGTAACTGGTCTTGTTCTTGATTTACGTTTTCCTGCTCGACATTCTCAAGATCTTCCTCTTCTGTGTACTTTTCTTGATCTAACTGGTTCTGATCAGGGCTTATTGCACTTTGTACTTCTGCAGCCTGACCGCGTTCTTCTAAACCGGTCTGTCCCTGCTCAAAATCTGTTTGTTCTTCTTTAATTTGAGCCCAGTTTCCTCTCCCTATTTGTTCCTGCTCAGGTTCTCTTATTATCTTTTCTTCTTCTTCCTGAGCTGCTTCTTCTTCTTCACCTATCTGACCTTCTTCAATTTCTTCTAAATTTACTTGACTTCTTGTTCTTTGGTAGATTTCAGGTATTTCCACCACTGGTATCCAGTCCTGACTTGTGCTCGGTTGTTCTTCGTCAGCTTCCTTTGAATCTCGTACCTGAGATTCTTCAGCTGGGCAACCTTCAGCTTCCTCAGTTATTGATGCTGTCTGAGGACCTTCTTCTTCAGGGTCTGGTACTCTTTTGGTGTGGCTTACATGAATCCAATTAGGAAATCCTGCACACTTCACTACTGTGTTTGTGACCAGTATGACCTGACAAGGTTCGCCCCACCTAGGTGATAGACACGTTTCTCTGGTGTGATTTTTCACTACCACCCAGTCTCCGGGACTCAGATCATGTTCTTGTTCAGGCTGCCTGGAAACTGCGTCTTCTCCAACCTGATGAGAGACAGAACGCACTAGGTCAGCCAATCCCTTGCAATAATCCAGAACCATATCATCAGATATATTCAGCAGTTTATTCGGTGGGAACATGTGCTTGTCTCATTGCTCTTCCCATTATTATCTCGTACGGACTCAATCCGGTGTTTCTATCAGGAATGCTTCTGAGTCCCATTAAAACAAGAGGCAATGCATCTGGCCAATCTAATGATGTTGATGCACACATTTTTCCCAGTCTGGATTTTATCGTGCCATTCATCTGTTCAACCACTCCAGAAGCCTCTGGACTATATGCACAGTGCAATTTTTGCTCAATTTGGAATGCATAACAGATTATCTTAATCACTTCACTGTTGAAATGCTTTCCTCTATCTGATTCCAAAGTTACTGGAAAACCAAATCTCGGAATGAGTTCACGTAGCAACAACTTTGCGACTGTAATACTGTCATTCCTTCTGG
Source organism: Calotriton arnoldi (assembly GCA_963921515.1). NCBI lineage: Eukaryota > Metazoa > Chordata > Amphibia > Caudata > Salamandridae > Calotriton > Calotriton arnoldi. The sequence continues at coordinate 728,161 of CAWUFW010002416.1, read as the reverse complement.
TAGGGTATGCCTCCACCCACTTTGAAAACAGACACACTATGACTAGTACATATTTCAGCCCTGCTACTGATTCAGGTAGTTTCATACAGACATGACAATTACTAACTTCCATGGTATCTACATACTGAAACAATAATTTTGTGAAAACATTTAGACTAGTGTCGTTATCTGTTACTTCATGATGAAATTCTGGTTCGTCTTCTGCCTTTAGTTCTACTCTATTACTTTTCAGGTTATCTGTTCTTTCCTTTGTTTCGTTGTTAATCTTTTTATCTGCTATCATAAGGTAAGGAATTGCTACGATCACAACTAACCATACTATAAGCATCACTACCAGATTGCATATGCATATAGAACATCATCTTTTACAACCTTTCTGCTTTGGTCTCCCATTAACTCTATCATCAGGCATTTTTTTGACAAGGAAGATTGCTCTTCTTATCGTTTTCTTCAATTCTTTTTACGTTCTCAAGGTGGTTTTATTTCTTTTTCATAAGTCAGTTCTGCACTGGTTCCTTCGTCACCACTTTCACTTGATTCTGAGCTTTCGCAATCTTCAAGGATGATATAAGTCCAATCAGGACCTTTAAATTTGTTATTCACAAGTTTCAGTCTTTTGCTTCTCCGTTTTCCACTTTTATTTTCTTGTCCCGTTTGGCTTGTTACTTCGTTCACTTGATCTGGATCTTCACTTCTGGTTGTTATGTGGTATTTTACTCTTTTAATGACACTAGGCCAATGATCACCTTTTCTTGTTTTCTTTGTTTGCACTGTCTCTTTATTTCCTTCTTCAGAAATTCTTTTATTTTCAGGTTGTGTTACAATTTGATGTTCTTCTTCAATTTCTGTTTCTTCTTCTATTTGTTCCTTTTCCGGTCTGATTTGTTTTTCTTCAGCTGCTCCACTGTGAGTCTCTAGTAACTGGTCTTGTTCTTGATTTACGTTTTCCTGCTCGACATTCTCAAGATCTTCCTCTTCTGTGTACTTTTCTTGATCTAACTGGTTCTGATCAGGGCTTATTGCACTTTGTACTTCTGCAGCCTGACCGCGTTCTTCTAAACCGGTCTGTCCCTGCTCAAAATCTGTTTGTTCTTCTTTAATTTGAGCCCAGTTTCCTCTCCCTATTTGTTCCTGCTCAGGTTCTCTTATTATCTTTTCTTCTTCTTCCTGAGCTGCTTCTTCTTCTTCACCTATCTGACCTTCTTCAATTTCTTCTAAATTTACTTGACTTCTTGTTCTGTGGTAGATTTCAGGTATTTCCACCACTGGTATCCAGTCCTGACTTGTGCTCGGTTGTTCTTCGTCAGCTTCCTTTGAATCTCGTACCTGAGATTCTTCAGCTGGGCAACCTTCAGCTTCCTCAGTTATTGATGCTGTCTGAGGACCTTCTTCTTCAGGGTCTGGTACTCTTTTGGTGTGGCTTACATGAATCCAATTAGGAAATCCTGCACACTTCACTACTGTGTTTGTGACCAGTATGACCTGACAAGGTTCGCCCCACCTAGGTGATAGACACGTTTCTCTGGTGTGATTCTTCACTACCACCCAGTCTCCGGGACTCAGATCATGTTCTTGTTCAGGCTGCCTGGAAACTGCGTCTTCTCCAACCTGATGAGAGACAGAACGCACTAGGTCAGCCAATCCCTTGCAATAATCCAGAACCATATCATCAGATATATTCCACAGTTTATTCGTGGGAACATGTGCTTGTCTCATTGCTCTTCCCATTATTATCTCGTGCGGACTCAATCCGGTGTTTCTATCAGGAATGCTTCTGAGTCCCATTAAAACAAGAGGCAATGCATCTGGCCAATCTAATGATGTTGATGCACACATTTTTCCCAGTCTGGATTTTATCGTGCCATTCATCTGTTCAACCACTCTAGAAGCCTCTGGACGATATGCACAGTGCAATTTTTGCTCAATTTGGAATGCATAACAGATTATCTTAATCACTTCACTGTTGAAATGCTTTCCTCTATCTGATTCCAAAGTTACTGGAAAACCAAATCTCGGAATGAGTTCACGTAGCAACAACTTTGCGACTGTAATACTGTCATTCCTTCTGGTAGGGTATGCCTCCACCCACTTTGAAAACAGACACACTATGACGAGTACATATTTCAGCCCTCTACATGGTGGTAACTGAATGAAATCAAGTTGCAATCTCATAAATGGACCCTCTGCCTTTCCAATTTTTCCAAACCCAATTACTGTTTTTCTTCCTGGATTATGCATTTGGCAAGTTAAACATCTCTGACAAAGACTCTCTGCTACTGCCCTAAACCTTGGATTGTACCAATTTTGTCTAAAGAGCCTAATCATTGCATCTCTCCCTACATGGGTGTCTCCATGATACATCCTAGCCATTTGTGAAAGCAGTCAGGCATGACTGGTCTGCCATCGGCACAAATCCATACATCATCGTCTGCCTTTTGAGAACATCCCGTTTTAATCCATGTACTCCTTTCACTCTCATCAGCATCATCTTGCAATCGTTTTACATCATTCCATGTTTCCGGAGGTGCATACAGCATAAGTTGGCAGCTGATTCCCATTCTCTCCACCCTTTTATTTACTGACAATCTCTTTTTGGCACAATGTTGAGCCACCAGATCTGCGTATCTGTTGCCGACTACCACCCAGTCATCTCCTGACTGGTGTGCGGCACATTTCACCACAGCCAATTCTTTTGGTGATTGTATTGCTTCCAATAGTTCTTTTACGAGCTGTCCATTTTTAATGGGGGATCCTGAAGAAGTCATGAAATCCCTCTGCATCCATAGTTGGCCAAAATCATGCACAACCCCGTAACCATATTGGCTGTCTGTAAATATAGTTACTTTTTGATTCCTCCCAATTTTGCAAGCCTTTATCAATGCAATCAATTCAGCTATTTGTGCAGATTTGACTCCTGGTAAATAGGATGCTTCGACTATTCCAGTTAGTTCACACACTGCATATGCTGCGGTTAGTTTTCCATCTTGATGCCTTTGGCATGAACCATCAACAAACAGCTCCCTGTCTGGCTTCCTAAGGGGTAGTTCCTGAAAATCAGGACGTGGTTTCGTGCACAGCTCTGTGATTTGTAAACAATCATGCTCTTCTTCGTCATCTTTAACTTCTTCATGATATGGGTCTGGTAGTAAGGTAGCTGGATTTACTATTGTGCACCTTACAATGGTCACATTTTCAGCCCCTAGTATTATTCTTTCATATTTAGTCAGCCGACTAGGAGTAAGATGCTGAGTTCGGGTTCTTGTCAACAAAATCACAACCGCATGTGGAACGAACACTTTTACAGGGTGTCCCATTACAATTGATTCACTTTGTTCAATGCTCAAACAGGTAGCCGCCACTGCTTTTAAGCAGCCTGGCAATGCGGCTGCCACTGGGTCCAATGTAGCAGAAAAATATGCTATAGGACGTCTGTCTAAACCATGTCTCTGGGTTAAGACTGAAAGTGCACAATGTTCTCTTTCATGGCAGAATAATGCAAATTTTCTCTTATAATCAGGCATGCCTAGGGCAGGTGCTGCACATAAAGCATTTCTTAATTTTACAAAAGCTCCTGCGCTCTCGTCATCCCACTCAACTGGGTCTTTTGCCTTCTTTTTCGTCATTTGAATTAATGGCTGTGCTAACAGGGAAAATCCTAGTATCCATTGTCGACAATACCCTACTATTCCAAGAAATATTCTCACTTCTCTTTGAGAGACAGGCATTTGCATTTTCTTTATTAATTTTATTCTTTCAGCTGTTATTCTCCTTTTGCCCCTCTCAATCTGGTGTCCTAGATACTTAACTGCTGTTGTACAGAACTGCAATTTTTCAGGTGAAACTTTATGCCCTTCTTCAGCTAGATGATTTAATAAGGCAATGGAGTCAACAACACAGTCCTCTCTGGTGTTAGATGCCACCAATAAATCATCTATGTATTGTACTAGGACTGAGCTTCCTGGCATCACTAGTTTCTCTAGACACTTTTTCAATATTTGATTAAAGATGGAAGGACTTTCCGTGTACCCCTGAGGAACACGATTCCATACATAGACCTTGTTCTCAAATTTAAATGAAAACAGATACTCACTATCTGGATGCAAGGGTATCGAAAAGAATGCTTGGCATAAATCAATTACTGTAAACCATCCTGCACTCCAAGGAATCTGGTATAAAATTACTGCAGGATTTGGTACTATAGGACAACAGGGTTCCACAATCTTGTTTATTTTACGCAAATCCTGAACAATCCTATACTTTCCACTAGGTTTCTTCAGACCCATGATGGGTGAGTTACAAGGGCTACTCATTACCTCTTTTAGTATTCCTTGTCTTACCATTCTGTTAATTTCTTCAATGACTCCTGCTTTTACCTCTGCACTCATTTTATACTGTCGGGTGTTTGGGAAAATCGCACCTTCTTTTAAAGTAATCTTAACTGGGTCTATTTTGGCCATAAGTCCTACTTCTTTTCCCGTGAAATCCCATACCATGGAATTCACTGTAGTTTTCAGTTCTTCTGGTAACTCGTCTTTTGTTATCAAAGAAAACATCTCATCTACTTCTGTACCTTGCTTTGCAATCATAAATTTATATACATGGTCTTTATCTGGGGTCTGAACTGCCACACCATCCGGCGTGCAGAAAATTGGGCAATTCATCTTGCATAACAAATCCCGGCCCAATAAATTTACTGGACTGGAATCACACACTACAAATTGAAGCATTTCTCTAAAGTTTCCGATTTTTACTTCCATTGGTTCGGTAAGAGGTGTTCTAATCTTCTGATTAGCCACCCCCACGACTTGGATAGCTTCTCCAGAGAGAGGAAGGTCTGGAATGTCTGCTGTTCTCACAGTAGACCTGGTAGCACCAGTGTCCAAAAGGAAAGTAATATCATTACCTTTCAAATTCCCCTCAACATATGGACCTGACTGATCTACCGGTAAGGATGCACCAAGTACGCACTCCTTCTTCCCCTCTCCTAGGCACCGTCATTGGCTATAGGTACAAACGTTGTCCTGCAAAAGAAATTGTGATGTTACATAATCATTCCTACCACTTCCTCCTTGATATACCGTGCTTTGCTCTGCTTACATTACCCTGTATGGGTGCAGGTGGTAACTGACTCTGAGGATTTACACCCTGCTGTGAGTCATTCTGCGTCTGTGGATTTAAATTTTGATTTGGGCCATTATTATTCCGAATCTTTTTACATACATCCTTCCAATGCCCCAATTTTCCACACCCGTGACAAGGAAACTTCTTTTTAGCCTCTTCTCTGCTCATTCGTCCTCTCACTTTTCCTCCATTCCCAGTGTCACCATTCGTTCCAGAATCTTTTCCCTGATTATCATTTGGATTATCCAAATTAATTCCCTGTTTCTCAGCCATCTTTACTTGAGCCCACATCACTTTCTCTTGCAGTTTCTTGTGCCTATCCTCAATATCATCTCCACAATATTTCGCATATTTCAAAATCTCATCAATCGGTTTCCCTTGCCAACACAACATGTGCTGCTTAATCATCTGACAAATCTCTGGTTTTAATCCATAAACAAATCGGTAAACAAACTGACTCATGTTTTTATCTCCAATGTCCTCAAATCCACTATACTGCTTAAATACCTGCAATAAACGCTCATAGTAGGCGTGTACTGATTCACTGGCTTCTTGGATAGTTCTGTCTATTTTCACCCAGTCTGTTTCTTTTGGCGGTATTTTCCCTTTCAGGTAAGTTATCACCTGCTGATACTTTTTCATTACATCATTTGATGGGGCACCTGTCTTTGGATCTCTAGGATACTCTTCACTGGGCCAATCAACTGTGATTTTGCAATCTGTCCACAAATCGGCAGGTACCACTATGTCGAACAAACCATCCAAGTCTTTCAACAATACCTTTGACACCTTCACAAACCTCTCAACCTGCTTGTACCATTCAATTGGCTTTTTCCTCAACTTTGGAAAATCATTCGTAAATGACAAAATATCCTGCCTGGCCCATGGGACATGTACATATCCCCCTCCTGGAACTTCTCGCATCGGGTACATTTGATCTCCTTTCCCTGTTTCCTTCATCAAATATTCAGAAGTTGTTCTACTGTATCGTGCCTCTTCCTTTTTCTTTGTCCATCTAACTTTCCACTTATCTAGCTCTCCCCATTTCTGCAAAACTGTCATTAATTCTTTTACTTGTAATTTTCTTCCAGAGGCATTCATATTTTCCAAATCCTTGTCTGAAAAATCTGCTCTGTAGGGTTTTTGTAACACCTTTGACTTCCCTATTTCAATTCCCAGCTGTTGAGCTAAATCTGATAATTTCTCATGAAATATTTTTACATTTCTTGTGATGCTTCTGCATACGAACAATAGTTCTTCTTCATCGTACGTATTTAGGCGATCTACCCCTACATTTCCTGCTATCATTTCTTCTAACTCAACTTTTAATTTATAAATATCCATGATCTTTGGGGGTGAACTCTGTTTGTCTGATCCTTGTGCCCACCTTTCTAAGTCTTCCGGTGTAAGTACTGTGGCACTTTTTGTTCCTGATGAAGTTATTATGTTTACATCTTTGGAGCAACCAGGTGTTACTCTTCTGGGAGTACTATTTACAGAATCTCGAATGGGCAAGTCCATTAATGAAATCATAGACTCACAATCGCTAAAGTGATCCTCAACCATTACTACTGCTTCAGGTTTAGAAACATTCACAGGTGTAGGCATAACTAGAGGTTTGGGATCATTTACTTTGTCACCATATAAGGGAACCACTGGACCAATCGTTACAGGTATGGTCAATGAATCAGGATGAATGCTTAATTGTGTTACCTTCTGGATTAATTCTGCTCTGTTTTTATCTATCGCTTCCTTTTCTTTATCATGGAGTACTCTACTAACTGGTGAATCATGCAATACTTGTGGTACCAAAGGTGTTCTTAACAAGGGTGCACTTGGGGTGCATCCACTTGTCCCTTCATGATATGGTGGCGGATTCTTTAATATATCTTCCATAAATTCATCTTCGGAATCTCCAAATCTAGTCAAATGTTTTGTCTTTTCTGTGCATTTACTCCCTAATGATTCTTCTGCCATTAATATCGGATACAGACCCTCTGTAAGCATTGCTCTTCTCCACTGTTTCATCTGACCGTCCCTTGACTCGTTTTGGTATCTGGGGAAAAATCCCTGATAACCCTTATTACTTCTGGATCGATCACGTTCGAATGCCTCGGTTTCCCATTCCTCTAAGGCTTCGTATTGAGTTAATCTTGGTCTGGGTTCTAAATCATTCATTCTTAATCTCAAATTTTGAAGAATCCTCCCATTGAAAGTACCATTCTCAGGAAAAGCTAATATTCCATCATTTTTGGTATATTCCATCCAATTTTCTATCCATACACAAGTATGATAACCTCTCTCCATCATCATGAATGAAGCGGGCGTTTTAGCCGGTGGAATGATAATTCCTTCCCTAGTTTTGACTGGTTTATCCTTTTTTAAATAATTCTTAATCTTTTGTAGAAATGACATTTTCCTCTTCTCTCCGTACATTCTGGGTAAATCTCGATGTATGAAATTATATTCTGCAGAGCCTAGGAATCTCCTATCCGGACGAATTCCTATTAAAGTCGGATCACGTTTAAACATATAATTTTCACTGTCCACTAGGATTTCAGCTTCTATGGTAACTACCAATCAGATTCCAGCTAACTTTTGTCTCTGAACCAATCCTAGCACGGCCTTTCAGTGACGTCTTTTCTGACGACCCCTCCTTTACAATCTGCGCTTTTCTGTCCTTCGCTGTTTCAACCAATCCCAGCGCGACACTTGTGACGTCAGTATTTCTCCGGACTACTGACCCCTCCTTTACAAGGGTCCTTCCACGCCCGCTGTTATAGCAAATCCCAGCGTGGCGCTTTGTGACGTCAGCTTCCTCTCCGGCAGCTGACCCTCCCTTTACAAAAACGTACGGAAAACTTTAATTTCTTCTACGCTTCTTATTAAAATTCAGTAACAACATAAAACATTCGCTATCGTGCCAGTTTCTCTAATTTGAAAGAATAGTTTCTCTCTCACACTTAGTAAAACCTTTCCGTTTACTAAACATACACTACGAGTAAAACCCTTCCGTTTACCCTTCACATAAACTTTAGAAATATTTGTTACTTCTTCAATGTTACCCTTTCTAGGTGATATAACATCAAATTTTCACCAGCATACTCCTTTGCTGTCACTCACATACACAAGAGTCCCTAACAAGTACTGATAGCCCTGCTTAACTTTTCAGTACTATTTCTGCCTGACAGATAACCTCACTGCAGTATGGCTTCCACTTACCATCCGCTATTCAATTTTCCCCGGGATTTCTGAACAACATAAAACAAACTTTAACAATAACGGATGTTAGTTCATAAAAATAAATTCTCATTACCCAATTTAACAAAGTGCAACCAAAACCATCCTCTGATAACCAGAAAACTGATCCAGCGGGTTACTAGCAACAAGCATTCATACACAAAATACTCACTTGGGCCCATACATTCATACTACACTAGCAATTTCCGCTGGTTGGTCAGTTGTACTCTTTATCAAAATCCCTGCTACCAATTACCTTTCTGATTGAAGAGTAATGACTTACCAATGGACCCCCTGCTAAATTGGAAAGTTTAAAATGAGTGACGTTCCATACAATTTATAATTTCTGAAATAATCACTGAGTCAAGAAGTTTTAAAATATTTATCTAAAGATTTTGCAGAGTAAAATACAGAACCACATGATACTTAAATCGCATATCAAGGATGAAGCATAATAATCAATTATCGATCAATGACGGTCCCTTGGGAAAGGAGAAGATAGAGACAGCAGCGCAACTAAGGTTTGCATTTATATTTACCTAAAAGTGCGAGAACCAAACCCCTTGGCCAAGGAGTTGGACAGATAGGACCCTGGAAGGATGAAGAGCAAAGACTTCCTCCCGGATCAGGACAGAACCGATGACCTCTCTATCAACGACGCCTGCGTCGTTCCCCTCTCTGGTACTTCACTTCTCCTCGAATTCTCCCGTGACTTCCTTCTAATGGACTCCGCCGCCCCCTCCTCAGGACCTCTCTGGACGGCGGTTCAGTCTGCAATCGATCAGCTCATCGATCACCAAAAGCCTGGTCTAACTAATTGACTAATGCTAATAGCTATTATACCCTTCTACGCCCATGTACCTCCCATTAATGTTGCAAAAATATGGGCCACTACTTCTGATTGGACAGGGACAGGGGGCTGATCCTCACACCATATTGATTTTATTCAATTTCTTTAAGCCCTTTGTCTTTAGAATACCGCCCCTCACTTTTAATACATTTGCTTTATTTCCAACCCGTCTCATGACAAAGTTTATACAATTTCCATGTACATTGTTGCATATTAGTTGGGACATTGATGAATACAGCAATATTGGCCATCAGGTCACGGCCTTGGACGACGTCCAGGTTGACTTCATCCTTCCTCTCTCTGGGCATCCATGCAGGACGCATGCGCAGAACAATGCCTCTCGAATTTCAGTTCACCAAACCCCAGGCCCAATTTACGAACTAATAAAGTCAAAGGAGAAAATATTAAAATCACAAATAAAATGTTTCACTGTATACCCACTCTTCCTATTCTATTCCCATTTATTTATAAATTCTATCCCGCATTAGTAGCGTTAGAATACCACAGTTTAAGTGCAACATGAGAGCAAGCTGTAGCACATGAGAACATGAAGCAACCATTTTGATGCACACTGCGCAGAAGCAAGAGTTTCCCACCAAGCAAAGAAAGACGTCACACCACGTGATATGGTTGAGACATGCGAAGTAGAGTTCCCGCGCAAAAGCGGCCATTTTAGAGTAGACAAGCGTTACTTGTTAGTTAAAACACATAAGCAAGCGTCCTTGCTACTTATATTTGTGTGTGCAGTTTTTAGTATGAACAATACAAGTTTAATACATTAATACTTATGAGAAGATTGCATCCGAGCAAGTCTCATTTGTGAGTCCTTGCTCCATCAGTAGCTTCTGGGAATAATATGTCCCAGTTCATTTGGATATGCTTATTCCACACTCTTGTGTATATATGTATGTAACACAAAATATTTTGGCATGAAGAGCATGTGATAATATTATTATATGAACCTATTGATATGTCTGCTTCAGCTACAGTCCATTCTGGATTTGTATTCTTACATTTATTTTTTTTGTCTTACAGGTGCAGGGTACAAGAAATGCTAAAGATGTGCTAATATGCCCAATAAAGATGAAAGGTAGACATAAGTGTAAATGCTAAAGTGGTGTAGCTACATTTAATGAGATGCGTGGTAAAAGCATACCGTTAAATGCACAACTATTAACTAATTGTATCTACACATGGTCGAATGGGGCAGGATTGTTATGAATTTAGGAACCAGAATGATGGTTAACGTTGGGAATCTCTTTAGCAATTGATGTTTCTTTTTTTTTGCATATTAGCATAACGATAGTTTTAAACTTTCTTCACATTTTTAACACATTATATGAATAATCTTTACAGCTTCTTTTTCCCTTAAAATTCATATGTATTAATTTCATAAGCAATATTGTTATTCATGTAAACGTTTGGTTACCTAATATCGACGGCTACTCAGTGTGAGTATTATTTTATTGTCTAGTGAAACCGATACATGAGCCCTCTTACTCTTTTCATTGTTTAATGTGCGCCTGTGTGGGTAAAATGGCACTTGTTTTTTAGAGGCACACTAGGTTGTGACAAAAGCATGAGCCAAAACGCATAGCTCTCTATGTAACTGCCAATAAAACTGAGATTGTGAACCGCAGGTCTTGCAGTGCCACCATCTCAGTTTCTTGATTATAGACTGTATTTATGTATGCTTTTTTTTTGTAAATATTTTTATTGAAAAATAATTGCAGTACAGAAACATATGACATTGATATTATGCAGTGCATGTACACAGTTTCGAATATATCATTACTTATGACAGGTAGGAACAGTAATAATGCTAAATTATTCAGCCACATACAGATGTATTTATGTATGCTTGACAGGATCCCCCTGGCATGCACTGATGCCAAAAGGTGTTTGCTACCTTCCTTTCCATTTGGATTGTTGAGATAGATGAATATATCTACTTTTAATATTCATATATATATATATAGATAGATTATAATGGATATATATATATATCAACTACCCCTCCTGTTACCTCCAGCAAGTCCCACAAAGTGGGTTTGCTGAGAGGTTTTCAGTGGCCATGCCCTCTTTCTCCTCCACTCTGCAAATGTGCCTCCTGGCGCACTACTATTTGGGGGATGAAGTCCTCTTGGCTCTTGAGGGTCCTTGGGGGCCAACTAGCCCTCCTGTTACCTCCAGTAAGGCCCACACAGCTGGATTGTTGAGAGGTGGTCAGGGGCCACACCACCTTTCTCCACCACTCTGTAAACACGCCTCCTAGCCCACTACTGGTTGGGGGAAATAGTCCAATTTAGTCCTGAGGCCCTCAGGAGTAAAGTGGAATTCATTCCCCAAACAGAAGCGCGCCAGGAGGCATGTTTGCAGAGTGGTAGAGTAAGGGGGCGTGGCCTTCAAGTCCTCTCAGCAATCCTGCTGTCTGGGACTTACTGGAGGTAACAAGGGCTTGTTGGCCCCCAAAGACCCTTAGCATTCAAGGGGATTTAATTCCCCAACTACCACTGCACCAGGAGGTGCGTTTGCAGAATGGTGGCAAAGGGGACTTGTTTTTTTTTTTAGAAGTGGGGCTGCGTAGCCCCCCCTTCCTCTGGCCAATTTCAGCCCCGGGGACCCCATTCTCCAGGGCCAGGTCTTCACCTTTTTTTAAAAAAATGGGGAGGGGGGCCAGCCCGGCCCCCCTCCCGGGCTGATATTGCCCCAGGGACCCCATCCCCCGGGGCATGGCCTCCTGTTGGGGACCGTGGGGCGAGCCTCAAGGACCCTGCGGTCCCTGCCAGCTTCCCCCCTCCTGCAGGAGCAGGCATTGTTTTTGGACAGAGGAAGCTGTAAACATGCAGCTCCCTGTGTCTAAAAGCAATTCTGCTCCGCTTCATGGAAGCAAGAGCATTTTTAATGGTCTTTCTTCCATGAAGCGGAGCAGAGTTTGATATGGCTTGGCGGGAGCAGTGCTTCCACCAAGCCATAGCAAACTGTAATGTCCCAGGGATGGCGGTCCCCAGGGCCATTTACAGCTCCAGGAGGGGGCCATGCGGCCCCTCTTGAAAATAGGCCCGGCAGAGGGGTGGCGCGTGACTCCCCTCACATTTAAGTATAGTAGCCCCGGGGAGGTGGCGTCCCCCGGGCTGCCGGCGGGGGCTGGAGCCCACCCACTTATCTTATTTAAATATAGCCCCAGGGAGGTGGTGGTCCCCAGGGCTGCGGGGGGCCATGTGGCTCCCCCGCCTTTCAAACAATTAGCCCCAGGGAGGTGGCAGTCCTATTTTTTATTGCCTTCAGGACATGGCCCACCCGGGGGCCTAAATTAGACAAAGCGCGGGAGTCTGCGCTTCGTTTTATTTTGTTTTTAATTTTTGGCGGATTCAGGTATCCAAAACGACTCCCGCCGAAAAAGTTTTTTTAAATGTTTTTTTGGGCCCTGGGGTCCCTGTGGAACCCCCTGAACAGGCCTTGGGGGTCAAGGTGTTTCTACCCTGCCCCCTTTTCTTTTTTTTTACGTTTTTGCTTGTGACTCGGTTCAACCGAGTCACAAGATGGTTGCCAGCACTTCCTGGTTTGAAGTGTTGGCAGCCAATTAGATCTAAGGCACGAGATCGGCAGGGTTCGCAGATTCACCGCGGCCACAGTTGTATATCTGAGAAATCTTTACATTTATCAGAAGCTACTGAACGGATTTACACCATTTAACAAAAAGAGTGCTGTCTGGACCAAGCGCTACCTTTTTGCCAAATTTGATGTAATTCCGTTCAGCAGTTCAGGCTGTAGCCGTGTCTAAAGTTTCTTATGTAGATTAACGTGGAGCATTTAAGGACCCCCCTTTTTCTCGACCCCTGCTTGACAGATCACCCCGACATTTTAAAGACAGCAGCTGAAGTGACCGCACCGATAGTTTTGAAAATTTCGCTAAGATTCGACAACTGACGCCAAAGTTATTGGAAAATCAAAAACAGCTTTCTAATAGAAATCAGGCCCTAACTAAAACTACCTACTTGTGACTGCCAGTAGGTAATATATATATATGTATATATTTCTACATTTTTAGAATTACTTAACTGCAAAGTAAACGTGGTGCACCTGATGTTTCAAATAATGTGAGTAAACATTGCCAGGATACCTAGCCAGCTGTTCATTGTAATCCCACTATAAAATCAATTGAGTACTCACAAAAGAGTAAACTGTCAAATATCTTGCTCTGAGTAAGACTATAAATTGTATATGAAGATGCTACTGCTTCAATTTCGATACATAAATTGCAAAGAGAATGCATACATATTTATTTATTTTTATGTGAGTGACTGTTAATTCCCTATAACGTACTTCACTCTATTTTCTATTTCAGGCACATTCTGACATCATAAAGTTTACTATTAAAATGTAATATCTCATGACAAGCAAATAGCAATGTCAAAGTGCTACTTGTGCCTCACATCACCTTGGGGTGCATTCACCCTAGCCCCCAACTATCTCACCCACAGGCAGAGAGAGCCTTGTCAAAAGTGTAAAGAAATTTCAGTCAGAGTGAGCAGGCCATGGAGACAGCACACTTACTGTCCTGCCACTGATGCATACCTGTAGGTCCTGCTTGCCCATCATGCAGACCTTTGACCATGCCACCCGCCTCAAGTCTCCTGATCTGCAGCCTCCCCACCTGCCCCTCGAACTCTCCAACAATCTGGAACATGAGTGTGAGAGGGGTGCTCAGACCCCACAGCTACCACAGGGCATATTAAACGTGTATTTCTCATAGTAATTACTCAGACTGCATCCCAGTCCATCGTTTTTTTTTTAGCCCACCATACCACCTCCAACAGGAACCAGCCATAGGCAAATCAGCTTTGATCCTGTCCAGCCAGAACTACTAGGCTAGGTCCTCTCAGAATGGAAACACAAGCAGCTCCAGACTGGGATTGGTCTAGTTGGGCCTCATCATTTTAGAGCAGATTGAATCTTATGAGACAGTGAGCAGAAGACCAATGTCTGGGCAAACATGTCACACTTAGGTTATCGCACTGAGGAAAACTTAAAAGTGATGAGTGGAATGCTTGGGTTAAATTTACCCACTGGCAAATACTCTGGCTGTATCCAAGTCCAAATCGGCCTTGGTCCTGCTCTAATAGGAACAGTCCAGCCTAAACTGCTTTGCCAGGTAACTGCTGAAAGGGTCTAACCACAAAAAGCTGCTCCTAACTGAATTGCCACTACGAGGTTTGGGATGTATTTGTAAGTGAAGGCATCTCACAAAAAGTAACGGACTGGTCTCACACACCACCTGGTGTCATGCTTCATCATTGACCAGTCCTCGCCCTCTAAAACCTTGGTTTGATAGAGGGCGGGCATACACCTGACGACAGGGATGCACTTCTAAACTAAGTGGGGGCCCATAAACCAAAAAGTGTGGTTAAAAAACATTATAGTTATCTTAATCGTGTTTTTAATGTTAAAGGTAACTATATGATATTAAAATCAAGTGACGGTATGTGGGGGAATTAATGTCCCCTATCCGTTATGTGAGAGGTCAACATGTTTCTGCCTTAATGGCCCGCTTGGGTCCAGGGCATTCGTCAGGACCTAAAAAGAACATAGAGGGCTCCGTTCTTACCAGCTAGTGGTAAGAGTAAACCACTGTGTGGGCGTGAGCACTGCCACACTCCACAACTTGATGGCCTCTAATTTCAAGCCCTAGATACCAAAGCTACTTGCCCCATGGGAGGAGGGGAGGGAAACCCTGTAGTCAAACCTGCATCAAGGGAAATTTCCCATGTGGATCCTAGGCGACTGCTCCCGGTCCTCCCTGATGAAGAGCTGCTGAAAGGGAACACAAGCAAACACATGCCTACAGATTCACACAACAATCTTCAGCTTGGGGTAGAAAACACAGCTATACAGGGTGTGCACATCTACACAGAGGAGCCACGGCAACATTGAAAAAGAGCAACCCAAAGTAAGAAATGTTTCGCACCAGAGAAAGCAAAAGCCCATATACTCCCGCAGTAATTGCAGGATGCCTCAAAAAAGGTTACCACCAGTGATAAAGTGTCCAATGTCGCAAATGGGGAGAATGGGTGGAATTGAGGCATCTTTGGAAGACTCAATAAGAAGTATGATGGTATTGAATCAAAGATAAATGTTGTGGAGGGCAAGTTTGAATTCATGTCCATTAGAATCATAGAGATTATATCATCAGCATGGACTCCGTAGCAGAGGATGGGAGTGCTCAAGGCCCTCACACTGAAGCAATAAAGGAGCATGTTCTTAAAGAGGGCTGGAAAACAGAAAGATGAGATGTCTTGGTTCAAAAATGTTGTTTTCCCCAGACGTCTGCCAATTCACTGTCATTCAAGCCCTTGTACTCTTGCATCTAGATGGTGGTAACACCCGACTTCACGGCCTCCCAGACTCCACACTGGCACTTCTTAAAGGTATTCTACATGTAGGTTATTTCACCACAATATGGACTACAGAATATTGTGAAGCCAAAATATTGTGGCGAAAATATTGAGGACCAAAACATTGTGAAGGTAAGTTAATGTAGGTAAGCATAGGTTTACTGTACTTAACTCCACACCTAGGTACCTTGATGATATTCATATTGTTAATGTACATAGATGGCGAGTTAGGAATGGTAAATATATACTTATCTATATGCACTTGTCTTCTCAATATTTTGGTCCTTGATATTTTTGTCCACAATATTTTGGCCCCCCAACATTTTTGTCCTCAATATTTTATCATACCACCACATGCAGGAGCACATCCTATCCTGTGCCTGAAGAAACATGATCACATCACCCCATTCTAGTGGAACTCCACTAACTCCTCTTGCTGGACAGCACCATTTTGAAAACCAGCTACCTCATTTGCAAAGCCATAATGACCAGCAACGCTGCTTATCTTGAAGACGAGCTCACCGTCTCTGGCGGTCTCGCTCACCCACACCCAGGACACCATCAGCGTGGAGACAACGCAGTGCAAACAAATAAAATAAAATAAAAATCAAAGGCAGCATGGTTTTTCAAATCTATGTACCCAGGAACTGGAACAGCATCAAGGTAACCATCAAAACTGCCCCAAGACTCCTCAAATTTCAGAAAAAAACATGTGCCTTTTTAAAGAATAGTACATCACAAGACATTAACCGTCCACAAACCATCTACCTCTTCTATCAGTTACTTTATGCCTGTGTTTGACCATGTACAGTGCTCTGCTGGCTTTTGGCTAAGTCATGCTATAGAAATATCACATACATACATACATACCTATTTTTTCTGGAATTAGGAATAAAATCAACCCCTGGAATTAGCATTTACAAACCTGAATGAGGTGTACCCATTCTGGGGAAAACTCTGCTTCCATTTACCACCTGTTCTGAGCAAGGTAAGGTGTTAGGGGACAGGGTAAGGAGTCAGGCTCCCCCACATCGTTCCATGCTCCCCCATGCCATGGGATGGGATCGGGCGGTGCGACAGGTGAAGGAAAGACTCTGCTTGCAGCTTGTGCCTCATATCATTTTAGTTGGTGGTTTTGGGTCCAGTGTTCCAACAGCCTTGAAATTAGGCCTGGGTGCGAAATTCCACTCCGCTCGCTGAGTTTGCAGAGTTTTTCCCACTCCCCGCAGCAGGCGGAGTTTTACAAAACTCCACTCTGCTGAGTTTTTCCTTGCTCTTGATCGCCAACGTTAAGTTGGTGAGCAAGGAAAATCTTACTCCAGACCATCTTCCGGCAAAATTTCTCAATGCGGGCGGTCGCGGATGGACGCTACCGCTCACATTGAGAAACCTTCTATTCATGTTGAGGAAGCTGCCGCTTGAATAGAACATCGACTCGAGCAGCAGAAAGAAGTAGTGTCCTCTTGCGCAGCGCATGGTGCCGTTCGCACTGATTTTCCAGCGCGGGTCAAACACCCAACACTAAAAATCAGCGCGAACGGCGTGACCTAAAGCACTCCGTCGCTTGCGGAACTCCGCGTAGCGCTGCAGAGTTTTTTGGTCACTACGCGGAGAACTCTGAGAACACCGCCCAGGCCTACTTGCAATCCTGGTGCAGAAATACCAGACCAGTTATAATTGGGCAGAGAAACGGAACAGTATCCTACCTAGGAATATTGCTTCACCCAACTTAGAACTGCGCCCACTGTATTGTCCTAAACTGTTTGCCTCAAAATCGCCTCCATCACCATATCTGAAATCAACCCACTTTACAATGGAATTAGAAAATCTATTTTTAATATATAGCACTTCATTCTGCAGCTCTGCTGTTTTGAGTGTCATAAACAACAGGTGCTATTATTGGCCAATTAAATCATGCTCAATTTTCCTACCTCGAAAAGATGGAAAGCTGTGAAGCTTCAATCCTGTGACCTCCAGCTCACCCCCTTTTTTCTGCAGCGAACATTCTGAGCGTCCCTCGCCGTGTTAAACCTTTTTTTTAAGCAATGAAATAAAAGGACTGAGCTCTAGTAACTAAAAAGTCTCTCTGCCATATTCCTTCCACAAGATCATACGATTAACGGTGTTTGATGTTAAAACGTAGTGTATATACAGCGAATTCAGAGGTAACAGATATGCTAGCCATTTCTCTTTGGTCTGGGTGATTTCCATAATCCGCGACAAATAAGCTTACTGCGGCGCATAAGCACTGCCGTTTTTAAAGATATGCAAATTAAAACAAAGCAGCAACCTCATCCACAGACAATATCAATACGGCACATTTCAGCATGGCCATCCCTCTGAGACTGCCTGCAAGATGTAAATCAGCATGCAATCTGCTTAAACGACGCCTGCCTATAAATTCTAATACAGAGGAAGACAGACCTGCTGCTTAAGCGATGTTGCTTTAAAAATAGTTCCCTGCAGCAAGATTTCTGTAGGGAAAGCATTTTATGTCGCGTCTGGGGTGAAGAGATGGAAAGCGATGGTGCGAGCGCACAGCCAATTTGCGCTCAAGCAGCTGCTGTTAGCGCCAATACTAAAAAATGTCAACAACCACAGACGGGAATTCAACCGTGTTCAGCTTCAAAGGCGCATTCAGGTCACTTAGGGATTCATACAAGGGTGACTTGAGCCAGGAGTACGCGATAACTACACGCCAAGGCCAGTGTGATGCCCCTACTGAGCAATTTCATTTGGGCCAGTTGTGATTGATGTAAGTGAAATATGAAAAGTGCACAAGAGCTAAATCTTGGTAACCACAGCCCAAAGCAGGGCCTTGATGCAGCAGCTGTGGGTGCATCGGGCCCAGGGCCGGCTTAAGCGCTGGTGGCGCCTGGTGCGACAATCATTTTTGCTGCTCCCACACCCCAGGACCGCCTCCTCTGATTCTCTCAACACCACCCTGCAAAAAGGTCCCTCATCTCTCCAATCATAAATTATTGCTAAACACAGCATCCTCTCCCCCAAGGCCCAATGAAGCCTGACCCTGGTCTACTTTTACTACTCAGACAGGTTCCTTGCTCGCATTAGGACTCTTTGAACCCCTGCTGTGCCGCTGTCCCTATAGAAGAAAGGTACCATCAAGCAAAGTGGCGGAGGTGTGTCATCATGGTACAGCATCACATAACTTGCACTGGCCACTAGTAAATTAGCAGTAGCCACGTGCTAGTCCAGTTTCTGCATATTAAGTCACCCCAGCCTGATTGTGGCAGGTACTGAGACCTATTTAGTACACCAGGTCTTTTTATCTGATGGCAGTGGAGTCAACCACTTGCGAACTGACTCAAAAGGGCATGCCTGGGACAGGCTTATCTCAACCCCTATCAAAAGGAATAGAAAGAATTATAATGAGCAGTGCTCCCAGGCAGATTTATTTCAAACACAAGCACATAACTGATGAGATAACATCAAAGATCATAGGGAATCAGTCATATTTAGAATGAAAGAGAAAGTCTCACCCTCACTATCAAGCCATGCTTCATCATAGGCTGACTCATCCCACTCTGACAAGAGAATACCTTCAGGATGAAATCCACCTCAATGAGAGGAAGTTTAAGATAAATGTTGCTGGATAAGTAAGAGATCCAGATATCTGCTATAACTGCCTCTATGTATACCCAAAATACTTTTTGTATTCAAGGATACATAGAGAAGGATTAAACATCAGAAGTAGGATGCACAGTGAGAATTATGTCTCTGTCATCCCGTTTAATTGCCAACATGCTTTGGTCCCCAGTAACAGCCCTGTAAGGGACACAGGCCTTCGGCAGGGCTAATGGGATCACTATTCTAATTTTTTGTTTATCTTAATATGAATGTACGGATAGGTCTTATCTTGCCAAATGTTATATATCATCTTAATACACAAACTTTGGGTTAATCGGATTATATGGTCTTGGCAGAAGGGAAGGAAGCACTTGTAGGCTAAAACTGGGACTCACTTCTAGTCGAATGTTTGACCACAGAAGGTGTACCCTTCCGCCAAGATCAGATTACCCGATTAAACCAAGGTTTGGGTATGAGGAACACAAAAGGCATGGACCACGTTATAAAATGGTGATCACAACCATTACAGGGATTATCGGTTTAGGTTGAGCAATACAAGAGGCCAACACCCAGTCCAGTTGTCACTCCTCCACTTAACCTTGTACATGATGTGCTTTCTAAAGTTCATATGTTCAAAAATCACTGCCACTATGTTTTTTACTCATCCAATCCTCAGGGCAGTCTTGTCAAATATTATCACTGCCCTTCAATAACACTAGTTTAACTTCTGAGGAGTCATTCCTATCACTACACTCTAGTGCGCTATACAGCACTACACCCAGGATCTGGGATCTCTACAGATAGTCCCACAGACAACAGAGATGCTGGAGCCATATGCAAAAAGAACTTCAAGACATTCAATGGAATTTCCTTCTTTTCTGAGGATATATGTCACTTAAGAATTTACAACTAAGCATATTTAGCCCCCTTTTTCTTCGTCTGCTAGCCCCGAAGGTACCTTAGTTTCATCATTCAAGCCCAAGCCAGGTAATTTTTCACATGTGCAGATGCCGTTGTGTGGTGAAGAGTTTACTAGTGGGCAAGATGAGCTAGCAAGCCCCCCAAAAGGTAGGCCGAAGCCACTACACTTACTTCACAATGGACTTGGAAAAACCCCGGCGAGATTGAACCTGCTCAGTTGAAGGTGAAAGGTTAATAGAACAGCGTTCATACATGTTCAGCCACACTGATTCACTGTCTGCATTTTGTAGGCCAACATTGGAGATGGATGGCCAGTCAACAGCTAGAGGCTGTCTGTGACATTCTTCGTTCTACCGGTTTCTTTCCTCAACCCTCGCCTCTCTTCGGTTTTGATGGAAATAAAATGTGATTTAATTATATGCTATCATAAAGTAATTAATTAATGTATTAGTTGCTTGATAAGCTATTAAGTTAAATGCTCATTCCAATGATGCTTCAAGCACTGTGGGTCTTGATGGCAAAAATTGGATTCTTAGAAGATGAAAGTAGTTGGGGGTTTTCTCAATTAGTTCTATTTTCATGCCATTTGTGAAAAGTTAATAATGGTATGTTTTCAGTAATGTTGATTAAATGCCAGAGAAAATCAAAGGACTGCTCTTTGTGACATCAATAAATGTTGCAGCTTATAAATGATAATTTAACATGTTGCTGCAAGAACTCCTCCTGGCAGAGTGGCTAAGAAACTTTTATTAGTGCTGAAGCTGAGCTTGCATAACATCTTGATTATAATGGCACCATACTTTCAAACCAAAGGACTCAATGTTCAACATCAATCAGTGAGTACATTCAGACACTGGGAGGGAGGAGAGATGCTCCTCCATTTGTGTTGTGCAAGCAGGAGGGCCACTCCAACAGAACAGTGGACGAGTTCAACATTCATGGTGGAGGGGTGGTCACTTTCTTAAGAGGGGACTGACACTTAATGAAATGGGGACGCCAACACCAGTAAAGTCACAGACGCTCAGAGGGTGTAAGATGGAAATTCTAATACATAGAAAGAGGCACAATTAACTGACACCAAATGACTCCTGAGAGTGTCCTTCACTCACCCTTGACGCAAAGGTGGAGCTCAATACTTACCCCAAGGGAAGTGGCGGGGAAATGCAAGTATCAACAATACTACCAGCTATGGTGTTAAATGAATAAAGAATTTAAAGTCCCAAACAAGCCTATACAAATAGTCACAACATGTAAGCAACACTACGAAACTTTGAGGAAGATAAAATGAAGAAAAACAAAAAAATGAAATGATTTTTAACTGAAGTCAATGAGTTCAAATATTTCCATATCAGTCAATCCAAGTCAATGCAGTTATTATCCTTCGGGGGACAGTGGTGAACCGTTAGGCCAATTTGCAAAATAATAAAATCAGATTGGCATTGTGGATTTTGTCCAGTGGAAAAAGTTACCTTTGGACATAAAATAATTTTTGAAGATCAAACCTCTCAGCATTCAATGTCACAGTGTGTTATATGGAAAACTCTCCATGAAGCCGGATAGCCTATGTTGAAGAACATGGTGAGGTGTCTTGACAAACAGAGAAAGCTTTGGCAAAGCCGTTAAGTCTGGCTTACCTTACAACACCTGACTAAAGCGTTAAAAAAAAGCCTTCTGCATTGAAAAAATACGAAACAAAAAACTATTTGTTCTTGTAAATAATGCATTTATGAGCTAAAGAATTTCGCACATAATTTACAATTTGCTTGTTGCCCGCCACCTTTCAGGGGGATGGAGGACATTCTGTCCCCCACCCTGACAGAATACTGCCCGCCAAGTTTAGAGATCACCACCGGCCCAGGGATGTAAGGGGCTCACAGATATGGGCCCGATCAGCAGCGACTCATTTGTTCGAGGGCCCAGCCACTCACTTCTGCAACTGGCATCACTCACTGCCTGCAAGGACATCCATCAAAGCCTTTGGTGCTATCAATACTCTTCTGGCAAGTTGTTCTGTAGTGGGGAGCGGCGCGTTGTTAAGATCCAGGGTATGTAAAGGGACATTTTAATATGTAGCATGGAGTCTTAAATGGTGTGTTGCTAACATGACCCAAAGAGATGCAAACACACTTCGGTCACATAATTGGGCAAACGTTAGCATGCTGTATCGGTGTCAATTGATGATGTTTGAAAGTGATGGAGCGTAACACCAGATCTGGATTGCATTGAAGGTTCCTCAAGGGCAGTTCTCTCCCCAAAAAATCCTGAAAAGATGGTGTGAAATAGTCACTTTTGCAGCAGAATTTTTACATAGATTTGCTAAAAAGTCAAGGGCCCAGAAAGGACACTCATGAAATATTCCAGTACTTTTATAGTGTGCCAAGCAACCATGATTCTCCAAAGCAGTGTTGCAGTTTTTTCTGCCTGATGATAATGTTTTGGAAAATGGTCTCTAAGTAATACATTTTTCAGTACAACTAGCCTAAAAATATCTGAAAAGTCACAGGTTTGGAAAATGCAATTTCACAAAGCCTATCATTTATTATAGAGTCCACCTACAGTTCTGCATTTCACTTCCATTAATTTTCCTATCTCACCCCTTCCAAGAACACGATTAAAAGGGCTGGGAAGGAAAAAATAATGGAAATAAAATGTATAAATGTAGATGAATGCAAATGTAAATAGGCAAATTGATCTCACTCATACAGCATTCAATTTGGAATGGACAGGTGGAAAAATAAAAAACATGAACTTTCAATAGTAGGCAGGAGAGCAGAGCCAGAAAAGGCAGACATATTTTACAGCAGTACTAAGGGCAGGTTACATAACTGTGAGTTTCCAGATTTAGACAATAGATGGATTAAACTAATTTTACAGGTTAATGTTTGAGACAGTTGTAGTGAACATAACTTGAAAATTTGCTTTAAAATCATATTTCTAACGACTATGATTTTGTCCCCAACCATGATAGCTTGCCACTTTTTAAAAATGCATACACATTTTACTATCAAACATATACTTTTTGCACTGAAACAATCAACACAATTCCCCCAAACACATGCTTTCATGAATAACCTCGAACTGTGTAGTGGGAAATAGAGTTTTTCTTTTCTAGCATCTAAATATTTGCCGCCTATCAATGTATTATTATTATCATCAGGTTCTCACGTACATTTCCATGCATCACCATCACTTGCCATGGATGTCAATAATTACCACTGTTGCACTAGTGCCACTTTACTATGGATGGGCACCATTGCCCTTTGGTGCACACCATAGGCCAGGATTTTACATCATTATGCTAGGGATATATTTGTACCAGGGGCTCGCATCATCATGCCATAGATATCCACAATAGGCCACGAATTGCCGCCATTAAAGCCAGGTACAGTGTTAGGCCCATGATGGGCACTTCATGCCTGGATGCCCACAAAAGGTCAGAAATTGCAACAATTATGCCACTACCGCTTCTTCTAGAGCCTTGGGTGCCCAGAAACCCAAAGAAGGAGATGGTTTACCAAAGAGTTAATTGCTCTACTTGTGCATGTGACAGAACTATACGTATCAACAGCACCATGCATGTAAGTATTCTTTGTAGTATTATTAGTAGGTGTAGTAGTAGTACTTGTAGTAGTATTAGTAGTAGACAGACAGACAGATAGATAGATAGATAGATAGATTCTATATTTTATTTTATCAGCATATAATCATAAAAGATAAAACACATAAAACACAAACATTAAAGCATCATAGAGTAGCAAGGGCGTGCTGGAGATTTAAAAAGGATCCAACAGCAAAGCAAACATTTGTTTCAGGCAACATGTGTAAAAAACAAAGTGCTGATCAAGATTGAGTACATTTATATTTCCTAATCTCTGTTTACTGACAATAAAATCTACAAAAAAAATACAAAATGTAAAAGCGACTGTGTAGATACCGCATCACAAGGGCATCAGCCAATGGTTGCAGTGCAATATTGGCCCATATTTTTTCTAGTTTGACAACTGACTGAGGACTGGTAAACAAACAAGATCTACCCAAGTCCTCAAATGATGAAACAAGACAGAACAGCCAGGGAATTTTCATCTAATTATCAAACTCTAAGCTGTCTAAAATAACCCTCTGATTTAATCCGCCGCGGCCCGTCCAAGTGGGCTGAGGGGCCACGCACCCACACCTTTTGGCCACTATAAAGAATGTCTGTCAGGCTGAGCAAAGGTCAGCCTGACAGACACTCTTTATTTTCAGGTCAGGCAGCCAGGTGCTAGACATGCGCTAAATGTGCAGACTCCTGGCTGCCTGAACTGAGCTTTGCCGGGCTGAAGAAGTCACAGCTCCTCTGGGCATGACATCTTTGGCCTAGCAAAGCACCTCGAGATGGCATCTTCAGCTATACAAATCACCTCGAGGCACTCCCCCTCATGATGAGGGGTAGCGTCACTGATTGCCTCGGATACGGGCGCTTCAGTTCTAATCCCTGAAGTGCCCAGGGCTGAGTCTCAACCACTGACACCTCGTCACAGAGTGGGGTGGGGTCCGCAGTCTCACTGACCCCATCCCACTCTGTGACGAGTGAGGGACTGCTGCCTTCCCTAATTGGCTGATCTAAGGTCAGCCAATGAGGGAAGTGAGCAGTCCCAACCCTTCTCGTCCTCTGAGATTTGGGACTGCTGCCTTCCCTCAGCCAATGAGGAAAGACAGCAGTTCCAACCCTCGTGGGACTTTCGAGACAGAGCTGCACAGGTAAGTATGTAATGTAATGTAATGTAACTTATAAAGCGCGACCTCATGCCCTAGGGCGTCTTGGCGCTATCGAAATCTGATTAGGCTGAGACAGTGACGTAGTTGGAATAAGGCAGACGCACAGAAAAACTTCTATTCCTGAGTGAAAAGCCAGGTCTTTAAGGCTTTTCTAAAGGAGAGTAAGGAAGGAGCAGTTTTTAGTGTTAGTGGGAGCCTGTTCCAGAGCATGGCAGTGGCCCTAAAAAAGCTCTTTCCACCCCAGGTGGCTTTTCTAAATGGGGGGACAATCAGGTTCCTTGCGGATCCCGATCAAAGTGTCCTTGCTGGGACGTACCATTTCAGTTTCTTTTTTAAATGGTCTGGTCCAAGTCCATGCAAAGATTTATAGGCCATGCAGAGAACTTTGAAACTACATCGTTGCTTGACTGGCAGCCAGTGTAATTTCCTAATTGCTCCTCTGGCTGACTCATACTTCGGAATTTTGCTGAGGAAACGAGCTGCTGTGTTTTGCAATATCTGAAGCCTCTTAACAAGTCCCATTGCAATCGTGAGATATAGACTGTTGCAGTAATCGATCCTCGCAAGAATGAGTGCCATTATTACTGTTTTAAGTAGTTTGGGGGGCAGAAATATTTCTTTTTTTTTTTTTTAACCTTAGGGAACAGAAGGCGGCCGAAGTTATTTTGTTTACTTGGTCCCTAAACTTTAGTTCCTTGTCTACCACGAACCCTAAGTTTCTAACTTTGTTTCAGGGTTCGGGTAAAGAGTCCATCTCAGGTGGCCACCAGTCCAGTGTCCAGAAGGAAGGGTTGTTACCGAAAATGATAACCTCCGTTTTATTATGATTTTATTTTTATTGTGTGGGGCGTGCTTGCATGCATGAATATATGGGAGTGAGTGTTGTGAATGGATATGTGTGTGTGTGTGTGTGCGTGCATGTGTGAATGCATGCATGCGTGTGAGTGTTTATATGTGCGTTTGTGCCCCGACCGACGCCCTCCCTGCTAATTGTACAGGCTGTCACTATATTTAATGTAGCTTTAGGTTTCAACCAAAGAGAAGTCCAGAGAAAAAGATGGGCCAATTTGATAGCATCTTCCAGATACGATGAACCATGCTCCTTGTGACAGAGGTAATTGGAGGTACTTAATGGAAGAGAAAGCAAACAATAGCAACATCTATTCTCTTCTAGCGGTATGACAGTGCAATTAATGGAACCCCCAAACCCAGGCCAATATGTGGAAATGGGCACACACTAATCTTTGTAAATTTGCAATAATGGTGCAATTGCCTTGCTTCCTATGATCATGACTATATTAAAAAGAACTCCTATCAATTGGGAGAATTCGGTTCGCCTAGCTGTTACACATGGTGCCCATGTTGAATTACTGTCAAAAACTATGCCCAGGTGCGGTAATTGAGGAATGCATCCAAGGGTAATATTATTAATGGAGATAAGACACATCCTGGAAGCGTTCGTATCACATGACATGACGTACAATTTTGGTAGATTAATGCCAAGGCCTAGGTCCTGCATAAAACTTGCAAATGTATTAACCAGTATTTTAAGGCTATTCGGTGTTTGTGCCAGAATGACAGCATCACCCACATACAAAAGTGCAAGAAGCCCCCTAGATCCTACTAACGGAACGTCCTGACCACAGCCAACAAGGACAGAGTTGAGGCTATTAATATACAATATGAAGAGAAGGGGGCAAGGACACAGCCTTGTACTCCTCTCTCTGATTTTACAGACTTGAACAATTCACTGTTACTACCATATTTGACATTAGCAATCTAGTCGGTGTGTAAGACAGCCAGGAAATCCCTGATTGACAGATCCAGTCCCAGCTCAGCAAGCTGACACCAGAGCTTGGATCTATCCACTTGATTGAAAAGGATGCATAGATCCATGAAGGCCAGATGCATGGGGCAGCCCTTGGCAACAGTGTACTTGCTGATGGTTAGGTGCAAGTTTAAGCATTGCTCCACTATGTATATTCTTTCACAGAACCCATATTGTGTGTCACACATTACTTCATGGTTCGTGGCCCACCCCAAAATTTTGAAGTGCAGTACTCTCCCCAGCACCTTCAACGTAGAGTCTATCTGAGAGACAGGCCTATAGCACTGAGGATCTGCTCTACTGCCCTTCTTAAAGACTGGTACAAGAGAAGAGAAGAAAGATCCCAAGCCAGATGTACAGGTATGATTCAAAACATTTGCAAGTAAGGGTGCCCAAAGATCGATATTGACCTTGTACAGGTCCATTGGGACTCCGCCCAGCCCTTGTGCTTTCACAGAAGGGCTAAGTAATATTGCACACTTTATTTCCTTGGTGTCAAATGATAAATCAATGGGTAAATTGGCCAGACAGGTTCATGAAGGTCTGAGAGTGTACAATCCATAGTATCATTACTACAGATTGACTCAAAATGTGAGTTTCAACGATCAGATGAAATGTGCGTTCCCAAATCTGTAAGAGAAAGATCGATGTACTTAATGTTATTTGCGGTTTGCCAGAACCAACTTGTATTTTTGCATCTGCATGCTGTCATCGGGTCACACCAAACGTTTCTTTTAATTTCAGCCCTCCTGTATTTAAGCGTTGCTTTATAGAGAGCTCTACACTGTACGATCTCTTTCCTAATACGGGGATTTCTAGAAAGGGCAGCATGTAGGTAAATGTTAGTGACAGAATCTCAATATGGCTTTAGGGGGGAGATGGGGACGGTGGAACAGTGCAGTAACCTGAATCTACTTAATGGGAACTACACGCTGGCCAAGGAAGAACATATCCATCTATGCTTTGCAGACCTGAGTTCTGCTTTTGATTGCGTAAACCATGCTAAACTGTGGGAAACAATGACTAATATGTGAGCCCCAGTTGACATTGTTTCATTCTTGTCACAATTATGCAAGATTGACATCTAGAGTAAGGTATGGGAGGGAGGGAGAGTGCACCCCAAGTTTCAAGGTGTCCAGGGGAATTAGACAAGGTTGTGTCATTACACCCCTCTTTTTCTCATTAAATATTAATGGGATTGACAAATTCCTCCAAGAACTGAACACTGACGCCCCGAAAGTAGGCTCTCGCCCAATCCCTCTGCTCCTGTATGTGGATGATGCAGTCTTAATATCCAGAACTGCAAATGGTTTACAACAACTGACTGAAGCTTTTGCCTCATACATGGAGCAAAAAGACCTAAAACTAAACCTGACTAAGATGTTTGTGATCGTCTGTGGACTGGGTAGGGCAAAGAAAAAGATCCATTGTGAGAGGGAACATAAGCTGACTGAAGTCAGAAGCTTCTCCTATTTAGGTATTTTATTCTCCTATAATAGAAATTGGGGCCCTCATATAGACCAGACAAGATTTAAATTAATCAGAACTATGGAGGCCATTTTCAGATTCTGTAATAAGATAGGTAGCAGGCCTATAGGTGATATACTTAAACTATATGGCAGTAAATGCCTTTCAGTAGCAACCTATGGCTCTGTAGTGTGGGGCAATGCAAATGCAAATACATTACAAACTTGTGAAAATTCCTTTTTCTGCCACATGTTGGCTTTTCCAAGGTCTACCTCTGTATATCTCCTACACAAGGAATTGGATGCACCATATGTCGCCGATTTAATACAAGCCAGAGCTTTATGTTCCTGGCATAAAATCTGGTGTAAGGAGGGAGCAAAGTTTACTAGGGATATAATTAAGGACTGTTTAGCATTGGAACATTTCAATAAAATCCCATGGCTAGCGTATATGGATAAGCTATTGAAAGAAATTGATAAAGATCTATCAGGGACAAAACCTGTTGGAATACTGCAATACGGTAAAAATGAAATCAAAAAGATTTATATGGAGAAACAAAGTCAAGATAGAGCCAGTATAGAAGAGAAAAAACAGTGCGTCAAGATACATGACTAGTATAACTCTGTCTGGTCTACCCAAATACCTAGTCAAAGTTACTTGACTAGGCTACGACTGGGCACAATTCATTAACTGGTGGCATTCCCAAAACACGAAAAATGGCAGAAAATAACTCACAGATGCCCATGTGATTGGAAAACCACCCAGTCCACGATGAACTTTATGCTGTTCTGCAAGGTTTATCGAGATATCAGGCGAACATTTTTACAGCCAATTTTTATGTCAAAGAAACTCTTCTTTATAAGGATGCCATGAACTCTATATGCACTCTTGATAACGAATTAGCATGTCGAGCTGCTGCAGGATACATAACCTGGGCTATTGAAAGAAGGAAATCTCTTGTACTTCTGGATAATCTAGTCTATGAAGATGACTGAATGATGATCTTAGGTTGATTATATTTTTAATTATGAGAAAGTAAGATGATTTTTATTGATGGAGTTTTAACTATCTATGGAATGAGTTTTTAAGCTGTAATGTATGGTATCATTGAAGAACAAAATCTTATTGTATGACGTTTTTATTCTATGTACTTTTATGGATCGACAAAAAAGATTTCGAATAAAGTTATTTTGATGATGAACTATTAGTGAAAGAGCATAAAAAATCAAACCACCACGCCACTCTAGTTGCAGTGTCAGACCTAGTCATGGTCAAGGAGCTCTTTATCAAGCGACTCAACTTAACAAAGCTCTTGATGACCTCCACATCTTTGGCCTCAGATCACAAGCAAAGAAAGAAACAGTTTAAGTTATTACTCACAAAGCTTTTTAGGGTGGGTGAAAGATCGGGGAGTCTCCAGACCAGACATAGACCTTCATTTTTAGACGCTAAGGGAAAATTGGCCACTGCAGTGAATCGACAAGGAAAAGTCGGCACAATGACAGATAGGCTAAATGGATTGGCTCTCCAAAGTTCTTATCTATGACCTCACCCTGATAAGGAGATCAGACAAGCTCCTGGAGATAAAAATATAATTGATAGTTGAATAGCATCCAAGGCCAAAAAAGTAGGCACACTATGGGCCTCAGACAGGTTAGTTTCTAAGGCATTAATAAGGTCCCTGTCATTAGTGTGCTTGCAAAGTTGAACCAGCCCAGTATCTAAGTGGGAACCTACACTTGCTTGATCATGCCGACAGTTTGCATTGATAAATGCAAAAGTGTTCCAAGAAAACTTTGCATTGAAAGTGCCGCACTGAATTAGGTTGGGGGTGTACAGAAAAAGTACTATCCACCAAATTAAATAAAAACATAATGTTATTTTTAATTCTCATGACAGAACACATCATCACTATAAAACTTAAACAAGCCAAAACAAACTTTCTGTAAACTTACAAAAAACAATTGGATCTACCCATTATTTTCAAATGTCTCAGTTATTTGAGCACAAAGAGATAACCTGAACCATGTTGAGAGCCCCTCTTTACCCAGCCCAAGTCTGCAGAAGTGGGAAATTTAGAGAAACATAGGAACCCATCAAAGTGCAGTTCAGAGGTAGCTCTTGTCTCCTAGAACAAAATTATATCAAATTCATTAACAAAAGAGGGCTATTCGACTAAATTGATTTTAGTGTTTATTCCAACAATATTCCAGCCGGCCAGGTATCTGTGGATGCGGTAGAGTCAAAACCAAAAGAGCTTATTGAATTGTTGTGTACATGACATCCCGTAGAAAAGCTACATGCAGAGGTGAGCAGTCAATCCAATTGCTCTAAACCTTCCAGAAGATGAAAGTGTTTCAGTAATGATATACAGGGCCTTGCGGCTGAATTTGGCAGAGAAACATCAGGTTGGGTATTGGGCTTGTGCAGGAGAGCAGGTAGCCAGTAAATGTAACGCTTAGGTTGAACTGTTAGACTGTTGCAGATTTTGGATCTTTGATAGCAGATTACTAACAAGGAGTCTTGGTTTGGAATTCACTATAATACAATCTCCAACAAAGCCTTTCTGAGAGGGTCCTATCCTTGATGACCTTCTTACCATGAGAATCTGATCAAAATTTCTAATATCAATAAGCAGATTTTTACACAATCAGTGGGGCACCTTGTTTAAGAGCTAGAGAGTTTTCTCCATTGTCGTAATTCTTTGTACATCATCTAAAATAAGAACATATGGGCAGGCGTCAGGAGGTGCATGCATAATTGGCAATTGCTGGAGAAAACTGGCTGATGGGATGTACGTGCCCGAGAAGGAATGCTAAATATGATTAGCGACCTAGATCTGAACATGCTGATACGACTCAGGAGGAACCGCCCTACACAAGGTTTGGTTATGCTCAGATCTGCTGAGACATGACTTATAGAATTAAACCTGTGACATAGATGTTTGCAGAGGGAGAGAACTATGTTCTTGTGCAGGAAGGAGCCTAAATTTATGCCTTTGTGATGAGGATGATATAACAGCAACGGGAGCGGAAAGGATAGTCATAACACTCAATTTTTATCCTTTTTAGATTCCAAGGAGACAATTCATTCCAACAGCGGAATTAGTAAGTCCTTAAAAATAAGACTGAGTTTTTCACACAGGGACTATAAGTGATCAAACGAAGCAGGAGTGATGCGTTAGGTAAGGTGGCGTCACAAACAGCAAGGGATTCAACAGGTGTAAGGGGGCATACATCCCCTGTTTCCCACCAGAATACATTGAGCCTTGCCTTTTTTAAGTCATTTAGCTTCTGATTCAGACAACATGGAAGAACTGCCTTCATCAGCACAGGTACCAAATGGTTGGCACTCAGAAGAGGTGTCCATATTGTTTTCAAAATCATTAGAACAGGTTGGGGAGTTGAGGTGAGAGGGAGAAGTTGAACCGTCTTGCGAAAGGCAGTGCTCCGCAAGTTCGATTTCCTTAGAAATCACTCCCACCGCACGCTCAAGAAAGTCTTTGACGGTAGAACCCTTGTGGACAGGAAGAGCAGATTGAGCACAATTGGCATTTTTTCTCTTGCCCATTTTAACTGAAAAGAGATGAGGCCCAGCCCAGCCTCCTTCGGCCTCTGATGGGAGCAGACAGGCCTGTTCTTGGCACTGTCTTGGCCCGGTCGCGGCCCCATGCTGTGAGTCAAACAGCTGCGCTTTATAGCGATTAGCTCTTCCTCCTGCAACCAAGAAGATCCTGGAGTTCATAGTGCACCCTACAGCAACTGGGCAAGAGTGCAGAAAGAGTCATTCAGTCGCATCCTGCGCTGTAGGCCAAAGAGCTGCGTTTTAAAGCGATTACCCTGCCACCTGCCACCAAGAGGATCCTGGAGTTTGTAGTGCACCCTGTAGCAACATGGCAACAGGGCAGCTAGAGCCCTTGAAGCATAGTAGTAGTAATAGCAGTATTTGTAGAAGTTGTAGTAGTAGTAGTGTCACTCAGTTAGGCATAGCGCTCTGACAAAGGGCTGAAACAGGTTTGTGATATAAAAATGAATGAGTGAAATAACATAGCATTAGTAGCACTAGCAGAAGTGGTAGCAGTGGTGGGAGAAACAGGATAAGAGATGAAGT
Source organism: Calotriton arnoldi (assembly GCA_963921515.1). Taxonomy (NCBI): domain Eukaryota; kingdom Metazoa; phylum Chordata; class Amphibia; order Caudata; family Salamandridae; genus Calotriton; species Calotriton arnoldi. The sequence continues at coordinate 695,883 of CAWUFW010002416.1, read as the reverse complement.
ACTGCAGAAGTAACAGGGCCCATAAAATTAGTAAAATTGTCAATACTGCGGGTACAATTAACACTGGATTAGTTGAAAGCAATGCAAATGATACTATGATAAAAGTAATTCTACCGTCAGTATTAGTAGATCTCAGCAGCTCCATCGCAGTGAAACTGGTAGTTGTGACCGGGCAGCACAGCAGACAGAAGACAATACTCGTCAGGACATCACACATAATGTGACATTGTTTAGAAGTTAGTATCAAATTAATGCGTATTCATTCCCACCTCAGTGTTAGCTACAACACCATACACAACTCATGCTTTACTATCATGTCATAAGCACATCCTAGGTTTTGTGGCCGCCCCATCCCTCATTATATTTGTGCTGCAACACTAATGGATATCCTCAAAGTCATAAACAGGGCTTGTCATAGGATCACATAAGCCTCCCTACTGCTGTCAATCAATCAATCAATCAATCAATACTCTACTTTATTTCGCATTATTTCAATGCATAAAAAGTACCAAATACAAGTTAAAATAAGCATACCTTCAATAAAAACACCTAAAATCATACATCATACTGCTGTCAATTATTGGCCAACTTCAATAATTATGTTGAAAAGTTTCCTTGCATAGATCATGATGTGCTTGTAAAAGGCTAAAAGACAGTCTTATTTTCTCGCACAATTAGGGCAAAACACCCACCGTGGACTAGGCCTAGCAGGTTACTGCCTTGCAACTAGATGTTTTTAAGTTCCTTTGACTTCATTTCAGAGATCTTTTGCTGACGGCATTGATAATTTTCTAAAGTCAAAATTTAATCTAGGATCTATGAGTGAAACAAACTAACTTTGGCTCATGCTGGAAGAGCTTCAAAAGTCTACTTTATCCATATCACATGAATGCCACCAATAAAACATTCAAACCTACCAATATCTAAGCAGTCACTTGACCCTATCTTCCATTTGAAACTTTCACTCTCTCATAAGTAAAAAGTCAAACGTTATCTCAAACTTAGATACACTGCTTAAATGAACATTGGTGACCCAAATATGGTACCCACCAAACTCTACCTGCGTCAACGAGAAAGAACCAAAACTGCATTCATTTATGTTTTGTGATTTGTACAGTGTCAACATGGCTCCTTCTAGCCACTTCAGAGTGATTCAAGACCACAGAGCGACAAAAGAAGGCAGGGAAGTGGGGATGAAAATGTAAAGCTGTGAAAAGCGGGTAAAGTGGAAGAGAAGGGCTTGGGAGTACAAGTGAGAAGAGTAGGAGGATGAAAGTGTAAGCGGGAAGAACTTGCAACACATAGAAGAAAATCTGCATCTATTTATTTTATATATTTTGCATTACTCCTTATAGTGGCATTCACAGATACTCATCTGGTTTGCCCATTTCATCTCTATTTAATACCTTCCTGGCCTGATAGGTGTCTGCCTTAACAAGGCTACACCCTAACGTCTGCTGGTCTTTGCAAAGTTTATTTTTTACTTTCTATTACCTTGTTACATACACCACTGTTGGCTATATCATATTTGCTCTTTCATTTTGGCTTAGGTGGTATCTTAACTTGCGAATTTCATGTTTTTTTTTACTACTATGGTACAGCCAGTATTAATCCTTGTTCACCTTTACTGGATTTTTTTCCAGCAAGTCAATGTATGTGCCTATATATACAGTCCACTTGCACTGCTATGGAGACGTCCACAGAGGCTGGCCTGCAGCAAGACCCTTTGCCCAATATACTGTGTGCCCAATCTCTGCTGTTCTTTGCCCTTGGTTGTATGTACTGGGGATGGCCTCATAGCCAGCACCCTGCCTAGACACATGCTCTGCCCTGATCTGCATTGCATTTGGTTATGCATTTGGTTTATTGCAAGCCCATCAGCTGCAAGGCCAGGCCTGGCCCAAGTGGCACCTAATTGTTTTATTAGTATTTGTTGGGTCCACAGACTTTGAGCTCAGTCGCTGAACCACAAGACTCAGTACAGAGTCCATGGCCCTCTGGATGTGTCCTGAGGTCGGCGAACACAGTCTTCAGACCCATTACCCGACTTTCTGTGTACTCAGTCCGAGGCACACTGCTTTTTACCATTCGCAGAGGGGGATTGCCAGAAAGTCTGGCCCGGGGTCAGGTTTTGTGTCGAACTTGATTCCTAACAGTTCCTCCTGCATGTTAGGCCTGAGTGCAGTGCCAAGCATTCTTTCAATCACATTGTTGTTTATGCAGTACATGCCCGTAGTGTGAATGGAATACCCAGAGGTGGATCCTGTGCTCACTATATCACAGGACCCAAACTACAACTCACCGATGAGGCCTAAGGCAGCAGAATTGGTCTGGAATTGGCTGTGTTTCTATCTGGAGGGGACCTAGCCCGGCAGTTTAGGTTGGATAGCTCCTATTAGAGCAGGATGAAGACTGACTTCCATATGGCTGGGTTCAAACTGGAATGGCATGGGAGCAAAAAAACGATCGATTTAGGCCCAGATCTCTGTACTGGGGTGAATGTATGACATTGTTCTCCATTCTGTCCATCAATTGTTTTTTTTGCATTTGTCATCCGAGTGGGACGGGTATGCCCAGACATGGGTCCCGTGCTCTCCATGCCACTGGAGTCAAGCTATCCTGGCTGATGAGGGGTGAAACCCCGAAACCAGTCCTAGGATGCTTGTTTCCAGTACAGGGAGGACCTGGCCTGGCAGTTCGGACTGTACTGTTCCCATTGGGCGCAGGGTCAAGACTGTTTTGCATATGGCTGGGTTCAAACTGGAGTGGAATGGGGAGCAAATAAAAGATGGATTCTGGCCCAGGACTCTGTACTGGGGTGAATGTATGACATTGTTCTGCATTCTGTCCATCAATTGTTCTTTTTGCATTTGTCACCCCGAGTGGGACGGGTATGCCCAGACGTGGGTCCGGTGCTCTCCATGCCACTGGAGTAAAGCTATCCTGGCTGATAAGGAGTGAAACCCCGAAAACGGTCCTAGAATGCTTGTTTCCAGTCCAGGGAGGACCTGGCCTGGCAGTTCGGGCTGGACTGTTCCCATTGGGCGCAGGGTCAAGACTGATTTGCATATGACTGAGTTCAAATTGGAATGGCATGGGGAGCAAAAAAAGATGGATTTAGGCCCAGATCTCTGTACTGGGGTGAATGTAGGACATTGTTCTGCATTCTGTCCATCAATTGTTCTTTTTGCATTTGTCACCCCGAGAGGGATGGGTAAGCCCAGACGTGGGTCCCTTGCTCTCCATGCCACTGGAGTCAAGCTATCCTGGCTGATGAGGGGTAAAACCCCGAACCCGGTCCTAGGATGCTTGTTTCCAGTCCAGGGAGGACCTGGCCTAGCAGTTCGGGCTGGACTGTTTGCATTGGGCGCAGGGTCAAGACTGATTTGCATATGGCTGGGTTCAAACTGGAATGGCATGGTGAGCAAAAAAACGATGGATTTAGGCCCAGATCTCTGTACTGGAGTGAATGTTTGACATTGTTCTGCCTTCTGCCGATCAATTGTTCTTTTTGCATTGGTCTGCTAAAGTGCCATAGAGGTTGCAGAATGATTGCAAGGACTGTGGCCGTCAGCTACCACCAGTGGCTGAGATTAACTCAAGCATTCCTCTCATAACTTTTTACTTTTTAACATCATATTTGTCGGCTCTGTATACTTTTGCAAATACAGCAACCACTGAGAAACATGGTGATAGACAATTCCTTCGGATCAATATATCAGTGGTGTCAGAGACCTTAATTGCAACCACAAGTACCATTCATACTGAAAGTTCATTGTAGCAACTCACTGTTCCCAAGGCGCTTAAAAGAAGCCATAAATACAATAAGACCCATGCCTGAGTATGCACGGCTATGTTAAACTGGGTAAAATGGTGTCACTTGACTTTCTGATCAACTTATTACTTAAAAAAATAATGAAATATTTCCATTAAGTAATGGCTTTTGCCACACAGGACTGACGCATTACTGGTTGCACATGTTACTTCTGAAAGGCACTGACTGGCTTGCACCAACTACTAAACAGAGTGTCTGGAACACCTTTATACAGCCCGGAGAGCAGAACATTATAAACAGAAGCATGCATGTGTTCAAGTGACCAAAATACTCACTACGTGGCATCATGGATCACTAGTTCACCTTCCTGACTCCCAGCAGGAAGCACAGCGGCGATAGATAAGGTGGTAAACATATTAAAACTTTTCCCAGGGGGCATCTTTTTTCCAAAAACGTTTTGAGGGGAGTTTTACATGACAATTAATGCATTTAACCAAACTGTGTAATGGAATCACCCTTTGGCCGCCAATTGCTTTTTGTGCGTTGACTTGATATCAGCAAAGATTGGCTTTTATGTTCCTAGTATTTACTTTTCTTACTAACGTTTGGTTATAACCTTCAAGAATGTTAGTTTGTAATCAAAAATGGCTGCCTGATGCTTGCAAGATATTCCATGTAAGTCACTAATAGAGTCCCACAATGCCTTTTTGTGGTCAAAGTTTACAGCCTACGCCATATGAACTCACGGGAATGATTACATAATATCTCACAGGAAGGCTTTAAGAATCTTTTTTCTGTTTGCCCATTGTTAGATGCCAATGGCTAGCCATCAGTCATCATCAGCCAAATCATGCTGGACTCAGTGACATGTTCCAATGTACATTACTTGCTGTCGAACAGCACAGATGACATAGACCCGGGGCACTGGTTGGAAAGTTCTTTGTTTGTTGCTTGCTGGAAAATTACATTTGATTTTCATGATGGGCAGGGTGAAGGTACATTTTCTTCGATGTGAAGAATGGGGGAGATTTTCAAACCTTTTGCGCTGGTTTAGCGTCATTTCTCCCTGCTTTTCCGACTTTCCATGCGTGCTGCACTGTGTAGCACGTATGCAAAGTGGGAAAAGCTTTACATCGTACCTAGCATAGTATTTTGTACAGGAAGGGTTTCCTTCGTGTACAAAACTTATGCTACACTCATGCACACACCCTAGTGCTGCGGTGCTAAGGTGTGTGCATGGCGCACGGCAGGTGGTCAGCGCAGGCGCAAGGGAAAGGGGAGGAGAGAGCCATATCTCTGAAGATATGGCGCTCTCCTTCACCCTCCCTGCCGAGCAACGCAGCGCAGCCTCGCGGGGGGCTGCGTTGTGTGACTTTTTGGAAAATCTCCTCCATGTGTATTATGTTAAATATGCTTGAGTGGTTGTCTGCGTGAAAATTGTATGCAAGGTATGCCCAGGTGTACGAAATTCACACAAACATACATGATCAAAGAATTTTCCTCACAATTTTTGAAGTGGCACAGATAACTTTGCTCCTGCTGCCCATTCTTCTATGGCACAGGTCCAATTCAACAGTTCAGTTTAGACATTTTCTGTTCGCCCACTCTTCATCAGGTAAAAAGTACACGAAAAAGCATGAGCCGGAGCAAACAGAAATTGCACGAAATACAAGAAACTCATTCATTTGTAATTACACAAATTATACTTCCTTGATAAAAAAAAATGGCACCCAGGCCTAACTGACAAGTGAGTGGCAGAACATTTTTTGTAGGCAGGAAATAATAACATGAAAAATAACCGAAACCTGGAACCAGATATAGAGAGTTCTAATTGAGTCAATTTGCACAGACGCATTTTGGAGGTAAAGAAAGTACAAGCGGTGCTTAAAGCAGGAATTCACTATAGGTTTTTGGGGGTATGAATTGGCAAACATATTTAGTCACAGCACGCGACAACACTCTAGAAGAGGAGTGCTTTGGAGATGACACTGTCAAACACGAAGGTTAATAGTGTTCTGAAGGTAGGTGATAAGCAACTGGAAAGTTAGTCGGTGTCCTGTGTGCACCTGCACCTTTCTATCTGCCCCTGAACGCCTGAATTGCACTCTACCTAGTGTGTCTATTTTGAAAGAATGACCAGCAGGGCCGGACTGGCCGTAGAGGGCACCAGGCGTTTTCCCGGTGGGGCCGCCAGGGTGGGGGCCGTTTTTTATACAGGGGCCGGTTTTGCAGCATAGATGCAATATCGCCCCTTGTAACAAAAGCAGCAGCGGTGAAACACGAGTGGTGCTTCCAACTAGCATTAGAAGTAAGCACAGCCCCCATCAGCATATGCCACACACTATGCAAAGAAGGGGCTAGGAAGTTGAGATTCAAAAATCGAATTTTTTGTGAGTATGTAAAAGACCTATTTTATCACAAACTACCATTTATTTAGAGGATGGCACTTTGTTCACTTGGTTTCATTCAAACACTTTGAAGAGATATCTACCAAAAAACATATGCACTTAGGGCACAAAATGCATTTAGTAGATGTAAAGTACTACTATAGTAGTACTACTTACTACGACTGCAGTTCACAAACCTTGGGTTGAAAATCCACTGCAAACTCCCCTATCTTTTCTAATGGGAGAGCTCCACACATGTAAGTTTACTACTCAGTAATACATGTGGGAGGGACTGGGGGAGTGTCTGGAAAACGGGGAGTGTTTACTATAAAATAGAAGGAGTTTAGGGAGGGGTATAAAGAGGGACATGCTAATGCAAGAGCAAACCCACAAAAGAGTAAGACCCTTGCTATTCACAAACTACACTCCTAAAGTTACTAGAACCAAAATGCCAGAAAACAGTCATAAATGTACCCCAACCCATCCTTGGAGTAAGTCCAGTACCCCACATGACCACTCTAAGGTATTGCAGCACTCTCCTACAGCAAATAATGGAGTTAAGGACTTAAAACAAAACCCCATGGCAAATAATGTTAAAAGATTATATTATTAAAACTTTAATGTGTGTGTGTGGTTTAGTGTTGTAAGCTATATTAACTTAAAAACTACACATTGTATAATTAAAAAAAAATATTAACTTATTTTAAAAATAATTACATGTGAGATGTTCATTGAAATGTTAGTGAGGGTGGATTTAAAATAATTATTTAAAATTGTATTCATGAATTAATTAATATATTTTAATAATTTCCTCAACATTTAATTCGATGAGTTAATATGCCGTAATATTTTATTTTATTTGTTCTAGTTTAAAAACAATAATTTTAAATGAATTTACAATTTTATTTTACATTAAAACACTTCTAATATTGTAAAAAAAATAATAATAAATGATGTCAATTTTCCCTACCCTTTGACATAGGGAGATCTTTGCCCTGGTGGTGGAGATCTCCACCCTTGTCCATCCTCTACAGCCTGGGGAGAAGACAGTAGCCACTCTTCTATGAAAAAGAGACAGACTGGATGTGCCCCCACCCCTCAGACACAGAGCCCTGCTCTAGATCTCACTCTAGATCATAGAAGGTCCTCAGCACACATGCATGAATTTCATGTGCACTGAGGAGGGTGGTCACAAAATGCTATTGCTTGATATTAGTACTTCGGGACAGAGGTGCACGCTCTCCAGAGCCATGCAGGAGATCTTTTTCTGTCCCAACCATGTCACACAAGTGTCAATAGAGTGTCCCAAACACAAGGATACTACATTAGTCATTTTAACTTTCACAGACTTTCAAGTGTGCAAGTTTTTCTTTTTTTCTTGTCTGCATGTGTTTTATGATATTTGCATTTTTTTGCAAACAATTACCTTAATTATATGTGCTTATAGTCTATGTTTTTCGTATTCCCCTAAAACATACAAGATCATTTTGCTAATGTTACAAACATATCTTGACTTTATGATTAATATATTTTCCACCATTTGTGCTATGAGATTAAAAAATAGTTTTCTAATCTTACTCGTGTACTGATACACCACTGCACCTACATTCAGTGATGTGCTTTTCAGCCATGTAAGCCTCAAGGCTCCTTCATTCCCATGAGCCACTTTTTAAGTCTTGGCTAGACAGTGCATTGATGTCTCTTCGAGACATTTTGTTTACAGTTAGTGGGCTACAGCGTGCTCATAAGCTTACCATTTGTTAGCTTCAACGTCGCTTTCATGTCCTTCTTTCCAGTTTGTCATGGCTTGCATGCATCAAGCCTCTTCTTGTGTTTGGCCCTCCCGTAGAGCATGGACCAAGTACTTGTTTACCTCTACTGCTCCCACCATTTTGGAGCTACTTTTTAAATTGTGTTTAAACATGCCATGAGTGCTTGTGTTTTCACTTGCTCCTTTCCCCTACCACTCATACCCATTTGTATTGCTTTTCTTACCCACCCACCCGCCCCATCCCTGTTGCCTCTTTTCTGTCCCAGCCCCTGCCCTGTCTGTTTCTTCTTTACCTCCTCCACCCTTTGATTGTTTTTAAGCACTCCATATGAGTGCTGTGTTTCCACATGGTCCTTTCCACTCTCACCTGCCCCCCTTTCGTGTTACTTCTTTTCCCCTCCCTCCCACCTGCCCAATCCCTGTTGTTTCTTTTCCCCTTCCACCCGCCCCATCCTTGTTGCTTCTTTTCTGTCTCACCGCCCTACCCCAGTCTGTTTTTTCTTTACCACCCCCACCACCACTTGTGTTCAGTTTTTGTTTATGGGCACGGGGAGATGAAGTGATTTGCCCAGAATCAAGGGATGTTGAAACGATGCCGAGACTGGAACCGTGCTCCCCAGTTCCAAAGCCACCAGCTCTGGCCACAAACTCTCCCCTTACTTCAAAGTAAGCCAGAAACGTACATGTTCCGATATATTTTATTAAGGCTAAGGATGAACAGATCTTCAAAATCAAAATCGACAGGAGCTCACAGACATAGAAGTAAGACTACAAGCTCATGTTTATTACAGTCCTATTTTTTCGTCATTTGGGGTGGTGCTTGTTTGGAGTTTCTTTTGGTAGTGTGCGGGCTGGTTTTTGTCTTCTTTTTCATTGAAAGTGTGGCGATTTCAGACATTATTGACTATGCTTGCTTCTCTGTTTTCTCGAGCAACCCTTTGGATTAAAGCAGCTGGTTGAATGATTTTGGTCCAGTTTCGACCTGGCTAATAGGCATTCCCATTGACAACGCCAATAGCTCCTGCATTGCTGAGACCTATTGGCTTTTCCACTGATTGTTATTATTGCAGTTTCGTCACTGAGAAAGTTAATGACGTCTCATCAGACCTGGTACTCAAAAGATTTTTTATTGACTAGAGGCCTGCCCTTGGACTCATGACGGAATAACATAGATGCATTTCTACAGAAAGCCCAAGTCCCCATGAGGTTATGTACTGAAATTTGATGAAAGGGTTTTTGGGTAATCAAAAAGTAAGCCCAGCACAATTTGTCACTTTTACGGCAGCATCATCACCCACACGATCCTCGTACAATCACAAATAAAGAAGATTTGGTACACTTTCCATTACGTCTCTTTTCCAAAATAAAACTTCCAAATGTCACAATTTCTCTTATCTCATGATTTTATTTCGAACTATTTCCGTTTGTTACGGTCTTTATTCCTTTAAATAAATCCAATAATGCCATATGAGTTCACTATTCTTACAAAGCCCTGGCCAAAACCAGTGACGTAACATAAGCCCCGCAACCCCCGCGGTGCTGGAGGACCCCAAGCACCAGGGGGGCCCCCTCAGCACAGTACCCTGGCTAGAGAGCTCCTGATTGAGTCCAGAGGGGGCCCCTCCACGTACCTTGAAGGGGGGCCCCCTCACGTTTTGTTACATCACTGGCCAACACTTGTTTCGGGACTGTTGTTGTGATTCTATTGCCAATTGAACTTTAATTCTGAATTATATTTCCATTAAATATTCGTTTTGTCATCAACGTGTCAATATTTCAGGTGTAGTATAAAACGGCTTGATAATCTTGTTCCAAATCCGTCGTTGTGATTGGTCGTGAAACAGACGACTGCCAAGTAATGGGTTAAGATAATTTGGGATAAGCGTTTTGTTCGAACATTTTTTAATACATGCATACAAGCTGAGTAAGCCTCAAGTACAAAATTGTGATTCTGTTTCTGAATTGATTTTTTTTTCTTTGTTGAGCGTGAAACACGCTTCCATTCATTAGGAAAAAGATTAAATGGTCTTGAAGAAGGCATATTTTTCATCATAAACTGATCACAGTATAATGTTCCAATGAATTCTAAGATGATAAATTATTTCCTTCTTTATATTTTTCTAGTTCCATTTAGCTTAAATACCTTGGAGATAGTGTCTATTGCTAAAACAACCCTATATTGCTTCATCCTACGTTCTGTAACAATCTATTACCTTTTTAGGTCGAGCCTGGGCAGTGCATGCGCTGCTCTGCGAGGCATGCTGTATTGAGGTAGGGACTTGAAGCTCCGCCCACTCTCCACCCACATTTTTCATTGGCTTGTGTCATTGTCCACTGTAAACTGTGGCTGTTCATTGGTCAAAAGGCTTAGTAGTCCTTCCTTAGTACCACCTTTTTTCATTTTGTAACCTCCCATGGCGACACCCCCTGTTACGTGTGTTGTTGCTCGGTAGGCTTTAATTACAGCCTCCGAGAACTATTTTCTCACATAGCGTTGTCCTGCCTGCAGTTCCAGGCAGGACATGTTCTCTCCTAACGCTTTTTTTATTTTTATAGCACGCACTTGCAATGCAATAGGTCTCGCATTTGCGGGAGTTTAAGCTATTGGCATTGTAAATGACAATGCCTTTTATTTATCTGTTTTGAAAACAACACATAAATAAAAGGCATTGTCATTTACAATGCCAATAGCTCAAACTCTCATAAATCGAGACCTATAGCATTGCAAATGCTTGCTTTAAAAATGTATGTAAGTTTACACAGACACCAACACAACACACATTACACAGTGGCAGTTACCACTGTGTAGTTATGATTTAGCCACAGTAAAAAACATGTTTAACCTGTCTTCTATATATGTTTGCCGTTGTGTCCTTAAACTGTCCTTGAACCTTAGTTTAAGGACCGGTCAAAGACTCAAATAAAAAAATAAAAAATGTTTTTGTGATCAGATGAGGGTGCTTTTTCGCCTATCATCTACTTTGGGTTTGTGGACCCAAATCTGGGTTTCTGCACACCAAGGCTCTGACTCTGTGGCAGCTAGAGAACATTTTCTCTTGTGCCAGCATTACAGGATGCAGGGTTCTATCTCTGTGTCCCAAAAAATATTAATAAAAGACCCATTACAGGGTAAGAGGAGAGTCCCCTGACCGCCATGTTTATGTGGGGATGGGTGACAAAATGACTACTCTGGGATTTAAATGTAAAAAATATTTTGCATACCTGAACCCTTGAACTGCCAGGTTTGAGGCCAACTCTAGGACCAAATCAAAAAGTAAACAAAAGTGAATGGATAACGAATTTTTTCTCCAGCAATCCACAAAAACCCACCTGGGATTTAAATGTTAAGAAGTTTTTTCGTGTTTTTATTCTGTGGTTCACGAATCCCATGATCAGGTTCATCATGAATCTGAAACTTAGGGTTCATGAATTGAACCCCAGGGTCTGTAAACCCTAAAATAAAACATTAATAAAAAACAGCTGCTAGAGTCAGCAGGATTTGGGCACCCATGGAAACCAGGCCCTGTAATCTACCTTTTCTGCATATGCTGAAAAGCTGCGGGCAGTGGAGGTTGTGCACCCACATGGGTTGGGCAACCTGCTGCTCAAACCCTGGTGCACACAACCAGAGGATGTGGGTATGGCATATTGGGCACATGGCAATTGAACTGAGTACATAAGAAACACAGACAGTTGAAATAAAACACAGTTAAATATTAGTTATGGACCAGCTAACACAAACTCAAAATAACTCTGAGATTCTCCAGTTATAGTATCCAACACAAAACGCACACCGTCACTCACACTTCCCAGCTTGTTTAATATGTCACTTTGCCAGTGGCTTGGAAAAAAAGCATGGCTACCAAGAGCAAAACGCAGCAGATGGAGTGCGCTATGTTGTGCTTGTGCATTGCATATATACTCTTAAGTCTTAATAGAGTATTTTAGTAATCAGAACTATATTCAGTGGCACATTATTAACCTTTATCAATTGTAAAAATATACTGACACAGTGTATCTTGGAGTATCATTTGTTCTTAAGTTACCCAAGTCCCTAGGTTTTCAGAGTAGCCCTATACTGTTGATTTGGTGGAAATTGACATATACTTCCCATTATGACCCTCAAAGCCTCCATTACTAAATCAATTGCCATGATATCACTTATCCAGATCTAGAAACTAAAATCTAAGTTACCAGCAAATATATAAGTTGTGATCTGGCCAATCTGGAAGGAACACATTGGAAGCTATGGTGTTGTTAGTAAATAACTAAATCCAAGACAGAAAGAACTTAATGAACGATACATGCACCAGGCTACCGGAGGGCAGATGAGATGACACTGACAATGAGACGATAGTACTACAGCTACTTATGCAAAATATCAAATCAAACAATGAGCTTTTGAAGACATGGCTCAAGACCATTAACAGAAGCTCTCAAACAATAGCTGCAGTTCTCATCATGACTGCAAGTCCTCCTCGACGTCTTTTAAAACAGATCTAATCAAAATCCATTGAAGGGTCATCAGTATGACAAAACTGTCATGTTATCCATAAATCTCTCTTCCTTCCCAGCAAACACCTTATAATCATTCAACTGCTGCTCTGCACTGACCAAATCCTAAATTCAACAGGTCACATCAAGTTATTCATCCACTGGGCCAGTCATGCTCAGCTATAAGCTCTAAAGGAATCATCAAAATGATTGCCCTTAACCAAGTTCTAAATACATCTGTCGCCCAGAGGCCCATTCCAAAAACTCTCAAACGAACTTCAATGATTCTGATCCTGACTAAAGAACAATCACTCCAAATGGGTTGACCAACTTCATTGCAAAGGAAAAACAAGCATTAAAAATGCAATAGGTCTCACCTTTTACTAAGTTAAAGCCATTTGCTTTGCTATACAATACCATTAGCAAAGCAAATGGCTTTAACTTAATTAAAGGCGAGACCTATTGCATTTTCAATGCTTGTTAAATATGTGTCCTATAGAAACCAATGGCACTGGTTGGTGTATCTGAACGTTATCTCTGTTTACTTCACTTTTCCTGTGACAGTCTTTGCATCTGTGCTAATTGTTTTTTGCCCTACCTTCTAGTGCCAACGCTAGTGTGTGCATCAGTCCATATTGAGCAAAATAACTCAACAACATTGTTTTCTAATTGCCATAGACGTGCTTATCTTCCGGTTCCTTGGGCTAATCTGTGGACCAATCCTTCTCAAATATCTCGTCAACAAAACGCAAAACTTTTTTCTTGATAACGTTAGTAAAAACTGCCCCTGTTTAATCGATTGTTTCTTTGTGGCCACTCTGAATCTTATTAACACACCTCTGGACTTGAGAGCAGCCCCATGACTCTGAAATCACCTTCGCACTGTCATCTGTATAGGGGCCGTTATACCGATCTCTTGTGCAGACAGGGCGCTGGGGTAAGGGTCATTGTAACACCTATGTGATAGATTGCGGACTTTTAGATTTTTTTCATAGTACAACACAGCATTTTTCAAATTGAAAATATGGAGTATAAAATCCTAAGGAGCACAGCGAAGGTGGTCTTCGTGTTTCTTAATGCAAATATTCCACACACCCATGAAGCATTCTCACGACGCACTTTACTGGAAGATGCATGTGTCATTTAAGACCACCAGGTGGCAGCATTATACACAAGAGAAAAATACACTCTCAACGTAAATTAATGATTCATGAAGCTCACTTCTGATGCCACCATTTACTATCACAAAATCCAACTACTTTCTCTATGGCATTAGTCGCAAATGTTACACAAAATCTTCTGTGGTTTACTTTTTCTTCCTTTAGGTCTTCAATTTTTTGGTTTTAGTTGGTGTGATCTAGTTGTATTTATACAAAATCACATTAAGTTTTTCTCGTTCTGTATTTTGAAGAGAAAGCCGTTGTAAAACTCTTTCATCGCCCGTTCTCTAAATAACAAATAACGAAAACATCAACCGCGCCTCAAGCAGTTAGTAACAAAGTAGCGGCAAATAAAGAAAAGAAAAAAGCATCCCACACGCAAGATATAATAAAAACCTTACCTTTGAAGCAAAAAAAAAGTCCCCAGAGTGTCACGCCGCCAGTGAAGCATCCAGTCCTACGCATGCACATCTTCTGTCCCACCGCGTGCACGCTTGGAATACATATTGATTCCAAAAGGCCCTCGCATGGCGAGAGCAGCGCATGCACGCTGCTAACGCCAGGCGAGACCTAACAAAGACAGCGAAGTAGAAAGACACAACTCCAAAAACCACACTGAATCACAGGAAGCATTCTACGACTCTAAATCAGAATTTAGAGGGGGCGAGGAAAAGGGTCTGTATTAGCAAACATGAGAGGGGAAGTTCTGTTGTCTTTTGATGTGGAATAATTGCCAGTATTTATCCTCTTTGGGTTCTCAGCAGTATCTGACATCCTCATCATGCAGTCCTGTAGAGTCGTTGGCAGGACTGGATTAAGATTACTGGTGTGGAACTGAAACCAATTTATTCTTATTTTCCAACAACTGCCATTAAACTTCTATTGAATGCCTTCGCTCATCTATCAAGAAATTAACCATCGCACTGCCCACAGTCCAGCATTGAGAGGTTTTCTGCTCAAAGGTTGTGTCCTCCTAATGACCCAGGCAATCAACCACTAGCATCTTATATTCCAAATGTGTGCAGGTGACTTCTGCATTCTCATCCAGCCGAGGAACGCTACTATGCCACTTGGCAACCAAAGAAACATATCAGAACCTCTATCACTGAGTCTCTTAGTCAAAGGTCAGCCAACAGTGCCTGGATGGATTGAAAACAGTTTCTGGTTTCAAGCAGAAAAATATTACTCCACTTCCAGGGACTGGCATAAATTCCTAGCTGAGCTGCTGATACCTGATGAGAAAGTAAGAACCATATAAATCATCTTTGATTTGGATCACTCCTTTGGCTCACTACGTGCCCTGGAGCTTCTTTCCACATCAACATTTTTAATAATGTGCTGCCATTGATATGCACAGAGCACCGGAAAGAACTCTCCAAATCCTGGGGTCTATATAAGTTTGGTTATTCTAACATTATTTGCACTTGTCGCCCAAAGAAAATCTACAATTAAGTAGATAGAGTCTGCTTGGACTGGAAGACATTTGCCCATATCACACCAACGCTGAAAGCACTACACTTTCTTCAAGTGGAGCACAGGATCAAGTTCATGCTCCTGTGCATTATACCCAAAGCATGATGAAGACAATATTTAGGAAGCTCTGGAACTTAGCCTCACATTTCAAACCATCCAGAAATCTAGTGTTCACACAATCCCCGGCCATCAGAAAGGCCATTTTCAATGTGATAAATCAGAGAAGCAATGGCATTAAAGCTGGAGGTCCACATCATTGGAACTCATTCAAGCGTAAAGGCAACAATATCTCACAGCATTCAAGAATGATCTGAACTCAATACACTTCTTGCGAGCCTTTGAGTCCACAGAGAGGATTGCCACTACCTCTGTCTACAAGGATTATCAAAACCACTGGTCTAACCGAAATACTGATGCTGAGTCTGGCAGGCATTGCAGGCTATCCTCATCAGACAAAAATTAGAACAGGTGATAGATGAATTGCTTGCAAAAGTCTCAACCGATGAAAAACAATCCACAAGACAAGAGGAAATCAGCCACGCTGAATACGTGGAACCCATTTACCAAAGTCATTATTGACAGACCAATGCTCAAGTCAGGATTTTATCTCACCTCCTGAGTGTATCCTGGCATCCTAAATCTTTGAAACAGCGCTGAGGTGACACACAAGCACTCTGCAAATCTCTGACATTAAAACATTTTACTACCCAATCCCAAAGGGGGATGTCAGAATTTTGTAAAAACAATTGTGGTGTGCACTAAGTAGAATATTATTACTGTTATTATTTTAATAATTGCATTTTTAGGAGTAATAATAATAAATTAACAACATCATCCTCATATTCATCATCATAATAAATTTCTGTTCAACCCTTAAGAATGAATAGTCACTGTAACACTAACAGCATAGCCACGATAGACAGTACAGAGTCGCACAGTGAAGACTGCAATCTTCTACTTCGCCATTTTCAATGTACTAAAAACCATTCCACCCTTGTTCTGTTTCCCCTCCTGACTCCTTTCTCATTTGCCTTCTGTATCCAACCTATGTTGCACAGCTATACAACCTTTAGCCCGAGATATTGCCATCAACCATAAACCAGCCAGTCAACACCTGATGAACATCACCACCAAGCAATCCGCTTCACCTTCCACTCAGCAAAGACAGCAGACAGTGATCAATGCACTGGTGCTCAATAAATTAACTATTTCAAGAGCTCCTCATGGGTCTCTGCACCTGCTCCTTCCAACTCCGTAAACAGTTCTTACATTTTGCTCGGGATAGACACTTTAAGCATCCTGGATCTACCTTTTCCGCAGACATCAGTAAAGCTGACCAACTCCATGCAGTAGCTTGATCTAAGTTCACAGACTAGTTTAATAATCCATCCTACTACTCCCAATGAGAATACATACTCATCACGCCCTACATCTTTTCATCTTCCCTCCCCTCACATTTATTCAGATAGGTCCTGTTAGAACAGGCATCCTTGAAGTGGTATCCCCCTACCTTTTTGCCTTCAGACCTCCTGTTTTTGCTAACATTGTTTTTCCTGGCCTTAGGACTCTGCACACTTTACCACTGCTAACCAGTACTAAAGTGCTTGTGCTCTCTTCTCAAAGGATGGTAACATTGGCTTATACCCAATTGGCATATTTAATTTACTTATAAGTCCCTAGTAAAGTCCACTACCTGTGCTCTGGCCCTGTAAATAAAATGCCACTAGTGGGTCTGCAGCACTGGTTGTGCCACACAATTAATTAGCCCTTTAAACACGTCTCAAGCCTGCCATTGCAGAGCCTGTGTGTGCAGTTTTAGCCTGCCTTCTCGACCTGGCAAAATAAACCCTTTGACAGGCTTAAACCTTCCTTTTTATACAAATAAGTCACCCTCAACGTAGGCCCTGGACAGTCCCAAGCGCAGGGTGCAGTGTATTTAAATGTTGGACATGTACTTTTAGATTTTACATGTCCTGATAGTGAAAAACTCTTAAATTCATTTTTCACTACTGCAAGGCCTATCTCTCCCATCGGATAACACTAAAGTTGCCTTATTACATTTTATAAGTGTAATTTCCAAATGGAACGAGATAACTGGTTCATATTTTGGTGTCTATGGAATCCTAATTTAAAATCCTAACTTATGGTGTAGCCGGATTTTAATTTACAATTCTGAAAATCTTGCCTTAGCCATTTGGTGCCTGCAGGCCGTCTCTGGTCACATGATTGGGAGTAGTTTGCAGTTGTGCTTTGTGTATTCCTCCTAGGCAGCCATACACAATGGGAGCTTAGATATGGCGCTGGGTGGGCAATCACAGGCAGGATGGAAAGGAGGAGCTGGGCACAGCCTCACTTACACTTGAATAGGCTGTGTCCTGTCTCCACACAAACGTCTGCATACCCCCTTCAGTTAGTTTGGAGCCAAGGCCAAGAAGCAGTTCATCTGTGCACTTCAAAGGCATGTCTCTGGAAGTTTCTCCTCACTTCAAAGGCATAGCTGTTTATAAAAGAAGGACCTCGGACACCACCACTTCAGTACACTTCTTGACCAGTGGATACTCTGCCAGGACGAATGACTGCTGTGCTGCAAAAGGGCTGTCATTCTGCTGGACTGCACTTAGCTGGACTCCTGCTTTGCAGTGCTGACCTGCTGCCCTCTTGCCTAGGTGAGAAGGACCGGACCTGTATCTCTTGAACGCAGAACCTAGATTTATTTCAAGGGCTAGTTGGCTGGCATCCTGAGCTGAAGCCTGAGGGACATAACAGGATTCCAACAACCTTGCATCTGCACCTGGACTCTGCGCTCTGTGAGTCTATTCTGCCAAGTGATGCCACCCCAGTCCTGGACTCTTGGAAGTGGGTTTAAGAAGCTTTGCCAGCCTCTGTGGATCCAGCGGAACTGACAGATCTCCTCTGTTGCACGGCGCAATCCCAAGCAGAACCAGCGCATCTCTGCTGCTCCATGGATTGGACCCATTGCAAACTCACACTGCCTTTGGAACCACCACTGCATGACACATCCTCGGCACAGGCCCTTGCATCTCTCGACGGCAACCTTGATGATGATGATGAACTCTGCATCGCAGCCTCGACGATGATACCAAACTCCACATTGCAGCCTCGCAGCTCCTCAAAACCGGCACATTGCTTTGACTGCGTGATACATCCCCGAATCCGGACTTCGCATTGCAAGCCCTCATCGACAGGATCCTTGACCTTGAAGTAACAGGATCTCGCACCGCAGCCTTGCTGCATCTTGGAACCAAATCAACGCTTCGGCTGTGCGATACATCTTTGAAGCAGACCCCCGTAATGCTTCCCAAACCAGAATTTAAGGTACTCTGTTCAGCAGGGCCTAACTGGGTCCCTGTAGCCGACCCGCGATCCATCACAGTTGGCCTGAACTTGTGATTTTGTCCCGGTCCTGCGCGATCTGATATCCAGAGTTGGCGCTTTACACCTTTTGGCACTATACTCTCTAAAAACTTTTACATTCAATATATCCGGTTCTGTTGATTGGATTTTTGATATTTTGGTCCTGTTCTGTTTATTAAATTAAGCTTTATTTTTCTAACCTGGTGTGAGATCTTTTTGTGTGGTGTTTTTGCTGTTTTACTGTTTGAAGTGTTGAACAAATACTATACACATTGCTTCTAAGTTAAGCCAGACTGCTCTGTGCCAAGCTACCAGGGGATTGAGCACAGGTTAATTTGAGGTTTGCTTGTGCCTTACCCTGATTAGGACTGTGGCTGCTGCTTGACCAGGGTTCACACCCCAGTCAATAAATACCCCAATTTCTAACAGGCCCTAAAAACAGATTGCCTCTAACTTCAGAACTAACATCTGCCGTCCCCACTCCTTGTGCCCAAGCCACTACTACCCTCAAGGCTGACATGACATGGACAGAGATAATGATTTTCGCTGAAGGATAACTCTTCCCACTGCTATTTCATCCTGTACCGCCTCAATGTACAACCTTCCCACACATACAGTCAGGTGTCTGCAACCAGGCACTGTATAATGTCTTATACATTTCTTTTAATTGGTTTGGGAGATTTATTTAGCACTGTATGCCGTGGAGGTGTCACTGGTTTTCATGAGAAGAGTCTGATATCAAGCACAGATATCAGCTAGAAGTACATGAAGCTAGCATGACTGGTAAACGCAGCTCACTCTGAGCTGGGGGGGGGGGTCTCAGAAGTGAGGAGACCTCACCCTAGTAAGACTGCAACCACAGCTTCAAAAGAAGAAGAAGGTTGTTTTATTGGTCTGATGAACTTTTGGGGAAAATAGGTTGTTGGAACTGAGTTATGATTAAGGCTCCCAATTTTCCGTTTTTACAGATTTTTACAGATAAACAGAGACATAAAACCATCTATTTTCCTGTCTGTATTTATTTTAAAATGCAGATAAATATGGAAAATAGTTTTTCTTTCAACCCATACTCACTAATGTCAATCATGAGTGGTTACTCAATAGTTATTCAGATGACAGGAAGGGAATCAAAAATAATTAAACAGATTTCCTAATGAAGCCTAATTAACGGCAGCAGGATAGCTGTTTAAGCTTCTCTACAATGCAAATGGTTTCAAATGGCTGTAGTGTACAGTGATTGGCTAAAATCCATTGGACATTCAAACATGAGCTAACATTTGTTGCTAAATTAATGTGGAAATATACCAATTGCAGCTACATTTATTACACTAAGCACAAAATAAGTAGGGATAAATGCTGATAAAATCATCAAAAAATAAATATGGATAAATACATAGGGAAATGTGGAAAAAAATACCATAAAACCGGGAGCCTTAGTTATAGTTGAGACGGGGTTGGGCGAAGGATGGATCAAGAAAGCGGTGGAATGTGAAGGATGAGAGGCAGCAGCAGGTACCTAGGTGAGGACTGGCTGGCATAGAGGGGTAAGGGGACAGCTAAGCCCTTGCACTTGTAATAACTCCATTCATCGCTTTTGTTGTAGTGGTATTCCAGCCTAATACATAAAAATACCCAAAATCATGCTAATACCTAAAAAAAATGCACTAAAGACTTTTGTAGAAGTGTTATGTGGGACAATGATTGGAATGAGAATTACAAGCTTCGTCTGGCTGTCAGCATTATGTTTGCACTGAATGTGCCATTAAAATTAAAAATAACGAAAAACAGACAATAAATGCACAATGACTCAAATCCCATTGTTGTTGATGCTCTGTTTTCTCTTCTGAAATTCAGTGATGTTGTGGGTATGATTCGGCCACCAAGTATTGTGGAGATTGCACACATATTTGTACATGTTGGCAAAGGTTGCAAATCACAATATAATAGTCAAAAATATCGACAGACATAAATATTGTGTCCTAACTATCTTTTACAAAAACATGATACCATTGGTTACATATTTTCCATTATTAACTAAAATGCGGGCTATATTTGTGAAAATAATATTTAAGACATTTATGTCAGAATATATATCTTAGCCTCAATATTCGCGATGGGTCTGGATTGGGTGCTGTTCCCAGATCCCAGTGCTTCTGTGTTTAAAGAAAGGGTTAATACTTGTAAGGCCAGCAGATTCATGCAAATAGCAAAAAAACAGGAAAAGCGCTCTAAAAAAAACGCTTCTAAAGGACAGATTTAATGATGCATCCTCTATATAAACTGCTTGTCATTCAAAAAAACATACAAAGGGGGCTAACAATGGAGCGTGAGTCACTGTAGCGCCAGCTTTGTCTAATGCATGGGGAGTCGCTCACAGGGCCTTGTTTCTTTCTTGGGAAGGCTGTCATGGTAATTGTGTGAGATTGGGCCTACCGGTGAACGACTCTACAGAGGCCTAACGCAGGCCACAGCGGCCCAGGGGGGGCTCCAACTCTTCAGGGGGGCTCCCAACTCTACAGGGGGCCCAGTCATTCGTGGGGGCCCACTGAGCCCAAGACCATTAAATATCTGTGAGATATGGGAGACTCTGGGGCCTCTCACCACATTGTGCGGGGGGGCTATCATTTTGTGTTATGCCACTGCGATGCTAACGCACAAAACATTAAGAGAGAGGTGCTGAGCTGTCATCCATCAAGCCATCATCCCCTGCCCTCGAGCTGACCATGTCTTTGAACACAGCGTGGGGGGCAATAAATGACACGAAGGAAGGGAATGCAAAAAGAGATGATATTGGTAAACCGCAGATGCGTTACCAGACAGATGGGCTGATATAGAGGCCAATTATGCAAAATTTGCACGTGCCCTGTGTATGAAAGCGATACCAAAGGGGATGATGGACGGAGCGCTTGAGCTAATCAAACACTCACCCCCAGTCAACTGATCTGGGTTTAATCCATCATCATTCTTTAGCTCACTCCACCACCCCAGTTCAGACATGGCCATATGCAAATCAGTCTGACCCTGTGCCTCATGGGAACAGTCCAGCCCGAACTGCCAAGCCATGTCTTCCCTGGACCGGAAACAAGCATCCTAGGACCGGTTTCTGGCATTTCAGCCGTCATCAGCCAGGCTAGCTTGAATCCAGTGGCAAAGTGAGCAAGGGACCCACGTCTGGGCATACCCTGCCAACTTAGGGCGAACAAAGCGATACCAAAGGGGATGATGGACGGAGCGCTTGAGCTAATCAAACACTCACCCCCAGTCAACTGATCTGGGTTTAATCCATCATCATTCTTTAGCTCACTCCACCACCCCAGTTCAGACATGGCCATATGCAAATCAGTCTGACCCTGTGCCTCATGGGAACAGTCCAGCCCGAACTGCCAAGCCATGTCTTCCCTGGACCGGAAACAAGCATCCTAGGACCGGTTTCTGGCATTTCAGCCGTCATCAGCCAGGCTAGCTTGAATCCAGTGGCAAAGTGAGCAAGGGACCCACGTCTGGGCATACCCTGCCAACTTAGGGTGAACAAAGCGATACCAAAGGGGATGATGGACGGAGCGCTTGAGCTAATCAAACACTCACCCCCAGTCAACTGATCTGGGTTTAATCCATCATCATTCTTTAGCTCACTCCACCACCCCAGTTCAGACATGGCCATATGCAAATCAGTCTGACCCTGTGCCTCATGGGAACAGTCCAGCCCGAACTGCCAAGCCATGTCTTCCCTGGACCGGAAACAAGCATCCTAGGACCGGTTTCTGGCATTTCAGCCGTCATCAGCCAGGCTAGCTTGAATCCAGTGGCAAAGTGAGCAAGGGACCCACGTCTGGGCATACCCTGCCAACTTAGGGCGAACAAAGCGATACCAAAGGGGATGATGGACGGAGCGCTTGAGCTAATCAAACACTCACCCCCAGTCAACTGATCTGGGTTTAATCCACCACCCCAGTTCAGACATGGCCATATGCAAATCAGTCTGACCCTGTGCCTCATGGGAACAGTCCAGCCCGAACTGCCAAGCCATGTCTTCCTGGACCGGAAACAAGCATCCTAGGACCGGTTTCTGGCATTTCAGCCGTCATCAGCCAGGCTAGCTTGAATCCAGTGGCAAAGTGAGCAAGGGACCCACGTCTGGGCATACCCTGCCAACTTAGGGCGAACAAAGCGATACCAAAGGGGATGATGGATGGAGCGCTTGAGCTAATCAAACACTCACCCCCAGTCAACTGATCTGGGTTTAATCCATCATCATTCTTTAGCTCACTCCACCACCCCAGTTCAGACATGGCCATATGCAAATCAGTCTGACCCTGTGCCTCATGGGAACAGTCCAGCCCGAACTGCCAAGCCATGTCTTCCTGGACCGGAAACAAGCATCCTAGGACCGGTTTCTGGCATTTCAGCTGTCATCAGCCAGGCTAGCTTGAATCCAGTGGCAAAGTGAGCAAGGGACCCACGTCTGGGCATACCCTGGCAACTTAGGGCGAACAAAGCGATACCAAAGGGATGATGGACGGAGCGCTTGAGCTAATCAAACACTCACCCCAGTCAACTGATCTGGGTTTAATCCATCATCATTCTTTAGCTCACTCCACCACCCCAGTTCAGACATGGCCATGTGCAAATCAGTCTGACCCTGTGCCTCATGGGAACAGTCCAGCCCGAACTGCCAAGCCATGTCTTCCCTGGACCGGAAACAAGCATCCTAGGACCGGTTTCTGGCATTTCAGCCATCATCAGCCAGGCTAGCTTGAATCCAGTGGCAAAGTGAGCAAGGGACCCACGTCTGGGCATACCCTGCCAACTTAGGGCGAACAAAGCGATACCATGTCTGAACTGGGGTGGTGGAGTGAGCTAAAGTATGATGATGGATATAACCCAGATCAGTTGACTGGGGGTGAGTGTTTGATTTGCTCAAACGCTCCGTCCATCATCCCTTTGGTATCGCTTTGTTCGCCCTAAGTTGGCAGGGTATGCCCAGACGTGGGTCCCTTGCTCACTTTGCCACTGGATTCAAGCTAGCCTGGCTGATGATGGCTGAATGGCCAGAAACCGGTCCCAGGATGCTTGTTTCCGGTCCAGGGAAGACATGGCTTGGCAGTTCGGGCTGGACTGTTCCCATGAGGCACAGGGTCAGACTGATTTGCATATGGCCATGTCTGAACTGGGGTGGTGGAGTGAGCTAAAGAATGATGATGGATATAACCCAGATCAGTTGACTGGGGTGAGTGTTTGATTTGCTCAAATGCTCCGTCCATCATCCCCTTTGGTATCGCTTGTTCGCCCTAAGTTGGCAGGGTATGCCCAGACGTGGGTCCCTTGCTCACTTTGCCACTGGATTCAAGCTAGCCTGGCTGATGACGGCTGAATGGCCAGAAACCGGTCCCAGGATGCTTGTTTCCGGTCCAGGAAGACATGGCTTGGCAGTTCGGGCTGGACTGTTCCCATGAGGCACAGGGTCAGACTGATTTGCATATGGCCATGTCTGAACTGGGGTGGTGGAGTGAGCTAAAGAATGATGATGGATATAACCCAGATCAGTTGACTGGGGGTGAGTGTTTGATTTGCTCAAACGCTCCGTCCATCATCCCCTTTGGTATCGCTTTGTTCGCCCTAAGTTGGCAGGGTATGCCCAGACGTGGGTCCCTTGCTCACTTTGCCACTGGATTCAAGCTAGCCTGGCTGATGACGGCTGAATGGCCAGAAACCGGTCCCAGGATGCTTGTTTCCGGTCCAGGGAAGACATGGCTTGGCAGTTCGGGCTGGACTGTTCCCATGAGGCACAGGGTCAGACTGATTTGCATATGGCCATGTCTGAACTGGGGTGGTGGAGTGAGCTAAAGAATGATGATGGATATAACCCAGATCAGTTGACTGGGGGTGAGTGTTTGATTTGCTCAAACGCTCCGTCCATCATCCCCTTTGGTATCGCCCTGTGTATGAAAGGCAGGTAGGGATGGACGGGACTGTTTGGGTCCCACGCCGCATGAGTGTTTTTCAAATCAACACCTTCCTGTCCTCTAGCGAATCGCGAGTGGACATTCATACTTCCCATACGATCACGCCTACCGGTCTAATGAATATTAATTCATGGAATATCGCAGGTATCAAATCCAACCTGACAGCCCCAGACTGTATGAAATATTTAGAAGGTTTCGACATCTGCATGTTCCAAGAAACATGGGCAACGGAACACTCCCACAAACAGGGTTACACTACTTATTATGTCAATGCCTTACCCTCAGCTCATGGAAGGGCTTTTGGGGATTTATTCATTTGGATAAAAATACATCTAATCCTATGTATAGTGAGCCTGGACACAGCCAGGCGTCCTAGGTTGAAAATGTTGTTTTTCGATGGGGAGTTGCATGTATGTGTACAACGTGTATTGCAGGCCAAGATGCAGGAGTATAGAATCACCAACCATAGTCATCTTGCAACAGTCTGTTCGCTTAATAGACCCCAATGATCAGATTGTGATAGGGGGAAACCTTAACATAAACTTTGAACCCATCTATGGTTACGACACGATCTTAGAAGAGGAAGATGAGAGCTGGGGCATACCATCTCTCAATTCTAAGCAGCTAGTCCCCAGTTCAGTTGCAGCACTACAAGTTGTAAGATTCACACTGGCAAACGGGCTGAGAGCCTGCAATGGCAGGTCTCTATCAGATGAGCAGGGAGTTCCTACCTTTAAGAAGCACCAGTTTCACTCAAAAATTGTTTATATTATGATCTAGTCTTCTATGTGGGACAAGTTGGAAGATTTCCATATAGACACTAAGGAGGAAAGCGACCATTATTATATATTATGTGTTAAATTATTGGGCTATGGTCCTAAAACCCCTCCTACCTCTGTTCCTCCAGCTATAGCTCTACTATTGGCAAACAACTGCAGGTCCGTTCAATGGCCTACAGTATTAAAGAACAAGGGAACCCTTTCAGAAGCCTATGTAAAGCCTTTGTAGAGGCCTTCCCAGAAGACGCTACCCCAGCATCTACAGTTTTTTTTACCATAGACGCACACACCACACTAGCTCTAGCCTTGAAACTGATTTTGACTAAATCCTCTCAAAAGAAAGCAATACCGTAGACATATAAGGTTGAAAGTGATTTATGGTATACAAAGGCGTGCTGCAATGCCAAAAAAAGCATTAATAGTTGCACAAAAAAATATTAACTTGCAAGAGGTGCGTGCTTTAAGAGTTCTTTAGAAGAAGACAATTAGAATAGCTCGGTCAGCCTCGGAGGAAGTGTGTTGGGGGTATCTGGTGATGACTGCTAAAATGGGGGATAATTCCTTGTTCAGAAAAATCACCAATGGGAGTAGGGTTTCAACCCCAGAGATAGAGTGCCACCTGAATCCAGGGGCCTGGGTGGATACTTTTTCCCGCATATATGAGCAGCCCCTGATAGACACTCATGCACAGCCTGTTAAATTTTCTAACCACATTTCTTCAGATCCATATTTTTCACTTGAGGAGAGTAGGCTAGCTATCTTCTCAGCCAAACAGGGTAAGACCCCAGGACCATCTACAATTCCTGGCGACTTGTTTCACCATGACTTGTCAGTGTGGGCCCAGCATATTAATTGGTTGACCAATACCATAGCTGCAGGGTCCCCAATTCCCGACACACGGAAAGGGACAGAAATCAACCCCATCTTTAAAAAGGGGGATCAGGGAAACCCTGCTATTTGTCATCCAATTAGCCTCCTAGAGGCCCTCCATAAAGTCTATGCAAGGCAATTGTTAAGTAAAATTAACAATTGGATTGCGGGCCTAGACATTGTATCCCCATACCAAGCAGTGTTTAGGCCAAAAGTTAGAACTATCTACCAAGTGTTAAGGATGCTGATTATCCTCTGGAAGTATACTAGACTCAGAGAGGGACACATATATATAGCATTAGTTGACCTCAGAGCAGCCTTTGACTTGGTCCCCAGGAGGTTGCTTTGGGCATCCTTAAAGGAACTTGGGTCCTGGATGTCCTCCTTACCCGGATAACTAGACTACACCAGAGCAATTATGCCTGAGTTCACTGGGGAACTGGAGGGCAATTAACCAACTGAATCCCGATTGGTAGGGGAGTGAAGCAAGGGTACGTTCTGGCCCCTACCCTCTTCTCCCTATATATCAACAATGTAGTGGAAGTTCTTTCACAAGGGAATATAGATGCACCTAAATTGGATGGGCCAGGGTGCCCACAATTTTATTTGCCGACTAAACCATTTTAATTTCCCAGACCTCAATGGGCCTTCAGCAGCTTTTGATCAATTTTAATGCTTTTTGCCTATCTAAGGGCCTCAAGAATAATATCTCGAAAACCAAATTTATGACTGTTAGACTGCAGAAAACATTTAAGCAAGCCATGACCTTAGCAAATGAAAAACGAGGATGAGTCTCTAGATTTTAGTTCTTGGGTATAATGCTTGATAGCAAATTGTCATGGTCTCCGTACATAAAGAGAGAAGGGTTGTGACTCAACATCAAGCCTCAGCGATTTATAGGAGGTTCCAGGGAACAGCTTCGAGAGCCTTACTCCCGGCACTTGAACTTTACAAACTAAAGGCCCAATCAGCTTCCTTGTACGGGGCATAAATTTGGGTATACGTTAACCTTAGTGCTCTTACCATAAGCAAAAACAAGTTTGTTCGCTCACTACTCCACCTCCCCTCGAGCACTCCCCTAATACCGTTGTTTTATGATGTTAACTTAAAAAGAGTGGGAGATGTAGCAAGACTAAGGCCTCTCCTACATTGGGTGAGGCTTTGGACCACTGAAGAGTTCAATCAATCAATCAATCAATCAAAGAAACTTTATTCGGTTCTCAGATATAAAACCATAAAAGTTGTATATGTATAAGCAGTAACTAATAAAATATCATAAAACCATTATACAGATCGATACATAGATACCAAAACCGAATCATAGATAAAATACAATATAAAATACTGAAGAGTTAAAGCCATACCGAATGGCAGCTGAGGAACTGCTAGCCCTCGACAATGGCCTCACCTTCCTGTGGTTCGAACACGCCCGCCAATGGTTCGAAAGACTCGACCTTGGATCCTTCTGGTCAGAACCTGCCTCGCTGGTGGCTATTTCCAAGCTGCAGCTCTAAAAAGCTTTATTTGGAGTATATCCACATGAGTCTTTTTTGTAGCTCCTCTCTTGATATTCTGACAGATCAATTCTTGTCTACTAAGGATCGTCCCTCTGATAAAACTTTTCTTGACCTCCCGCTCCAGCAATTTGCAAAAATCTTATATTTAAAATTTCGCTATGACACATTGGAACTGGGTTCATTCACAGCACTAGGGAGCACTACTAGGAGTGCTGTTGATCCACCTATAAGCAACTTATGTCCGCTATCTGCAAATGAAATTATGCACCATGTACTATTTTGATGCCCAGCATATGCAAAGCCTAGAGGGAAATGGATACGCCCACTGTGCAAGTATTATGGCTTTCGGAGATACCTGAAGGCAATGAGGGTCTAGAAGGGCAATACATCCATCTACACTGTTTTTGCCCTTAGTAAGTTTTTCTTCATGACTGGGCTTATAAGGAAAGCTAAAGGTCTTAAATTTTAGATCAGGAGAAATTGGTTGCCAGCATAGGCTGCTTATCTTGCAGATGAATGTGTTAGTTACTCCTTGCTGTGTTACAAGAATTGTTTCATATATTTTTTAACTGTTTTTTATGGCACACTATAAGTGATTTTAAATAGTCTTAACAATCTCAAAACATTGCACTTAGATGATTGTTCCATTGTCTGTAAGTTTTAAGGAATCAATTTTCTGGAATAAACTTTATGCATTTAAATCATCTGCTTGCTTTGAAATCTCCTGATGTTCCTGTAGGCCATCCATTTGTGGTACTCATGGTGAACCTTCTCTTGAAAGGCCTCTGTAATACTGAATGCAACACCCACCAAGATAAAGTGTTTTCCTTCCTTCTCAATTTTCAGTGAATGCCTTCAAAATGCCTTCATCGCGACCAACACATGAAACACATAATGTGATCAAGCATTCCAAAGCTAACAGGTTTAACTCTCACAATTGGGAGCTCACAGAATTGATAAAAAAATGGTTCCTGGAGTTCAAAGCAATGATAAATAAGCATTGGTAAATCCAATAGGTCTGGCTTGGCGAACTGAAGAGGTGGTTACATTAAAAAATATATTGCTAACGTGCCACAAAAAAGTTAAAAAAAGAAAATATACTGCCATCTGAACGTGGCAGTCATATACTTACAATAAAAAATGTAATTAACAAAAATTAGTATTTACATATAATTTTAATAGGACAGTATGAATGCTTCCAAACAAGCAGATGTTATTATAATAAGAATGGAAACCCTTTTTGTATAAATGCACATCACAGAAAAGTATGATTCTTATTGGAACATAGAACAATTGCTATTGGCTTCGAATTACTCTAGCATGGAGACAGTTAAAAACACAAGTTGAGTAAAAAAACAAAGGATAAAGAATGAAAAGGGAAAAACTTTGACAAAGTGAAATATTGGCCCACCTGCTTTGCCACTGGAGTGTGCTTCCTTTGAGGCAGATGAGCACGTGACCAAGCAAAATTTCATCTACTGTAATACAAGGGAGTCAATGGTTGGTGTGGGCTGACCGATTGCTGCATGCTGTTTGCTATGGACTGAAATAGAATGTGTATGACAGTGAAACAAACCAATGGATGTAGAGGGATTCCCCAAATCCCCTCCCTCTATGAATGTATATGTGGGTGCCTGTTTATTTTTTATTTAACTACAATTGGCTAGTGAGACACTAAAGCTGTTTTTATACCAGGCCTTTAAGTGATTGTTTTTGTTATACAGTGCGTGGATGAGACAGAGTTAAATGTGTTATGACAAACAGTACTTTTCCAATGTGAAATAGCCCTTCATGCATTCCATTGGGGGTGGAGGGATAAATCCAAACAGCCAACAGAAACAAATACTAAAAACTACTGTGGATAGATCCAAGATGTGGTGACGTACTAAGCCAAAGTAGGCAATGGCTGATGGGAGCTGAACCAAAACTCAATAAAGTATGTATAAAGTACAAAATGTTTGCCATGATGGTGCACGTACCATTGCAACTGGACATAAAAATGAGGGCCTAATGTATTTTCTCCGGTTCATCTGCAGTTTTACCCCTCCATAGGAATGCATCATATTTAAATCCATACCAAAGGGGATGATGGACGGAGCGTTAGAGCAAATCAAACACTCACCCCCAGTCAACTGATCTGGGTTTAATCCATCATCATTCTTTAGCTCACTCCACCACCCCAGTTCAGACATGGCCATATGCAAATCAGTCTGACCCTGTGCCTCATGGGAACAGTCCAGCCCGAACTGCCAAACCATGTCTTCCCTGGACTGGAAACAAGCATCAACAGATCAGTTGACTGGGGGTGAGCGTTTGATTTGCTCAAGTGCTCCGTTCATCATCCCCTTTGGTATCGCTTCATATTTAAATCCAGCACTAGCAAATACCTGCCTGCTCTGCAAGCTACTTATATTAAGTGTCTCTAATAATTTCTCTGTGAACGCAATGCGTTTTATAACAACCCTACAGTTATAAAGTGCCCTTTCACCCAGGATGTTGGTACATTTATTGCTACATAATAACTCAGGAAAGAAATGTTGATAAGGGTACTGCTGGGGTGCAGGCATGTGTGAATGGCAGCGGATACTTGACTTATATGGTGCATGCATTTTGCTGCCTCCCATCAGCAGTTATGTATTATTATTGTGATGAAAGGCCAAGATGTATTGACATTGCCTTTTTTTCTCTAAACAGTTGTGCAACCATGTTGCTTTCTAAGGAACTCTTTTGAAGAGACAAATAGTCAAAAGTGTGTGTGTGTGTGTATTGGTTTTTGTATGCATTAACTTGTATTTGCTTGTGTTCTTTCCATTTGTCTATGAATGTGTCTGTGTATACATATGTGTGGGCATACATATGTGTGGGCATACATATGTGTGGGGACACATATATGTCTAGTGGGTGGGGTATATGTCTCCTGATACTTGCATTCTACATCTGTGTAGAGGATGTAGGAATATGGCCAGAGCTGCTGACCTTGAAACTATAGGTGGGAGAGCTACTGAAAGCTCTAGCCAGATGTCTGGCTCTGGCTCAGCTCAAGGTCCTCTTCGATCCTCGAGCCCAAAACAAGGCGAGCTTTCATGTGACTTCTGCCTGCCACCCACACCTACCCTCATGCAACAAGAAATAAAAGCAAAGCATAAACCTTTGATGTTAAAAATGAGAGCAAGAGATACCCCTCTAGTGTCTGAATTGCATAAAGTGAAACCAGAAAACCTAGGATCAATCCTGGCTTCCCCACTTGACCAAACTGTTTAATCCTGGCAAATATTTTATTTCACTGAGTCTCCTTTTTCTTCCCACATATGAAGAAACCTTTAAATATGTGCATTCAGGATGTGCAATCGACAAAAACCTCTTGTATTTGAGTTAATGGACTATAATGTTGCTCCATCCGCAAAAATAAGCGAGCACACATATAGGTTACAAATAACAACTAACATTCCTCCTAATTCATTAATAACATTGTTGCCAGGCCACGGGGCAAGAATGTTTCCAAGTTCATGTTTAAAAACTTTGGGGCACATGCATCAAGCATTATTGCCTTCGCAAACGGGCCGATTCACAGAATAGGCCCATTTGCAAACGCAAAAAATGCTTTTTAGATGCAGTAAACCCTAATTTGCGATTCGCAAAATGGGTTTGCGATTCGGTATTTGGAAGGGGCGTGTTTAGGGCGTCCCTTCCAAATACCGAATCTTAACGGTATGCATGAATGTTTTGTGACCGTGAATGCGGTCGCAAAACATTCGCATATTACCACCTACTTCAAGTAGGTGGTAACCCATTTGCAAATGGGAAGGGGTCCTTTGTGAATGATTGTAAAAGCATTTTTAAGAGCAGGCAGACCACCGCCTGGTCTTAAAAAATGAAAAGAAAACTTTTCATTTTACTTTTTGTAAAGCATCTCGTTTTCCTTTAAGGAAAACGGGCTGCTTTACAAAAAAAAAGATTGGTTTGTTTAAAAGCAATCACGGACATTGTGGTCTGCTGACCTCAGCAGGCCACCATCCCCGTGATTTTTGCGATTCCTAGGGGTCGCATATTGCGATCTACCTCATAAATATTAATGAGGCAGAGCGATTTGTGACCACCTAGGAATCGCTATCTGAAACTCTTTGAGTTTCATGCATTGTAAATTGCGATTACCTAATTGCGATTCTCAGGAAATCGCAATTAGGTATTCGCAATTTACAATTTTGATGCATGTAGCCTTATCACTTTTAATAATAGTCTGAGGTGTGGGTGAAACTCTTCCTTCCATGTGTTAAAGAAGTACGCTTGTTTTTAATTTTGAAGACATTTTGCATTTTCTTACATGATGTTTGCTGCTTGATTAACATACCAACTATTTTCAGGGCTCGGCTGGTTCACAGCTCCTAGAGCCAGAGCCAGAGCCGAACTTTGACTCGGCTCTCACTGGCAATTTATTGTCTCGTCCATCTCTGCTTGGAACTGGGGAATCAGGTTCGAGTCCCGGCATCCGCTTAAAATCCTGTGATTCTGGGCAAATCACTTAATCTCCCTGTGCCCAAAAAACTTAATCTAAACTTGTTTAATGTAACTGGTGCTCATGTAAAGCGCACCATTGCCCTCGGGTCAGAGTTCGTGCTGTATAAAACAGCAAAAAAAGTGCTTGTAAGTACGAGTCTGTATGTGTGTGTTTCTATTTACCATGTGTTACATTATAAGTGTATGTGCGTGTTATATGTAGGTCTTTTGGGCGTATGTATGAGTTTATATGGTTGCATATGCTTTGTTTATATTTCTACATGTGAATCTACTCATGTGTTTGTATGTGTATTTCTTGTACATATGTCTGTGTGTACATATGCCTGTGTGTGTGCGCCTTTCTCAGCGTGTCTAGGTACCTGTATAAGTGGGTGGCAGTGCCCGTGATAGTATATGACTAGACTATGTATGTACCTATGTGTATTTATTTACGTACAAGTCTAAGTGCCAATGGCAATGTGTGATTGTGAGTGTATACCAATAACTGTTGTGTGCTTGTGTGCCTATGTGTTTGTCAATAAGCCTGTGTCACTGTGCGTATGCGTCTGCAGCTGTGCCTAAAGTATGTGTTCCTTCCTGCATACTGCACATGTTAATACCACGGCTGCGGTACGGTTTAATGAAGATGGCAGTTTGACAGATTCTTGGCCAGTAGGAAGGGGGGTCCGGCAGGGGTGCATTTTGGCCCCCCTGCTATTTACCCTATACATCAACAAATTGGGGGATATTTTAACATCATGCTGTAAGGATACGCCAAGGGCCGGTGCCAAATTGATTCCCGCATTGTTGTATGCCGATGATGCGGTTTTATTGTCCAGAACTGCAAGGGGTCTGCAACAACTTTTAAATTGTTTTATAGATTTTATGAATTCACTAGATTTGATAACGAATTTTAAGAAATCTCATGCAATGACGATTGGTTCGCGTAAGGCTGCCAAGGCCAAATTTTATTGTAATGGTGATGAATTAACTAAAGTATCCACTTTTCCATATCTTGGGGTACTTTTTGATGATCAAGGTACATGGGGAGCACAACGAACACTTAAAAAGAATATTTTGGCAAGAGCAACGGGGGCCACTATGGATTTTGCAAAAGATTAGGGTCAAAACCCCTGCCCGCACTCTTGAAAGTTTATACTGCAAAATGCATTCCTATGGCCACGTATGGATGCGATATCTGGGGCTATAAAGATGTAAAGGAAATACAAGTGGCAGAGAATAACTTTATGCGCAAACTCCTTGGGGTCCCTGTAGCCACCCCTGTTTACTGCCTGCATGAAGAGCTGGGGATGGGATATATTGCAGACCAGATCGCAGTTTCCCCCTGCTACGATGGCTTAGAATCTGGACTCAACCCCCTCCGAATTTAAATCAACTTATAATCTCGGACTGTATGGCGCTAGAGAGAGCCCAGCATATCCCTTGGCTTAAATATATAAAGGAAGAAACAAAATGTCTAGGGTGCCCAGTTTTGTTTTTGACCCCAAAGCCTTTGGGCAAGACTGCGATTATAAATTTTAAACGGCAGTTTGTGGATAGGCGGAAATGCCTTAGGGAGGAGGCTGAGCTAGGCAAGCCTTCGGTGAGAAGGTATGTTACTCTGAGCCTAGGCCCGCAATTGCAACCATATTTATCTTATGTTAATAAACCATTCCATCGTTTTGTTTTAACAAGATTTCGCTTAAATATGGTTCCTTGGTTGCTGGCATTTCCGAGAGGATATTCAAAATCTGAATTGTTAAAACCCTGTCCCTGTGATAACTTCTCGGAACAGGATACCTTGCACCAAATGTTTTTTGTAGTTACTATGAGTCCCTGCGTAGGCAGCATATCCTCCCTTTACTTAGAGAATGCCAGTTTGTCCAAGTGAGGCCAGCCCTGCTTTATTTACAAATGCTGGCATCACCCATGGTTTGCCTCGGGGTCGCAAGTTTTTTAACTGGGGCCATTAGACATAGGAACAGACTACTTCCGTAATTGAAATCTTGTGCTGTCTGTTGGTTCAATTGTGTTTTCTCCTTCCTGATTATTATTTTTAAACGTGATATTAAATAAGATTTTGGTCTATTGCTTAAGCACAGTGCACTTTATATGATATTGGCTCTTTTTATGAATGTTTTTAGATGTGAATATTGTGATTGATATGTGGGATTATTTTATTGCTATGTATTTGGCTGGAATGTGTATCTTCTTTTAATAATATTGTAAGCTTTTATGACTCTTGGCTGTCGAATAAAGTATTTCTGACTGACTGACTGACTAGACTATGTATGTACCTATGTGTATTTATTTACGTACAAGTCTAAGTGCCAATGGCAATGTGTGATTGTGAGTGTATACCAATAACTGTTGTGTGCTTGTGTGCCTATGTGTTTGTCAATAAGCCTGTGTCACTGTGCGTATGCGTCTGCAGCTGTGCCTAAAGTATGTGACTGTGCCAGTCAGTGTCAATGTGTCTGTAATAAGGGTATCGACTGGCATTTTGCGTTTCTCCGCCATCGCCTGTGGTGCAGGAGAGAGCCACGGCAGCAGCAGCCCCCACGGCCATTATAGGATTTTCCAGTCGTGTAATTCCCCTGTGGGCCCTGTTCTGTGGAGAAGCAGAATAATGGCGGAGGCGGAGATGCCGGCGCGTCACCGGTGTGTTTGTGTGGGGGAGAGGGAGAGGGAAAGGGTCAATGGGGGGTTAGCTACGCAAAAGCAAGTTACAGGAACCAGCACAGCACAAACCCAGTAGCGTACACTGAACAACAGCACAAAGGACACAATGCTGCTGCCCCGGCTACATTACAAAGCGCAAACAGTAATGCTAACAACCGTCTTCGCTTACAAAGCGCAAAAACACGAAGAGCGCACCGGATGAAACAATATTAATGTTTTTGGTGTGGTTATAAAATCGAGCTCCATTTCCGTACAAGATGTGTCTTCGCACATTGTGGAAACCAGGTAAGAGGCGTGTTTGCATTAATACTCGCCTCCATCCGGTGTGCACTCGGCAGCTGTGCCCCAGTCACGTATGGGGGAGCATGAAATGCTGCCCAGCAGACAGCAGAGCCTACGGCTTCGCTGCATCGGGGTCTGCCCTCGGCACACAGGGCGCCTCTGCCCCCTCATCTGATTTCGGCTGCACAGAACGTAAAGCAGCCCCTGCGGTGCAGGGGGATCGCCGACCGCTCAAGGTACCCCATTCAACACAAGACCAAAGAATTCTCCTGTGAGATGTGTGAAATTCAGGGCCCCTCATCACATTCTGCGGAGGGGGAAGCATCGTTATCAGTTAAGCCACTGCACAGTACGTCGCCTGCTTTTTCGAAGTATATTTATTTTTATTTTTTCTAAAGAACAATGCTCTACCTTTCAACCAATTGAGAGTATACACATAAGTGTAGCCCTTTTAACTACTGAAAACGGCACTATTTCGAGAATGGCACAAAGGGCCAGTTATTTTACACGAGCATTCTGAGATCTGAACCTCTTATTACCCACAATGCTCAGCCCTGGGAAATAAGCAGATATGTTTGTTGGAGAGCGGTATACAAACATGATGCTCAATGAGGCCAGAATAGACAGAAAGCAGGACCCCCTTCACGGTGCCCAAGCGCCCTCTTATTGTTTAGAAATCGAATCCGTCCTACTCACGCCTTGTCCTGCTAAACTGAACACAACCACGTCACGCAAACGTATATTCCTAACATACCCCGTATAAAAACAGCTTGGTCATTGAAGCCCGCGCACAATCTGTCGAACTGAAACAGGGCTCTTTTGCCGAGTGGGTCCAATCTGTTTTGGGGCTTGAGGTGGGGTGGGAAACGGGCACCGTCATTCATCCATCCCCGTTGCCTTGATTGGCTCCGGGGTCTTTGTGCACTGCGACCCGTCCGGGAGGACGGAATACTGCAGCAGGAGACGCCGAGCCCGGAACCTATGCAGCAAAAGCAGAGGCAGCAGCAGCGCCGATGCTGGGGCAGCACACTGCGGGTCCCAACCCTGGGGGGGGGGGTCAACGAGGACTCACTTCGAAATTAACCTGCATATGAAATGCACCGTGAAACCCAAAGCGTGCGCGGGTGCCCCTCCATTTTATCACAGGTGGCTGCCAGATTGCGAGCCCAAGGTCTGGTTTCTTAAGGGCCCCTTTCGCCTCCATTTTACTGCATTCCCTGTCCCAAAACAGACCTGTGAGGTGTAAACACAGCGTTCTCTGTCACAGATGGTGTCAGGAACGCAACCGACAACACTATATTCTCCAAACAGTTAAATTACAAAGACATACAGGGCAAAGAAGAAACAGGGCTCCATCTTGCCACTCTGTATGGTTGAGGTTAAGCAACACAAACAGCGCACGCACACACGCGAGCACAACCGGAAACAAATCAAGCTAGTGTGATTTGTTCCTCACATGTATTGTTTGCAAATTGGAGTGGAGGTTTTTTTTTTGTTTAGATTTTTTTTTAACCCTGAATACGAATGGTGCAAGGTCCAGAAGTATTTTGTTTACCGCAAGAAACGGCAAGATGACTAATTTATCTTTACCGTATTTTATTTAGGTTATTCAGTCATGCAACCCAAGACTGGTTCTCTACAGGATGCACTCTTTGTGCGATTGAGTCGCCCATCCCCCAAGTTATTGGCTCAGAGCAACCAAGCCCCCTTTTCTTTTGATTGTGATGGTTATTATTTGTGTGCCTGTGCTTTAGTGTATGTTTCTTCATGTTCTCCGCGTTGTGTTGTTTTGTTTATGTACTTTTTGGCATTGCGCGTATACGTGCGGGATTGTGGTGTATGTCTCTATGCGTGCGACTGTTCCTGCTTTTTCAGATGTGTATCTTGCCTATGTGTGCCTTAGGCCTGTAGGTCTGTGTCTGACAGCTGTGTGGTCTGTAGTTCATGAAAATCCCTCGAAAGTCCAATTCGCGCTGAGGTGACAGAGCCACGACCATTTTCATGGAAAATGCAGAGCCAGCCTTCCCTGTCAGCGAGCAGGAAAGCAGGCGGCAGTATCTCCGCAGAGCCAATGACAGTGCCGACAGCCTGCCCAGCTGTGCAACTGCGAGATTCTGGGACACTGAGCCACCGGCTGCTGACCACCAACCACGCAGAGACACACTCACCACCGTACGCAGTCACAAACACAATCACATAGCACACACATACATGTAGCCTTTTAGAAACACCACGCACGAGCACAGACATTGCTCGTGCGTGGGTGCAACATTGCAAAAATGGTGGCAACTGCCAGACACCTGAGCCCATCCTTGTTTTTCCGCCAACATTCACCACCCCACCCTGAGACCGAGGCCAACGATGCAGTGAACACGCACGGTTCACACAGAGCTGAGGCCGACAGCTGGCACTGATGACAAGGCTCGCACCTACCATTCCGTGCCCGCCGGAGCAGCAGTAGGTGGTCCGGAGCAGTCTTGGGTCCTGCTGGTACCAAGCTCATGTATCCCAAATGGAGTCCGATACAGAGAGATGATGGGTAGTGTGTTTTCCGGGTACCGTGTATAGTAGAGGGGGAGTCTGAGAAAGCACCATAGACAGTGGGCAAGGCAGGGGCAGCGAACGGAGACAGGAGGGCGCTGCTGATTCACTCCGGCTGACGGGAAAGCCAGGCGCAGGGGGATGCTGCCTGCTGGACCACTCGGAGGAGAGACGAAAGAGGAGAGAGAGCTTGGGGAATGGGGTCGCTATAGCAACTGGAAGGAGCGCACGTGACGTCAGAGCGCGGCGAGGTCTCGGGGGGTGGAGGGGGAGTGGGTGAGAGAATGAAGAGGGCGAGCGAGTGAACGAGAAAATTAAAAGGGAAGTGTGGATGAAGGATGCAAAGAGCCAATAGGAACAGGAGACAGGAAGCGATAGGAGACTACGTACGTCAAGAATGATAGATGGAAAGAGACAGGTAAACGGAGAGCGAGGGAGAGTTGGAGACGGCTTGTCAAATGGGCGTAGATTGAGAAACTATACGAAACAGAGTGAGTGAAGGTACACCAGGAAGATGAAGAGAATGAGGTAAAGAACGAGGCACGCACCACACTACAGGGAAAGGTAGGGAAGAGCAAGGCAAAAGACAGAGTGAGACAAAGAGGGAGCACGCTTTGCTGAATGAGGGAGAAGATGGAAATCAAAACGACTCCTGGAAATGGCAAATTTGTTAATGGAAATAGTTAATCAGTCACCCCAAGGGCTGCTTGCTGAGACGCCAGTTTAGGAGGTTCACGGACAGAATATCGACCACAAAAATATCAAGGAAAAAAAGATCAAGGCAAAAATATAGAATACAAAAATATTGACCGCCTATACTTAAAAGGTAAGAACAAACATATAAAAAATATAGTTTGCAATGATATAGTTGTTTTAAATATCGATTTTTAAATACATATAAATTAAAATATTAACATTAACATATATTAAATACTAACATCAATTTATAATTTTTTATATATTTTAACAAATATAACAAATAAACGTACTTTTAAAAATGTGAACACATACATATATATATACATACATATATATAAAAAAATAAATAAACTAATGTTTTAAATAAAAATAGAATTAAAAAATTGTAAATAATGTAATATTATAAAAAATATATGTATACATATTTAAATATACCAAAACATAAAATATTAAAAAGACAATCAATTTAATTTGAAACAAAAATTATACAACACACATTTTTTACATTTTAATAAAAAATAATTTACAAAATAAAAAAATTGCAAATTATAAATATTATTATTATAATAAATCAAACACATAATTTTTTAATTAAATCAACATAAAATAATTTATTACAAATTAAAATAAATACAAATAAATTTCCCACTACATTAAAAATAAACATTTTATACTAAATAATAGATAAATAAATAGAAAAATAAGTACTCCCACCTAACGCAACACAACAGTAACAACATTTTTACATCACCCAAAAATAAAATGTACTACTCTAACTACACTAAATATAAAATTACATAAACTATAACATTGCAAAATACTACAATTTACTATTCCCACTACAATTAACACAACAAAAAAAAATGTAATTTATAAAAAAAAATAAAAAATATTCCCACTCCACTCAGTGCAACAGTAGGGAAAGTGTTGGATTGCGGAAGGGGAAAATTTACTATTCCTTTCCAGTTGTGCAACAGTAGGGAAAGTGTTGGATTGTGGAGGGGTAAAATTTACTATTCCCACTCCAGTCAGTGCAACAGTAGAAAAAGTGTTGGATTTTAAAATAAAAAAATATTTTATCCCCACTACATTATCAATCAATCAATCAATCAATCAGGGAATTGTAAGCGCGCTACTCACCCGTGAGGGTCTCAAGGCCCTGAGCGGGGGGGGGGTCCGCAGATCTGTTTAGCCGAAGAGCCAGGTCTTGAGGGTCTTCCTGAAGGTGTTCAGTGAGGGGGCGCATCTGATGTCTGCCGGTAGCCCGTTCCAGGTCTTGGTTGCAATGAGAGAGAAGGATCTTCCGCCTGCTCTCGCTCTGTGGATGCGCAGGGTTTCGGCCAGTGCGAGGTTGGAAGATCGAAGGTTTTTTTTGGGTACGTGGAAGTTGATCCTGTCGTTGAGGTATTTGGGTCCGTTGTTGTCTAGGCATTTGTAGGCGTGAGTGAGGATTTTGAAAGTGACTCTTTTCTCCACGGGGAGCCAGTGGAGACTTCGTAGGTGTTGGCTGATGTGTTTGTTTCGGGGGATGCCGAGGACGAGTCTGGCAGCGGTGTTCTGTATTGTCTGGAATTTGCGGAGTAGGGACTTGTTGATGCCGGCGTAGAGTGCGTTTCCATAGTCCAGTCTGCTGGTGATGAGTGCATGGGTGACTGTCTTCCTTGACTCAGGGGGATCCACTTGAAGGTCTTGCGGAGGATGCAGAGGGTGTTGAAGCAGCTGGAGGTGAAGGCGTTGACCTGTCGGTTCATGGTGTGTGATGAGTCGAGTACGATGCCGAGGTTCTTGGCGTGGTCTGAGGGGGTAGGTGGGCTTCCGAGGGCGGTCGGCCACAAGGTGCTGTCCCATGCAGAAGGGGTGGTACCGAGGACGAGGACTTCTGTCTTCTCAGCGTTGAGCTTCAGGCAGCTGTTGGTCATCCAGACTGCGACGTCTTGCATTCCTTTCTGGAAGTTGAGTTTGGCAGTGGTGGGGTCTTTGGTGAGGGAGAGGATGAGCTGGGTGTCGTCGGGCGTAGGATACGATGTTGAGGCCGTGTTGTCGGACGATGGCTGCGAGGGGGCCATGTAGATGTTGAAGAGGGTGGGGCTCAGTGATGAACCCTGTGGGACTCCGCAGGTGATTTTCGTGGCCTCGGAGAGGAAGGGTGGGAGTCTGATCCTTTGGCTTCTTCCGGTGAGGAATGATCGGATCCAGTCCAGGGCTGTTCCTTGTATGCCTGCGTCGTGTAGTCTGGCGACTAGTGTGCGGTGGGAGACGGTGTCAAAGCCGCTGATAGGTCGAGTAGGATGAGGGCTGCGGAGTGGCCTTGGTCCAGGAGGGTGAAGATGTCGTCTGTGGCGGCGAGTAGGGCGGTCTCTGTGCTGTCGTTGCTTCAGAATCCGGATTGGGACGGGTCAAGGACGGCGTTCTCTTCAATGAATCGTGTCAGTTTCCTTTTGACTGTTTTCTCTGCAACTTTGGCTGCAAAGGGGAGGAGCGAGATGGGCCGATAGTTCTTGAGGTCGGTGGGGTCAGCTGTGGGCTTCTTGAGCAGGGGTCTGACTTCTGCGCGCTTCCAGTCGTCTGGGAAGGTGCCTGTTTTGAAGGTGGTGTTGATGGTGCGTTGTAGTTCGGGTGCGATGGTGGCCGCGGCTCTGTGGTAGATGTGAGGGGGGCAGGGGTCGGTGGGGGCCACCGAGTGGATGCTTTTCAAGGTCGAGGCGGTGTCTTCAGCCGTGATCGGTGTCCAGTTGGAGATGGTGGGCTGGCTGGTGTTTCTGGGGGGCGGAGGGCCATCTGTGGCGCCTGGTGGATGGTCAATGAAGTTGTCGTAGAGGTTTTTGATCTTGAGGTGGAAATAGGTTCCAAGCTTGTCGCAGAGGTCTTGGGATGGGGTGATGTCTGTGGCTTCGCTGCGTGGGTTGGTGAATTCTTGAATGACACTGAAAAGTTCCTTGGAGTTGGTGGAGTTGGCCAGGATTTTGTTGTGGATGAAGTTCCTCTTGGTGGCTCTAATCTGGTTGTGGTAGTCCGTCATGGCGTCCTTGTAGGTGGTGTGGTTTTCGGTTGTCTTGGTGTTTCTCCAGTTCTTCTCCAGGCGTCTGCAGGTGCGTCTGGCTTCTTGGAGAGCGGTGGTGAACCAGGCGGCTTTCCTGGGGCGTTGTCTGTAGGTCTTTCCTCTGGATCTTGTATCCGTCTGGGATGGCGGTGCTGATGTCGGGGGCGGAGGATGCGTTGGTCCAGGTCTCTGTGAAGAAGGCGATGTCGGGTGAGTAGGCTCCAGATTTCCATGGCGTGTTTGTGTACAGAGCGTACGTTGAGGAGGATGCCTTTTAGGGTGTCGCTGGTGCTGGCATCGGCATTGTTGGAGGCCGGGGTGGCGGTGAGGGTCTGGCGGCAGTGGAGGCAGGAGAACTGGCCGTGGGTCGTGTTTGGCGAGGCCTGTTGGCATTCTCTAAGTCTTCCAGGGTTGAGTGCGAGGAGGGTGGTGGTGTCATAGCGATGGGTAGTGGGAGATCCAGGGTTTCTGGGGCTGGCCGCGGTCCGGTCGCGGACGGGCGCAGACGGGCTTGCCTTTGGCGTGCCGGTGGCGCGACCGCACAGCGGCCGCCATTAAGTAGGGGAGGTGGGAGGGAGGAGAGGCTGGGAGGCAGTAGCGGGGGAATTCCGGGGGAGAGGGGCCGCAGGGGCAGCAGCGGCGAAAGGAACAGGCAGGCACGAGAAAATAAAAACAGTGGTGGAATTAGAGCAAGACACAGATGGGCACAATAACAGTGGCACAACAGGGCAAAAAATTAAGAAAAAAAATGGCTGAGAAAGGTTACGGTGGTTGCAGGCAGTCTGGTCCCAGTTGGAGCGGGCAGCAGGCACAGGAGCGGGCAGCAGCCTCGAACCTCCCAAGGAGGAGGTCGGGGTCTGGAGGCAAGAGAAGGCACAGCGGAGCTGCGGGGAGAGAGTGAACCTAGACCGAGGGTTTTTACATTACAAACAAACAAACAAAAATTTCTAAAAAAACAAAAACTAATTTAAAAAATAAAATAAAAATATAAAAAAATATTATACATTTAATATGTATTACATTTTAACAAATAATGAAAATTAAAACATTTCATAAAATAAAAACATACAAATATTACAAACAATATTAAAAATGAAATGCAATATTATTTTACACAAAAGAAAAATTCTCTTAAAATCTATTGATTAATAAATGTAATTCATAAAATAAGTTTAGTTATCATTTCCTCCCACCATATACCCCTAGAAAACCAACAACCCAAACCTAAAATAAAAAAATTAAAAAAATACTAACACAAATAACTTACACAATTAACGTAATCAATGATCAATTAAATAATTAACATTAATTAACAATGAATTATTAATTAAAATAAAATAAAATTACTTGATATTAATGTCAGTCGATATTTTTTACTTGATATTCTGTCTCACCACCAGTTTAGGATGCATG
Organism: Calotriton arnoldi; assembly: GCA_963921515.1. Classification (NCBI taxonomy): domain Eukaryota; kingdom Metazoa; phylum Chordata; class Amphibia; order Caudata; family Salamandridae; genus Calotriton; species Calotriton arnoldi. The sequence goes on along the minus strand of CAWUFW010002416.1, from coordinate 653,168 downwards.
TGCTCAGAGGCCCATAACTTACACGTGGAACCTGGCTGTTTGGAGCATATCAGGCATGGGATACAGCAGAATTCTGGGGACAGGGGTATGCTGGAGACATTAGTACCAGCACAACTTGCAATAGCGGCATATTTAGAAGTGATTTTTTTTTTGGGCGGGAGCACATTGAGCCACAGATAAAACTACTGGAGCCACCTACAATTTATTTTTATATATATATATATATATATATATATATATATATATATATATATATATATATATATATATAAATATATAAATAAAATCTACTGGCGGTCGCCAGTAGATAGTTATAGTTAGGACCTATTATCCATAGGAAATCCGCGACATTCTATTTGAAATAACGTTGGCGCCGGTTGACGAATCTTCGCGAAATTCTCCAACTTGTTGGGGCGCTCCACTCCGCTCCTACCCTGAAAGTATCGGGTTGATTCGTCAAGCGGGGGCCGAGAAAAAAGGGGGGTCCCAAAACGCGTTTTCCCCATTCATTTTTCCATAGGAACCTTTAGTCGCAGCTACAGCCCGAACTGCTGAACGGAATTACACCAAATTTGGCAAAGAGGTAGCCCTTGGTTCAGTGTCGTGCCTTTTGCTTAAATGGTGTAAATCCGTTCAGTAGTTCCTGAGAAATTCACAAGTAAAATCACATATATATCTATGGGCGAGTAGGGTCCGTGTACCCTCCCGATCACGAGCTGCATGCTAATTGGCTGTCAACACTCCAAATGAGGAAGTGTTGGCAGTCATTTTGTCCCTCGGTAGAACCGAGGGACAGAAACAAGTGCGCAAGTGTAAAAGGGGGCAGGGTAGAAACACCCTGACCCTCTAGGTCTGCTCAGGGATCCCACAAGGACCCCCTGGGCAGAAAAAGCATTTTTTTTTAAATCGGCGGGATGCACTTAGGGTGCGCGGATCCCGCCGAGGAAAAAAAAAGAAACAAGTGCGCAAACGCACAAAGGGGGCAGGGTAGAAACACCCTGACCCCTAGGCCTGCTCAGGGGTCCCACAAGGACCCCTGGGCAGAAAAAGCATTAAAAAATAAAAAATCGCCAGGATGCGCTCAGAGTGCGCGGATCCTGCCGAAAAAAAAAAAATCCCCGAGGCCATAAGTGGCCAGGGAGGGGGGCCACGCAGCCCCCTTCCCCAAATAATTTTTTTTTTAAAAAAAGGGCAAGGCCGGCCCCGGGGGATGGGGTCCCCGGGGCCTTAAATGGCCTGAGGAGGGGGCCACGCAGTCCCTCTCCAAATTTAAAAAAAAAATCGAGGGCATGCCCCGGGGATGGGGTCCCCGGGGCAAATACAGGCCCAGGGAAGGGGGGCTATGCGGCCCCCTTCCCGTTTTTTTTTATTTAAAAAATAAATAAATTGCTCAGGCCCCGGGGGATTGGGTCCCCGGGGCCAAAAGTGGCCAAGGGAAGGGGGGCCACGCAGCGAAGGGGGGCTACGCGGCCCCCTTCCCGTTTTTTTTATTTAAAAAATAAATAAATTGCTCAGGCCCCGGGGATGGGGTTTCCGGGGCCAAAGTGGCTCAAGGAAGGGGGCCACGCAGCCCCCTCCCATTAAAAACCCCCCCAAAAAAACGACCAGCATCGTGCCGGAAGCCCCGCCCCCCTCCCTGCAGTACTCTACAAACGCGTCCCTGGCGCGTTTTAAGAAGGGGAAGTAATTCCCTTGAATACTGGGGGTCCCTGAGGCCAACTAGCCCACCAGGAACCTCCAGTATGCGCCAGGGGCTGCGTTGCAGAGAGGTGTACAGAGGCCACGCCCCTTTTACACCTCTCTGCAACACAGCTCTGTGGCGCTTTTTAGAAGTACATGGTGGGCTAGTTGGACTCCAGGGACCCTCAGGATTCAAGTGGACTTAATCCCCCACAGGGCGCGTTTGCACAGTGGTGAAGGGAGGGGCGGGGCTTCAGGTGACATGTGTGCAAACAGGCCCCGTGGCGCGTTTTAAGATGGGGAATTAAATCCCTTCAATCCTGAGGGTCCCTGGGGCCAACTAGCCCAACAGGTACGTCCAGAAAGCGCCACAGAGCTGCATTGCAGAGAGGTGCAAAAGGGGCGTGGCCTCTGAACACCTCTCTGCAACGCAGCCTCCTGGCGCATACTGGAGGTACAGGGTGGGCTAGTTGAACCCCAGGGACCCTCATGATTCAAGGGGACTTAATCCCCCAACTTAAAACGCGCCACGGGCGCGTTTGCACAGATGTCACCTCAGGCCCCGCCCTCCCTTCACCATTGTGCAAATATTCCTCTAAAATCAGCCGAACTACGAATTCCTATTTACTCACCTGTTATCAGGAGAGACCTCAGTGCTGCATCTTTCAGCCCAGTACTGATCCTGAAAAGTAATTTTAACCGTACTTACCAGTAACTTGAATTTCCTTCCATAGGCTAACATTGACTGGTTTCACTTGGAAATTCTTCTAAGTGTGGAGTTTTGGAACTTTATAATATTCCTCTAAAATCAGCCGAAATACGAATTCCGATTTACTCACCTGTTATCAGGAGAGACCTCAGTGCTGCATCTTTCAGCCCAGTACTGATCCTGAAAAGTAATTTTAACCGTACTTACCAGTAACTTGAATTTCCTTCCATAGGATATCATTGCCTGCTTTTTGCTGAAAAAGTTTCTAAGTGTCGATTTTTGAAACATACAAATATTCCTCTAAAATCAGCCAAAATACGAATTCCGATTTACTCACCTGTTATCAGGAGAGACCTCAGTGCTGCATCTTTCAGCCCAGTACTGATCCTGAAAAGTAATTTTAACCGTACTTACCAGTAACTTATATTTCCTTCCATAGGAATCCATTGTCTGGTTTTCAGCAGAAAAGTTTCAGTGTTGATTTTCACAAACTACAAATATTCCTTAAAAATCGCCTGTATGACTTAAACGCATTCTTTCAACTGTTTACAGGAGATGCACCAGTGCTGGATCCAGGATCCACCACTGAGTAAGAAAAAGTAACAATAACACTACTTACCTGCTAAGTGATTTTCCTCCCATAGGATAACATTGGTGATTCTATGTGAAAAAGTTTCTAAGTGTCAACTTTTAAAATACAATAATATTCCTTAAAAATCACTACTGTAACCAAAACGCTTTTACTCAACTGTTTACAGGAGATGTCCCAGGACTGAATCTAGGATCCAGTCCTGTGGTTAGAAAAGTAATCCATAAAGTAACTAATTGCATTTAGCTAGAAATTCACATTGAGCTCAATGTTGCATTGTGTTTGAAATTGTGTTGCCCATTGCAACAACTGTAACTACTGTACTTAAAAGACTATTGCCTATTTGCAAAGTATTTAGGTAAAGTAATTCATTCTGAGAAAGTATATTTTGTAATGTAATGTATAATGTAATTACAATGTAATTTAAAAAATAAAATATCTAAAAATAAATAGTTTAAAAAATGTAGTAAATCAGTATCAAAAAAATAAATATAACAATTAATACATTTAAAAATTGTCATTTACAAAACCTTTGAAATTCACTGAAAAAAACCATAGGTTTCAGACATGTTATAGTTAGGAATTAGCATTTAAAAAACCTTTGAAATTCACTGAAAAAACCATAGGTTTCAGGCTTGTTATAGTTAGGAATTAGCATTTTAAAAACCTTTGAAATTCACTGAAAAAACCATAGGTTTCAGGCCTGTTATAGTTAGGAGTTTAGCATTTAAAAAACCTTTGAAATTCACTGAAAAAACCATAGGTTTTAGGGAAAGTTATAGTTAGTTGGACATTGCACTCGTACAAAACCCGTGAAATTCCCCGTTATAGTTAATTCAGCTAACTATAACTCGCGCCCGCAATGCACTGCTGATGACGTCACATATTACATCACTCATGACATGGTCAGTGACATCACTGATGACATCACTGATGACATCTCAAATGAGCATCACTGATGACATCATCCATGTGAGAATTTAATGCATCTTCTCACACCCTAATATAACTTTTGATACACCCACTCTAAATTACAGACTGCCATTCTCAAAACCATACACACACTCCAATACCAATAAGTACATACCCACTCACTGATTCTTAGGTCTACACACACACATCTACTCACTCACCCAGTACAGTCACTCAGTACAGGACTATCATATGCACTCATACACCTATATAAACACTCACACAACGCAACTCATCCATAGAGGTACTCACACACCTAGTCAGTCATGCAAATAATTAATCACACTCCAATTTACTCACCTATACAGTTATACACACCAGCTCACTTACTCATAAAAATACTAGCACATTCTTACGCTCCTATGCAATCACTGATGCAAGCACACACTCATCCATATAGCCACTCTCACAATCACACACTCTCACTTATAGCCATTTATATACTCCAACACACATATATACTGCCTTTCACATATGTAGTTACTCACACATGTACCACTGAGATATACATTCAATCACTAACACACCCATACACACACTCACCCACCCATACAGTCCATCACAGACGCACTCTTGAAACCATGCACCCAGTGAATCACCCACTCACACATCTATGCACAGAGTCACACACACCCCACCCACACAAACACTGAGGCACCCATACAGATACTCAGAGAACCAATCCATAACCCATATAGACACTCATTTAGCTAGTCAGAAACCCATGCAGCTGCTTACACAACAACAGACAGACGGATACAGACATTCACACAGTTTAGTCACTCACCCATGCATCCAGTAAGATACGTTTAATCACTCACTTATAGACTCAGTCACGCACCTACTAAATCATCCATTCAGACGCTTATACACCCACTCATTCTTCAATACACCTTTCCCTATATATATTAAACATATTTAAACTTTACAGAAACACACAATCACTGGATGATGTCATCAGTGATGTCATCAGTGATGTCACTGACCATGTCATGAGTGATGTAATATGTGACGTCATCAGCAGTGCATTGTGAGCGCGAGTTATAGTTAGCTGAACTAACTATAACGGGGAATTTCACGGGTTTTGTACGAGTGCAATGTCCAACTAACTATAACTTTCCCTAAAACCTATGGTTTTTTCAGTGAATTTCAAAGGTTTTTAAATGCTAAACCCTAACTATAACAGGCCTGAAACCTATGGTTTTTTCAGTGAATATATATATATATATATATATATATATATATATATATATATATATATTATCTACTGGCGGTCGCCAGTAGATAGTTATAGTTAGAACCTATTTTCCATAGGAAATCCGCGACATTCTATTTGAAATAACTCTCTTGCCGGGTGACGTATCTTCGCAAAATTTTCAAACTTTGTGGGCGCTCCGGTCCGCTCCTACCCTGAAAGTCTCGGGGTGATTCGTCAAGCGGGGGCCGAGAAAAAGGGGGTCCCAAAACGCATTTTCCCCATTCATTTTTCCATAGGAAACTTTAGACACGGCTACAGCTCGAACTGCTGAACGGAATTACACCAAATTTGGCAAAGAGGTAGTTCTTGGTTCAGAAAGAACCCTTTTTGTTAAATGGTGTAAATCCGTTCAGTAGTTGCTGAGAAAATCAAAAGTAAAAGTACATATATATCTATGGGCACGGAGGATCCGCGCACCCTGAGCGCACCCTGCGCGCACCGTCCCGATCACGAGCTGCATGTTAATTGGTTGTCAGCTGGCTGTCAACATTCCGATTCAGGAAATGTTGGCAGCCATTTTGTCCCTCGGTAGAACCGAGGGACAGAAACAAGTGCGCAAAGCGCACAAAGGGGGCAGGGTAGAAACACCCTGACCCTCTAGGTCTGCTCAGGGGTCCCATAAGGACCCCTGGGCAGAAAAAAGCATTTTTATTTTTAAATCGGCAGGATGCGCTCAGGGTGCGCGGATCCTGCCGAAAAAAAAATCGAAGCGCGGTCTCCCGCGCTTTGATTGTATTTTGCCCCCGGGTGGCCCAAGTCCCGGGGGCATGGTGGGGGGGGGTTAAATTTATGTATGGGGGGCCTCAAAGGGCCCCCCAAGCCCCGGGGACCGCCACCCCCCCGGGGCTTTCATTTTAAAATGGTGCGGGAGGGCACTCGGCCCTCCCGCAGCCCCGGGGACCACCACCTCCCCGGGGCTTCTTTTTTTATTTCCTGTGTGGGGGGCTCGAGCCCCCCCACACGCCCTGGGGACCGCCACCTCCCGGGGCACTAACACATTTAAAATGGGGGTCCGTTTTGGACCCCGAAGCCCCGGGGACCACCACCTCCCCGGGGCTGTGCTGATCTGGGGAGGGGGCCGCGCGGCCCTCCTCCTGGAGCCTGTGGTGGCCCTGGGGACCGCCACCCCCAGGGTCGGCTCCTGCAGTGTCCCGGGGTGCCTACCCCGGGACACTGCTGTTTGCAATGACAGGACGGGAGCCTCGCGGCTCCCGTCCTGTCATTGCAAACTGCTTTGGATATTGGAAGAGAGAGCAGGGAAACCTGCTCTCGCTTCCAATATCCAAAGACAATTGCTTTCCACATGGGGAGCAGCATGTTAGCTGCTCCCCATGTGGAAAAGCAATGCCGGCTCCCTTAGGACACGGGAGCCGGCGGGACTGTGGGGGTTTGGGGACCCCCCACAGTCCCCAACAAGAGGCCAGGCCCCGGGGATGGGGTCCCCGGGGCCATAGTGGCTCGGGGAGGGGGCCACGCGGCCCCCTCCCCAGAAATAATAAAAAATAAAATAAAAAATAAAGGCCTGCCCCGGGGGATGGGGTCCCCGGGGCAAAAGGAGGCCTGAGCAGGGGGGCCACGCAGCCCCCCTCCTTAAAAATTAATTTAAAAGTGTGGCCATGCCCCGGGGATGGGGTCCCCGGGGCAGGATTCGGCCATGGGAGGGGGCCACGCGGCCCCCTTCCCGTTTAATTAAAAAAAAAAAAAAAGGGGTAAGGCCCTGGGGGATGGGGTCCCCAGGGCCCAAAAATAGGAAAAGGAAGGGGGCCACACAGCCCCCTTCAGGGAAAAAAAAAAAAAAAAACGATCGGGCCCGCAGGCCCCGCCCCTTCCTTCACCACTCTGCAAACGCGCCCTGGCGCGTTTGCAGATGGGGAAGTAATTCCCCTTCAATACTGGGGTCCCTGGGGCCAACTAGCCCACCAGGAACCTCCAGTATGCGTCAGGGGCTGCCTTGCAGAGAGGTGTACAGAGGCCACGCCCCTTTTACACCTCTCTGCAACGCAGCTCTGTGGCGCTTAATGGAGGTAGCTGGTGGGCTAGTTGCACCCCAGGGACCCTCAGGATTCAAGGGAGTTAATCCCCGACTTAAAACGCGCCACGGGCGCGTTTGCACAGTGGTGAAGGGAGGGGGCGGGGCTTCAGGTGACATGTGTGCAAACAGGCCCCGTGGCGCGTTTTAAGATGGGGAATTAAATCCCTTCAATCCTGAGGGTCCCTGGGGCCAACTAGCCCAACAGGTACATCCAGAAAGCGCCACAGAGCTGCGTTGCAGAGAGGTGTAAAAAGGGGTGTGGCCTCTCTACACATCTCTGCAACGCAGCCCCTGGCGCATACTGGAGGTTCCTGGTGGGCTACTTGGCCCCTAGGGACCCTCATGATTGAAGGGGACTTAATCCCCCAACTTAAAACGCGCCACGGGGCGCGTTTGCACAGATGTCACCTCAGGCCCCGCCCCCTCCCTTCACCATTGTGCAAATATTCCTCTAAAATCAGCCGAAATACGAATTCCGATTTACTCACCTGTTATCAGGAGAGACCTCAGTGCTGTATCTTTCAGCCCAGTACTGGTCCTGAAAAGTAATTTTAACCGTACTTACCAGTAACTTGAATTTCCTTCCATAGGCTAACATTGACTGGTTTCACTTGGAAATTCTTCTAAGTGTGGAGTTTTGGAACTTTAAAATATTCCTCTAAAATCAGCCGAAATACGAATTCCGATTTACTCACCTGTTATCAGGAGAGACCTCAGTGCTGTATCTTTCAGCCCAGTACTGGTCCTGAAAAGTAATTTTAACCGTACTTACCAGTAACTTGAATTTCCTTCCATAGGCTAACATTGACTGGTTTCACTTGGAAATTCTTCTAAGTGTGGAGTTTTGGAACTTTAAAATATTCCTCTAAAATCAGCCGAAATACGAATTCCGATTTACTCACCTGTTATCAGGAGAGACCTCAGTGCTGCATCTTTCAGCCCAGTACTGATCCTCAAAAGTAATTTTAACCGTACTTACCAGTAACTTGAATTTCCTTCCATAGGATATCATTGCCTGCTTTTTGCTGAAAAAGTTTCTAAGTGTTGATTTTTGAAACATGCAAATATTCCTCTAAAATCAGCCGAAATACGAATTCCGATTTACTCACCTGTTATAAGGAGAGACCTCAGTGCTGTATCTTTCAGCCCAGTACTGGTCCTGAAAAGTAATTTTAACCGTACTTACCAGTAACTTGAATTTCCTTCCATAGGCTAACATTGACTGGTTTCACTTGGAAATTCTTCTAAGTGTGGAGTTTTGGAACTTTAAAATATTCCTCTAAAATCAGCCGAAATACGAATTCCGATTTACTCACCTGTTATCAGGAGAGACCTCAGTGCTGCATCTTTCAGCCCAGTACTGATCCTCAAAAGTAATTTTAACCGTACTTACCAGTAACTTGAATTTCCTTCCATAGGCTAACATTGACTGGTTTCACTTGGAAATTCTTGTGTGTGGAGTTTTGGAACTTTAAAATATTCCTCTAAAATCAGCCGAAATACGAATTCCGATTTACTCACCTGTTATCAGGAGAGACCTCAGTGCTGCATCTTTCAGCCCAGTACTGATCCTCAAAAGTAATTTTAACCGTACTTACCAGTAACTTGAATTTCCTTCCATAGGATATCATTGCCTGCTTTTTGCTGAAAAAGTTTCTAAGTGTTGATTTTTGAAACATACAAATATTCCTCTAAAATCAGCCGAAATCCGAATTCTGATTTACTCACCTGTTATCAGGAGAGACCTCAGTGCTGCATCTTTCAGCCCAGTACTGGTCCTGAAAAGTAATTTTAACCGTACTTGCCGGTAACTTGAATTTCCTTCATAGGCTAACATTGACTGGTTTCACTTGGAAATTCTTCTAAGTGTGGAGTTTTGGAACTTTATAATATTCCTCTAAAATCAACCAAAGTACGAATTCCAATTTACTCACCTGTTATCAGGAGAGAACCCAGTGCTGCATCTTTTAGCCCAGCACTGACCCTGAAAAGTAATTCTAACCGCACTTACCAGTAACTTACATTTCCTTCCATAGGAATCCATTGTCTGGTTTTCAGCAGAAAAGTTTCAAAGTGTCGATTTTCACAAATTACAAATATTCCTTAAAAATCGCCTGTATGACTTAAACGCATTCTTTCAACTGTTTACAGGAGATGCACCAGTGCTGGATCCAGGATCCAACACTGAGTAAGAAAAAGTAACGATAACACTACTTACCTGCTAAGTGAATTTCCTCCCATAGGATAACATTGGTGATTCTATGTGAAAAAGTTTCTAAGTGTCAACTTTTAAAATACAATAATATTCTTTAAAAATCACTACTGTAACCAAAACGCTTTTACTCAACTGTTTACAGGAGATGTCCCAGGACTGAATCTAGGATCCAGTCCTGTGGTTAGAAAAGTAATCCATAAAGTAACTAATTGCATTTAACTAGAAATTCACATTGAGCTCAATGTTGCATTGTGTTTGAAATTGTGTTGCCCATTGCAACAACTGTAACTACTGTACTTAAAACTCTATTGCCTATTTGCAAACTATTTAAACTAAAGTAATTCATTCTGAGAAAGTATATTTTGTAATGTAATGTATAATGTAATTACAATGTAATTTAATAAATAAAATATATAAAAATAAATAGTTTTAAAAAATGTAGTAAATCAGTATCAAAAAATAAATATAACAATTAATACATTTAAAAATTGTCATTTACAAAACCTTTGAAATTCACTGAAAAACCATAGGTTTTAGGGCGTTATAGTTAGAAATTAGCATTTAAAAAACCTTTGAAATTCACTGAAAAAACCATAGGTTTCAGACACGTTATAGTTAGAAATTAGCATTTAAAAAACCTTTGAAATTCACTGAAAAAACCATAGGTTTTAGGGACAGTTATAGTTAGTTGGACATTTCACTCGTACAAAACCCGTGAAATTCCCCTGTTATAGTTAGTTCAGCTAACTATAACTCGCGCCTCGCAATGCACTGCTGATGACGTCACATATTACATCACTCATGACATGGTCAGTGACATCACTGATGACATCACTGATGAGATCTCAAATGACATCACTGATGACATCATCCACGTGATAATCTGATGCACCTCCTCACACCCTAATATAACCTTTGATATACCCAATCTAAATTACAGACTGCCATTCGCAAAACCATAGACACTCCAACACCAATAACTACATACCCACTCACTGATTCTTAGGTCTACACACACACATCCACTCACTCACCCGTACAGTCACTCATACTTATGGTCACTCAGTACAGGACTATCATATGCACTCTTACTCCTATATAGACACTCAAACACCGCCACTCATCCATAGAGGTACTCACACACCTAGTCAGTCATGCAAATAATTAAACACACTGCCATTTACTCACCTATACAGTTATACACACACCAGCTCACTTAATCATACAAATACTACCACATTGTTACGCTCTTATACAATCACTGATACAAGCACACACTCATCCATACAGCCACTATCACAATCACTCACTCTCGCTTATAGCTATTTATATACTCCAACACACATATATACTGCCTTTCACATATGTAGTTACTCACACATGTACCACTGGGACATATATTCACTCACTAACACACTCTTACACACACTCTTACCACACACTTACCCACCCATACACTCTTGAAACCATCCACCCAGTGAATCACCCACTCACACATCTATGCACAGAGTCTCACACACCCCTCCCACACAAACACTGAGGCACCCATACAGATACTCAGAGAACCATTCAATAACTCATATAGACACTCATGTAGCTATTCACAAACACATGCAGCCACTTACACAGCAACAGACAGACGGATACAGACATTCACCCAGTTTAGTCACTAACCCATGCATTCAGTAAGATACGTTAAATCACTCACTTATAGAGTCAGTCACGCACCTACTAAATCATCCATACAGACACTTAGACACCCACTCATTCTTCAATACGTCTTTTCCTATATATATTAAAAATATTTAAACTTTACAGAAACACACAGTCACTGGATGATGTCATCAGTGATGTCATTTGAGATGTCATCAGTGATGTCATCAGTGATGTCACTGACCATGTCATGAGTGATGTAATATGTGACGTCATCAGCAGTGCATTGTGGGGCGCGAGTTATAGTTAGCTGAACTAACTATAACAGGGGAATTTCACGGGTTTTGTACGAGTGAAATGTCCAACTAACTATAACTGTCCCTAAAACCTATGGTTTTTTCAGTGAATATATATATATATATATATATATATATATATATATTCACTGAAAAAACCAAAGGTTTCAGGGACGTTATGAGTTAGAAATTAGCATTTAAAAAACCTTAGAAATTCACTGAAAAAACCATAGGTTTCAGGGACGTTATAGTTAGTTGGACATTTCACTCGTACAAAACCAGAGAAATTCGGCCATTATAGTTAGTTCAGCTAACTATAACTTGCGCCCCGCAATGCACTGCTGATGACGTCACATATTACATCACTGATGACATCTCAAATGACATCACTGATGACATCACTGATGACATCACTGATGACATCATCCAGTGACTGTGTGTTTCTGTAAAGTTTAAGTATGTTTTATATATATATAGGCCAAGGTGTATTGAAGAATGAGTGGGTGTATAAGTGTCTGAATGGATGATTTAGTAGGTGCGTGACTGACTGTATAAGTGAGTGATTAAATGTGTCTTACTGAATGCATGGGTTAGTGACTGATACGGACATTCACACAGTTTAGTTTGTCAGTTGGTGTGTAAGCGGTTGCATGGGTTGGTTAATAGCTAAATGAAGGTCTATATGGGTTATTGATTGGTTGTCTGAGTATCTGTATGGGTGCCTGAGTGTCTGTGTGGGTGGGTGGGGGGTGTGACTCTGTGCATAGATGTGTGATTCACTGGGTGTATGGGTTCAAAGGTGCATCTGTGAAGGGCTGTATAGGTGGGTGAGTGTGTGTATGGGTGTGTTAGTGAGTGAATGGATGCCTCAGTGGTACATGTGTGAGTATTGCATATGTGAAAGGCAGTATATGTGAGTGTTGGACTATATAAATGACTATATGTGAGAGTGAGTGATTGTGAAAGTGGCTGTATGGATGAGTGTGTGCTTGTATTAGGTATTGTATAAGAGTGTAAGTATGTGTTAGTATATGTTTGAATAAGTGAGGTGGAGTGTGTATAACTGTATAGGTGAGTAAATGGGAGTGTGATTGATTCTTTGCATGACTTACTAGGTGTGTGAGTAACTCTATGGATGAGTGGCGGTGTGTGAGTGTCTGTATAGATATGTGAGTGCATATGATAGTGCTGTATTGATGGTTGACTGCATGTATGAGTGACTGTATGGGTGAATGAGTAGATGTGTGTGTAGACCTAGGAATTAGTGAGTGGGTATGTACTAACTGGTATTGGTGTGTCTATGGTTTTGAAAATGGTAGTCTATATTTTAGAGTGGGTGTATCAAAGGTTATATTAGGGTATGAGGAGGTGCATCAGATTATCACGTGGATGATGTCATCAGTGATGTCATCAGTGATGTCATTTGAGATGTCATCAGTGATGTCATCAGTGATGTCACTGACCATGTCATGAATGATGTAATATGTGACATCATCAGCAGTGCATTGCGGGGACGCAAGTTATAGTTAGCTGAACTAACTATAACGGCAGAATTTCTCTGGTTTTGTACGAGTGAAATGTCCAACTAACTATAACGTCCCTGAAACCTATGGTTTTTTCAGTGAATTTCTATGGTTTTTTAAATGCTAATTTCTAACTATGACGTCCCTGAAACCTTTGGTTTTTTCAGTGAATTTCTATGGTTTTTTAAATGCTAATTTCTAACTATGACGTCCCTGAAACCTTTGTTTTTTCAGTGAATTTCTAAGGTTTTTTAAATGCTACTTTATATTTATAACGTCCCTGAAACCTTTGGTTTTTTCAGTGAATTTCAAAGGTTTTTAAATGCTAATTTCTAAGTATAACGTCCCTGAAACCTTTGGTTTTTTCTGTGATTTTCAAAGGTTTTTTAAGTGATATTTTGTAACTGTTATATGTAAAAATATTTTTAGATACGCTTTTTATTTGTTGTAAAAATAATATAATGTTTTTGTTTTTTTAAATATATATATATATTTTTTTGTGCAAAAAAGTGGAGTCGCGTACCGTTTGTGTACCTATCTCGCTGGGTGCGTGGATTCAAGCCGCCATATTGGTAAAGTCGTGGTGGATGCGCGTTTGGTATGCGACGGGTGCGCGGTGTCCGGCCCCGCATAACGTCACGTATGTATGCGGTCGCGCCGGGTGCGCGACTCCCGTAAAATGTTTATATTTTAAAAGTATATGTATGTAGCTTTAATATGTGTATTAAAGGAAGAGATTATCTAAACTAAATATAAAAATCAGATATTTGTAATTGCAATAAAGGTATATTATTGATAAATATATTTTCCAAGAGTCGCGACTGATGCACGTTTGGTATGCGATCGGTGCGCGGTTTCCGGCCCCGCGTTACATCGCGTACATGTGCGGTCAGCCGGGTGCGCGACTCCCGTAAAATGTTTATATTTTAAAAGTATATGTATATAGCTTTAATATGTGTATTAAAATAAGAGATTATCTAAACTAAATATAAAAATCAGATATTTGTAATTGCAATAAAGGTATATTATTGATAAATATATTTTCCAAGAGTCGCGACTGATGCACGTTTGGTATGCGATCGGTGCGCGGTTTCCGGCCCCGCATTACGTTATGTACGTATGCGGTCACGCCGGGTGCGCGACCCCCGTAAAATGTTTATGTTTTAAAAGTATATATATATAAGCTTAATATGTGTATTAAAGGAAGAGCTTATCTAAACTAAATATAAAAATCATATATTTCTAATTGGAATAAAGTTATATTATTGTTAAATATATTTTCCCGAAGTCGCGCCGGGTGCGCGCTGGTTGCGCGCCCGGTGCGCGCACCCCACGTGATTTGAAAAGAAAGCATTTTATTGGTTTACAAGGTTTTGTTTCTAGAATGTGAAGGACCCCCTCCCTTTTTTCATTCCTTCATCTACATCCTAGGAGACACACCTGTTGTGTTTGTTAGCTAGTTTGTACCTTTTTTGGTGTTTTTATACTAAAAAATGGCTTCTTCTACTGATGTGAACTTGTTAACAGAAGAAGAAGAAGAGTTGGAGGAACCTGTCAAAAAGAAGAAAGAATCAATTGTTTGGGCCTTCTTCAAAATTCCTGACGGGGAAAAGAAGGTCAATGCTCAGAAAGTCAGCTGCACTCTGTGTCCAAGGGTGCTCTCATGGGGAAGTGAAAAAAAGTATTCCTGTGGGACGTACAGCATGCTCAAACATCTCCAGACACTACATCCTCGGCATCTGGCCCGCGAACAACATCGTCGCACCCAGGAAGCTGCGCAGCATGATGACCAGGCTGCTGGACCAAGCACCTCTGGAGTAAACTGTGGACCTGACATTCCTCCAGAGTTCGCTAATCTTCAACAACTCTGCATCAAGTGCAAGGCTGTAGTGTGTTTCGGCGACCAGTCTGTCAATGCTGTGGTTTCTGCCGCAAGAAACCACTCTTGTTAATTTTTTTTTTGTTGCATTTTTTCCTGCAATGACTGTTTAATTGCAAAGTTGGACAGTTTGTTCTGTTGTTTTTCCTTTTTTTAAAAAAACACCCAGAAAAATTACAAAATAGTTAAAAAACATTAAAAAAAGAAGAAAATTGAAAAAGAAGAAAAAAACGGTTCTGTTCAGAACCACCTATTCTGTTTAAAAAAGAGCAATAAGTGTATGGTAGTGCCTGGATGATTGCATGGGTACATATGTAGAGCTTCAGTGATTGAAAGAGTGCATGGGTAGTGCATAAGTGATTGTATGAGTGCATCACTAGTGCTTGTGTGATTGGACGAGTGCATTGGTAGTGCCTGGGTGATTCCTTGAGTGCATGGGTAGTCCAAGTGTGATTGAATAAGTGCATGGGTAATGCCTGGCTGATTGCATGAGTGCATGGGTAGTACCTGCGTGATTGGACGAGTGCATGGGTAATGCCTGGCTGATTGAATGAGTGCATGGGTAGTGCCTGCGTGATTCGACGAGTGTGTGGGTAATGCCTGGCTGTTTGTATGAGTGCATGGGTAGTGCCTGTCTGATTGCATGAGTGCATGGAAAATGTCTGGTGATTGCATGAGTGTATGGGTAGTGCCTGCCTGCGTGATTGGACAAGTGTATGGGTAATGCCTGGCTGATTGCATAAGTGCATTGGTAGTGCCTGCGTGACTAGACGAGTGCATGAGTAATACTTGGGTGGATGCATGACTGCAGGAGTAGTGCCTGTATAATAGGACAAGTGCACGGGTAAATCCTGGATTATTGCATGAGTGCATGGATAATGGCTGGGTGTTTGCATTAGCATATAAGTGGTGGTTGGGTGATTGGAATACTGTATCAGTAGTGATTGGATGATTGTATGAGTGTATCAGTAGTGTCTGGGTTATTGCATGAGCACATAGGTAGTGGTTGAGTAATTGGAAGACTGCATAGGTAGTGCCTGGGTAATTGCATGAGTGCATCAGTAGTACGTACGTGGTTGTATGAGGACATGGATAGTACCTGTCTAATTGGACAAATGCATGTGTAATACCTGGGTGATTGCATAAGTGCATCAGTACTACATAAGTGCTTGTATGAGTGCATGGGTAATTCCTGCATGATTGGATGAGTGCATGGGTAATGCCTGGGTTATTGCATGAGTGCATGGATAATGCCCTGGGTGATTAGAACAGTGCAAGCCTAGTGTGTGTTGATTTTATAAGCGCTTTAGTATTGGTGGACTGTTTGGATAACTGTATGACTACTAGCTTGGTGATCAGAGGAGTGTATGGGTACTGGCTGAGTGATTTAAGAAGTGCATGCATAGTGCCTGGGTGATTACATGAGTCTAGAGGCAATGTTTAGGTGATTGGAAGAGTGCCTGGGTAATTGCAGGATCGCATGGGTAGTGCACAGGTAATTGTAGCAGTGCATGGTTAGTGCCTGGGTCATTGCATGAGTACATGCATACTGACTGGATGATTAGAGTACTGCAAGGATAGTGCATGGTGAATTTACAAGTGCTTGAGTATTGGCGGAGTGATTAGATTAGTACATGGTACTGGCTGGGTGATTGGAGGAGTGCATGGGTAGTGACAGGGTGATTGCTGGAGTGCATGTGTACTACAAGGGTAATTGAAGGAGTGAATGAGTAGTGTCTAGGTGATTAGAGGACTGCATGGGTAGTGCACAGGTGATTGTAGCAGTGCATGAGTTAGTGCCTGGGTCATTGCATAAGAACATGGGTAGTGACTGGATGATTAGAGTGCTGCAAGGAGAGTGCACAGTGAATTTATAAGTGCTTGGGTTTTGGCAGAGTGATTGGATTAGTACATGGTGCTGGCTGGGTGATTGGAGTAGTGCATGGATAGTGACAGGGAGATTGCTGGACTGCATGGGTAGTGCTCAGGGGGTTGTAGTGGTGCATGTGTTAGTGCCTGGGTCATTGCATGAGTACATGGGTACTGACTGGATGATTAGAGTGCTGCAAGGAGAGTGCATGGTGAATTTATAAGTGCTTGGGTTTTGGTGGAGTGATTGGATAAGGACATGGTGCTGGCTGGGTGACTGTAGGAGTGTATGGGTACTACTTGGGTAATTGAAGGAGTAAATGAGCAGTGTCTAGGCGGTTAGAGGATAGTATGGGAAGTACACAGGTGAATGTAGTACTGCATGGGTAGTGCTTGGGTTACTTAATCTTACCTTTTTTATAGTAGATATGAAAGTCATTGAAACAATTTTTTCAGTTCTTTTTTATAATCTAAATTTAAAAAAGTTTCAAACTTTAGAATTTGGGTCTGTAAAAGAGAAGACAAAATACAGTTATAACATATAATATTATAGTTTTATGAACACAACATAATTTTACAATTACATAACATATTCAGTGTGCCTTTTTTGCTGTTTTCAGATTCTATTGAATTTCACCATACTCAGTGATTTCAATGTTGATCATCATGTAACAGCGGGCAAAAAAATACAATCAATAAGATTGTTAAAAAAAACAAATCTGTGTTCAAAATATTTACAACAAACTCAACTATCTGTTTACTTATCCTAAAATAAACACCCTCAATAACATTGCATATAATACAAAGATCAAATATATGAAATGCTTCTTTCTAAAACAATTTTGTAAATACAATATCAAAGAACAGAAACGATAATTGAATCAGAAATTCTTGATATCTTCCCTATAGGCCGAATGATGTTTCCGAAATCATTTGCATTGAGAATATCCAAAATAAACTTCTTAATTCATATTGACATCTTCCCAATAGGCCGAATAATGTTTCTGAAATCGTTTGTATTGAAAATATCCAAAGTAATCTTATTAATTCATGTTGACATCTTCCCAATAGGCCGAATGATGTTCTCAGAACTTTGGCATCAAAAATATTAGGTATGAATTTGGTAATTGGTGAGGCAACCGATATTTGAATAGCAAATGGGAATCATTACAATGTGTCCATCCTTTATTGCACTTTAAATACACAGTATAGTGTCCAGATGTTGAAGAAGGTCCATCATGGAAAATAATTGCCACTGTTTTGAAAGTTCTTCCTGAAATTGACAGTTGACTTGCCACAAAATCTTTAATATTAGTTTCCAATTTTCTTCCATCTGGTCTGCAACGTTGTATCATTAAAATGACATATTGTCCACATTTTTCTATAAATAATGTTGATAACATTTCAGATTTGCAGTGACCACATTCCATATTTTGATTTGCTGATTTTACAAATTTGTTAAAAGACACTGTTTTACAATCTGGTATTGTCAAATATATGAATCTTTCAGTGTCTATTTTAGTGCTAGAAGAAAATGTACAATCTTCACATTCATGTTCCCATCTGTAACGAAGTCCAAACAGATTTTCAATTTGTATTCCTTCATCTTCCAATACTGCAAGCATAAACATAAGAAATTCTTGAGCATCTTGCTGTACATTAAGTGTAAATTGTGAAGAACCAGAACATATATCCAGAAGATTTCGAATGCCAGAAACACTTTGGATTTTAGTTTTATGAGTTGTCAAGTTTTCAAAAATAGAATGCATTAAAGAACAAAACCTTTTGTCTCGATTCTCCATAATTTGTTGTTGGAGATTTTCTAGAAAAATACGACGTTCACAACTACATTAGCATAGCAGTTGATACCTGAATTATTTTCTAACTGATATCCTACAATATCTTCAACACTGTCCATTTTTTTTTTCTTTGGAACATCAACATTCTCTTGATTTTTTTTCTTATTTCCAACCTCACTACCGAGATTACTAAATCTTTTTCCACATCCACATCACGCCGTAAAATAACCCGACAGTTTTCACATACATATAAATTCTTTTCTAAACCAGCAGTCTTAGATATAGATTTTTCCAAAGAATCCAATTTTGTTTTTAATTTTTCAGTCAAAATAATAGTAATTCCTTCGTGCTCTATTTGATCAATGGCTTCCATTTTTATTATTTGTTGTTTTCCTGCTTTAAAAGTTCTTCATTGAATGTAGAACACTCTCGCAGTGTTGGCATTAGGCAGATTATAGATTTCTTTTCTCCAATAGTTTTGTATATTATTTCCGGAGCAACATTTTTATTTGGGAACAAGTTTGTAAGTAGCCGACTTTGCAAAGCTTCTTTTCCATGTTCTGTCAAAACACCAATTCTTATATCTTGGAGAATGCTTCCATAATCTTCATCACTTGCCTGTCGCATATTTTTAATAAGTTCTTTGTATTCAAAATATGACCAAATGTTGACATTTCCAATACTTCCCAAAATTTTTCTGGTGTCTTCATGCACAAGTGTTTTAAAAACTGGTTCCCCTTTTACAGGAGTAAGTTGCAGTAGATCACCGAAAACAATCACATGTTTTCCTCCAAATAACACATCATATTCTGTTTTTAAAATTTGCTGCATTCTTAAATGTACAAAGGCAAGCATTAAGTTTGAGACCATGCTCACCTCATCAATGATCAGAAGTTTCATTTTCTTTAGTACTCTTGAAACTTCAAAACAAGCTTCTCCAGAAAGCTTGTGATATTCCAACTTGTTTTCATGTTCAACAGGTAGCATTAGTAAACGATGTAATGTAATCCCTTTAATGCTGTGTGCTGCTAACCCAGTTGGAGCGGTTACAACACAAGATAAATATGATTCAGTGGTTTTCTGTAGATAACTGGTCAAAACTTTAATTAAGAAACTTTTTCCTGTACCAGCTTGACCACTGATATACATTTGAATAGGTTTAAAAGATGTGCAGTTGCATTTTTTTTTTCCATGAAGTAAACTATGGTCGATCTGTTGTGTAACTTGCTGATATATTTCTTTCAGTTCAATATTTAGTTGTTCTTCCATGTTTCCTAAGTCCATAATATCGTGTTGAGCTTGATGCATTGCTGTTTCCACTTCACTCATGGCGATTGCTGCTTCATTTTCAAGAATTGGTTGTCCTAGTGGATCTTGACTCAGTGGATCAGAACTTTGACTATCTTGAGAACTGTCTCTAGCAATCTCAACTGCAATACTAGCTTCTTGTTCAATTTCTTCATTCAACATTTGGAGATAATTTGGAAAAACTGTGCATTTAATGCTATCTTTACATGCATTAAAAGAATCTTCATAGCACTGAAAATCTCCAAGTAATTCCATTTCAGCACGCCAAGGCTTGAAGAGTTGCAGAAGTGCTAAATAGTAAAATTCCCTTTTATCAGGAGTATCGCAACTCAGTTTCCTGTGATTAATGAGACTTCCTTTACTATGTTTCACCAAACATCCTTCTGAACCAATCACTGCATATTTTTCTTCATTTATGTTCTCTGTAATATTTCTCTTAAAACTGTAATATTGCAGTACTTCATAGAGACATATGTTTTCAAGATAGGGACTTCTATTAGGATAGTATGTATCCAACATGTTTGTTTTAACAATATCTGTGCTTTCCGGTTCATTTAATGCTAAATATTCGATTTCTTGTATAGGTTTAAGTACTCTATTTTGTGTTGCAGCAAGACCTAGACTAACCCAAATGATTCCTCTTGACTTTGAATATAAACTTGCAGAGGTCAACCGATCCGAACATTCGTAGGCTCCAATTTCTCGATGGGACAGCATCTTCAAACTAAAGCTGTACAATTTCTTAGTAAGAGTCTTCTCTTGGGCAATTTCTTCCCACATTTCTTTCAATTCCGTCTTTTCATATTTTGTTATGTATGACGTAACATACCGAGCAACAGCAATGGAATTATCTGCAACATACTGGATATCCATATTTGCATTCCACATCGACAAAATTACTGGATTATAATCATTAATATACTTTGATTGTTCACTTCTTTTTAAATTGTAAGTATTTTGTGGAGATTTTCTAGTGATAGTATGCCTCACTGCTGACATGAAACTGTTGACTCTTCCTTTGGATATTACTGGACGTGGAAATCCAAATCGACATTTTGTATAAAACTTTTCCTTTGACTTGTATTTCCGTCGACAGTATTTGCCACATTGATGTGTTTGAAACCGTAAAACTTGTTGTCTTAAGGTATTTTCTTCTCCTGTTTTTGGTATAGCACATGTAACATAGTCTTCAATGAAAGATAAAACAGTCTCATCCGAATCAGTTCCAAATTTGGGTGCATCCTTGATCCATAAAAGCATATGTATATGAGGAGCACCTCTAGCTTGGTACTCCTTTCTCCAAAAGAAATCAATAACTTCTCCAAGAGGTGGGTTGTTTTTATTGCAGATAAAAGACATCATAGCTTGAAACCTATGATTAAAATATCTGCACACATGTACAGGATCCAAGGAACACAGTTCTCCAGGTGTCTTGAATTCAATGTTTTTAATATTTGAATTTGCTTCTCGAAGAAATTCAAGTAAATCGTCCCATGCGTATTCAGCACAGCTTAGCGTAACAAACCACGTAGGGGTTCCTACGTTCCTTAACATACATTTAAGTTCTCCAAGACGACGCTACCAATACTCATTAGTACCACGTTGACACGCCATCAAATTAATCAATTGAGATTCTAAATGATCGTCTCTCTGTTGTACTTTGTCCATGAATTCCTCTGCAGAAACATTTTGAAGATAAACTCCTGTTTTTAATATGTGGTTGACTGCATATGAAAGTCCAGACAAGTCACTTTCAAACAAAAGATGAAATATATATGGAATACATTGTCGAAATCTTGGATCTTCTGAGTACAATCTTGTCGTTCGATATTCTGATGCTGGAATCTGTACTGGTCATTCGTCATATCGTCCACCTTTTCCAGTGCGGAAGAGCTGTGGAAAACAACGAGCTTCCAAACTTTTTTCCCAAACACTCATGGGAGTCCCCTTTGCTTTCTTCATTTGGAATAATTCAATAGTATTTCCAATCACTTCTTTGGAATGTAAAGGATGTACACTATAATGTTCATAAATTTCTGCACTTTTGGAGATGTCCACTTTTTCAATTTGGCCACTTGAAATTTCGCTATCATCTCCTAAAACTATTTCTTCTTCTTCAACATACACATTTTTGTAGTAAACATTGTTTTTTATGAGATATAACGTAGCCTTTTGCACTTTGCTCACATCTACTAATTCTTGCCATATTTTCCGACTCTTCGTAGGAACACCATTAACTAGAATAACTACAGGTTCAGTTTCCTCTTTCTCTACACCAATAGTTTCAATATTTTTCTTTAAATCTAAAGGTAAATACACAACTCTTCCTTTTAATCCTCTTTGTAAATCTGTGGGAGGCAACTTACCTGTTTTAGGCTCCATACGAACAATAGCCTGAAACGGGTGCACAGATTGAATCAGAATGGACTCATAAGTATTTAAATCTACCAGTTCTGGAGGAATAGCTACCAACTCTAGATTATTATGTACACCTCTAGCTGGCATTTTGTTGTCCTCTAATTTGGTATAACAATATTTACAAATACGTTGATCACTACCCAAATCAAAGCAATCTTCTACCAACAAATAAGTTGCAAATTCCTTCCACTTATCATTGTTTTCTTTTTCACTTTTTAAATACAGATCAACATTCCTAGTTTGATTTCTATAGTGAGTTCGTCGACAACAAATACAAACATAGGGGCCTATTAGGATGGCGGGCGGACTTTCGTCCGCTCGCCACCCTAGCGGTGCTGGGACCACCCGCCAGTGGTGCGGCGGTCCCGCACCAGCGATTAGGATGCCACCGCCACCGTGGCGGTGGCATCCTCCATTCCCAGCATTGTGGCGGGCGGTGCACACAGCACCGCCCGCCACAATGCTGGGAATGCACTGTGTGCATTGTCATGCACAAGGTGACAGGCACCGCGCGGTGCCTGCCACCTTGTCCATGACAATGTAGGGGGGTACCATAGGTACCCCCCATGTGCACCCCCCCCAATACCCTGGTGGCCCGCAACAGGCCCCCAACAGCAAACTCTGCATGCCTCTTCGTGGTGGCATCACCGCCACGGAGAGGCTGCTTTCCGCACCCATGCTAATATGGATGGCGGTATCTAGCAGACACCACCACCATATGTAGCCCCTTTTCCGCCCGGTCGACCGGCGGAAAACCGGCAGACGGTCTCTCCGTCCGCCGGGGTCCCCCCCGCCATACTAATATGGCGGGGGTAAATGGGTGGCGGGCGGAGGGAAATGTAGGGCGGATCGCCACCGCCATGCTGGCGGGGGCGATCCGCCCTACATCGTAATGACCCCCATAGTTTGGTCTTTCACAACAAATTACCTTAAACTTTGTAATTTCTTCTTCAAACTTCTCAGTACTACTATCTTCCACGTCTTCTTCAACGCCTACTTCTATCAAACTCTCACTTTCTCTACACTCTTGTTCAGGACCAAAGTAACAAAACTCTATTTCATCACAAACTTTTTTACATCTGATACTGACCCATGCAAAAGAGCACTGTTTAAGTCACTTAAAATTATTGCTGGACTTTTTGCATAGTACAATCTTCTTACTAACTTCCACATTTGAGAGTGATGTACTGCTAACATTCTCAAATGATGAAAAACACTTTTACACACTTTTCTAGAAAGACAAGCCAGAGAATGACCTTGCAAACCAGTATTTTTTCTCACTTTACAAGGATCTAGTCCTTGCAGCATCTTAATCTTTTGTTTAACACTTTTTTTAGTATACTCTCGTAAGAAAGTTCGTAAAATATCAATAGACTCCTGTCGTATACTACAAATACTACTACAATCCCAAGTATACACTGGGGCTTTAGTACGTCTCCCTAGAACTTCATCAGCTATCACTTCTTCTACATTTCTAGGAACCATCTTTTCTTTTTCAATTGTACAACCGTTCTTCACTTCATAAGCACGACCACTGGTATCAACTGCATGAACTAATGTATTGGTTTGAAAATAGCTCTCTTCATTAAAAAAAGGCTCTGAACTTGAAGTGTGCTTCCATTCACCCAAAAAATATCACAAAAGTTAGTTCTGTTAATTAGTCTCTTCTTTTTACTTTTGTCCTTCATAAAATGCATTGGTGCATTGGTTTATCTAATGATCGCAATCTGTTTAAAACTAAAATGAACAATTTTCTTTTTAATTCAAAAGCCTTTTCAACAATAGTTTCAACCTGTTTTTTCTTTTTATAAAATGCTGATCTTCTTTTATATTTCTTGCCATCTTTTAATAAATTTTGTACTACTCTAATTTGAAACATACGTTTCCTTATTTCACAAAATTGATTCATTCTTCTTTTAGCATATATTGTTTTTTCAGAACGTGATTTGCCATTAATTTGTCCTTTTTTCATTTCATTCTTCTTTGTTCTTGAGGTATTCTTTCTATTTTCTACATTGTCAAAACCCTTTCTAGTTTCTTGTAGTTCATCTAATTCTTGCTGTTGTCTTTTCTTTAAATAGTATTGTTTCTTTTCTTCTTTTCTCTTTTCTGTTTTTTTGGTCATGGTAAGTCTTTCTTAATGATGATGAAGAATATCTGAAAAAAATTGATTAAATTTTTTTTAAATTAATATAACTATATAGAAATATACTATTCTATTACTAAAGAAACACGTTCTACATAAAAACTAATGAAATGCTTTCTTTTGAAATCACATGGGGTTTGCTGCACTACATGGGTACTACCTGGGTAATTGGAGGAGTGAATGAGTAGTGTTTAGGTGTTTAGAGGACTGCATGGGTAGTGGACAGGGGATTGTAGCAGAGCATGAGTTAGTGTCTGGGTCATTGCATGAGTACATGGGTAGTGACTGGATGATTAGAGTACTGCAAGGAGAGTGCATGGTGAATTTATAAGTGCTTGGGATTTGGCGGAGTGATTGGATAAGTACATGGTGCTGGATGGGTGATTGGAAGAGTGCACAGGGAGTGACAGGGGGATTGCTGGACTGCATAGGTACTACCTGGGTAATTGGAGGAGTGAATCAGTAGTGTGTAGGTGGTTAGAGGTCTGCATGGAAAGTGCACAGGGGATTGTAGCAGTGCATGAGTTAGTGCCTGGGTCATTGCATGAGTACATGGGTAGTGACTGGATGAATAGAGTACTGCAAGGAGAGTGCATGGTGAATTTATAAGTGCTTGGGATTTGGCAGAGTGATTGGATAAGTATATGGTGCTGGATGGGTGATTGGAAGAGTGCACAGGGAGTGACAGGGGGATTGCTGGACTGCATAGGTACTACCTGGGTAATTGGAGGAGTGAATCAGTAGTGTGTAGGTGGTTAGAGGTCTGCATGGAAAGTGCACAGGGGATTGTAGCAGTGCATGAGTTAGTGCCTGGGTCATTGCATGAGTACATGGGTAGTGACTGGATGATTAGAGTGCTGCAAGGAGAGTGCATGGTGAATTTATAAGTGCTTGGGTTTTGGCGGAGTGATTGGATAAGTACATGGTGCTGGATGGGTGATTGGAAGAGTGCACAGGGAATGACAGGGGGATTGCTGGACTGCATAGGTACTTCCTGGGTAATTGGAGGAGTGAATCAGTAGTGTGTAGGTGGATAGAGGTCTGCATGGGTAGTGCACAGGGGATTCTAGCAGTGCATGTGTTAGTGCCTGGGTTATTGCTTGAGTACATGGGTAGTGACTGGATGATTACAGTGCTGCAAGGAGAGTGCATGGTGAATTTATAAGTGCTTGGGTTTTGGCGGAGTGATTGGATAAGTACATGGTGCTGGATGGGTGATTGGAAGAGTGCACAGGGAGTGACAGAGGGATTGCTGGACTGCATAGGTACTACCTGGGTAATTGGAGGAGTAAATCAGTAGTGTGTAGGTGGATAGAGGTCTGCATGTGTAGTGCACAGGGGCTTGTAGCAGTGAATGTGTTAGTGCCTGGATTATTGCATGAGTACATGGGTAGTGACTGGATGATTAGAGTGATGCAAGGAGAGTGCATGGTGAATTTATAAGTGCTTGGGCTTTGGTGGAGGGATTGGATAAGGACATGGTGCTGGCTGGGTGATTGGAGGAGTGCATGGGTAGTGACAGGGCAATGGCTGGACTGCATGGGTAGTGCTCAGGGGATTGTAGCACTGCATGAGTTAGTGCCTGCATCATTGCATGAGTACATGGGTAGTGACTGGATGATTAGAATGCTGCAAGGAGAGTGCATGGTGAATTTATAAGTGCTTGGGTTTTGGCAGAGTGATTGGATAAGTACATGGTGCTGGCTGGGTGATTGGAGGAGTGCATAGGTAGTGACAGGGAGATTGCTGGACTGCATGGAAAGTGCACAGGAGATTGTAGCAGTGCATGAGTTAGTGCCTGGGTTATTGCATGAGTACATGGGTAGTCACTGGATGATTAGAGTACTGCAAGGAGTGTGCATGGTGAATTTATAAGTGCTTGGGTTTTGGCGGAGTGATTGGATAAGTACGTAGTGCTGGATGGGTGATTGGAAGAGTGCACAGGGAGTGACAGGGGGATTGCTGGACTGCATAGGTACTACCTGGGTAATTGGAGGACTGAATCAGTAGTGTGTAGGTGGTTAGAGGTCTGCATGGAAAGTGCACAGAGGATTGTAGCAGTGCACGAATTAGTGCCTGGGTCATTGCATGAGTACATGGGTAGTGACTGGATGATTAGAGTGCTGCAAGGAGAGTGCATGGTGAATTTATAAGTGCTTGGGTTTTGGCGGAGTGATTGGATAAGTACATGGTGCTGGATGGGTGATTGGAAGAGTGCACAGGGAGTGACAGAGGGATTGCTGGACTGCATAGGTTCTACCTGGGAAATTGGAGGAGTAAATCAGTAGTGTGTAGGTGGATAGAGGTCTGCCTGTGTAGTGCACAGGGGATTGTAGCAGTGCATGTGTTAGTGCCTGGATTATTGCATGAGTACATGGGTAGTGACTGGATGATTAGAGTGCTGGAAGGAGAGTGCATGGTGAATTTATAAGTGCTTGGGTTTTGGTGGAGTGATTGGATAAGGACATGGTGCTGGCTGGGTGATTGGAGGAGTGCATGGGTAGTGACAGGGCAATGGCTGGACTGCATGGGTAGTGCTCAGGGGTTTGTAGCACTGCATGAGTTAGTGCTTGGGTCATTGCATGAGTGCATGGGTAGTGACAGGATGATTAGAGTGCTGCAAGGAGAGTGCATGGTGAATTTATAAGTGCTTGGGTTTTAGCGGAGTGATTGGATAAGTACATGGTACTGTCTGGGTGATTGGAGGAGTGCAAGGGTAGTGACAGGGCGATGACTGGACTGCATGGGTACTACCTGGGTAATTGAAGGTGTGAATGAGTAGTATCTAAGTGATTAGAGGATTACATGGGTAGTGCACAGGGGATTGTAGCAGTGCTTGATTACTGTCTGGGTCTTTGCATGAGTACATGCGTACTGACTGGATGATTAGAGTACTGCAAGGAGACTGTATGGTGAATTTATAGGTGCTTGGGTATTGGCGGAGTACTTGGATAAGTACATGGTACTGGCTGGGTGATTGGAGGAGTGCATAGGAAGTGACAGGGAGATGGCAGGACTGCATGGGTAGTGCTCAGGGGGTTCTAGTAGTGCATGTGTTAGTGCCTGGGTCATTGCATGAGTACATGGGTACTGACTGGATGATTAGAGTGCTGCAAGGAGAGTGCATGGCGAATTTATAAGTGCTTGGGTTTTGGCGGAGTGATTGGATAAGTACATGGTGCTGGCTGGGTGATTGAAGGAGTGCATAGGTAGTGACAGGGAGATTGCTGGACTGCATGGAAAGTTCACAGGGGATTGTAGCAGCGCATGTGTTAGTGCCTGGGTTATTGCATGAGTACATGGGTAGTGACTGGATGATTAGAGTGCTGCAAGGAGAGTGCATGGTGAATTTATAAGTGCTTGGGTTTTGGCGGAGTGATTGGATAAGTACATGGTGCTGGATGGGTGATTGGAAGAGTGCACAGGGTGTGACAGGGGTATTGCTGGACTGCATAGGTACTACCTGGGTAATTGGAGGAGTGAATCAGTAGTGTGTAGGTGGATAGAGGTCTGCATGGGTAGTGCACAGGGGATTCTAGCAGTGCATGTGTTAGTGCCTGGGTTATTGCATGAGTACATGGGTAGTGACTGGATCATTAGAGTGCTGCAAGGAGAGTGCATGGTAAATGTACAAGTACTTGGGTTTTGGCAGAGTGATTGGATAAGTACATGGTGCTGGCTGGGTGATTGGAGTAGTGCATGGATAGTGACGGAGATTGCTGGACTGCATGGGTAGTGCTAAGGGGGTTGTAGTAGTGCATATGTTAGTGCCTGGGTCATTGCATGAGTACATGGGTACTGACTGGATGATTAGAGTGCTGCAAGGAGAGTGCATGGTGAATTTATAAGTGCTTGGGTTTTGGTGGAGTGATTGGATAAGGACATGGTGGTGGCTGGGTGACTGTAGGAGTGCATGGGTACTACTTGGGTAATTGGAGGAGTAAATGAGCAGTGTCTAGGCGGTTAGAGGATAGTATGGGAAGTACACAGGTGAATGTAGTACTGCATGGGTAGTGCTTGGGTTACTTAATCTTACCTTTTCTATAGTAGATATGAAAGTCATTGAAACAATTTTTTCAGTTCTTTTTTTATAATATAAATGTAAAAAAGTGTCAAACTTTAGAATTTTGGTCTGTAAAAGAGAAGACAAAATACAGTTATAACATATAATATTATCGTTTTAAGAACACAACATAATTTTACAATTACATAACATATTCAGTTTGCCTTTTTTGCTGTTTTCAGATTCTATTGAATTTCACCATACACAGTGATTTCAATGTTGATCATCATGTAACAGCGGGCAAAAAAATACAATCAATAAGATTGTTAAAAAAACCCAAATCTGTGTTCAAAATATTTACAACAAACTCAACTATCTGTTTACTTATCCTAAAATAAACACCCTCAATAACATTGCATATAATACAAAGATCAAATATATGAAATGCTTCTTTCTAAAACAATTTTGTAAATACAATATCAAAGAACAGAAACGATAATTGAATCAGAAATTCTTGATATCTTCCCTATAGGCCGAATGATGTTTCCGAAATCATTTGCATTGAGAATATCCAAAATAAACTTCTTAATTCATGTTGACATCTTCCCAATAGGCCGAATAATGTTTCTGAAATCGTTTGTATTGAAAATATCCAAAGTTATCTTATTAATTCAGGTTGACATCTTCCCAATAGGCCGAATGATGTTCTCAGAACTTTGGCATCAAAAATATTAGGCATGAATTTGGTAATTGGTGAGGCAACCGATATTTGAATATCAAATGGGCATCATTACAATGTGTCCATCCTTTATTGCACGTTAAATACACAGTATAGTGTCCAGATGTTGTAGAAGGTCCATCATGGAAAATAATTGCCACTGTTTTGAAAGTTCTTCCTGAAATTGACAGTTGACTTGCCACAAAATCTTTTATATTGGTTTCCAATTTTCTTCCATCTGTTCTGCAACGTTGTATCATTAACATGACATATTGTCCAAATGTTTCTATAAATAATGTTGATAACATTTCAGATTTGCAGTGACTACATTCCATATTTTGATTTGCTGATTTTACTAATTTGTTAAAAGACACTGTTTTACAATCTGGTATTGTCAAATATATGAATCTTTCAGTGTCTATTTTAGTGCTAGAAGAAAATGTACAATCTTCACATTCATGTTCCCATCTGTAACGAAGTCCAAACAGATTTTCAATTTGTATTCATTCATCTTCCAATACTGCAAGCATAAACATAAGAAATTCTTGAGCATCTTGCTGTACATTAAGTGTAAATTGTGAAGAACCAGAACATATATCCAGAAGATTTCGAATGCCAGAAACACTTTGGATTTTAGTTTTATGAGTTGTCAAGTTTTCAAAAATAGAATGCATTAAAGAACAAAACCTTTTGTCTCGATTCTCCATAATTTGTTGTTGGAGATTTTCTAAAAAAATACGACGTTCACAACTACATTAGCATAGCAGTTGATACCTGAATTATTTTCTAACTGATATCCTACAATATCTTCAACACTGTCCATTTTTTTTTCTTTGGAACATCAACATTCTCTTGATTTTTTTCTTATTTCCAACCTCACTACCGAGTTTCTCATATGTTCGTTTTCGACCTACTACACGCTTTTCATATACAGGATATTCACCTAAGTTGGGAGCATACAGTCTTCTTAACCGATTATACTCTCTTACACAATTTGCATCTGCACTAATCTTTCTCTCATCAAAATTAATCAAATACAATCCAGATAAAGTACTGACTCAGGACAATGCAACATATGCCATGCCCTCTTTAAACACGGTACTTCCAATGTTTACCAAAGCACTGTCTACACTTAGACCTTGAGATTTATGAATGGTCACCGCATATGCTAAAGAAAGAGGAAACTGTTTTCTACTAACATACAAGTCTTTAACAAGCAAAAAATGAACAGAACAACGTGCAATCTGTTTTACCTCTTCAATCTGATCAAATTTAATCTTCAAAAATTCAATTCCATCTCTATTTTGATAATTAACAAAATCAACAACTTTTCCCATTGCTCCATTTGCTAAACCTTTTTCCACAACCAAATTACGCCATAAAATTACCCGACAGATTTCACATACATATAAATTCTTTTCTAAACCAGCAGTCTTAGATATAGATTTTTCCAAAGAATCCAATTTTGTTTTTAATTTTTCAGTCAAAATAATAGTAATTCCTTCGTGCTCTATTTTATCAATGGCTTCCATTTTTATTATTTGTTGTTTTTCCTGCTTTAAAAGTTCTTCATTGAATGTAGAACACTCTCGCAGTGTTGGCATTAGACAGATTACAGATTTCTTTTCTCCAATTTTTTTGTATATTATTTCCGGAGCAACATTTTTATTTGGAAACAAGTTTGTAAGTAGCCGACTTTGCAAAGCTTCTTTTCCATGTTCTGTCAAAACGCCAATTCTTATATCTTGGAGAATGCTTCCATAATCTTCATCACTTGCCTGTCGCATATATTTAATAAGTTCTTTGTATTCAAAATGTGACCAAATGTTGACATTTCCAATACGTCCCAAAGATTTTCTGGTGTCTTCATGCACAAGTGTTTTAAAAACTGGTTCCCCTTTTACAGGAGTAAGTTGCAGTAGATCACCGAAAACAATCACATGTTTTCCTCCAAATAACACATCATATTCTGTTTTTAAAATTTGCTGCATTCTTAAATGTACAAAGGCAAGCATTAAGTTTGAGACCATGCTCACCTCATCAATGATCAGAAGTTTCATTTTCTTTAGTACTCTTGAAACTTGGAAACAAGCTTCTCCAGAAAGCATGTTTTCATGTTCAACAGGTAGCATTAGTAAACGATGTAATGTAATCCCTTTAATGTTGTGTGCTGCTAACCCAGTTGGAGCGGTTACAACACAAGATAAATGTGATTCAGTGGTTTTCTGTAGATAACTGGTCAAAACTTTAATTAAGAAACTTTTTCCTGTACCAGCTTGACCACTGATATACATTTGAATAAGTTTAAAAGATGTACAGTTGCATTCTTTTTTTTCATGAAATAAACCATGGTCGATCTGTTGTGTAACTTGCTGATATATTTCTTTCTGTTCAATATTTAGTTGTTCTTCCAAGTTTCCTAAGTCCATAATATCGTGTTGAGCTTGATGCATTGCTGTTTCCACTTCACTCATGGCGATTGCTGCTTCATTTTCAAGAATTGGTTGTCCTAGTGGATCTTGACTCAGTGGATCAGAACTTAGACTATCTTGAGAACTGTCTCTAGCAATCTCAACTGCAATACTAGCTTCTTGTTCAATTTCTTCATTCAACATTTGGAGATAATTTGGAAAAACTGTGCATTCAATGCTATCTTTACATGCATTAAAAGAATCTTCATAGCACTGAAAATCTCCAAGTAATTCCATTTCAGCACGCCAAGGCTTGAAGAGTTGCAGAAGTGCTAAATAGTAAAATTCCCTTTTATCAGGAGTATCGCAACTCAGTTTCCTGTGATTAATGAGACTTCCTTTACTATGTTTCACCAAACATCCTTCTGAACCAATCACTGCATATTTTTCTTCATTTATGTTCTCTGTAATATTTCTCTTAAAACTGTAATATTGCAGTACTTCATAGAGACATGTTTTCAAGATAGGGACTTCTATTAGGATAGTATGTATCCAACATGTTTGTTTTAACAATATCTGTGCTTTCCGGTTCATTTAATGCTAAATATTCGATTTCTTGTATAGGTTTAAGTACTCTATTTCATGTTGCAGCAAGACCTAGACTAACCCAAATGATTCCTCTTGACTTTGAATATAAACTTGCAGAGGTCAACCGATCCGAACATTCGTAGGATCCAATTTCTCGATGGGACAGCATCTTCAAACTAAAGCTGTACAATTTCTTAGTAAGAGTCTTCTCTTGGGCAATTTCTTCCCACATTTCTTTCAATTCCGTCTTTTCAGATTTTGTTATGTATGACGTAACATACCGAGCAACAGCAATGGAATTATCTGCAACATACTGGATATCCATATTTGCATTCCACATCGACAAAATTACTGGATTATAATCATTAATATACTTTGATTGTTCACTTCTTTTTAAATTGTAAGTATTTTGTGGAGATTTTCTAGTGATAGTATGCCTCACTGCTGACATGAAACTGTTGACTCTTCCTTTGGATATTACTGGACGTGGAAATCCAAATCGACATTTTGAATAAAACTTTTCCTTTGACTTGTATTTCCGTCGACAGTATTTGCCACATCGATGAGTTTGAAACCGTAAAACTTGTTGTCTTAAGGTATTTTCTTCTCCTGTTTTTGGTATAGCACATGTAACATAGTCTTCAATGAAAGATAAAACAGTCTCATCCGAATCAGTTCCAAATTTGGGTGCATCCTTGATCCATAAAAGCATATGTATATGAGGAGCACCTCTAGCTTGGTACTCCTTTCTCAAAAAGAAATCAATAACTTCTCCAAGAGGTGGGATATTTTTATTGCAGATAAAAGACATCATAGCTTGAAACCTATGATTAAAATATTTGCACACATTTACAGGATCCAAGGAACACAGTTCTCCAGGTGTCTTGAATTCAATGTTTTTAATATTTGAATTTGCTTCTCGAAGAAATTCAAGTAAATTGTCCCATGCGTATTCAGCACAGCTTAGCGTGACAAACCACGTAGGGGTTCCTACGTTCCTTAACATACATTTAAGTTCTCCATGACGACGCTACCAAAAACTCATTAGTACCACGTTGACACGCCATCAAATTAATCAATTGAGATTCTAAATGATCGTCTCTCTGTTGTACTTTGTCCATGAATTCCTTTGCAGAAACATTTTGAAGATGAACTCCTGTTTTTAATATGTGGTTGACTGCATATGAAAGTCCAGACAAGTCACTTTCAAACAAAAGATGAAATATATATGGAATACATTGTCGAAATCTTGGATCTTCTGAGTACAATCTTGTTGTTCGATATTCTGATGCTGGAATCTGTACTGGTCGTTCGTCATATCGTCCACATTTTCCAGTGGGGTAGAGCTGTGGAAAACAACGAGCTTCCAAACTTTTTTCCCACACACTCATGGGAGTCCCCTTTGCTTTCTTCATTTGGAATAATTCAATAGTATTTCCAATCACTTCTTTGGAATGTAAAGGATGTACACTATAATGTTCATAAATTTCTTCACTTTTGGAGATGTCCACCTTTTCAATTTGGCCACTTGAAATTTCGCTATCATCTTCTAAAACTATTTCTTCTTCTTCAACACACACATTTTTGTAGTAAACATTGTTTTTTATGAGATATAACGTAGCCTTTTGCACTTTGCTCACATCTACTAATTCTTGCCATATTTTCCGACTCTTCGTAGGAACACCATTAACTAGAATAACTACAGGTGCAGTTTCCTCTTTCTCTACACCAATAGTTTCAATATTTTTCTTTAAATCTAAAGGTAAATACACAACTCTTCCTTTTAATCCTCTTTGTAAATCTGTGGGAGGCAACTTACCAGTTTTAGGCTCCATACAAACAATAGCCTGAAACGGGTGCACATATTGAATCAGAATGGACTCATAAGTATTTAAATCTACCAGTTCTGGAGGAATAGCTACCAACTCTAAATTATTATGTACAGCTCTAGCTGGCATTTTGTTGTCCTCTAATTTGGTATAACAATATTTACAAATACGTTGATCACTACCCAAATCAAAGCAATCTTCTACCAACAAATAAGTTGCAAATTCCTTCCACTTATCATTGTTTCTTTTTCACTTTTTAAATACAGATCAACATTCCTAGTTTGATTTCTATAGTGAGTTCGTCGACAACAAATACAAACATAGTTTGGTCTTTCACAACAAATTACCTTAAACTTTGTAATCTCTTCTTCAAACTTCTCAGTACTACTATCTTCCACGTCTTCTTCAACACCTACTTCTATCAAACTCTCACTTTCTCTACACTCTTGTTCAGGACCAAAGTAACGAAACTCTATTTCATCACAAACTTTTTTATATCTGATACTGACCCATGCAAAAGAGCACTGTTTAAGTCACTTAAAATTATTGCTGGACTTTTTGCATAGTACAATCTTCTTATTAACATCCGCATTTGAGAGTGATGTACTGCTAACATTCTCAAATGATGAAAAACACTTTTACACACTTTTCTAGAAAGACAAGCCAGAGAATGACCTTGCAAACCAGTATTTTTTCTCACTTTACAAGGATCTAGTCCTTGCAGCATCTTAATCTTTTGTTTAACACTTTTTATAGTATACTCTTGTAAGAAATTTCGTAAAATATCAATAGACTCCTGTCGTATACTACAAATACTACTACAATCCCAAGTATACACTGGGGCTTTAGTACGTCTCCCTAGAACTTCATCAGCTATCACTTCTTCTACATTTCTAGGAACCATCTTTTCTTTTTCAATTGCACAACCGTTCTTCACTTCATAAGCACGACCACTGGTATCAACTGCATGAGCTAATGTATTGGTTTGAATATAGCTCTTTTCATTAAAAAAAGGCTCTGAACTTGAAGTGTGCTTCCATTCACCCAAAAAATATCACAAAAGTTAGTTCTGTTAATTAGTCTCTTCTTTTACTTTTGTCCTTCATAAAATGCATTGGTTTATCTAATGATCGCATTCTGTTTAAAACTAAAATGAACAATTTTCTTTTTAATTCAAAAGCCTTTTCAACAATAGTTTCAACCTGTTTTTTCTTTTTATAAAATGCTGATCTTCTTTTATATTTCTTGCCATCTTTTAATAAATTTTGTACTACTCTATTTTGATACATACGTTCCCTTACTTCCCAAAATTAATTCATTCTTCTTTTAGCATATATTGTTTTTTCAGAACGTGATTTGCCATTAATTTGTCCTTTTTTCATTTCATTCTTCTTTG
Source organism: Calotriton arnoldi (assembly GCA_963921515.1). Classification (NCBI taxonomy): domain Eukaryota; kingdom Metazoa; phylum Chordata; class Amphibia; order Caudata; family Salamandridae; genus Calotriton; species Calotriton arnoldi. The sequence goes on along the minus strand of CAWUFW010002416.1, from coordinate 617,877 downwards.
TTCTTGAGGTATTCTTTCTATTTTCTACATTGTCAAAACCCTTTCTAGTCCTTGAAAGTCTTTTAATAAATTCTTTTGTTCTCTTACGGCAAGACTTTTTCTTTTTTCCCACATGTTGTAGTTCATCTAATTCTTGCTGTTGTCTTTTCTTTAAATAGTATTGTTTCTTTTCTTCTTTTCTCTTTTCTGTTTTTTTGGTCATGGTAAGTCTTTCTTAATGATGATGAAGAATATCTGAAAAAAAGGATTTTTTTTTTTTTAATTAATATAACTATATAGAAATATACTATTCTATTACTAAAGAAACACGCTCTACATAAAAACTAATGAAATGCTTTCTTTTGAAATCACATGGGGTTTGCTGCACTACATGGGTACTACCTGGGTAATTGGAGGAGTGAATGAGTAGTGTTTAGGTGTTTAGAGGACTGCATGGGTAGTGGACAGGGGATTGTAGCAGAGCATGAGTTAGTGCCTGGGTCATTGCATGAGTACATGGGTAGTGACTGGATGATTAGAGTACTGCAAGTAGAGTGCATGGTGAATTTATAAGTGCTTGGGTTTTGGCGGAGTGATTAGATAAGTACATGGTGCTGGCTGGGTGACTGGAGGAGTGCATAGGTAGTGACAGGGAGATTGCTGGACTGCATGGAAAGTGCACAGGGGATTGTAGCAGTACATGTGTTAGTGCCTGGGTTATTGCATGAGTACATGGGTAGTGACTGGATGATTAGAGTACTGCAAGGAGAGTGCATGGTGAATTTATAAGTGCTTGGGATTTGGCGGAGTGATTGGATAAGTACATGGTGCTGGATGGGTGATTGGAAGAGTGCACAGGGAGTGACAGGGGGATTGCTGGACTGCATAGGTACTACCTAGTTAATTGGAGGAGTGAATCAGTAGTGTGTAGGTGGTTAGAGGTCTGCATGGAAAGTGCACAGGGATTGTAGCAGTGCATGAGTTAGTGCCTGGGTCATTGCATGAGTACATGGGTAGTGACTAGATGATTAGAGTACTGCAAGGAGAGTGCATGGTGAATTTATAAGTGCTTGGGTTTTGGCAGAGTGATTGGATAAGTACATGGTGCTGGCTGGGTGATTGGAAGAGTGCACAGGGAATGACAGGGGGATTGCTGGACTGCATAGGTATTTCATGGGTAATTGGAGGAGTGAATCAGTAGTGTGTAGGTGGATAGAGGTCTGCATGGGTAGTGCATAGGGGATTCTAGCAGTGCATGTGTTAGTGCCTGGGTTATTGCATGAGTACATGGGTAGTGACTGGATGATTAGAGTACTGCAAGGAGAGTGCATGGTGAATTTATAAGTGCTTGGGTTTTGGTGGAGTGATTGGATAAGGACATGGTGCTGGCTGGGTGATTGGAGGAGTGCATGGGTAGTGACAGGGCAATGGCTGGACTGCATGGGTAGTGCTCAGGGGATTGTAGCACTGCATGAGTTAGTGCCTGTGTCATTGCATGAGTACATGGGTAGTGACTGGATGATTAGAGTGCTGCAAGGAGAGTGCATGGTGAATTTATAAGTGCTTGGGTTTTTGCGGAGTGATTGGATAAGTACATGGTGCTGGCTGGGTGATTGGAGGAGTGCATAGGTAGTGACAGGGAGATTGCTGGACTGCATGGAAAGTGCACAGGAGATTGTAGCAGTGCATGTGTTAGTGCCTGGGTCATTGCATGAGTACATGGGTAGTGACTGGATTATTAGAGTGGTGCAAGGAGAGTGCATGGTGAATTTATAAGTGCTTGGGTTTTGGCGGAGTGATTGGATAAGTACATGGTGCTGGATGGGTGATTGGAAGAGTGCACAGGGAGTGACAGGGGGATTGCTGGACTGCATAGGTACTACCTGGGTAATTGGAGGAGTGAATCAGTAGTGTGTAGGTGGTTAGAGGTCTGCATGGAAAGTGCACAGAGGATTGTAGCAGTGCATGAGTTAGTGCCTGGGTCATTGCATGAGTACATGGGTAGTGACTGGATGATTAGAGTGCTGCAAGGAGAGTGCATGGTGAATTTATAAGTGCTTGGGTTTTGGCGGAGTGATTGGATAAGTACATGGTGCTGGATGGGTGATTGGAAGAGTGCACAGGAAGTGACGGGGATTGCTGGACCGCATAGGTACTACCTGGGTAATTGGAGGAGTGAATCAGTAGTGTGTAGGTGGTTAGAGGTCTGCATGGAAAGTGCACAGGGAATTGTAGCAGTGCATGTGTTAGTGCCTGGGTCATTGCATGAGTACATGGGTAGTGACTGGATGATTAGAGTACTGCAAGGAGAGTGCATGGTGAATTTAGAAGTGCTTGGGTTTTGGCAGAGTGATTGGATAAGTACATGGTGCTGGCTGGGTGATTGGAAGAGTGCACAGGGAGTGAGAGAGGGATTGCTGGACTGCATGGAAAGTGTACAGGGGATTGTAGCAGTGCATTTGTTAGTGCCTGGGTTATTGCATGAGTACATGGGTAGTGACTGGATAATTAGAGTACTGCAAAGAGAGTGCATGGTGAATTTATAAGTGCTTGGGTTTTGGCGGAGTGACTGGATAAGTACATGGTGCTGGATGGGTGATTGGAAGAGTGCACAGGGAGTGAGAGAGGGATTGCTGGACTGCATAGGTACTACCTGGGTAATTGGAGGAGCTAATCAGTAGTGTGTAGGTGGTTAGAGGTCTGCATATAAAGTGCACAGGGGATTGTAGCAGTGCATGTGTTAGTGCCTGGGTCATTGCATGAGTACATGGGTAGTGACTGGATGATTAGAGTGCTGCAAGGAGAGTGCATGGTGAATTTTTAAGTGCTTGGGTTTTGGCGGAGTGATTGGATAAGTACATGGTGCTGGATTGATGATTGGAAGAGTGCACAGGGAGTAACAGGGAGATTGCTGGACTGCATGGGTAGTGCTCAGTGGATTGTAGCAGTGCATGAGTTAGTGCCTGGGTCATTGCATGAGTACATGGATAGTGACTGGAGGATTAGAGTGCTGCAAGGAGAGTGCATGGTGAATTTATAAGTGCTTGGGTATTGGCGGAGTGATTGGATAAGTACATGGTGCTGGATGGGTGATTGGAAGAGTGCACAGGGAGTGACAGGGAGATTGCTGGACTGCATGGGTAGTGCTCAGGGGATTGTAGCAGTGCATGAGTTAGTGCCTGGGTCATTGCATGAGTACATGGGTAGTGACTGGATGATTAGAGTGCTGCAAGGAGAGTGCATGGTGAATTTAAAAGTGTTTGGGTTTTGGCGGAGTGATTGGATAAGCACATGGTGCTGGCTAGGAGATTGGAGGAGTGCATAGGTAGTGACAGGGAGATGGCTGGACTGCATGGGTAGTGCTCAGGGGATTGTAGCAGTGCATGAGTTAGTGCCTGGGTCATTGCATAAGTACATGGGTAGTGACTGGATGATTAGAGTGCTGCAAGGAGAGTGCATGGTGAATTTATAAGTGCTTGGGTATTGGCGGAGTGATTGGATTAGTGCATGGGTAGTGACAGGGTGACTGGAGGAGTGCATGGGTACTACCTGGGTAATTGAAGGAGTGAATGAGTAGTGTGTAAGTGGTTAGAGGACTGCATGGGTAGTGCTCAGGGGATTGTAGTAGTGCATGTGTTTGTGCCTGGGTCATTGCATGAGTACATGGGTAGTGACTGGAAGATTGGGAAAGTGCATGGGTAGTGCCTGGGTAATTTCATAAATGTTTGGGTAGTGGCAGAGTGATTTCATGAGTGCTTGGATACAAACAGAGTGATTGCAGAATATGGAATCAGTCAATCATTACTCATGTAGTTTTAAAATCACCTAGTCACTACTTTTGCACTCCTGTAATCGGTCAGGCACCTCTCAATAGTTCACTAACCATACATACAACTGTATAAATACAATCTGAACACATAGATGAGTCATTACATACTATCTAGTTAAGTACAACATGCCTGCAAGGGTAATATGTGGTGGTTTACTTTTGAGCTACATCTTCACCTTTGTATCTAAAATTATGTGGCATCATTCAACTATACCTTTTTTCAGACTACAAAAAGATCCTAATTAACAGCACCTTATTTCACCATTCTATCTTAAAATATGTGGCATCATTTAACTTTACCTTTGTACAAACCAATAAAAGAAACCTAATTATTAACACCTTATATGAACATCTTTCAAACAGCACAGTTGTGCTGCATCTCTACCAAACTATCTATAATTATGCAGTATCATTCAACTAAACCTTTGTAGAGACAACAAAAAATGAAGCCTAATAAATTACACCTTATATGAACATCTTTCAAACTACACATTTGTGCTGCATCTTCAACCAACTATCTAAAAATATGCGGCATCATTCAACTATACCTTTGTACAGACTTAAAAAACAAGTCTAATTAATAACATCAGTAATCATCTTAAAAAATACACATATTACTGTACAGACTCTTTTTTAAACAACATTTAAGTACAATGAAACAAACTTCAATATACATCTCTACATTTAATAATATATATCAAACAACACAGTTTTAAAATAATGTCAATTTTTTTTAAATAAACCTCACAAATTTATAACTCACCTTGCAAATAAATGTGTTGAATGAAAAATCTCACAAACTCTGACAGGATTTTCTTTTACACACAATCAATATAATGCACCAGACTCAGCAAGGTAAAACCAGTAATGGCAAGGTTTCCCTCTCTTTCTCCATACAAATACACATAAGCAACAAAAGACATTGCTTCCCAGAGTTTTTCAAATTGTAAAACACATTTCCATTGGTTACAGATAATAACCCTTATCAACTGACTTCTTCACCCCTTCTGCTTAATGCCAGTTTCCATAGTAACAGGTCAGGGAACATTCAACTTAACTGACAGGTCACAAGTTCACCATATTTTCAAGTTCACCACACAATGTTGCAAATGGAAACAGCAGGTGTGGTTGGCTTTGCAAAACATCACCTTATCCTTTCTACTGTACCTTTCAAACATTTTTTACTGATCAATAACAAACATGCTTTTTAAAGAAAGTACCATGCACCCTATTTTACAGTGTACAATGTTCATAAACAGCCAATCAATTCTCTACTTTTTTTAAAACAGCATCTTGTCCACCATTTTAGATACCTCTCATTCTACCAACTGACTACCTCAGCTACAGACATTTTTTGATTACTTTCAGACATCCCTTCAAGATGCTTTCTGTGTGGATTATTGGGCACAGCTATGTTTTCTGGTGCAAAGGTATGCTGAACGCAGAGGTATTGACAAAGACCTAGCGTTGCAAAATGTAGACATTAAATGGATTGGACAGAGAGGATTAAAGTGGCATCAATTAATGCCTTTGGTTACAACCTTTTTGCACCTCCAACCCTTTGACCTCATGATTGTGCACTGTGGTGGCAATGACCTAGGCACATTGACTGGGGTAGGTCTGGAAATGCTAATGAAGGACACCTTTGCAGAATTGATGTTGCTTTTCCCCAAAACTCTCTTTGTATACTCTAACATATGCCAAAGACAGAAATGGAAGTGGTCCAATCAATTCTGTCCACAGATTGAGAAAGCTAGAAAAAATGTCAATAAAGCTGTTTCTGCTTACCTTAGAGACCATAGGATGGGCTCCATCTATAACAACAATCTTCGTTTCAATATGGATGGCATCTACAGAAGTGATGGAGTACACTTCACTGATCAAGGCAACAGAGTGTTTTTCAACAACCTGAAGCTCTGCATCCGCACTTACATGTAGCTACAACAATCTCCCAATGAAAACAAGGGCTCTTTTTAGAGCCACTCAATAACCCAACATATAACCTAGGTTTATATAAAAAAAATCTTAATTATTTTTGCTTGGAGTCGCGCACCCCTCGCGTTCACACCAGGAGGCCGCGCTGGGAGCTGCGCACCCCTTGCGTTCACACCAGGGAGCCGCGCTGGGAGCCGCGCACCTCTCGCGTTCACACCAGGGGGCCGCGCTAGGAGCCATGCACCCCTCGTGTTCACACTAGGGGGGCCGCGCTGGGAGCCACGCACCCCTCGCGTTCACACTAGGGGGCCGCGCTGAGCACCACGCTAGGGTCGTGACCCCAAACTTTGCGGGGAAAAAAACGTCTACTTCCATTAATTTATATTCGCCCCGGGGACCCCATCCCCCGGGGCATGCCCAAATCTTTTTCTTTAATTTTTTTTAAAAAGGGGGGGGACCACGCGGCCCCCCTCCCAGGCCATTTTTGGCCCCGGGGACCCCATCCCCCGGGGCATGGCCTCACAGTTGGAGACCGTGGGGGAAGCCCCAATGCCCCCACGGTCCCACCGGCTCCCCGCCTCCTGCGGGAGCCGGCATTGCTTTTGAGCAAGGGGAGCTGCTGACATGCAGCTACCCTTGCCCAAAAGCAATCCTGCTTTGCTTCATTGAAGCAAGATCAGGTTTTCCTGCTCTCGCTTCAATCAAGCAAAGCAGCGTTTGCTATGACAGGGCGGAAGTTGTGCTCCCGCCCTGTCATAACAAACAGCAATGTCCCGGGGGTGGGCACCCCGGGACATTGCAGGAGCCGGTCCTGGGGGGTGGCAATCCCCAGGGCCACTATGGGCTCCTGGACGGGGGCCACGCAGCCCCCCTTCCTTCATTTCTTAAGCCCCGGGGAGGTGGTGGTCCCCGGGGCTTGGGGGTCCGTAACGGACCTCCGAATTTCAATTTTTAGTGCCCCGGGGAGGTGGTGGTCCCCGGGGCTTGGGGGAGCCCCTTAGCCCCCCACCCCTTATTTAATAACCCCACACTCCGTTTTTTTTTCCACCCGGAGTCGCGCACCCGGCGCAACTTCTGTTTTTATTTTTATTTTTTTAAATGAAATTGGGGCCTTGGGGGGTCCTTTTGGGACCCCCAGAGCAGGCCTAGGGGTCAGGGTGTCCCTACCCTGCCCCCTTTTCTTGTTTTTCATCCTTTTTTTAACAGATTTCTTCTGACTCGGTAACCGAGTCACAAAATGGCTGCCAACAGTTCCTGATTTGGAGTGTTGGCAGCCAATGAGAATGAAGCTCGTGCTCGGGAGGGTTCGCGAACCCACTGCGCCCACAGATATCAATATTTTTCTTTTTCTAATTTCTCAGAAACTACTGAACGGATTTACACCATTTAACAAAAGGGGTCTTTCTGAACCAAGACCTACCTTTTGCCAAATTTGGTGTAATTCCGTTCAGCAGTTCGGGCTGTAGCTTTGTCTAAAGTTTCCTATGGAAAATTACATGGGGAAAACGTGTTTTGGGACCCCCCTTTTTTCTCGGCCCCCGCTTGACAAATCACCCCGAAACTTTCAAGACAGCAGCTGAACAGAGCACCCCACTAGTTTTGAAAATTTCGCAAAGATTCGTCAACCGGCGCCAAAGTTATTGGGAAAAGAAAAAACGCTGTTTTGAATAGAAACGAGGTCCTAACTATAACTACCTTCTGGCGACCGCCAGTAGGTAATATATATATGTCGTCAGTAGGTAGTTATAGTTAGGACCTAGTTTCCATAGGAAAAGCATTTTTTGACTTGCCCATAACTTTGGCGTCGTTTGATCAACCGTCATGAAATTTTTCTATAAACAGTGTCAAGGTAGGTTCTGGTTGTCATGGAAAGTTTGGGGGTCATCTGTGCAGTGAAATAAGGATGCGTTTGTAATGTTAATTCCCATAGGAAACTTTAGCCACAGCTACAGCCCGAACCGCTGAACGGACTTACATCAAATATGGCAGGGAGGTAGATGTTGTTTCAAAGAAGTGCCTTTTGCTTATTTGGTGTAAATTCGTTCAGTAGTTGTTGAGAAATCTATGTTTAAAATTATAGTGATATCTCTGGCCGTGGATATTTTGCAGTGGTTTCGCGATTAATCGCAAATGCATGCGCCAACGAGAATGCTCTGATTGGCTGGACGGAACCTAAACAGAAAATTGCGGCTGCCATTTTATTGCTTGAGAACGGCTCCCGGGGCTGAAAATTTCTGAAAAAGCTAACATAAGGGGTCAAAGTAGAGGTACTCTGACCCCATGTGTGAGGAACGGGGGTGTTAGTGACACAAGTTATACGTCCAAATTTGATTTTTTTAATCGTGCGTGATATTCGCGATGACGCCGTGACTGCCAGCGTGGCCCCCTTGTATCATTGCGGGGACATCGCGACTATCAACATCATCACGAATATTGGTGGAAATATAAAGAAATATATTAGTGAATCATTAATATGTATTGTTTTAGAGCTATTGCGATTTTGATAAATGTTTCTATAGAGTTATTTATATAGTGAGTTATCTACTGTGATGGTTAGAATTAATTATATAGTTATAATATTGAATTCCAGCTTTTGCTTTCCAATTTCGCGACGTGGCTGCGAGGTTCGCAATGACCAACATCATCGCGATCCCCAGCCTCACCGCGGAAACGGAAAATAAGTTTTAGAGATGGTTGTTCTAGAAATACACTAGAAAAACATGAGTTTGAAATGTACAGTAATAAACCCCTAGTGTGTAAAATTCTGTAATATGTGTGCATATATGTGTTTTCAGTTAGTGGAAAAGGCACGACCACTGCAGTTAACAGCGACGTCGCAATGCCCCGAATAACCGCGATAACGGAAAATAGGTCTGAAAGATGTTTTTTAAAGAAACTTAGTACAAAAATATGAATTTAAACATGCTTTGAAAGAAGTATGTATATAGTAATATGTGCAGGGCAATGTTCAGAATGGATTTTTTACATATTATTTTTGGATGTGTTGGTAGTCATTGAATGTCTGTCTTTGCTTTCCATTTTTTCTGTGTGTCCGCGGTGATCGCGATTACCAATGTCATTGCGGGCTACGGAGTCACCGCAAAAAGCTAAAATAGGTTTTAGGGATAGTTTTTAACCTCTCTACTAAAACATGACTTTAGAGAATACTATAAGAAACCCCTAGTGTGTAAAATACTGTAGTATGTGTGGATATATGTGTTTTACACTTCATGGAAAAGACGCGATCGTCGCATTTAACGACACCATCGCGAAGTCCTGAATACCCGCAAAAATGGAAAATAGGCCCGAATAATGGATTTTAAAGAAACTTAGGGCATCATTACGATGGCGGGCGGAATGCGGGACCGTCCGCAAGGGGTGCGGCGGTCCCACCATGGGTATTAGGATGCCACCGCCGCGGTGGCATCCCATATTGTTCGCATTGCGGCGGGCGGTGCTGTCACCAGCACCCGCTGCAATGTGAAAAACGCATGTTGTGCATTTGAATGCACAACGTGACAGGCACCGTGCGGTGCCTGCCACCTTGTGCATTCAAATGTAGCGGGGTACCATAGGTACCCCCCTGTGCACCCCCCACCCCCCCAATCCTGGGGGCCCGCATCCTAATATGGATGGCGAAGACACCGCCACCATGTTAAAGCCATTTTCCGCCCGGTCGACAAGTCGACCGGCGGAAAAGCGGTGGACGGTCTTTCCATCTGCCTGGGTCCCCACCGCCATCATAATATGGCGGGGGGAAATGTTGTGCGGGCAGACGGGAATAGCGGGCGGATTGCCACCGCCATACGGGCGGCGGCGATCCGCCAGACATCATAATGACCCTCTTAGTGCAAAAACATGAGTTTAAACATGTTTTTGAAGAAGTATGTATATAGTAATATGTGTAGGGCAATGTTCAGAATGGATTTTTTTACATATTATTTTTGGATGTGTTGGTGGTCATTGAATGTCTGCTTTTGTTTTCTGTTTTCGTGACGATTCCACGGGGATTACGACTTCGTCGCGAATCTAGAAAATGTGAAGAAAAAAAATAACTCTTATTAATCCACTGAAGAAAATACAAGCTTATAAAAATACCTCTTGAGATAGAAAATACAATTTAAAAACCTTAAAAATTCAGTAAAAAAATCATAGGTTACATGGCCGTTATAGTTGGGAAATAGAATTTGAAAAACCTTAGAAATTCACTGACAAAAACAAAGGTTACAGGGATGTTATAGTGAGGATTTAGCATTTAAAAAACCTTAGAAATTCACTGAAAAAAACAAAGGTTACAGGGGCGTTATAGTTAGGAAATAGAATTAAAAAAACCTTAGAAATTCAGTGAAAAAACCAAAGGTTACAGGGACGTTATAGTAAGGCTGGCATTTCACTCGTACAAAACCGAAGAAATTCAGCAGTTATCGTTAGCTGAGCTAACTATAACTCGCGCCCCGCAATGCACTGCTTATGATCTCACATATTACACCACTCATGACGTGGTCAGTGACATCACTGATGACAACATCCACAGAATCTCTCACACCCCAATATAACCTTTCATTCACCAACTCCTACACTACCATTCTCAAACCATTGACCCAACCATACCAGTACGTACACACCCACTCACTGATTCATAGGTCTACACACACATCCACTCAGTCACCTATACAGCCACTCATACACCAACTCACTCACTAATACAGCCCATGATATATCTACTCATATACCCATACAGCCACTCACACACTCTCAGTCAGCCATAGAGCTACTCACACACCTACTCACTCACCCATAGAGTCAATCACACAGCCACTTACTCACCTATATAGTTATACACACTCCAACTCATGTATTCATACAGATACTAACACATACTTACTCACCTATACAGCCACTGACAAAAGCACAGACTCACCCATACAGCCACTCTCACAATCACTCACTCACACATACAGTCACTTATATACTCCAACACTCAGCTATACTGCCTTTCACATATGCAGTTACTCAGCCACTGACTCACCCACTCACTCATCCATGCAGGCAGTCACACACACCCCACTTCATTCCATGGCACACCACTCCACTGTCCGACACCCCACTCCACTTTACAACATGCCACTCAATTCTATGAGGTGTCACTGCAAGGTAAGCCACTCCACTTTATTCCCTTCCACTGCAAGTCACTTTAAAACAAGCAACTCTATAACATAGCACTCTACTCTACGTCCCTCCACTATAAGACACTGCATGAGGCTCTACTACACTCTACATCACTGCACAATACTCTACTACACTCTACGCCACTTGATACTCTTCTCCTCTGCATGACTCTCTATGCTCGTCCACTCTATGACACTCCACTCCATTCCATGCCACTTTACAACACTCTACTCCACTCTATGCCACTGTACGAAACTCTACTACACTCTACCACAGTCTATGAAACTGCACTCTACAACACTCTCCCGTATGACACTCCACTCAAAAATACACTCTACTCCACTGAACTTTACGCTTCTCCCCTCTACACCACTTCACTCTATACCACTCCACTCACTGTATGCCACTGTACGACAATACACTAAACAACACACCACTTGACAACAGTGTACGCCATGAGACTCCACTTGACAACACTCCACTTAACGACATTCCACTGTACGAGACTCCATTCAATGAGACTCCACTCTACAACACTCCATGCCACTCCACTGTATGAGACACTAGTACACTATACAATACTCTGCTCAACTCTACGACACTACACGCCACTCCAGTTTCCCATATACCACTCCACTCTACGAGATGGTAATCCACTCTAAGCAGCTCCAATTTATGGCCTTCCACTTTAATGTACTCCACGAAATGCCACTTATGGTACAGCACTACACTCTACGCCACATCACTATAAGACACTGTATGACACTCTACTGCAGTCTACGCCACTCTACAATACTCTACTAGACTGTATACCACTCTACAATACTGAAGTCCACTGCATGACACTCTATACTCCTCCACTCTATGACATTCTACTCCACTCTATGCCTCTCTACTCCACTGTATGCCACTCTACAGCACTGTATGACACTATACTCTACCATCTCTATGAAAAGCCACTTTACAGCATTCAACTGTACAACACTCCACTGTACGACACTCCACCCTATGACACTGTCCTCCACTGTATTCTATGCCACTCCCCTCTATGCTACTCAAATCTACAATGCTTTACTTAACCAATGCCACTGTACAACACTACACTCAATGACACTCCACTTGACCACAGTATACTGAATGAAACTGCACTCGACAACACTCCACTCAGCGACACTCCACTACATGCCACTCAAATGTACGATGCTCTACTCCATTGCAAGACACTACACGCCACTCCGGTTTATGACATGTCACTCCACACTATGCAACTCCACTTTACGCCCCTCCACTGTAAGGCACTCTATGACACACCACAATATTACACAGCACTCTATGCCACTCTACTCTATGCCCCTACACTATAAGACACTAGACGACTCTCTACTACAGTGTACGCCACTATGCGATTCTCTACTACACTTTACGATACTGTACTCCAGTGTACGACACAGTATACTTCTCCACTCTATGACACTCTACTCAACTCTGTGCTGCTGTACGACACTCTACTGTATTCCACTCTATGACACTCTACTACACTCTACCACAGTCTATGACACTCCACTGTACAACACTCCATTGTATGACATTTCACACTACAACACTCCCCTCTCCGGAACTCCATCCTATGCCACTCCACTCTACAACACTCTACTCACTTTATGCCACTCTATAACACTATACTAAACAACATGCCACTCCACGACAGTCTACTTGAATAAACTCCATTCAACAACACTCTGCTCGACAACGCTCCACCCCACTCTATGACACTCCATTGTACAACATTCCACTCCAGTGTACAATACTGTACTGTAAAACACTACATGCCACTCCAGTTTACTAGACGCCACTCCACTGTACAAGAGGCCACTACACTCTATGCCACGCCTGTTTATGCCCCTCCACTCTAGGACACTCTACGACATGCCACTCTATGACATGCAGTCCACCGTACACCACTCCATTCTATGCCTCCTCAACTCCACTCCACTCCACTCTACAACACCCTCTTCCACTGTACTCTACACCACTCCACTCTACTCCACTCCACTCTATGCTACTCCACTCTACAAGACTCTACTCACTCTATACCACTGTACAACACTACGCTCAACGACACTCCACTTGTCAACACAACACTCGACAATACTCCACTCTACACCACTCCACTTTATGACACTCCACTCCACTTTATGACACTCCACTCTACGACAGTGTACTCCACTCTAAATACAATCAGATATCACTGTAGTACTGAATTATAAACTTACCATGTAGTATGGAGCCACCAAAAGGCACAAGTTTAGATTATCATATACTTATCTTTTATCTCTATATTAATTATAATGTTGTATTTCTGATGCCCCACAAATATTTGGTTAATATTAGCACAAGCTCTTTATTTTTCTAAATATTTAGCTAGTTCTCCAAATAACTTTTCTTTCTTGATTTTATTTTATTATTTACTTTTTTCTGTAAGTTTTGGTTTCTTTCACAGGTCAACATGACCGACCAACAAAAAAAGATGAACAGAACTCAGGAAGACAACAAAGGGGATACTGGTTCAGATCTTTCTCTCTCATAACAATTCCTGTATGGCACAGCAGACAGTATGTTGCCTTGCCGGCATACTGGTTCACAATAAGCAGACTCGCACCCTGGTACCAGGCGCAGGTATTGATACTGAGACAGATGTAGTGGGTGGTGGGGCAGGTCCTACAAATACTGAAGAGGTTGAAGGTCTTGCAGTGTCCAAAGAAGTGGCTGCTGCCAATGTTGCTGCTGCGTCCTCTTGCAACTCCTTCTCCGGCAATCTTCCAGCCTGTACCAACCTGGTTGAGTGTATCGCCTCTGGGTGCTTGTGCATTCCAGTCATCCCAAAAGACTACTGCTATTGGTTGGCATGGAAAATTACCTTTTTACAAAAGTTGTAGGTTGCCAGTTCGGAATTTACTTTTTTTTTCTCCAGCCGGCAAGGAGAAAAACTGCCAGACAACAGACTCTTAAAGCTTCTTCCTCCGCTCCACCTCCTGTCCCTCCTGGTGCATCATCTGCTCTTCCTGTTCTCCCTCCTTCTACTCAAGCAGGACAGGATCTTGTTGGTCAGCCATCAGAGTGAAGAAAAGTGTCAAAGGTGAGTTTGCAGCACAAGATTCTCCCTCTGGGAAACACTACAACTTTCACCTTTGAGGATATCACTGGAAATTGTGAAATGGGATGTACACTTCCTGTTTCCTATAATAGACAGAGTTTTAAGCCATTGAAATGCTGTTTAACAACCGCAAAGTACAGCAGTACTATCACAATAATATATAGGAGGTACCGTGGTACTTGCGAAATACAAAAACAAATATTATATATCACAAAATAAATATACATATAATAAAGGCTGGCTGTTCCACCAGCTTTTGCTTTGTTTTTAAAGCAAACATATTCTATAACCAATGAACACAAAGAGTAAAGCATTATGTCATTAGTTAATAGCACCAAGTGGGCTATAACAGAGCCTAATACTTCTAAATACCAACCAACAACCAACAAGACTATGGTGACTGTTAGATGGTAACACCAAATAGACTATAAACACAGCCCAATACTACTAAAAACCTGCAACAACCATAGAGATTGTGCTGGCTGTTGGGAAGAAATACAACTTTATTTCTTCTTCAAAAAAATAACAGAGAAATGTAAAATTATACCTCATCATATCCATGTTTATGTTTCTACAATAAACAGGTAAATTTCTCTATGAAGCTGTATGGCTATCTGAAAAACAATTATGGATTTGCATTGTGCTATGTTGCAAAAACAGTTTTCATAAATTAAAAAAACCGATAGAAATTGAATGAAAAAAACAAAGGTTAATGCTTAGTTCCAGTCAGGAAAATGTTATGTATTCTTGCTATACAAACCCAACTAAACTGCACAACCCCTTAGAAGTTCTAAAGTTATAGTTGTAACTTACAGTTATAGCTTGTGCCCCGTCCAAAACAACCTATAACTGGCGCACCTTCGTACAGAGTATTGTGAACTCGTTAGCCACACTACTTTAACTATAACTTGCCATTCTACCATGCACAGTGCTCTCATAAATAAATTCATTAGACATGTCATGAGTCTTGTTAGGAATGCTATTATTTACATGCTATAAGTGATGTAATATGAAAGGGAATAAGCAGTGCGTAGAGAAAGTGCAAGTTATAGTTATCCCTGTACGTTCTGGTTGGCCCAGGGAGCTCTTTTTCCCTTCGGCCATTTTGTTCCCGTGGGAGTCAGACTCCGGCGGGAACAAGCACTATTATTGGCTGCCAACAACATGAGAAAATATGGCTGGGAGACATTACAGGACTCAGTGACTTAGTCCCTTGTCCTGAACTTGTAAAAAAAAAAAAACATTATAAAGGTGCAGGGTAGGGATACCCTGCCCCCTCTAGGCCCAAGGGGGGCCAACATTTAAATAAAATCAGTAGATTTTGCCGAGAACCCGCGTGACTCCCAACGGATCGCAGCGAAACAAAAAGTTGCCACCATTTTAATATATATATATATATGAATAGGGGGTGTCAGTAGGGACCCCCTCTTTAAGCTATTTTCAGTCCCAGGGACCCCATCCCCCTGGGCCCAATCTATTTATGAAGGAGAGGAGGCATGCAGTCCCCTTTCCCAAGCCATTTTTGGCCCTGAGGATCCCAACCTCTGGGACCAAAACAATTTATTAAAGGGAGGGGGCATGTAGCCCTCTTTCCCGAGCCTTATTCAGTCCCAGGGACCCCATCTCCCATGGCCCAATCTATTGAATAAGGGGAGGGGGGCCACATGGTACCCCTCCGTGAGCATTACATTGGCCCTCAGGATCCCATCCCCCAGGGCCATTGCTTACATTAAAAAGGATGGGGACTGCATGGCCCCCACCTCTATGAGCCTTTATTGGCCCAGGGGACCCAATCCCCCAGGGCAGGCTTACTTGCTATGTCCTTGGAAGCGTGAACCCAGAGCACTGTGGTTTCCCTGCCCACACTGGCATGGGCAGGGAAACATGTGTTTGCTCCCGTCTGGCAGGAACATTATTTAATCTCCCACCAAACAGGAGGAAACACAAAGTCTGTTCCCAGCGGGCAGGAGCTCTAAAAATTCTCCAGCGAGCTGGGAGCAGACTTGTATTCTGTTTCCATGCCCGCATCAGTGCACAACACAACAGATTGCTCCCGCCTGGAGGCAGCAGCATAAATAGCTGCTCCCTCTGGGTGGGAGCAAGTCCCACAGCATGCGGGAGATGGCTGGTTCACGGGGGCTCTGGGGCTCCCTCCGCGGATCCCTACGAGTTATTTGTGAGTGCCCTGGGTGGGCCGTGGGGCATCCACCTATATTAAAGGAAGGACATAGGGAATGTGGTCCAGGGGGCCATAATAAGCTTAGGGAGGTGGCCCCCTCTAACAGAAATATATATATTACCTACTGGCGGTTGCCAGTTGGTAGTTATAGTTAGCATCATGTTTCCATAGGAAAAGCATTTTTTGACTTGCCTATATCTTTGGGGTTTGTTTGACGAATTTTCACGATTTAAAAAAAAACAAAAATGTACCCCAGTGATTCTTGTTGTGCTTGGAAAGTTTCAGGGCAATCCGACAAGTGGGAACCGAGAAAAAGGGGGGGGGTCAAAAATGTGTTTTTCCAATATTAATTCCTATAGAGATTTTAGCCGCAACTACAGCCCGAACCATCCATAAAGCATTTTTTTTTAAATGTCTCCCAAAAATGCAATGGATCCGGTGAAATTTAAAAAAAAGTAATAGGTTCATACACTTGTTTTGAAATGAGCCCCCAGGTGGGCCAGGTCCTGGGAGCATTTGTTAAAAAAGGAAAGAAGGGTCGCACATGGCCCGCTCCAACCACCTCCCGGGGCTTTTGTTAAAATAGTGGAGGGGACCTCCATCTCCCTGGGGCTTTACAGCAAAAAATTGCGGGGGACCACGCGGATCCCCTGCGCCACCAGGGCCACCACCTCTTCGGGGTCAGCTAATAAAATAACATGTGGGAGAGGGGCACGCGGCCCCCCTCCCAAACCATATACAGCCCCGGGGACCACCACCTCCCCAGGACCAGCCCGTGAAAAAAGAAGTTTTAATGTCCCTGGGGACCGCCACCCCCAGGGCCGGTTCCTGCTATGTCCCTGTGTGCCCACCACCGGGATAGAGCTGTTTTCTTTGTCTTGGCGGGAGCTGTCACCAAGCCAAAGCAAACACTCTGGTTCCTGGGGGTGGAAGCTGTCAAAGTGCGCCCACCCTCTGGAAGTGGAGGTTTCATCTTTTTCCCTGCCCGAAAGAGATTAAACTATTGGTCTTGCACACAGGGAGCTGCATTTGACCACGGGGCCTTGAGGGTCCCCCCCCGAGGTCCCCGGTAAAAGAGCAGAAAGAGGCAGAATAAAGGGCAGAAAGGAGCAGAAAGAGGCAGAATGAAGGTCAGCAACGAGCAGAAAGAGGCAAGATAAAGGTGGGAAACGAGCAAAAAAGAGGCAAAGTAAAGGTCAGCAGCAAGCAGAAAGAGGTAAAATAAAAGTGAGAAACGAGGAGAAAGAGGCAGAATAAAGGTCAGAAACGAGCAGAAAGAGGCAAAATAACGATGAGAAATGAGAAGAAAGAGGCAAAATAAAGGTCAGCAATGTGCAGAAATAGACAAAATAAAAGTGAAATATGAGCAGCTAGAGGCAAAATAAAAGTCAGCAATGAGCCGAAAAAGGCAAAATTAAGGTGAGAAACGAGAAGAAAGAGGCAGAATAAAGGTCAGAAACTGGCAGAAAGAGGTGGATAATGGCCAGAAGGGAGCAGAAAGAGGCAGAATAAAGGACAGAAATGAGAAGAAAGAGGCAGAATAATGGTTAGAAACTAGCAGAAAGAGGCAAAATAAAGGTGGTAAATGTGCAGAAAGAGGCAGAATAAAGGTCAGAAACGAGCAGCAATAGGCAAAATAAAAGTGAGAAAAAAGGCAAAATAGAGGTCAGAATCAAGCAGCAAGAGGCAAAATAGTTGTCAGAAACGAGCAGCAAGAGACAGAATAAAGGTCATGAGCGTACTGAAAGAGGCAAAATAACTGGCAGAATGAGCACTAAGCGGCAAAATAGAGAGCACGAGTGTGCAGAGCGGAGGCAGACAAGTGAGTTGAAAATGAGCAGAGGAGGCACACAGCCAAAGGCAGCAGAGGGTAGCGGACTGTGACCATGCTGGACAGGAGGACTGTCACAGGGAGCTGGCATGAGGATCTGTTCCCATGTGCTCCCCTACTTTTTTTTAACCATGTACCCACTGCCAGACCCACTCAGACACTCATGCACCCACTCACTCATCCACTAAGATACTCATCCATCCACTCACAGACTTTCAAAGACACTCATGCACCAACTCACAGACCCAGTCAGAGACTTATGCACTAACTCACATACCCAATCAGACACTAGTACAACCACTCACAAACCCATTCAGACACTCACGCATCTATTCACAGACCCACTCAGACACTCATGCACCAACACACAGACCCATACAGCCACTTACACACCCACAACCCCATTCACACACCCACTCATAGACCCATACAGCCACTCACACACCCACTCTCCTACCTATACAGCCACTCACACACCCACTCTCAAATGTTACAGGTTACAGTTAGGAAATATAATTTAAAAAAACTGTAGAAATTGACTGAAAAAACAAAGGTTACAGAGATGTTATAGTTAGGAAATAGAATTAAAAAACCTTAGAAATTCACTGAAAAAAACAAATTTTACAGGGACGTTATACATAGGCTCAGATTTCACTCGTACAAAACCAGTGAAATTCAGCAGTTATAGTTACCTGAGCTAACTATAATGTACACCCCACTGCAATGCACTGCTTGTGACCTCACATATTACATCACTCATGACATGGTCAGTGACATCACTGATGACATCTCAAATGACATCCCTGATGACATCAGCCACAGACCCACTCACACCCACTCACACCCCTATGCAACATCTTATACACCCACTCACACACCCACACAACCACTCACATACCCATTCACAAACCCATACAAATCCTCATGCACCCACTCACTCTTGCATAGAGCCACTAACACACCCACTCACTCGTACAAGCACTCACACAACCAGTCACTCACCCATGCAGATACTCACTTACTCATACAGAGACTAACACATGTACTCAGTCACTGAGCCAGATAGTCTCTCATAGAGCCTCTCTCACACTCATTTACTCACCCATACAGGCACTCACACACCCACTCACTCAACCATACAGCCACTTACACACCCACTCACTCATCCATAGACCCACTTACACACCTGTTCACGCACCCATACAGCCACCCACTCACTCACCCATACACCCACTTACACACCCATTCATGCACCCATACAACCACTCATGTACCCTCACACTCACCCATACAGACACTCATGAACCTGCACACTCACTCATATAGCCACTCATGCCCTCTCTCATTCACCATTTACAGCCACTTACACAGCCACTCACTCACCCATATTGTCACTCACACAGCCACTCACTTACTCATACAGCCCCTGACACAGCCACTTGCTTACTCATACAAAAACTCACACAAGCACTCACTGATCTATAGTCTCTCACATACCCACTCACTCATTCATGCACCACTTACACACCCACCCACCCATACAGACACTCACACAGCCACTTACTCACCCATACAGCTACTCACACTCCCAGTTATTCCCCCATACACCCACACACCCACACACACACTCACACACAGAAATACACAGTTATACAGACACTCATATAATCTATGTTTTAAAATAGAATCACTCATTAGTAGTACACAAAGTAAACTAATTTAACTTTTGTGTTGCCTTAGTATATTTGTTTAACACTCATGACTATTAGAAAAGAGTCACAATCACTGGATGATGTCTTCGGTGATGTCATGAGTGATGTTACTGACCATGTCATGAGTGATGTCATATGTGAGGTCATGAGCATTGCAGGGGCGTAAGTTATAGTTAGCTCAGGTAACTATAACTGTGGCATTTCTATTGTTTTGTATGAGTGAAATCTGATCATCCACAGAACCACTCACACCCACTCACACCCCTATGCAACATCTTATACACCCACTCACACACCCACACAACCACTCATATACCCATTCACAAACCCATACAAATCCTCATGCACCCACTCACTCTTGCATAGAGCCACTCACACACTCGTACAAGCACTCACACAACCAGTCACTCACCCTTGCAGATACTCACTTACTCATACAGATACTAACACATGTACTCAGTCACTGAGCCAGATAGTCTCTCATAGAGCCTCTCTCACACTCATTTACTCACCCATACAGGCACTCACACACCCACTCACTCAACCATACAGCCACTTACACACCCACTCACTCACCCATTGACCCACTTACATACCTGTTCACGCACCCATACAGCCACCCACTCACTCACCCATACACCCACTTACACACCCATTCATGCACCCATACAACCACTCATGTACCCTCACACTCACCCATACAGACACTCATGCACCTGCACACTCACTCATACAGCCACTCATGCCCTCTCTCATTCACCATTTACAGCCACTTACACAGCCACTCACTCACCCATATTGTCATTCACACAGCCACTCACTTACTCATACAGCCCCTGACACAGCCACTTGCTTACTCATACAAAAACTCACACAAGCACTCACTGATCTATAGTCTCTCACATACCCACTCACTCATTCATGCACCACTTACACACCCACCCACCCATACAGACACTCACACAGCCACTTACTCACCCATACAGCTACTCACACTCCCAGTTATTCCCCCATACACCCCCACACACACACACACACACTCACACACAGAAATACCCAGTTATACAGACACTCATATAATCTATGTTTTAAAATAGAATCACTCATTAGTAGTACACAAAGTAAACTAATTTAACTTTTGTGTTGCCTTAGTATATTTGTTTAACACTCATGACTATTAGAAAAGAATCACAATCACTGGATGATGTCTTCGGTGATGTCATGAGTGATGTTACTGACCATGTCATGAGTGATGTCATATGTGAGGTCATGAGCATTGCAGGGGCGTAAGTTATAGTTAGCTCAGGTAACTATAACTGTGGCATTTCTATTGTTTTGTATGAGTGAAATCTGATCATCCCCAGAACCACTCACACCCACTCACACCCCTATGCAACATCTTATACACCCACTCACACACCCACACAACCACTCATATACCCATTCACAAACCCATACAAATCCTCATGCACCCACTCACTCTTGCATAGAGCCACTCACACACTCGTACAAGCACTCACACAACCAGTCACTCACCCTTGCAGATACTCACTTACTCATACAGATACTAACACATGTACTCAGTCACTGAGCCAGATAGTCTCTCATAGAGCCTCTCTCATACTCATTTACTCACCCATACAGGCACTCACACACCCACTCACTCAACCATATAGCCACTTACACACCCACTCACTCACCCATTGACCCACTTACATACCTGTTCACGCACCCATACAACTACCCACTCACTCACCCATACACCCACTTACACACCCATTCATGCACCCATACAACCACTCATGTACCCTCACACTCACCCATACAGACACTCATGCACCTGCACACTCACTCATACAGCCACTCATGCCCTCTCTCATTCACCATTTACAGCCACTTACACAGCCACTCACTCACCCATATTGTCATTCACACAGCCACTCACTTACTCATACAGCCCCTGACACAGCCACTTGTTTACTCATACAAAAACTCACACAAGCACTCACTGATCTATAGTCTCTCACATACCCACTCACTCATTCATGCACCACTTACACACCCACCCACCCATACAGACACTCACACAGCCACTTACTCACCCATACAGCTACTCACACTCCCAGTTATTCCCCCATACTCCCACACACACACACACACACACACACACTCACACACAGAAATACCCAGTTATACAGACACTCATATAATCTATGTTTTAAAATAGAATCACTCATTAGTAGTACACAAAGTAAAGTAATTTAACTTTTGTGTTGCCTTAGTATATTTGTTTAACACTCATGACTATTAGAAAAGAGTCACAATCACTGGATGATGTCTTCGGTGATGTCATGAGTGATGTCACTGACCATGTCATGAGTGATGTCATATGTGAGGTCATGAGCATTGCAGGGGCGTAAGTTATAGTTAGCTCAGGTAACTATAACTGTAGAATTTCTATTGTTTTGTATGAGTGAAATCTGAGCCTAACTATAACGTCCCGCTAACCTTTGGTTTTTTCACCGACTATATTTATACACATACACATACATTAGTCCAACCACATTCCACTGCAAAACAGTGCTGTTTGCTTAAAATGTTTAAATATGACTTTATATGCCCACTGCAAAACACTGCTGTTTGCTTAAAATGTTTAATCTGACTTTATATGTATAAGTGTATGTGTGTGTGTGTGAGTATATATATACACACACGCACACTTATACATATAAAGTCAGATTTATATGTATAAGTGTGTGTGTGTGTGTATATATATATATATACACACACACACAAACATATAAAGTCAGCTTTAAACATTTTAAGCAAACAGCACTGTTTTGCAGTGGAATGTGGTTGGACCACTGTATGTGTGTCTCTTCGTAGCACATTCTGCAGCTGTGATGAAGTGGCCCAAGGTGGGTCAGGACAAATAGATCTGGGGCACAAGCCCCATCTTGCCCCCCTCTAGAGAAACCACTGACTCCCAACTCACAATTGTTGGTGGTCTTGCTAATAAAACGTGTAAGTTCCCATAGATATTAAACAATTTGCAGGGCTTAGAAGTAAAATAGTGAAAAAGGGAACAAAAACTGTGCAAAATGGGAGTAGTTTGCAAGTATTTTTTCCAGCACTAAGAAAAAACTACTAAGGCAAGCTTACCTGGAATTCTAAAGCATCAAGAATGTGCTTCCAGATGCTTCTTTTACTACTAATGTGCTCCAGCATTAAAAAGGCATCACTGATGGAAGCTCACAGTCCTGAGTACTAAGATGGCCCTACTGCGGCAAGCTGTCAGTACATGGAATCATAAATCACAGATAAAGCATTAGTGGCAGACGCTTACAATGCTGGAGCCCTCTACCACTGAGAAGACACTCTCCATTGATGTTGGTACTATCTTGCATTCTAATGCACTGAGGAAACGCTACACTGCTGCAGCCTGCTAGCACTGAGACAGCAATGTTGGTGCAAGCTACTCTAGCTTGGATCCTAAATTACTCAGAAGACAATTGGTAGATGAAGCGCACACTGCTATGATACTGTACTACTGTGCTAGATAAATATCATACTGCTGTGATTTGTTAGCACTGAGAAGGCACTGCTGGAGGGTGCCAATATGTCTGAAACCTACTCACACCCAGAAAGCACTGTTTAAAGATGTCAATACTATCTGGCATCCTAAAGATTTGAGAAAACATTGCAACAAACTCACACTCTTGGAGCCCTCTAGCTCTGATAGGGCACTGTTAGGACTATGTTGATCTATCTGCTTTTCCAAAGCACCAAGAAGTAATTGCTGGAGGAATATCACACTGAGTATATTCTGTAACACTGACAAAACACCAAGGAAAGTTCAGAAGACAATGCTGGAGGGCACTTATACCACCTGGGATCATAAACACACTGAGAAATTACTTTCAGATGAGGTTTCATAACTGGCACCCAATACACTAAGACAACACATCTGGAAGAAACTCGTACTGCTGGAGTCCTTAGGCACTGAGACGGTTCTCCTGGATGAAGTACTAACTGCTCAAGACTGCTTTCACACTCCAAGCTGCTGTGATTGGTTGAGGGCTATTTGACCTTACCCGTGTGGGTTAACCTGCCTGGGTTACGCTGGTTCAGTCTTCTGTTAGCTCCCATCAACGCCAGAGATTTCTGTGTGGACTCTGTGGAACTATCATGAGTGCTGTCTGGGGTTGTATGATAGAACCACGAGTGGATAAACCATGTGTGCCTCTACCACGCAACCTAAACAATGAATGCATCTTAACTACAAATTCCTTTACCACGCATGCCTTTACCATGTAATTTTGTGGTAAAGTGGTATGCATGGCTAAGGTCGCAACCCCCCTCCCCCGCCCTAAGCTGCTAACTCCCCCACCCCCTTCCCTCCCTGAGGTCCAAATACCCCTAGCCCCTCAAAACTACCCCGCCCCAGCCCTAAAAACTACCCTGATGCCACAACCATGAAAACTACCCCTGACTCCCCCAGCCCTAAAAACTACCCAACCCGCCAGCCCTGAAAACTACCCCCAGCCCTGAAAACTATCTCCAAACCTCCCAGTCCGGAAAACGTCCCCCGACCCCCAGCCCTGAAAACTACCCCGACCCCACCAGCCCTAAAAACTAGTCTCAAACCCCCCCAGCCCTGAAAACAACCTCCAACCCCCCCCCTGAAAACCTCCCCTGACCCCCAGCCCTGAAAACTAGCCCTGAACCTCCCAGCCCTGAAAACGACCTCCAACCCCCCCAGCCCTGAAAACTACCTCCAAGCCCCAGCCCTGAAAACTAACCCCGACCCACCCCTAACCCACAAAGCTATCCGACTCACCCCAGCCCACAAAACAACCCCGACCCACCCCCAAGCCCACAAAACTACCTAACCCCCCAAGCCCACCCCCAGCCCACAAAACAACCCCCAACCCACCCCCTAGCCCAGAAAACCACCCGACCCACCCAGCCCTGGAAACTACCTCCAAGCCCCAGCCCTGAAAACTAACCCCGACCCACCCCTAACCCACAAAACTACCCCGACCCACCCCCAGCCCACAAAACAACCCCCGACTCACCCCCAAGCCCACAAAACTACCCAACCCCACAAGCTCACCACCAGCCTACAAAACAACCCACGGCCCACCCCCAGTCCACAAAACAACCCCCAACCCACCCCCTAGCCCAGAAAACCACCCAACCCCCAAGCCCAGAAAACAACCTCTGACCCACCCCCAAGCCCAGAAAATTACCGCAACCCCCCAGCCCAGAAAACTATCCCGACCCACCCCCAGCCCAGAAAACTACCCTGACCCCACAGCCCAGAAAACTTTCCCTGACCTGCCCCATCCCATAAAACAATCTCGACCCTCCCACCCTACTAATCTACCACAAAACAACCCACAACCCACCCCCAGCCCACAACTACACCCAGCCCCACTTACCTCACCGCTTCCTGCGAGGTCTTCCTGCTTCTGTCCGCAGCAGCCTACAACTATACCGCGCATTGCCTTAACCACGCATATGCGTGGTTAAGACATATGCGTGGTTAAGGCATGCGTGGTAGGGCTTGCGGAGTCGGAACACTCGTGGTTAAGACCGTGGTATTCCGACTGCTTCCCGCTGTCTGGTGCTGCTGGACTACTCAGGAAATGGGACGCCTCAATCTGTGCTTTGAAGGATGGCGACACTGTGACTAAGCAGGGAGTCCTGATGTTTCTGGCCTGTGTCACTTCTGTAAGGGCCATCTAGACCAGAAAAGACTAGTTTTAGGTTGGAGACATGGTTCTAAGAACCTTGACATCTCTAGTGCCTCACGGATGCTTGCTGAGCCTGTCTGACTACAATTGTGTGGTCAGTCTTTCAAAACTGATGTCTCTGTTTCTGAAGCCAGGCTATGTGTTTGGTGAGCTGTCTAACTATGCCTCTCTCTAGCGACTATTCATGTTCTGGACTCTGGGGCTGAAGTACATCCTGTAATGAGGCCTACTGGGAGCCAGGGAGCCCAAGAAGCCAGAGTCTTATATGTGTGTCCTAGTCTGAGCTGCCCAGTTCTTCACTACATTGTGTGACTTTAGAAGCAATGGTTTCATCGCTAGACTTCGCATGAATGCTGCTAACCTATAGCAGTGGTGGGTGGCCATAGTTTTTTGAGAGTACCCCATGCAAAACATTTGGTGAAGCCCCTTTTCTTTTCATTCCTTCCTCAAGATTCTACTCCCACCTAACACTATTCTAAATACCCTCTCCTGCCAATACGTTCTCTCGTTACTGTGTCAAATCTTAGTTTTAAGAGAGGTAAACTAAATTGTAGTTAGTGGGCTGCACAGTTCTTATGCTCCTACACCATTTATGCCAAACATTCAGTACTGCTACAGCTGAAATTTCTTTATTTTTCCTAAGCAGTGAATTAATTTGCCAACAAAAAAATTTGATGTACTCCCTCCTTTTGTTCTTTCACACAATTTACAAAATTTTTCAGGACACTGCTGTGTCTTTGCCCTAGACCTACAAGATGTAGCCAATGATACATGAACATTTATATGTAGTTAAGTGCAGCCTTGCCTGTTCTCTCACACTCTCTTCAATGTTTCAAACTTATATGCAGTGATGCATGTAATATCATGTTTAGATCATGTCTTTGAACCTCATGCACCACAACCAAACATCTCCCACATAGGGCTTATCACATCCAACACCCTCCCAACCATACATCTCCGTCAGGGAGCTCAGGATCGTTTGAAAATCAAAGTGCTTCATAGCCTTGTCAGGAGGTATGAAATGATACACAAATGCTCCAATACAATACAGTATCTGATAGTATTTGGTAGCAAGGGTGTAAGAGAGCCACATTAGCCCCTACAGTGCAGGCAGGCAGGTCTTTCCTGTTGACAAGGCCACATCTAGCCATTAGCTTCTAATGGCTGCTGACATTGGTAACAAGCTGGTGGCCTTTGAACTTGGTATTAACCCTAAAGTGAGAGACAGATTGTTTTCTACAGGGCCATCATTGTTCAACCCCCTCCACCCCCCCCCAAAAAAAAACCAAATAAGCTTTTAAATATACTGGGTCAAATAGATCATTTACAGTACTATTTCACATATATTTGCTAAAAAGCCATAGGGTCTGCAGGGGCAGTTATAAAATAGTATAATACTTTCTCAGTCTGCCAAGCAAACCTGTACTGCCCCAAGAGTGTTGCCGATTCCCCTGTCCCAATCACATTTTGAAAATATGTTGTAAAGTAATGCATATTTCAACACAATTTCCCTAACAAAATCAAAAAAGCCATAAATGATATAGACAATTCAGGAAAGACAATTTTGCACCATTGTTTTTAATTTCTACATTTTAATTGTTTTAATTTCTCCATGTTTCCCTTTCCAAGTAGATTGTTAGTCACACATCTGCATGAGAAAAATCGGTTAGGAAGGGGTAGGGTAGAAAAATAAAAAAGGGTACAAATTTCATAGTCTCAATCTGTAGACAGCAGACCTGCATGTTCTACTGGCTTTGATATTAGTGTTTCCACTTGTGATTTGAGAGTTATACGTTACACCAAACTTACAGGTTAGGATATCTGGCTTTGTAAGAGATGGTCACTCAGTGAGACGCTTTTTATAGAAATATTTGAAAGCCCAATGAGTTTGTAGCTGAACATCAGATTTTCAGTTTAGGAAAACACACACATTTTTAGGCAATAAAAGTTTTTGAATTCGAAACAACTCAACTTTTGTAACAAAAAGTTATACTTAAAAAAGACACTTCATTGTCCTGAAACCCCGGCTTTTCATCTTTTGCAAGTGCAACTTTGGTGCCCAAACAAGTTAACCATTTGCCTCAAATATAGTTTTTCAGAATTTGTACAGCACCTCAAATCCCTGATGAGGCCTGAAGTACTTCTGTGTGTGTAAGAGTAAGAGGCCACCTAATTTGTTGTGAATAGTGTGTGGTATGTGTTGATAGAATGACCTATATGGGAAGTGTTTTGATGTCACGTGTGAGGTTCAGAAGGGTACTCTAGACACGTTGCAGTCAAAATTTTGCCGTAACATAATGATGACCGTATGCAAAGTGACGTAAGTGAGATGGTCACATTTGCCTTTACCTTACATGTACTAGTGCCATATGGATAAATTCTGGCTTTTTTCACGATCTCTTATCATGAATGTCCACAATATTTCATGAATCACCACTATAATGTCAGGACAAGCATCATACCATGGGTGGGCATCTTCATGTCATGGTTTCCCACAAAATGCTATAAATTACTATAATTATTCCAGGGCCAGTATTATTTCAGTGGTGGGCACCATCATACAATGCATGACCACAATATGCCAACATTTGCTGCAGTTATGCTAGTGACAGCATTGTACAGGGTGGGCCGAATCATGCAGAGGTTCTTCACAATATACCAAGAATTAGCTCCATTATGCCAGGGGAAGCACCATACTTACTCTGGGCACCATGCTGTGGATAGCTACAGCATGTCTAGAATTACATCCATTATGTGTGAGCCAGTACTAAATGGAGTGGACAGCCTTGTAGAAGTATTTTTATAGTCTGTATTTTTCAGCAGCAAATAATGAGTATTAATCCGGCCCAGCACTAGTGAGGATGGGCTATAGGACCGAATCAGGGTGTGTGCGGCAGTGTGGGCAGGAGGGCACCTTCGCGCATATCATCTGGGAATACGTGCATATCCAGAAATATTGGTCGGGCTGATAAAGTGTATGGAAGAAGTGATGGAAGTTAAAATAGAACCTAATATAAAGTTGTGCCTATTGAATATATGGGGACCCACAGATCTAAATAGCACAGGGAGAATTTGGGTGACGTTGGGAACTATGATTGCAAAACTGAACATTGCCAAAATGTGGAGAGTTCAGGAGACACCAGCAATTGTAGAATGGCAGAAGGACATGGACTGGTGCATGTTGATGGAACGAACAATATACCAATCTAGAGGTTGTTCTAAAAAGTGGTCGCAGATATGGGGAAGATGGAACGATTTCAGGGGGGGACTCTGCGAACCCCCACGGGTGGAGCATGACCAGGGCCTCGTGCAGCATGAGTAAATTTGGTTAAGTAGGTTTTTGCAAAGAAACATGTATGAGCAATGGTTCGTGATCAAATGTACCGGTGCAGGCGTACTCCTTAATGATTATGTTTGTGAAATGATTGTATGTGTAAAGTGGTCATCAATAAAAAAAATAAAAAAAATAATGAGTATTTATGATTTTTATGTTGGATCCAAAACGCAGATGATGAATTAACCGCTTCGCTGCGCGGCCGATTCCGCCCAGGTGCTGGGCGTTCTAAAGACTGGGCGTGTCTCGGGCGGCCCCCGCGCGTCCTGAGCACACGCCCACCATGACTCATGACGGCTCCCGGCCGTCATGAGCACGGAAGAGGTTAACATGATAATAGCTAAAATGCGTTAAATATGAGGTTTGGAAGTATGTTTACCATGAATTTATTATGCCACATTTAAGTGAAAACTCAATTTTGGATAAAATGGATGTTGCTCCTGTCATTCACTCCTATATCCAGTCCTCCCACCAGGTTCCCCTGCGCATCTTCTCTTCCCCCACATGGGGGAAGAGATGGAATGTTTTTCTCAATGTTATGAATACAAGGTTTATTAATGAAACCTTCAGTCTTCCAGATATGTTGAAACACTCAAGGTCCTTCCGCTGTAATTCTGTTGGACAAGTGAGTCCTATTCATTGTGTGAACCTATAATATTAAATGTTTCATATTTTGTTTGAAGAGCTCTGGATGACAGTGACACAGGAGAGGCAGGATGTTTTCTTAGAATGGATAGTGCTAAAGTATAAAATTGTTGACATTATTTCATCTGATTTGCTAAATATACATGTGATCATACCATGACGAATCAGTGGTTTTAGCTAATTTACTACGCAAGAATTTTGTATAAGAACCCCTTGTTTTGTGCGCGAGCCAGAGAAGACTTTCCTGTTCTTGTAGGAATGCTGTTTGATTCTTTTCTGATTTTGCTGCTCATTTGGTATTTAGAATGAGTTCTGATGTTTGACTACTCTGTAATAACTCTGCATTTGAGCCTTTATGGCAATTATTCTGTGCCACTTCATGTTGAGATTTTGGCAATAAAAACCTTTAACATTTCCTTCTGATCTAGAACTCAGTTTTTGAGTGGTCCCAGTTACTTATTTTGATACACTGCTAAACTAATGTCGGGTAGGGTGCCTTTTTGCGCAATTAATTTCTGAGGAAGAACCGAGTAAGATAAAAGTTCAGGGTTTCAAAATTTTGGGGTGTCCTACAATATTGGCGTATGGTTTTGCTCCCACACCATCATCCCATAGATGCCCAAAAATGTATACTTACCACTGTTCCCATGTCATGGTTGCTCAGTTGACCTCGGCAGTGGTTGCCACTAGGTCTGCAGTACTTCCAAGTTCTGTAACTATTTCTTCTGCATGGTGGGCCTTGCCTCTCACATTCAGTGTGGCTGAATTTAAAGAGCCAGACTAGAGGTCCTGAGCTGTGAATCAAACTGTAAGTGGGATATATGGTGTCCTGTAGGAGAGCTAAACAAATTGTTTACAGGACCCACTGCTCCCACTAAGCCTTGTGAATAGTCCTTGGTAAAAACATATTGTGCATGTCTGGTAGCCCATGCACAGTTATCTGACAAAATATTGTAAACAAAAATATTGGGAACAAACATATTTCCCAAAAATATCAAGAGCACAAATATCTACTTTACATACCTTGCAAGTAAAGTAAACAATATTGACACTAAAAATATGGAAGACAAGAATATCCCCAAAAAAGGTAAGCATATCGAATTTTGACTCTATATTAACTTGAAAGCATGTATTAATTATAAAAATAATATTGCAATTTAAAAAGTATACTTATAATATAAAACTTGTATAACTTACAAACATAAAAAAGAAATACTATAAAATAATCATAACACATAATAACATAACATTTAAATATTAAATTATTATTCAAACATAATGAATAAAAATACTACTAATTAATTATAATTACAAGCACAATATATTAAAATATGAAAAAGAATACCATTAAAATAAAAAATACATTAATAACAATATAATACTATAGAAAATAAATGCATGGTTCAAATCTACTACTTATACTCCAACATGACTAACAGTAGGGTAAGTTTTACATTTTGGAGAATTTACTATTCCCAAATCATCGTAATTAAAAGAATAGTGTTGGACTTTGGAGGGGTCAGATATTCCATTCTACCTCCAATCTAAGTGTCAGTAAGTGTTGGATTCTCCAAGGCTCAGATTTACTATTGGTGTTCCAACATAAATAAAAGATGTGAAAGTGTTGGACTTTGGAAGGTTAAGGTTTACTATCCCCAGTCCAACATAAGCACAATGAAGGGAAGGTGTGGACTTTGGAGGGTTTAGATTTACTGTTCCCACTACAATCTGAGCAACAGAAGGGATAATGGTGGATTTTGGAGGGGTCAGATTTACTATTCAGACTTCAACCCTAGCAACAGTAGAAAAAGTGTTGTGCTTTGGAGTGGTAAGATTAACTTTTCCCACTCCAATCTTTGTAACAGTAGACAGAGGGGTCGATTCCGATCTCGGCCGGTAGGGCTCCGAATCGGACTCGGCATTACCGGTCCGATTCGGAGCCCTGATTCCCGACCGAGTCGGACGTGCGTCCGGGCGAGTGAGTACGATGCGAACGTACGCGAAATCGCCGACCGACTCGTTCGCGGGACCCAACTGCTCCAACCGACTCGCACGGACACGACTCGCACCGCGCAATGGAGACGTTCCCCGGCCGGGTAAGTACGATGCGCGCCGCGAGCAGTCCGACCGACTCGCGCCGTCCGGCTCGAAAGAGCAGTCGGAGCCGCACTTTGAGGGTCCGTGTCGGACCCCCCTGTACGCCTAGACGCGTGAGTCGCACACAGGGGGGACCCATGGGTCCCCCCTACCTATGCGTGTACGGCGCGACCCGCTTCGACGCATACCCGCTATAGGGGGCGCCCTTGTTCACCTAGCACCCATTGAGTCAATGGGAGCACGCGTACGCGTTGTACGACCGGCTCCCATTGACTTCAATGGGAGTCCGACCGAATCGAGTCTGATAGCATGCGAACGCATCGTACTCGTTTGGTCGGACTGCTAGGGTCCGATTCGGTCGGAAATCTCTCCGGGTCCGGCTCGGTCGGAGAGATTTCCTGCCCGAATCGGAATCGGCCCCAAAGTGTTAGACTTTAAGGGGCAATATTTATTGTTACCACTCCTAAGTTTTTTAAATAAAACATTTAAATAGATTTGCTTAAAAAAATCTTTAAAATAGTAAACTGATTAATTCAATATAAAACAAATAGAATCATATTTAGTCAATACAAATGCAGTATTACAAATAAAATAAAATCTGAAAAAAATAAATCAGAACACTTCCCACCCTATTACCCTAAAAGAACACCAATAATCAATTGAAGTGAATAAACAAATAAAATAGTAATAAAAGACTGATACATAATTAATACTATATGAAACATATGTAATACTATTACATTATAATTAATTAAACATACTTAAAATGATTAAAAAAATACATTGATCAACCAATTAATAATTTACAGATTAATAAACTTCCCACACTACACCCCTACAAATCCAACAACACGCTACCAAATTAACAATTTGCAATTAAATTAAATAAACTACATTTCATATGAAAATTTACAAAATATAGTAACACAAATTAAACATAAATCTTGTTAAGATACAAATAACTTACAATACTAAAATAACTTAAAGTTACCAAACTAATTGAAAAGCTGTTACATGCAACTATACTAAAAACGATATCATATACAACTTATTTTAAAAAAAAATAATTAAACAGCTAAATAAAAGATATTCTTACCTTCTATATTCTGCCCCACAATATTCTTGGCATCCCGATATTTTTGACACAATATTTGTGTCTCACAATATTTTTTACACAATATTTGTCAGAGCACCTTCAAGCACTGACCACAGGCTCATCATACATGCCAAGTGTGTGTGCTTTCCCTCTCATACTCTGATGGTCTGATGCTGTGCTCCAGATGTATACAAATGCCTAAATGGTAAGACATGCCTGGTAGAAACCACGATCCCCACTGTAATTAAAACTGAGGGTCCCTGATTCTAGCAGCAGGCTGGAAGTCAGTTGTAATTACAACTGACAGTGTAACATAATGGCAGCATACAAGACCCCTATATTATCAATGCTGAATGACCCAGAAAGTGGCAGTTACCCATAATTATACTATCATTAATAATAACTTGTGTTCTGCTTAGTGCACAACAACATTTGACAATTATAAGCATTGTAAATAACAACTATTACTATTCCCCAGTAAAATGCTACTCAATTTATTGACCTCAGCCAGCTAATTTGGCATTCCCTGAATTTGAATTTGTGACCTGGAGGTCATTCAAATGTCAACAGTGAGCGCTTAACTCACTTAGCCTTCTCAATGATATCAAAACTGTGGAATCCTTTTTGGGGCATGGAATGGAGGAGTAGTCTTTGGTTAAGCAGTGATTTCATGCCTTGCCTGAAACTCATATTTTCTTTGCATAATTTAATAAGATTGAAACATTTTATTTTACTCCCCTTCCCACAGCAGGGTAAGGTTGGTGGTTTGAGGATGTCCTGAACGATGAGACTGAACCACAAGAAGTGAATGTGGGTGTAAGAACAACTGTGGATGCGCCATCCTTTGACCCTAGTGTAGACCACTTCAATGAAAGACTCTGGTTGTAGCAGCCTTGCCTTACTTTAAGAACTTGAACGTAGATTCAACACTTTGAGAACATTACACTGCGGTGCAACCTTCATATGTCTTGGAGCATTTTCGTGTTCTCAGATTGATTGGCTGCAATAAACGTTACAGAAGGAATACCTGCTACATTGGAAAATACAGTGATTCTGTTATTTTTATAAAGATACATATGCCTTGAATATTAGAGCGCATATATTACAGGAGCAAAGGGTTGAATTTAAATGTAATTTGCCTTCACATTCAAAGGAATGTGTAATTTGTGTTTACCTAAAAGTCAAGGAAAGAGCATGTGAGCTAATTATTCTAGAATTTTGAAGCTTGTCCCTTTGATGCACAGGAATTTAAATGAGCTGGCTCCTACCTCATTTATGACCATCGAATCAGAGATCCAATAACATCCTGCATGGACACAGAAATTGTATAGGTTGGTTCCACCACGCAGCCAAGTGGTTCATGTGTACTGATTCCCAGTGAATGTTGCTGGGATTTATCCCCTTCTAAGGATGGTTCTTTACCTGATTCAATGACATGAAGATGGCAGGAAGATTAGTCAGGTGGGTCATGCTCCTCTGAAAGATTTTCTGCTATTAGTTGGTGTGTGGCATATTTAGACTAACAAATGAGGAACCAAGACTACCTCGACCACTTCAGTACTTTTTATGTTATTTGTCTGCAGGAGACGTGGTCTTTGGAACCTTCTTAAATAAGAGTGTTCAATGTTCTGCTCTTACATTGAAACCTTCAAGTGGAAACCCCTTATGTTTATGTGGGCTACATTAGATCTTCATTGAGATATTAAGAAAATGCTGTTTTACTATCCAAGTGTTGAGGACCTAAACATTCATATCATAAACTCATGAAATGTGACTTTTTCGATGAGAATATCGTAAATAGTCTGGAACATTTTCTGACAGTCTTCTCTTCCATTGAAAAGAAGGCTGGTCAGCATGGATTGTAATTGTGTGATACAAGTCTTCTGTATGAAGGCTCAGAGCCTGAGGCCAATTTTTGTACCAGTACAAAAATTCCAAAACAGCTCCAAGGAATGTTTAGCAACTGGTGCCTACAGTGGTCCATGAAACGTCCCTTCTCGCTTGCTCTTCTTTCTTCACTTAAAGAGTTGTATTTTGACCTTGACCAGCTCATCGGGTTTGGCCCTGTCAAGGATTTCTATGAATTGGTATGGCCTTTTGAACAGGCCTCCATTACATGCTTGTTGCCAGGCAGCCTTCTGTGGCCCTGTGCAACTGTGCATCAGGGGTTTCAACATTGCAAAAATGTTTCCATGGATTTGCCCAGCTCTTGGCCTGCTTAGTTGAAAGTGTGGTCCTCTTGTCCTCTTTTTTCGTAGGATTGAAATGTGCACACAGCACTTTTTTTTTAGCTTTTGTATGTCTCTCTATTCTTTGTAGACAATGTTCTGAAAAAGTGCCAACCATTTTGCCCCACTAGATCCATCAGACTCTCTATTTTATGTTTGCCATGTGATTCTCTTGCTGTTTTAAGAAAGTTATCTAGTGATTCTATCCTTCTCTCTTCCACTTGGTTCCAAAACCCCTAATATCAGTCTTTATGATTGAGGGTGTCGCACTGAGGGACGTAGTTAAATTTTGTGAAATTCTTTCTTCAGGGATAATGCAGTTCTGTTATGGCAAGCTGCTAATTGCAGAATTCACTAAAATGTGTCATATAATGTGTGTTTTAACTAGTGTTACGTACGGTACTCTCTTCTGTCCAATGATCCTCTCTGTTATTATTTTTTTTCTTTGGTATTTACAGTATGTATACTTGGCTGCTGTGTCGATTGTCATGAGTGATATTAGAGATGCACTGTAGCATTTCCTCAGATTTCCTTGTACCCTTTCATTTTAATTGTGTTATTTTTATATGTTACTCTGACATGGAGTTCTAGAAGTTTTTCCTCTGATGTTCGACTGCTTAGCAGGTTGGTAAGCACCTAGGAGGGAGTCTAATGTTGGAAGTGTCGGGTTTGCTATTCCACTGGGATTCACAATGAGATTCAATTAAGTTTGTTTGTTATCCCGTAAGCTGTTGGGAAAGTGTACCTGTTTGGTTGGTCAATAGAGTTGTTTTATGTCTAGTTGCATAAGTTAGACTTTTGGTATTCATCTCTCTTGAGTTGGTAAAAGTGCATAGCTCTCTGTATTGATGAATATATCTTTATTTTCTTGCCTAGCTTAAAATTTTTAAATGATGCCTTTTCATTGTTGATGACCTCGAAAGCTTTCTTCACGTCCTGCAGTGGCAGTGGCGTAGCAAGGGGAGGGTTGGCACGAGTTTTGGGGGCGGCGGCCTCCCCCCGCTCTTACCTGCCGTCTTGGGCCGGCAATCGCCAGCACCCCCCCTCTTCAATGTGGCCGCTGTGGGGCGGCAAACGAAGGGACCACCACGGGTGGCCAGAGGGCTAGCTACGCAACTATGCAGTGCTCTGATGTTTAAGAGTTTATCTCCTCTATTTCCCAGACCTGAATGTCTGTCATTTTGTTAATTTTGTTTATGATAAGTAGCATCCAGTTCTGTGTGCACATGTTGGCTACAAATGTTCAACTCTCATGAAAGATCTTATTTTTTGTGAGAATGGCCGGCTCTGTCTGGACTTGTAGGCCCACAAGGATGTTTAGAAACATCTTTTCAGGTGATAATTGGAAACAATTTGAGTCTTTTTTACTAAATAAATGAAGTGTGTTTTCCTGTGTTTTAGCATGTTTGGGGGGGCACACACGGATGTATACTGTCCCCAATCTTTATTAGGCCTGCAGTTTCATTTTCATTGTGCCTTTCCAAGCATTCTGGGTGGATAATCTTTACCATTGTTAAATACATTTGGGTCCAGTCTTGAATTTGGTTTCATGCACACTGCACATACAACCATTTGTTCTCCAAGGTGGTGTTTTAATTTAGTGATACTTGATGACCCCACTTTAAACAATTCTCAACATTATATTTCATTAGTCATTATGGCAATTATGTTAGAAATTAATTCTGGTTGATGGTTCATAGCACCTTTTGGAAAATAAATAATTGTTGAATTTCACATAGCTTTTATTACTATGTCATAGCAATTATGTACTATGTGGCAGAAATATTTCCTTTAGTAAACATACACTAATGTATTAAGATATTATAAGAGAATGTTCATCATAGCAAAGGCAATTAAGGGGCTCTAATCTGAAACAACATTGTCAATGCTACAACACTATACTATACCTTAACTATGGTAAAATATTAAAGATATTGTTGTAAAGTGTTTGACCCAAAAGCAAATATATCCCTAAATACATTTGAGAGATCTGGGGGACATCCTGTAGTGTAGTTCTAACAAATCTCTGTGGGAAAATTGTTTTCAAATCTAGCATTGATTCAGAGGGATTCCTGTGTTTTTCCTTCCTATCCAGAGAAGAAGTGTATAGGGGCACTGAAAGCGGTATGATTATGTAATTAGTGTTTTCTATATTTCTTACTTTTTGAGATTGTGTTTCCTATGTCTTGCAATGATACAAGGTTTCCTTGTGATTACTGTTTGGAACAAAAATTGATACAAATTTAGATTTAGTGCTTCATCCATCTCATATGAACCAACTGTGTGATGTGATGAGGGTTTTTGGGTTAATCTTCAGTTACACACCTTTTTTAATATCAAAGGAAAAGGTAAGGAATGGGTATATATACATATCACACCATATATTTATTTATAACAATTCTATAGTGCCTTACACCAAAGTGCTTTACAATAATTATTGGTATGCTGCAATTAGAGATAACTATGATTACATCAGCAACAATTAGGAAAGAGTCAGCACCACAGAGAAGAATTTATGATGAAATGAGAGATAAGAAGTTTAATAAACAATCCCATGTGTGTTAAGTAACTAATAGATCTTGCTTTGCAAAAACATTTTGGTGTTTCAACCAAACATAAGTCTTTTGTAAAGGCAAGAAGTGACAAAGGCCTGAAGACAACAATCTGGATAAGAAAATGCCTTGAGCACCTTAACCCCATTTGGAAGATAACATTACTGAAGATAAATGTCCGCATCTTTCTGGTGAAGAGATCGTCGTCCATCAGGCTACGACTACCAAACAAACAGGACAACAGAGGAGGGAAGTGGGAAAATTGATATTCAGGCAGTGAGATAAATGAAGGAAAATGCCCAGCAAGCTAACACATGAGGGAGTGCCATAGACTCAAACAGCATGAGGAAAGTGATCCTGTCTAGGAGGTCTCAACAAAAAAAGATGGAAGAATCCCTCCGTAGCAGATGTTCTGAAGATGTAATTCAACATAAGGCCTCCAGAAATAAAACTAACTTCTCAAGCCTAACAGGCCATGATGTATTCCTTGACGTTAAAACCCACCTGGGGTCAATAAAAACAACTTCAAAAAATGTCAGCCATCATGGGGTTTTCAAGTGAACAGTATAATGAGTCTCATTGTTCAGTTCCAAAAGTAACCTTCTATAGCATGGGGGCAAACAGCATGGTGGATCTTAGCACAGGGTTCATAAACTCAGCATACAGGAGCCAGCTCTACTAGTACATTGGAAACACCAGGATGTTTAACCTTCTTTTGTAATGCTGCCTGTGCAAATGGGAGTGCAACGGCAGCACTCTGAGACTACCCTTTTATTATACCCTTTGGACATCTTTAAGTGTAGAACCTGCTGCTGACTGCAGCTCACTTCAGGTAATGACTCCAAGTCGGAAGTGGGGATCGCCATCTCCAGTCCTTTCCATCAGGATCTATCAGATCAATATACACACCTGCTAGGACTTCATCGCTGCTGACTCTGCCATCCCTGACTCTACCAGCGTCTCTCCTTTCTCCTGTGGACCTCCTGACCCCAAGGCTTTAGCCGTTACTTTGAGGCTTTTCCATAGTTACTTCTGCCCATAAGGTCACTAAAACAACCTCAGAACCTGACTTTCCTTTCCAATGAGGCATTCCAAGTTCAACCCTTGCCAGATTGCAGTCTCTCTCGCTCTTCCAACACCCCTCTCCACAACGCTGAGCTACTTTGGCCATACAATACTGGTTCAAACCACTTATAAACCCCTTTGACATCAGTAAATCTATTCAGATTATACTTTTCTAGCTCTATCAGTATTGGCGCGCTAACTAAAGTATCTTGAAGAGAATTCAGTGAAATGCCATTGATCCCATCTTCCTGAAGTTACTTCCTAATGTTAGTTGGAACTTCAGAAACTGCCTCTGGCCACCCTCCAAACCATGAAATGAAACTAGGTAACACTCACAACCCTACCTCCACAATCACCATGGTACTGTTTTTTGTGAACCCCAGGCTAGCCTAATTTTTCCTCTGGGTCTAAGAAGCCCCACAGGAACCGTTTTGAACTTTGACCCTTTCAATCCCCAAGGTTCTGATGCTGAGGGCCCTGTTTTTTGTTCTGCAAAGCATGTGGTTCGAGCTATTTCCACCAAGTCCCTTTTCTGCATTATCCACATCAATTAATACTGTTTTATGGGGTGGAACAGCGGAGAGCTATCAAAAATATTAATTAAAACCGAATCACAAAGCCGCCATTTATTTGTTTAAATTCAATCTTTCTTAAAAATATATGTAGCGATTTTGTTTGGCACCAACAACGCAGTCATCTATGTTTCTACCTTCACAGAATATGTCATTCAAGATTACCGTGTGAAACTTTGCCTTTAACTAGCGGGTGTTTTTGTTTCTCTGTGGCCTGTGGAAAAAACATTGTGTTAAAAATTACAAAGCTCCTGTACATCCACTACATCATCTCTAAACAAAGGTAAAGCAATTTTAATGGTAGCAATTACTCACAACTAGTGGCAAGTTCTCAGCTAAAATTTCCATTTTCCTATATACACTAAAATTATAGCTGTGCAAAAGAGGTCACAATCCATCTATTAAACCAGAACGTAGTCTATTCAGGTCAATCTCATTTGTTCATCATATAAGTATTATGATTACTTAAAAGGCAATACATTCAGTGGTACTGTTGTTTGTGGGTCAATTCATTTTAATGGTCACAGACTGGAAAGCAAAGTGAGGTAATTGAAAACTTCTGGATATTGTGAAATAATTATTCCTTTAAGACATTCTCCTTTATTCCTAGGAGAATGTTGCTTCGAAATCCTATAGGAATATCACTCCTTGATGTAGCTATAGTTATATCTGTTCTACTCCAATTACCATACAAAGGCTGATCGACTATTATGTAAAAACGTTTTGATCTTGATAATTAAAATGCTCAAAAAGTATTTGTTGGGTTGAGATTGGCGTGGAATGTGGAATGTTTGGGGATTGGAAATCCTGGGATAAAAGTTGGGAGAGTCATTGCTTTGAAGGCTGCGCGATGCGGTGTACTGATGCCGTTGTTATGGAAGCACTAAATAAATAAATCTTTTAGCGGCATTCGACGTGAAGCTCTCATCCTTTCAATATTGTGGAATTACAAGCCTTCAGCAAGCTCAAAAGGACATTGGCATCACTCTTTGGACTGGTCAAGTGAGGCATTGGTATGACTTATTGGATTTTAATCAAAAACATAATTGGCAAATCACATCCCACCCACACAGAGATAACAGTAGTCCTGTTCGGTGTACACAAACAATGTTACCACTGGCTGTGGACAACATCTAAATGGTTTTTCCATTAGCTAAGCCCAGAGTCTTTTTTTAATTACAGTACGATTTTTAACACTCTAGAGCACGGGTACTCATAGTACGGCCCGCGGGCCGCCAGCGGCCCGACAAGCCTTCCTTGGCGGCCCGCGGACCTTGCAGACATCGTACCTGTGTTTTTTTTGTTTTTTTTTAAGTATCAGCAAACACCGCCGGTTGCAGCAGCGCGGACTCTGCTCTATGGGGGCCGGGCGATTCTTTAAAAGACCATTCACTTGTTAATGAGGCTTTGTTGTATTTCACCTCTTCTTAGCGCTCCTGCATCTCCACTCTGAGTGGAGATGCAGGGGCGCTAAGAAGAGGTGAAATACAACAAAGCCTCATTAACAAGTGAATGGTCTTTAAAGACCTGTGAAGTACTGGGGTGCGGCTGTGTGTGTTCCCGGGAAGCTGTCTCAGCCCGGGCTGACACACACGCGGGGTGAGGTGAGAGAGGGAGACAGAGAGAGGGAGACAGAGAGAGGGAGACAGAGAGAGGGAGACAGAGGGCGACAGAGAGAGAGGGAGACAGAGGGAGGGAGACAGAGGGAGACAGAGGGAGGGAGAGGGAGACACAGGGGGAGACAGACAGAGGGGGAGACAGAGAGGGAGACAGACAGAGAGGGAGACAGACAGAGAGGGAGACAGAAAGAGAGACAGACAGAGAGAGAGGGAGACAGAGAGGGAGATGGAGAGGGAGGGAGACAGAGGGAGGGAGACAGAGGGAGGGAGACAGAGAGGGAGACAGGGAGAGGGAGGGAGACAGAGGGAGGCAGACGGAGAGAGGGAGACAGAGGGAGACAGACAGAGGGAGATAGAGGGAGGGAGACAGAGAGAGAGGGAGAGAGAGGGAGACAGAGAGAGAGGGAGACAGAGAGAGAGGGAGACAGAGAGAGAGGGAGACAGAGAGGGAGAGGGAGACAGAGAGGGAGAGGGAGACAGAGAGAGGGAGACAGACAGAGGGAGGGAGACAGAGAGAGAGGGAGACAGAGACAGAGGGAGACAGAGACAGAGGGAGACAGAGACAGAGGGAGGGAGACAGAGGGAGGGAGACAGAGAGGGAGACAGAGAGGGAGATAGAGATGGAGACAGAGAGAGGGAGACAGAGAGAGACAGAGAGAGAGGGAGACAGAGAGAGAGGGAGACAGAGAGAGAGGGAGACAGAGAGGGAGAGGAGACAGAGAGGGAGAGGGAGACAGAGAGAGGGAGAGAGAGGGAGACAGAGGGAGGGAGACAGAGGGAGGGAGAGGGAGGGAGACAGAGGGAGACAGAGGGAGGGAGACAGACAGAGGGATGGAGACAGACAGATAGAGGGAGAGGGAGGGAGACAGACAGAGGGAGGGAGACAGATGGAGGGAGACAGAGGGAGGGAGACAGACAGAGACAGACGGAGGGAGACAGAGGGAGGGAGACAGAGAGAGAGAGAGAGGGAGACAGAGAGAGAGAGGGAGGGAGACAAAGAGGGAGGGAGAGATAGAGAGAGGGAGGGAGACAGAGCGAGAGAGAGAGAGAGAGATAGATAGAGAGAGAGAGAGAGAGAGATGTGTGTATGCCGGGTCTGGTGGCTCAGTGGACGAAGGCGTCCGCTGCAGAGGCCTGTGTTCAACCTCATGGTCACAGTTTTTTTTGTTGCTCTAGCCCCGCCCCTCCCCCACTGACCCCGCCCCCACCGGTGCGGCCCTCGGCCACACACCACACTGTAAATTTGGCCCCCGAGAGAAAGTTTGTGAGTACCCATGCTCTAGAGAAACACAAGAACAGAAACTCAAGAAAGGTGTAAGAAGCATTTATTAATACAGTAATGCTATAGCGTAAATAAAGCAACTTTCTATAAATACTCTTTGAAGAATAAATTGTGACAGATTAAGACAAGAAACAGCAAAAGACTTAACATAAAGTGGAAGATCCACTCCAAATAATTCTTCGGTCACACCCAGCAGATCTACTGGGAGGTTCACAGTGCCATGACACAAGCCCATGCGGAATCTCAACTATGTGGCAGGAGTGTGGCCATACATATCTCGAAAGCTGCTATTCTCTCACATCTGCTTAATTCATGGAGTATGCAGATTGATTGCCGTTGACCCTGAACTCATGCTTCAAGACTAATTCATACCGTGGCTAACCTTCCCAAAATATCCCGCTGCCTTCCAGTGGTCAGAAGGCCTGGGAGACAGCGTGCTTTGACAAAAATCTACTCATTATAATATATATTGACTTCTCAGTTTCCGTCCTCCACGCTTCTGGTCTACATACTTCCGCTCTGGCCAGGCATGTTATTCCAATTTCCATGCACCACACTGCTGTTCCCTTGGAAGATTGCATCTGACTCAGGATTGAATACAGAGTCAAGCAGAGCTTGCTACAGTTTCGCTTCTGCCGTGTACTCTTTGTGTGCACAGCTTCTCTCTTTGAGTGTACAGCTTCCCTTTCTCCCAGTACGTTGAAATTAATGCAGATGTAACGTGCTACCCTACTTCTAGGCGCACATCAGCACAATTGCCTACATCAGGAGTCTTTGCTTATGTCCACTGGGAATGCAAACCATGGCACTTGAATACTCAGTTCTCTAAACTCTAAATATAGGGTCAAAGGACACTCTCAGGCCTATTCTGAGTCCGACATTAACTCGGACCTGTGCCCAAATTTAGTGTCAGAATCACATGAAATAATGCAATTGTAATTGTATTCATAGAGCACTTACTACCCCTGACAAGGCATTGAAGTTCTTTATGTCGGGCAGTATGGTGCTTCGGGAAGCCAAGGTTAGTGTATAATCCAGTTTTTGTTGGATATTTTTGGTTATTGGAATTCATCTTGTGCTCTCAAGGAAAACGTTCCATGCATTTACTTGGGTTTCTTGGTGGTAGATGATATTAATAGGACCTAGGTGTGATCATTAGCTGGGGTATGAGAGTTCATGTAGATGGTTGGTGGGATTGATAAATGAGCTATAGGGGATGCAGGGGGATTAATTACACAGAGGTTTGTTATGATCTTTGGAAGG
The DNA here is from genome assembly GCA_963921515.1 of Calotriton arnoldi. Taxonomy (NCBI): domain Eukaryota; kingdom Metazoa; phylum Chordata; class Amphibia; order Caudata; family Salamandridae; genus Calotriton; species Calotriton arnoldi. The sequence goes on along the minus strand of CAWUFW010002416.1, from coordinate 574,577 downwards.
GAAGAAAGAGTAGGCAAATTGCATAAATGCAATAATAGAAATTAAGGCAAACACACATGTGACATGGTGGGCTGTGTTCAGATCAAGGCATGCAGGGATGGAAAGTAGGAACATGTCATTGAAGGAAAAGGGAGCGAGAAGAAAGAGAAAGCAACATTTTTAAGTTAAGTCGGTATTCAAGCAGGGTTTAAGTAATATAGAGAAGGCTTTTTGAGATAGCACGCAATCTGAGTGTGCAGCACTGTAGAGAGAAACAACATTATTTGCATGTGATATATAGTGAACTACTAGACAATTTACAGGGCACTAGATTCAGGTGAACAGTATTTCCACTTCTCAAATACTTCTAGACATTAGACCACAGCTCCAGCAAGAACAGGTGATCAACTCAGGGGTTGGAAGTGTAAAGTAATGACTGGATGCGTATATTGGGAAGTATCAAGAGATTTAGGCAGTGCTTGAAGGAAGCAGTATTCTTGTGATCGTAACAGCGTGAGAAAATAAAGGAGTTCCTAATGCAAATATTGGGAGGAGATTCTGCACATGCTAAAGCTGAAGTCTTTTTATGTTCACCCTTAAAACTTAGCTTACTTAGCTTACAGTATTAAAGGAGATCCATTTGGATGCCCCTGGTTTAGTGTGGCACAGAATGACTTCTTAGACAATGGAAGTGATTGCCTGGATTCCTGTGGATAGGAAGGGGTGATCCAGACCCTGAAGTGAGAGGGGTGGAGGCAAGATTATATTTAGAAAATTATGTGCACTTTGTTATCAAGTGCTGCAGATTAGTTCTTCCTGAGTACTGTCCTTTGGCAGAGGAGGGGAGCAAGAGGTTGAAGTTTGTGTTCAAGGTGAGGAAGAGGCCTGTACTTGGTCAGAACCTATTTACTCTGTCAGGAACACAGGCTAGACTGCCTACTCACATTAGCGGCTCCCTCACAACATGTGGATACGAAATATCAAGAGCAAAGTGCATTTTCATAACCAAGCATTGACGGCAGTAAGGCAATGCAGGGGTTACCATTTGTGGTCAGCAAGAAAGTCATAATAAATTCATTCAATGCCTCATCAGGGGTAGTAAGTGGTTAAACATGTAACCTTGCAATGAGCTAATTGAAAATGCAACAACATAGCCTAAAGATCCCATTCGATTTAAAATGCATTTAAATTTAAAGTAGCAGTGCTATCTTTATAATGTGTGTTTTAGAGAAATAATTGTTAGAGAAATAGTTTTAGTCATAATGAGAATTGCAAATGTAAATACAACTTTTCTCAGTGCTGATATTATGCTTTTAATTTGGACTGGGAGTAATTTTAATTACACCAGAGAAATCAGAGTAATTCCAGTAATTCTATGTTACTCTTTGACGAGGAATTACTGATAATAACGTAATTATGCCCACTCACGTAATTAGGAGTAATTTGGAGAAAAAAATCCTACCGCAAGAGCACATTCAGCTGCTCGTGTTCTGTTTCATTCAGCGCTATTTTCTTAGTGCAAAATGCATCTGCGCATCCACTTTGTACGAGCGGGTGCATTTTGCGCTAAGAAACAAGTGCTAAATGCCGGGAGCAAGTGGAGGGAAAATCCTACCGTAAGTGCACATTTAGCAGCATACGCGGCTGTTCATGCTGCTATTCATGTTCAGTTGCATTTAGCACTATTTCTTAGCACAAAATGCATCTTCACGACTATTTTGGAAGTGAGGGGGCATTTTTGTGCTAAAAATAAAGTGCCAAATGCATAATTACTCTTCTCGCATAATTCAGTATAACTGTGCCCATTTTTGGGTAACTCTGCATGCTTACGCATTCTGACTGCCTCCTGTGATATGTAAACACAGAGGATTCCTGAATTGTACATTGGTTTGGCCCTTAACATTTTAAATACATGAGTTTTACTTAGCATATATTCAATATGGAGAAATATGCACATATATTTAGATTAGTAATCTGAGCAATAAAGTAGTTAAGAGTTGGCTTTCAATGCAAAGAAAAGTCATCATTAGCGTATAGCAATGACTATCAATACAGCTCACAATCCCCGCCTTCCAGAGATCAGTGTTCCTTGATTAATCATTAGTCACTGAAGATTAGCATCAAGATTGAAACGTGTGATATGCAGCTATAATTTTTTTGTTTACTATAGAACACTAGTTGTACCCAAGGTTAAATCACACCCAGTCAGTCAGTCAACTTTATTTCGGTTCAACGAACCATAGAAGTGCACAGTACAAAGATATGTTAAATACATAAAAATTCATAGATATACAACGCATCCCAATAGCAGTATAAAATATTAAAAGGAAAACTCCAGTCATAATACATCAATTAAGAATATGCTGCCCCAAAAACTAAGATCAGAACCAGCGGGACAAAAACCTCAACAAGAGAAACTTTGAAAAGGTGCTCCTGAGGGGTCTGCTATGTCACCCGGACTTTCTATATTATTTTCTAATGAGGGCAGGTCAGCGACTCTATGGGATGTCTAAAATAAAATTATGCTCCTTTGGTCTTTATACAGATAAGATTATTTTTTTGAACTTTAGACTGTTGAATATCTCCCATTGATTCCAATCATCAAGAAAATGCTTTGGTAAAATCTTCTGACAATGAGGGTCCTCGTACCTGAGATTTAAACCTTGCATTCAAACCATTCATGTACACAGGAATATAAAAGGGAGATACAGACCTAAGAGGGCTGTATAGAACGGCCCTAGTTGAAGACCTTGTTCAAACATTGTGCAACAATGGGTTAGATCATCATTGCCCTAACAGTCTTGCCCATAGCGTTTTGTAATGATGAGTGCCCCCTAATAAAATTCACAACAGCAGTGCAGATGTCATTGGAGGCCAATGAGTACAAATATCTCATGCCTTTTTTATATGTACAGGGGCGTTGCTTTCTCAATAGTGGCAGCAAAAATCGTGCTCTTGTTTGGTAAAGTGCACAAAAAATGTAAAGTGCAAAGTGCTTTTTTTTTGGACAAGTTGTCACAGGGACATGGGATGAGTTGATCTGACCACCCTCCTTGATGTGGAAATGCTGCCAAAAAGTGCACTGTGCCTAACCAAAATCTTGTCAGGTAAAATCCATATTGTGAGTTAGCACTAAAAACTAAGTAAAATTGTAAATGATTAGCCATAGAACTATTCTCTACAGGACACATCTTTCCAAATAGTTCCGGCGACTGCCGGTGACGGTTGTTAGCCCTGATAGAAAAGGCCATTTTAATGCTGTCTTTGGCTTTTGAGGTCATATTCTGGGGGCTTTCATAAAAGTCCCGTAAGCCAATCTCGAGCAGTGTACATTTCAAGTAATGAAACCAGGGAATCTTATCAACAGTAGAGACGGCCAGACAGTCCCTGATAATATCTCTCGAGAGCTAAATCTTCAGATAGCCAAATCTTTACCCATAATAACAGAGGAGCAAGGCCAACATGGTCCTCTATATACCCCAGCCCTAATTCAGAGTGGCAGAAGTTTGTGGGTGCACTTTTCGGTTTATCTCAGAGGCAGGGTGTGATGCATTTATGATCATACACAGTAACACAGTGAGGAACACTACAAAGGGACACCACACAAGTAGTTATTATAAAAAATAAGTATCTTTATATAAAGGCAGATTTATCACAAGACCAATAACTGTAAAAGCCACAATACTGTCAAAAATAGGATAGCTGTTGAAAGGTTGTCAAAAATAGTTCAAAGGTTGCAAAAATAAGGTTCAAGTTCAAAGCAGTGGTCTCTGCGACCCTTTCTTTCACAAAGTACCTGGGTTTAGTAGCAAAACCAACAAAGTGTCGCAAATAAGCTGTAGCGATGATTCTCGGCACGCGAGGCCGGCGATGCGTTGAAATCCTTGCCGCAAGGGAGGATGATGCGCCGATCTGCGGGATGCGTGCGGAGACGATGCGACAAACTTCTGCACGCTGGACCGCCGATGCGATGACTTTCTTGCCGCGTGGGAGAAGTCGATGCGGTGATCCTGTTGCGCTGTGCGATCGTGTTGCGATGCGAAGACAAGACGCTCCGTGAGGGAGCGACGAAATTCGGTGCGATGCGATCAAAGTGGCGAACGCACGGCGTCCGCACTGCGATGTCTCGAAGCGATGATTTCTTTAAGGGTTGCGAGTGCGCGGCGACAGCAGCGCGATGATCTTTCCAGCGCGTCTCGGCTGCAGCGGCTCGCAAAGGGGCATCAGCGATGGTTTCGGGTTGCGGGCCCTCGGCGGCAGTAGCGCAATGATTTTCCCAGCGCTCTCGACTGCAGCGGCCCGCAAAGATGCGTTAGCGTCGATTTCTTACCCTCTTCTCTCTGATGCAAACTAGAGGCCCTGGAACTCACAGGAGCCTCCTCAGCAGATAGCAGTCCTCGCAGGGAGGAAGCAGGAGGTTGGTGGTGGAGTCTGTTGTGCCTGAGACTCCAGCAGGAGGCTAGCTCTTTTCCTAGCCCTTGGGTGATTGCTGTACAAAAATAAAAGTTCTCTCAAGAGTTCCTTTTCCTCTTCTTCAAGGTCCAGTGGTCACTGCTGCAGGCCAGTGCAAGAAACAACACACAGCACAGGGACAGTCACTTCCTGCAGATTCCTCCAGTGGCACGGACAGAGTTTCCTCTCCAGATCCAAAAGCAATACAAAAGTAGGGGTTTGAGCACAGATATTTATACCCCAAAAACCTTTGATCCTTGAAGCTACCAGTCCCTGAACCTAGCCAGAACCAGTTCTGCTCAGGCCTGGAGCACTTTGTTTACCAGGCTGCATCCTTCCTTTCAGAAAGAGGGGTCTGCTAGCAGACACACAGTGGGAGGTGGAGCCAGCATTCACCTTGCCAGGCACAGCCCTATTCAGATCAAAGAGCCACCCCTCCCCACACTCTAAATGCAGATCTCTCTATTCCACCCAGGTCTGACTCAGCCTGTCCTGCCCCTCTAAAACCAGACAGCCAATACACATAACGGCAGAGCACACTGGAAGGCTTAGGCAAGAAAATACCTACTTTCTAAAAGTGGTATTTTCAAACACAGAATATAAAAATAAACTTCACTAAAAGGTGTATTTTAATATTCTGAGCTCAGGCATACTAAATTCGTTTTTCTACCATGTTCCTGGGGTCAGTTAGGACTATCGCATGTAATAGTCAAGCTGCCCATTCTAGCCTATGAGGAACAGGTAGCCTTACAGTAGTGAAAAACGAAATGGTGCATAATTCACTACCAGGACATGCTACACACACCAAGGCATGTCCTGCCTTACACATACAAGGCACCCTACCATAGGGGTGACTTACAGGATGCTAAGGGAAGGTTCAGGGGCTGGGAAGTGAGTGCACTTCACAGCCAAGATGGCAGTTCTGGACTGCACACAGACACTGCAGTGGCAGGTCTGAGACACACTTTACAAGCTGCTTCTGTGGGTGGCACACATCAGTGCTGCAGGCCCACCAGCAGCATTTGGTTTACCAGCCCTGGGCACACATAGGCCACACTACTAGGGACTAACAGGTAAACCAAATAAGCCAATCAGGGATATACCAATTCACATAGACATATTTATACAGGGAGCATTCGCGCTGTGACACTGAATGGCAGTGGCACAGCGCCCAGAGCATCTAACACCAGTAAAACAGAGGAGACAACAGCGAAAAATGGAAGGGAGACCCACGCCAATGGTGCCAGGTCTAACACACGTCCCCTCCAGCTGAAATGTGGGGAGAACTACCCATCCCCTTGGAAGTTCTCATCGCTAAGGCGGAAAAATCTGGACAGACCATCAGCATTGGCGTGTTCTGTACCAGGGCGGTGTTCCACCGTGAAGTCCATACCCTGTAGGGAAATGGCCCACCTCAACAACTTGGGATTCTCACCCCTCATCTGCATCAGCCATCTGAGGGGCCTGTGGTCTGTCTGAACCCAGAAGTGAGTCCCAAACAGGTATGGTCTCAGCTTCTTCAGTGCCCAGACCACAGCAAATGCCTCACGCTCAATTGCACTCCACCTCTGTTCCCGTGGAAGTAACCTCCTACTGATGAAGGCTACAGGTTGGTCTAGTCCCTCCTCATTTATCTGTGACAGAACGGCCCCCACCCCATGCTCTGAAGCGTCTGTCTGGACAACAAATTCCTTAGCAAAATTGGGCGCCTGGAGTACGGGTGCTGTACACATAGCAGTTTTGAGGGCATCAAAGGCTTTCTGACAGGTGTCAGTCCAGTTCACAATCTTTGGCCGCTTCTTGGAAGTCAGCTCAGTCAAGGGTGCAACAATGTTGCCATACCCCTTGACAAACCTCCTGTAATAACCCGTGAGTCCTAAGAAGGCCCTCACCTGGGTCTGGGTCCTTGGGGGCTCCCAAGCCAGGATGGTTTCAATCTTGGGCTGCAGGGGCGCCACCTGGCCGCTCCCCACCTGGTGTCCCAAGTACACCACAGAACCCTGCCCAATCTGGCACTTACTGGCCTTAACTGTGAGGCCTGCTCTGCGCAGCGCCATCAACACTTCCCAGAGGTGGCGCAAGTGGTCCTCCCAGGAGGAACTAAACACTGCAATGTCATCCAGGTAGGCGGCACTGAAAGCCTCCAGCCCAACCAACACCTGGTTGACCAATCTCTGGAAAGTGGCAGGGGCATTCTTCATCCCAAAGGGCATCACACGGAACTGGTAGTGCCCATCTGGTGTGGAGAATGCTGACCTCTCCTTTGCCCCATCAGTTAAGGCGATCTGCCAGTACCCAGACGTCAGATCAAACTTGCTGAGGTACCGGGCAGCCCCTAACCGGTCTATGAGCTCATCAGCTCTGGGGATGGGGTGCGCGTCGGTCTTGGTAACCGAATTGAGACCTCGGTAGTCCACACAGAACCTAAGTTCAGGAGTGGCACCAGGCGTCGCAGCTTTTGGTACCAAGACCACGGGGCTGGACCAGGGGCTGCTATAGGGCTCAACCACCCCTAGGGCGAACATTTTGGAGACCTCCTCCTTAATGCAAGCCCTGACCCTGTCAGTTACCCTGTAAGCCTTGTGCTTGACAGGAGAACTGTCCCCGGTATCCACCTCATGGACGCACCAATCAGTGACACCAGGTACCAGGGAGAACAAATCAGAACATTGCCCCAACAGGTGGTGACAATCTCTCTGCTGCTCAGGGGTCAGTGTGGTGGAGAGGATCACACCCTCCACTGACCCATCCTTCTCTTCTGCACACAGGAGGTCAGGGAGAGGCTCACTCTCCTCCTCAACCCCATCATCTGTGGCAAGAAGCATGCCCACTTCAGACCTCTCAAAGTGGGGCTTTAGGCGGTTCACATGCAGGACCCGCAAGGGGTTCCTGGGAGACTGAAAGTCCACCAAGTAGGTAACTGGACTTTTGCGCTCCACCACCTCAAAGGGACCGGTCCACTTATCTTGGAGCGCACAAGGCTCCACTGGGGCCAGTACCCAAACCTTCTGACCAGGTTGAAATTCGACCAGAGTGGCATTCTGGTCGTGCCAACGTTTCATTTCTTCTTGGCTGGCTTCCAGATTTGCCTCAGCAATTTTTCTGAAACGCCGAGTCTGGTTCCTGAAGGCCAACATGTAGCTAAATACATCTTGGGGAGGTTTCCTGGGAGATTGCTCCCAGCCTTCCTTGACCAGACTCAGAGGTCCTCTAACCGGGTGGCCATAGAGGAGTTCAAAGGGACTGAACCCTAAGGACTTCTGTGGCACCTCACGGTAGGCAAACAACAGGCATGACAAGAGGACGTCCCACTTACGCCTCAGGGGCTCTTCTAGGCCCCTGATCATGCCCTTCAAGGTCCGGTTGAACCTTTCAACCAGACCATTACCTTGGGGGTGGTAAGGAGTGGTGAACTTATACGTTACCCCACACTCCTTCCACAGAGACTTCATGTACTGGGAGATGAAGTTGGTCCCCCTGTCAGACACCACCTCTCTGGGGAATCCCACACGGGAGAAAATCCCCATCAGTGCACGTCCCACCACGGGGCCGTCACTGTCCTGAGCGGGATGGCTTCAGGGTACCGGGTGGCATGGTCCACCAAGACCAGGATGAACCTGTTGCCCATGGCTGTCGTGGGGTCCAGAGGCCCCACAATGTCAATGCCCACTCGCTCGAATGGGGTACTCACAACTGGAAAGGGCTGGAGTGGGGCCTTGATCTTCCCCCACTCTTCCCACTTGCCTGGCAAGTCTCACAGGTCCTGCAATGAGAGTCTGAACTCTTGTGCATCTGGGGCCAATAAAAGTGGGCGGCCAGCCTCTCAAAGGTCTTGGTCTGCCCCAGATGTCCTGCCAATGGAATGTCATGAGCCAACCCCAGTAGGAAGGTTCTGAAGCACTCGGGTACCACCAGCACACGGGCTGACCCTGGCTCAGCAACCTTAGGCTCACTATACAGGAGACTGTTCTCCCAATAAATCAGATGTGAACCAGACATGTCACCTTCTGCCTGGGCTGCAGCCTGTCGCCGCATACCCTCAAGAGAGGGGCAAACTCTCTGCTGCTCACAAAATTCCTCCCTGGTGGGTCCCCCTTCCTGCTGCCAATGGGTCAGCTCAGGCAGGTCCCCCAGTTCGGTGATCTGCTCCCCAGTAGGCTCCAGGGCATCCCCCTCAGGGTCTGCTCCTTCCTGGGCCGTGGGAACCAAGGGGCCGGCTTCCGCGCCCCCTGCCCCTTCTCTCTAAGGCAGGGATCTGGGCCCTACTCTCAGGCTCCAGATCCTTTTCAACACCCTCCTTGGCTGCCATGGACCGAGTGGTAGCACACGCCCACTCAGGCAGACCCAACATTTCTAAGTGAGCCTTCCTCTCCACCGTAGCCCACGGGGAGTCCTCTAAATCATTGCCCAGCAGACAGTCTACAGGCATGGCGGGCCTCACAGCTACCTGAAGAGTTCCTGAGACCCCCTCCACTCAAAGGGAACCTGAGCCACCTCACATTGGCTCTCTGAGTTGTCGGCGGACACTACTGGGTAGAATGCATGGGGACAACCTGCTCTTTGGACACCAACCGGGAGCTGACAGCAGTTACACTGGCCCCTGTGTCTCTTAGAGCCTCCACCCTATGGCCATTGATGGTCACCCACTGCCTGTATTTTTTAGTGTTAGCAGGCAGTACAGGCTTGGGGACCATCTCAAAGTCCCCTAATGAGACAAGGGTCAATTCTACGGGATCCCACCCCTCTTGGGCACCCATCTCCTCCTCTCCCAGGGCTACACTAGCAATCTGGCGGGGTGGTGCATGGGGGGGTGCACTGGCCCCCTTTGGGGGCACTGGGGATCAAAATATCTGTGGCCCACTTGACCACAGTTGTAACACGTGGGGGCCCCCTGGGAACAGGCCTACCTGTTGGGGGCCCGGTCCTCCTTTCTTGGGGGGCTGGGACACCACTGCTTTGTTCCCTGGGGGATTACTTTGGGGCCCTCGGTGGAACTCCCTCTGTTGACCCTTGTCCCCCACTCCTCTGCTGGGGACCCTGCCCACCTTTGGCGACATCTCCCACTGGACCCTTGCGGACCCGGGTGCTCACCCAGCGGTCCGCCTCCTCAGCAAGCTTTCTAGGGTTAGTCAGCTTGCAATCAATTAGGTGCTGGCGTAGCTCAGGAAAACAATTACTAGATAAATGCTCCCATGCAATCAAATCATAAAACTGTGCAAAAGTTTCTACTTTGCTACCTTTTACCCAGCGTTCCATGGCTCTGCAAAAAAAGGACACATATTCAACCCACGTGGTACCCTCTAGCTTCTTACAGACCCTAAACCTCTGTCTATACATCTCAGGGGTCAAACCATAGCGGGTCATCAACGCTTCCTTCATGTGGGCATAAACCATCCTACTTTCTGGGGGCAGGTCCAACAAGGTATCCCTCCCCTCACTCACAAAGCATCCCCACAACCCCGCTCCCCAATCCTTCTCAGGGACCCGGTGGGACACCATGGCTAATTCATAAGCGGCAAACCATTGCCCAATATCTTCACTTTTGTGGAAATCTTTAATAACCTCCTTGGGTATATACACCCTACTCTCAGGGTGCACTACAGGTACGCTGCCACCAGAGGGGAGATTTCCATGCTCTTAGCTTTAATCTCCAACTCCCTCAATACTCTCTCATGCTCAAGCTTCATCCTCATAATCTCAATTTCTAACTTCTTGTTCTCTAGGTCCCGGTGACCATCCATTTTAAGCTTAGCCATCTCCATATTATGCCGCCTATCTCTCTCCCTGTCCTCCAGCTCTTCTGGGGACAGACCCTTAGCGGACACACTAGAGCCCGGGTTGGAAAGGGCTGGATCTCCTACTAAGTTTACTACATCGCCCTGCTGCTCTCCTCCCTCCACAAGCTCTCCTAGATCCTTAGGGGCATCCCTGGCTTCTAGCCAGGCCTTCAGCGCCTTGTAATACTCCTCCCTTCTAGTGAGACCTGTGATAGGGACTGTGAATTGCTTGCAAAAATATTTGAGCTGCTTGGCATTGTAGGTTTCTATTTTCTCTTCTTCCCAGGAGAGATCTTCTGAGGCATTGGATCTGGGCTTGCCCATTGTAGAAATAACTGGCAATATCAATAAAGGACAGAAGAAAACTTCTCAAAAAATGTAAGCGGGTGAAACATTACCGGCAATATCAATCACAATATAGGATCCTAAAACTCTCAGAAATGTGCGTGGGTGAAAAATCACCAGCAATATCAATCACAATAGGGGATCAAAAACGTTCAATAAATGGGCGCGGGTGAAAAATCACCGGCAATATCAATCACAATATAGGATCCCAAAAACTCTCAGAAATGTGCGTGGGTGAAAAATCACCAGCAATATCAATCACAATAGGGGATCAAAAAACTTTCAATAAATGGGCGCGGGTGAAAAATCACCGGCAATATCAATCACAATATAGGATCCCAAAAACTCTCAGAAAATGTGCGCGGGTGAAAAATCACCGGCAATATCAATCACAATATAGGAGCAAAAAAATTCTCAAAAAATGTATGCGGTACGTTATGGTCTGCACTCACTAGTAGTGTACACTATAATTACTGTCTGCGATCATAAATGCAAGTCCAGATCCTCACCGCTGACCACCAATGTTAGAAATGGGGGTCTCTAGTTGGCAATGGCTGGCCACTGTCCAAGTAGGGACCCTTCTTCCTAAGTCAGAGTGAGAGGGCTACCCTCTTTAATACCCCTGCTCAACCCTGTGGTAACGTAGCACGAGCAGGTAGGCTTATCTCAGAGGCAGGGTGTGAAGCATTTATGATCATACACAGTAACACAGTGAGGAACACTACAAAGGGACACCACACAAGTAGTTATTATAAAAAATAAGTATCTTTATATAAAGGCAGATTTATCACAAGACCAATAACTGTAAAAGCCACAATACTGTCAAAAATAGGATAGCTGTTGAAAGGTTGTCAAAAATAGTTCAAAGGTTGCAAAAATAAGGTTCAAGTTCAAAGCAGTGGTCTCTGCGACCCTTTCTTTCACAAAGTACCTGGGTTTAGTAGCAAAACCAACAAAGTGTCGCAAATAAGCTGTAGCGATGATTCTCGGCACGCGAGGCCGGAGATGCGTTGAAATCCTTGCCGCAAGGGAGGATGATGCGCCGATCTGCGGGATGCGTGCGGAGACGATGCGACAAACTTCTGCACGCTGGACCGCCGATGCGATGACTTTCTTGCCGCGTGGGAGAAGTCGATGCGGTGATCCTGTTGCGCTGTGCGATCGTGTTGCGATGCGAAGACAAGACGCTCCGCGAGGGAGCGACGAAATTCGGTGCGATGCGATCAAAGTGGCGAACGCACGGCGTCCGCACTGCGATGTCTCGAAGCGATGATTTCTTTAAGGGTTGCGAGTGCGCGGCGACAGCAGCGCGATGATCTTTCCAGCGCGTCTCGGCTGCAGCGGCTCACAAAGGGCGTCAGCGATGGTTTCGGGTTGCGGGCCCTCGGCGGCAGTAGCGCGATGATTTTCCCAGCGCTCTCGACTGCAGCGGCCCGCAAAGATGCGTTAGCGTCGATTTCTTACCCTCTTCTCTCTGATGCAAACTAGAGGCCCTGGAACTCACAGGAGCCTCCTCAGCAGATAGCAGTCCTCGCAGGGAGGAAGCAGGAGGTTGGTGGTGGAGTCTGTTGTGCCTGAGACTCCAGCAGGAGGCTAGCTCTTTTCCTAGCCCTTGGGTGATTGCTGTACAAAAATAAAAGTTCTCTCAAGAGTTCCTTTTCCTCTTCTTCAAGGTCCAGTGGTCACTGCTGCAGGCCAGTGCAAGAAACAACACACAGCACAGGGACAGTCACTTCCTGCAGATTCCTCCAGTGGCACGGACAGAGTTTCCTCTCCAGATCCAAAAGCAATACAAAAGTAGGGGGTTTGAGCACAGATATTTATACCCCAAAAACCTTTGATCCTTGAAGCTACCAGTCCCTGAACCTAGCCAGAACCAGTTCTGCTCAGGCCTGGAGCACTTTGTTTACCAGGCTGCATCCTTCCTTTCAGAAAGAGGGGGTCTGCTAGCAGACACACAGTGGGAGGTGGAGCCAGCATTCACCTTGCCAGGCACAGCCCTATTCAGATCAAAGAGCCACCCCTCCCCACACTCTAAATGCAGATCTCTCTATTCCACCCAGGTCTGACTCAGCCTGTCCTGCCCCTCTAAAACCAGACAGCCAATACACATAACGGCAGAGCACACTGGAAGGCTTAGGCAAGAAAATACCTACTTTCTAAAAGTGGTATTTTCAAACACAGAATATAAAAATAAACTTCACTAAAAGGTGTATTTTAATATTCTGAGCTCAGGCATACTAAATTCGTTTTTCTACCATGTTCCTGGGGTCAGTTAGGACTATCGCATGTAATAGTCAAGCTGCCCATTCTAGCCTATGAGGAACAGGTAGCCTTACAGTAGTGAAAAACGAAATGGTGCATAATTCACTACCAGGACATGCTACACACACCAAGGGATGTCCTGCCTTACACATACAAGGCACCCTACCATAGGGGTGACTTACAGGATGCTAAGGGAAGGTTCAGGGGCTGGGAAGTGAGTGCACTTCACAGCCAAGATGGCAGTTCTGGACTGCACACAGACACTGCAGTGGCAGGTCTGAGACACACTTTACAAGCTGCTTCTGTGGGCGGCACACATCAGTGCTGCAGGCCCACCAGCAGCATTTGGTTTACCAGCCCTGGGCACACATAGGCCACACTACTAGGGACTAACAGGTAAACCAAATAAGCCAATCAGGGATATACCAATTCACATAGACATATTTATACAGGGAGCATTCGCGCTGTGACACTGAATGGCAGTGGCACAGCGCCCAGAGCATCTAACACCAGTAAAACAGAGGAGACAACAGCGAAAAATGGAAGGGAGACCCACGCCAATGGTGCCAGGTCTAACACTTGACAATTGCCATTGTCAAAGATGTTGTAATAGAAATTTATAAGCAATAGGTCAGCGGATCCCAGGCTCGAGATAACGAGCAGTTGATACCACATAGAGGCACAGAGTGTTTTAACTCTTACAGACACATGCTTAACTGCTATAAACACCGCTATGCCGCCCTTGGCCTTTCCAGCTTTAGAGGGAATTGCTGGAACACAAAAAGAGCAGAATCCATTAATGAAAAAATCATCGGACACCCAGGTTTCTTGTAAACACACTATATCGTAGTTTGACACGTAGCTCAGCCAGTCCTCGTTAGTCAACTTTGTGCAGATCCCCGCTATATTCCATGACACTAATCTGAAAGAAGTATTCCTACTTTCCAGAACTGTGCAGCCACTAGCCTCCAATTCAGGCCTGCTACGATAAAGAATGGAGGTGTTTGATGCTTCTTCCCTATCCCACCCATTTCTAAACAGTCTATGGACACTTTCAGAAATTACTTATATCCACAAAATTAAAATACCCTTTCGAGGAGTTAAAAAATCACATATATAGTCATCCGGTCCTTGTGTCTTATCATGTTCCGCTTAGGGGTGGGCGATATATTCACCTCCACTGGCAGAATTGGCAGAATTTAGGCCACTCCACATTACAGTTGTAACGTGGAGTTCCGGCCGAATTCCTCCAACTGCTGTGTGGTGGAGTTTTTTTTGCTTGCGGCTCAAATACAGTAATTTGGTGAGCGTGAGTGAGATTTGGCGTCCGCTGGCACAATTTTTGGTCGCTTGGAGGGCCCCGTGAGTTTTCTCCAACATAGGTGGTCACAACCGTTTGCAGTTAGAAAGCTGCTACTATCTAATCTTATATAATCTAAATCTAAATCTAATCAAGTGACAGCAAAATCAAATCAATCAGATGCTCTATCTGGCGTGCTACTTGAGCCGTTCGTGCTGATTTTTCAGCGTGGAACAAGCTCCCGGTGCTAAATCACAGTGTGAGCAGTACGACGTGCCTATTTCTGCCCATTCGCGGAATTCTGCAGAATCTCAAGGAGGTTTTTTTGTAACTCTGCGGAATTCTGCTCAGTGAAACTCTGCGAGTTCCACCCAGACCTAGTCCTGATCTTTGTGAGAATATTTTATTTTATTTATCTATACTCATTTTGAATGGTATATTTATTTTTCTGCTGAAATAAATGCAAGTCTGACCCCATAGGAATTTGCTGGAATTTGAAAGTATCTATCACAATTTACCCTTTAACTGTATTAATTTGTATATAATGAAAGTAATGCTCCTGATGGTCACTACAATGTCTTTAGGAAACAGCCACAAAAGATACAGTTTAAGCAATGGGAATGGTAACATATGTTTGTCGGCGTATATATGCTACATAGGCATTGAACTTGGTGCTTACAAGCCACATCTTCACCAGCAATGCAACCATCGAAACATCAGACACTTTGGCCCAGATTTACAAAGACTTAGCGTTGGTTTTGTGTTACTTTTTTTAAGGCAGACCTGACGTAAGTGCTACAGGTGGGATTTGCAATGGCGATGGATTGTAACCGAAAATAACACAGCGCAACACAAGTTGCTGTCTTGCGATACTTTGCGTCAAGAGGCGTTCCATGGGTGGTGCATGGGCATTCCCATGCAACCACCCATGGGTTTTGATTCAAATCCTTATATACAAAAAATGGTAGATAGGGATTTGCGCCAAACTCCTATGCCTCCCTGAGTCAGGCATAATGAGGAGAAATGTTTTTGTTTCTTCTCAGTTTTCCTCTTTGCGTGTGTGCTGCATTCTACAGCACATACCAATAGGAAAATGCCTTAAAGCATAGTTTTTGTACAGGAAGGGATCCCTTCCTTCACAAAAACTAAGCTGACCATAACGCAGACTATGGTGGAAAGGTGCCTGCGTTGGCACATGGCTGCCAGAGTGCACCAGCGCAGAGGGAGAGCTGGACTGTGGCACTTCTTAGTAGATATAGCACAGTCCTCCTCCCTCCCATTCATGCAGTATTCCTTATTAGCGAATTAACCTTAATGAATTGCAAATTATAAAATGCTGTTTCCGATGTACTGTACTAGCAATAGTTTTCTTGAAATAGCGATTCAGTATTATTCGCGTTCCCAAAATACCTCATTGCTACTAAGGAGTTGGAAATTTTTTTAAATAGCAAGTGTTGCACACAGGCATAATCCTATATATTTTGGTTTCCTTAATTATGCTCAATATAGTAGGCCTAAATTTGTTTTGGTGATAAGACAATGATAAAGGCTAATAGGCTGGTTTGTCCATTGGGAAAGGTTATGTCAGATGCTGCAGCAGTGATCAGTTTATCATGAAAGGTTACAATACAAGCAATAAGTCTTACTTAATTACTGTCAAAAGCATATGTTAAAACCAATAGACTCTGAAGGGTGGATTGTTTTCTCGCTGTGCTAAATCCTACAAGCAGGGGCTTTTATTAGGTTTCGCCTGCACATCGCTTGCGCTGTGCTTGAGAAATCTATTGTTTTTAATATAAACTTAAAAGGGACTTACACCCCACCTCCTCTCTTTCCTGGCTTCTCATTGGTTCCTGAGCGTGCCACTTACCTTTCGTCCATTTCTATTGGCTTTAGCATATTTTCCTGCATTTACCAATGCTTGTTCCTCGTCTGCTTCTCTTATCAGTTTCCCGCCGCCGAAATACTGTTAACATCTGCTTTAGTGGAACTATGTTTCCATAAAATTTTGCCTTTTACTCTTGCAGCATATTTATATAACAATTTATCACCCGGAGAGATTAAGTGATTTTCATAGAATCACAGGATGTTGCACGGTGCCGCCGAGACTCAAACCGGGATCCCCAGCTCTCGAGTCAGCAGCTCTGGCCACTGTGCCACATCGTCTCCACTCCTGTGTTATCTGTCAGTGAGCTCTTTCCTTCTCCCGGACGATGATTGATAAAAACAGCTCTTTATTAATTACATAGGCGAAACCGATGCATTACCAATGCTTGTCTTTACGTGGAATATCACAGGTTGCCATTGTCGGCAAGGGCTTTGGTGTTGATTCCCCCTTCTGACAAACTCTGGAGAGTAACTCCGTACATAGTAGTAATTTTATGACTGTCTGGTGTTTGCCTTAAGGGAATGCTTGTGCTCAATACAGTAGGCCTGAATTGGTGACACGCCAATGATCAAGACTATTAACTTGATGTGTTTATTGACAAATGTAAGTTTAGATGCTATGGGTCTGATCTGTTTATTATGCAAAGTTACGACAAATTACGCTATGTTATACCCTGTAGACAGGTGTCCTGTTCAATAGAATCTCTTAGAGTTACTTTGTCACAGCAAAGCTTTTGCTTTTGGTTACCCCTCACTAACAAACCCTTGGTGTAGGTGATTGTACCTGGGCAATGGGTGAGCCCATTTCAGCCATTTGCTCTATTTCATGGTGACAGAATTTTGCATGATTACAAGTTCACATCAGCCTGAAAATGCGTGTGCTTCAGTGCAAGGCCTTGTGGGCCAATCCTTTCGTTTTCCAATTTCATTTTTTATAAATCCTCTTTCAATTCTTTTCTTCACATTTTTTTAAATTTTCTTTGTTTTTCCCCAAAGAGCCCAGAAACTTCGCAGACAGCTCTATATTAGCCACTAGTTTGCCACTCATTTCATTATCAGTGTGCGACATCTTGCACAGCCACTGCTTCTAAACAGGGTGGCCATCTTGGAATGGTACTGTTTATAGGTTATCTTCGTTTTACCATTCCAAGACCACCACCACCACATTTAGAAGCAACATATTTGCCAACTTGGCATTTAGCAATACTGATACATTAGGCATAATACGATTCAAAGATGGTACCCAGAGCAACATTTACTGAGCGGCCTGCTTGAAATGGTGTTGCACATAGAGAATACTTGATTTACAATTCCAAGATGGCCAATACCTTGCTTTCATATAGGAAGCTTGAAACAATGACACTATTCCAAGGCGACTCCCTGCTGCTGTGTTTATTTTCTACTTATTTTTTATGGACCCACATGCTCAACACATTAAGGCGGCAACATTTATTTTTCTACTTTTATTCTTTTAATTGATCGTGCACACGCTTTGAGGTTACATTTTTTCGTGGATTAGTGAATGGGTAAATGCAATAATGAGCTAGTTGGTAGATTAATCGATGCATGAGTGCAAGGATGAGTGAGAGAGTGCATGAATTATGAGATAATAGTTGTCTAACTCACCAGTGACTGAAAAGGCACTTTCAGTTACAAGCCACACCTACTGGCCTTGCCAATGCTTGTTAAAAGGGAAGGCTCTTTGTCAAAACAATACATATTGGTGTTACATCATCTCTGCTTTCAAAATAAAAAATTTCAGACATGTTGGCATAATGTTCAAGTTATAACGCAGTAACTCTCAGGGTTGGTGACTGCAAGGCGAGAGCCTCATCTGCTGATATATAAGCAATGTGACTGTGGTTGAAGTGCAGGATTTTATTGCGGTAACCTCAAGCAACAGATTTCTAGTTTATCTGTCAAACTGTGCCCTGCTGTTAGTTCAATTTGAAGGACTGCTCAAATCTGGTTGAGCATTTCTGTATTTACTGTCGCTGCTTGTACGCAAGGTCAGAGCCATTAAAATACATCCCCTTTACTTCCAACTGCGCCTCCCAGACACCTGCAGTGCCTGCAGCAGAAAGAAAACTGGGTTGGTTTACTTTTAAAGCCACTGCAAAACTCTGTACGACGTAAATTGCTCAAAACTCTTCAGGTAATCTATGATTTTTTTCAGCTCTAGATACCAGGTCAAGTATCTCTTTTAGACGGTTCAGTCAAGGGACATTGTTTTCTGAGCAGTTTTTTCCAATTTCAGCTAAAAAATAGAAATACAGAAGCAAAACTGAATAGGATTACCCTCTCCTTAACAGTTTTTAAAGCATAACGAAAAGTAATGCAGAAACAAAGGACCATTTGACAAAAGTAGACGTGGACAAGAGGGAGGCAACTTTATAATATATATATATATATATATATATTCACTGAAAAAACCATAGGTTTTAGGGAAAGTTATAGTTAGTTGGACATTGCACTCGTACAAAACCCGTGAAATTCCCCCGTTATAGTTGGTTCAGCTAACTATAACTCGTGCCCCCGCAATGCACTGCTGATGATGTCACATATTACATCACTCATGACAATGTCAGTGACATCACTGATGACATCACTGATGACATCATCCAGTCACTGTGTGTTTCTGTAAAGTTTAAATATGTTTTATATATATGCCAAGGTGTATTGCAGAATGAGTGGGTGTATAAGTGCCTGGATAGATGATTTAGTAGGTGCGTGACTGACTGTATAAGTGAGTGATTAAATGTGTCTTACTGAATGCATGGGTTGGTGAGTAGTTACATGAGTGTGTATATCAGTTATTCATTGGTTGCTTGAGAATTTGTATGGGTGACTGAGTGTGTGTGTGGGTGGGTGTGAGGTGTGTGACTCTGTGCATAGATGTGTGAGTGGTTGATTCACTGGGTTCATGGGTTCAAGAGTGCATGTGAAAACAGCTGTATGGGCGGGTGAGTGTGTGTATGGGTGTGTTGGTGAGTGAATGGATGTCTCAGAGGTACATGTCCAAGTAACTACATAGGGAAAAGGCAGTGTATGTGAGAGTTGGAGTATAAATGACTATACGTGAGAGTCAGTGATTATGAGAGTGGCTGTATGAATGAGTGTGTACTTGTATCAGTGATTATATAAGAGAGTAAGCATGCGTTAGTATCTGTATAGGTGAGTAAATGGGAGTGTGATTGATTATTTGCATGACTGACTAGGTGTGTGAGTAACTCCATGGATGAGTGGCGGTGTGTGAGTGTCTGTATAGGTATATGAGTGCATATGATAGTGTTGTATTGATGAGTGACTGCATGTATGAGTGATTGTATGGGTGAATGAGTGGATGTGTGTGTAGACCTAGGAATCAGTGACTGCGCATGTAGTAACTGGTATTGGTGTGTCGATGGTTTCGAAAATGGTAGTCTGTATTTTACAGTGGGTGTATCAAAAGTTATAATAGAGTGTGAGGAGGTGCATCAGATTTTCACGTGGATGATGTCATCAGTGATGTCATCAGTGATGTCATTTGAGATGTCATCAGTGATGTCATCAGTGATGTCACTGACCATGTCATGAGTGATGTAATATGTGATGTCATCAGCAGTGCATTGCGGGGGCGCGAGTTATAGTTAGCTGAACTAACTATAACTGGGGAATTTCACGGGTTTTGTACGAGTGCAATGTCCAACTAACTATAAATTTCCCCAAAACCTATGGTTTTTTCAGTGAATTTCTAAGGTTTTTTAAATGCTAATTTCTAACTATAACGTGCCTGAAACCTATGGTTTTTTCAGTGAATTTCAAAGGTTTTGTAAATGCTAATTTCTAACTATAACGTGCCTGAAACCTATGGTTTTTTCAGTGAATTTCAAAGGTTTTTCAAATGCTAGTTTGTAACTATGCCTACAGAAGTAGGACATGTGAAGAAAGAAGAAAAAACGCACAGAAAGAAGCAAAAGAAACGTCGAAAGAAACAGAAGTGCACAAAGACAAAGAAAAATCCAGGAAGAAGCAAGACATGTGCAGAAAGAACCAACAGAGGAGCAGAAAGAGGCCTTGTTGCAAAATAATCCTGTGCCCACACCTTTTCCAGACGTGTACTGGTGGTAACTGACTCTGACTAACCAGGCCTAGAGCCAGTGCTATGGTAAAAGACACTTAGAATACAGTTAAAACACCTACATACACTAGGGAACACTATGCGTTGAGGTACCCCTGTGATTAGCATGACCTCATCTGTAACTCCCTAGTACATAATAGGGCAGGGGGATTAAAACTACCTCTTAAAACGCGCCATGGGGCACGTTTGCACAGTGGTGTAGGGAGGGGGGGGCCTGAGGTTACATGTGTGCAAACACGCCCTCTGGCCGTTTTAAGTTGGGGGATAACGTCCCTTTGAATCCTAAGGGTCCCTGGGGTCAAACTAGCCCACCAGGTACCTCCAGTAAGCGCCACAGAGCTGCGTTGCACAGAGGTGTAAAAAGGGGCGTGGCCTGGACCACCTCTCTGCAACGCAACCCTGTGGCGCGCACTGGAGGTACCTGGTGGGCTAGTTGGCCCACAGGGTCCCTCAGGATTCAAGGGGAATTAATTCCCCAACTTAAAACGCGAACAGGGTGTGTTTGCCCACATGTCACCTGAGGCCCCGCCCCCTCCCTTCACCACTGTGCAAACGCGCCCTGTGGCGCGATTTAAGTTGGGGTATTAGGTCACCTTGAATCCTGAGGTTCCCTGGGGCCCAACTAGCCCACCAGGTACTTCCAGTAAGCGCCACAGGCCTGCGTTGCAGAGAGGTGGTCAGAGGCCACGCCCCTTTTTACACCTCTCTGCAACGCAGCTCTGTGGCGCTTAATGGAGGTAGCTGGTGGGCTAGTTGCACCCCAGGGACCCTCAGGATTCAAGGGGAGTTAATCCCCCAACTTAAAACGCGCCACAGGGCGTGTTTGCACACATGTCACCTCAGGCCCCGCCCCCTCCCTTCACCACTGTGCAAACGCGCCCCGTGGCGCGTTTTAAGTTGGGGAATTAAGTCCCCTTGAATCCTGAGGGTCCCTGGGGTGCAACTAGCCCACCAGCTACCTCCATTAAGCGCCACAGAGCTGCGTTGCAGAGAGGTGTAAAATGGGGCGTGGCCTCAGAACACCTCTCTGCAACGCAGCCCCTGGCGCATACTGGAGGTTCCTGGTGGGCTAGTTGGCCCCAGGGACCCCCAGTATTCAAGGGGAATTCGTTCCCCATCTGCAAACGCGCCAGGGGGCGCGTTTGCAGAGTGCTGCCAAGGAGGGGGCGTGGCCTCCAGCGCGATGCCGGTGTTTTCTTTTTTTTTTTTTTACGAAGGGAGGCTGTGTGGCCCCCCTTCTTTTTCTAATTTATTGGCCCTGGGGACCCCATCCAATTCTTAGTGCCCCGGGGAGGTGGCGGTCCCCGGGGCATGTGGGGGGGCTCGAGCCCCCCCACACAGGTAATTTAATTTTTTTAAAAAGAAGCCCCGGGGGGTGGCGGTCCCCGGGGTTGCGGGAGGGTTGAATGCCCTCCCGCACCATTTTTATGTCAAAGCCCCGGGGGGTGGCGGTTATTAACCCCCCGCATGCCCCCGGGACTTGGCCCACCCGGGGGCCAAATAACAACAAAGCGCGGGAGCCCGCGCTTCGTTTTTTTTTTTACGGCGGGATCCGCGCACCCTGCACGCATCCCGCCAATTTAAAAAAAAAAAAAAGGCCTAGGGGGTCAGTGTTTTTCTACCCTGCCCCCTTTTTGCGTTTTGCGCACTTGTTTCTTGTGCCTCGGTTCTACCGAGGAACAAGATGGCTGCCAACACTTCCTGGTTTGGAGTGTTGACAGCCAATTAGCATACAGCTCGTGATCGGGAGGGTGCGCTCAGGGTGCGCGGACCCTCCGCGGCCATAGATATATATGTGATTTTACTTTTGATTTTCTCAGGAACTACTGAACGGATTTACACCATTTAACCAAAAGGCACAACTCTGAACCAAGGGCTACCTTTTTGCCAAATTTGGTGTAATTCCGTTCAGCAGTTCGGGCTGTAGCTGCGACTAAAGGTTCCTATGGAAAATTGCATGGGGAAAACACGTTTTGGAACCCCCCTTTTTTCTCGGCCCCTACTTGACGAATCACCCCGAGACTTTCAGGATAGGAGCGGACCAGAGCGCCCCACAAGTTTTGAAAATTTCGTGAAGATTCGTCAACCAGCGCCAAAGTTATTGGGAATAGAATGTTGTGGATTTCCTATGGAAAATAGGTCCTAACTATAACTATCTACTGGCGACCGCCAGTAGATAATATATATATATCTATATATATATATATATATATATATATATGCTGCAAACTCCGTCACCAGCTTCCACGTTCCAGGGAACAGACGAACACAGACCCAGATGTCAGTGCAAATATTCTTTATTTTATTTTTCACCCTTGCACTGCCGCCATAACGCGTTTCGGCCTTCCAGAGGCCTTGATCACATAACGTGAATGAGGAAAACCACATTTTTAAAGTGACAATGCATGAACACGTGATATTAAAAAAAAGCACTCTCTCATAGAGATAGAAAACATACTTGATTGTTCATTTCAATTGGCACAGATAATATAGCAGCATTCATTTAATTCATGAATAAATAAGTTTAAGACTCAACAGTTCATTTAAAAGGTGAGCAAAATAAAGGGTTTGAATCCAACGCGTAAAATTGCAATTATCATTGATGTCATGAATAAGTATTGATCCCTTGTGATGTCATAATATCTAAAAAAGCGGTAGAATTGTATTGGATAAAGCTTTCAATGCATTGTGTTACAAATATAAATATTTAGCAGTGTTAAAAGAATAAAACCCAAGTGGGTGTATATTCTAAAATCAATTAAAACACTGTGCATATTTAAAAAAAAGCATATTAAATAATTATGTATAATATAATTATAAAAAATCCCACAATAATAAATTCCTACTTTCTTATGGAAAATGGGACCACAAAATCATACGCTGAAACCCTGAAATCCATGCCCAATGTGTTAATTGTATCACCTATTGACATAACCAAATAACATAACACTGTTGAGATCAATTACTTTAAATAAAGTGCTAGTGCCTGCGTCTCATGCCCAAATTTATCTAAGTCATGTCGAGTTAAAGTGCTTGTGCAAAAAAGTGCTATACAACATATTATGCTAAAAATCGATATTTTTAAAAAAAGATAAGGGAGGAGGCTAAAATGCTCAGGCTAAAAAATATATATCACATATAGTGTTGCTCTCCTTCTGTCTATATGTGATGCAAGCTAAACAGTTTATCTAATACATTTTATAAACAAGTATGAAAGTCTTCACTGGCATTAAGACCGTTTGGTGACTTAGTATCTAATTCAAGAATGAATCGGGTTTCAAGTTTGCGTAACATCGCTTCGCGGTTGCCACCTCGTCTAAGCGGCAATACAGAGTCCACCACAAAATATTTGAGCTGCTCAACTGCATTACCATGACATTCATTAAAGTGTCTGGCAACTGGATATGCTGGATCGCTGTTAACAATGGCTCTAATGTGCTGGAGTATCCTCTTGTGCACCTGCAACTTGGTACTGCCCACATATTGCAGGCCACACGGACACTCCAGCACATAAACAGCAAATTCCGTTTTGCATGTGAGCAACTTGGTAATCAGTTTCGGAGTAGAGTGAAAGGGGGTTCTGTATGATGATGTACTTACACCATGTTTGCAAGCTTTGCAATTAGTACAGCGATAAAAACCCTTCCTGGAGTTTAACCAAGTTTTAGTCACCAATATCTCAGGGCTGCTTTTGACTAAGTCACTACACATGGAGCGTGCTCTTCTAAACGTTATATTTGGGGCCGAAGTAGCCAACTCCCCAATAACAGAATCATTACGTATAAGGTTCCAATTATGTTTGATGATTTTGCGTATAGTACGATGTTGCCGATTGTATGTCAGAACCAATCTCGTAGGTTCCACAGGCTGGTCTATAACCTGGGATGTGACACCACGGGTACTCAGTAGAGCATCAGACCTCGAGACCAGATTGGCTCTTTGGATTGCCCGGTCAATATCACTTCCCGAGTATCCCCTGTCTAAGAATCTTTTTTTACTTTCACTCTGAGCCATGGTGCAATACTCTTGTCTACTGCAGATGCGCCTGATTCGCAGCATTTCTCCATAGGGAATGCTGCGGATCAGGTGACCCGGATGATAACTTGTCGCGTGAAGTACTGAGTTCCCAGCTGTAGGTTTCCTATGGAGCTTGGTTTCCAACTGGCCTTCACAAATATAAATCTCTACATCTAGGAATGAAACAATTTCCTTGCTCATACTGGCTGTAAATTCCAAATTCAAAGAGTTGACATTAATCTCCTCTATAAATTTTGTGGCTTGTAATTCTGAACCCCTCCAAATCAAGAAGGGATCATCAATAAAGCGATACCAACAAATCACGTGTGTCTTTAATGTTTCAGAGAAGGCTGCTCTGAGGACCTGCTCCTCCCACAGTCCCATATGTAAACAGGCATAACTAGGGGAGAAGCAGGCCCCCATCGCAACACCTCTAATCTGCTGGAACACCTGGTTCTGAAACAGGAAGAAATTATTTTCCAAACAGGTACTTATCATTGTCAATAGCATCTTATTATGGTTACACATATGAATCGATTTAGTTCCTAGGTAGTGCCCAACAGCCTTGACACCGTCATGATGATGAATACTGGTGTAAAGGCTAGTAACATCAAGAGTAATCAATAGATATTCAGGGTCCCATTTGATACCTTTGATTTTATTTAAAAAATCACCTGTGTCTTGAATATAAGACGGGAGCTGCTTTACATGCTCCTGTAAAAAGAAGTCTACATAACGAGAGGTATTTTCCGTGATACTGTTCCGAGCTGAAATAATGGGTCTACCTGGGGGTCTTTCCATATCCTTATGCACCTTAGGAATAAGATACATAACCGGAATAACCGGATGGTCATTTTTAAGATATTTCAGTTCATCAATGCTAATAAGACCCGCACTTCTCCAAGCAGTCAGTTTTAAATAAAATTCACACCACGTCTGTTTTACCTTCCCAATATCACTTCTCTTATAACAACTACGATCATTTAGCTGTTTAAGTGCCTCCTCTAAGTACAATTCTCTAGACCAAAGCACCACATTACCCCCTTGTCAGCCTGGCGTACAATAATGTTACCATTAGTTTGAAGTTTCCTGATAAGTTGGAAATAACAGTTGTTTTGTTGTGTGTATCTGTGCTGGGAGTGACCTGTAGACACATATAGTCGTTTTAATTCAGTTGTAACCAGTTCATTAAATGTGTCAATATTATCATGAAGCATGATCGGGGTAAAAGTGGATTTGGGCTTAAAGTGCGTGTTGCCAGCCATGTTCAAGGTGATTGCTTCAATCCCAATATTACTGGAACTTTCTGCTGCCAGTTGTTGCATATTTTGAAAAATTTCCAAATCACTTGCAGTCAAATCAGATGTTACTAGTGGTGCCACTTGAAGTAGTGTGCCGCGTTGATTTTTGTTAAGTGCATGATACTTGCGTAGTTTCAATTTGCGAGTGTATTTGTGAATATCAATCCGTGTCTGGGCATAATCAAAGTCACAGGCTGGGCTGTAGGTCAAACCTAATGATAAAATTCTTACTTCAGCCATACTTAACGGTGTAGATGTGAGATTGATTACAACTTGAGAGTCACTTGATAGTCCTGTCGATTTATCTATTTGCGATTCCATCGTTTGTTCCTTGTGTATGTCGGCTTTCTGTTGCTTGGCTTGTCGCTGTTTGTTGCAGAGTCGTCTTTCGCGGCGTTTCGTGTTTGCTCGTTGGTTTTGGTTGTGTTGCCCAAACGTGGCCTTAGAGTTGAACGCCGGTCCTGGCGCAAATAATCTACTTCCTGTGCCAGGGAGGGCCTTGGAAACCCCAACCTAGATGCTAAGCGAGTTTGCTCATTTTCTGACTCGCTATCCGGTGCAGAGCTGAGATCGGACAATGAAGTCGATGATTGCAGAGCAGTGCTTGAACTTGGTTGGGAAAGGGCCGTCGGTTGTTGATTCGAAGATCTGAGTGTGTCAAATTTCTTGGCAAATGTAAATATCTGTCCATTTAGATAATCTAACTTATCTCTTTGAAATTTGAATGCTTTACGCTTTTTGATTATTTCTTCCTCTTTCTTTAAGCGATTAAGCATTTCCTCTCGATATTTTTTCAAATTATCAGACGGTTCCATGTTGTTGATTTCAGCATTTATTTCATCAATTTTAATTTGCAAAGCTGCACGGTCGCTCTCCGCATACTTGACCAGGATTCTAACTAGTCGACACGATGAATCCAGACTGCTCTCCGCCCACTCGTTAAGCATGTTGGGGTCCGGATGCTCGTAACTCGGCGCGAGCATTATGCGCAGACCTCTAGGTATTCGCCCCACTTCTAAATACCTAGACAGAGATCGGTGCTCCCACCATTTAGCCTGTTCGGCATGCATAAGTTTCTCTAGTTTCTTGAATAGATCCCTAACTGAGGGATTCCCAGTCGCTGTTACTGTTGCTTGCATTAAAGAAGGAAGCTCACCAGCCGGTGAGTCTTCGAACAGTTCATTTGCCGCCTCCTCACGGCTCCTCAACACGTCAGCGGCCATTGTGCTAGATTACGGGTTAATGTCACAATGAGAGCCTGGCCCCAGATGAAATATCTAGGCTTGACTCACGCACACTCCTTCACCCGACCATACGATGCTCCCCCTTTACCTCAGCGAGTTCTCTGACGTCTCTCGGGTCCTCCGACTCGGGCTCCGTCACTCTCGTCTAGGGCATGGAGGAATAACACGTAGTCCGGGGGCTGCCACGGCTGGTCCTTACAGGACTGAAAGTCTTTTCCGGTGAACCGCAAAGCTGCTTCCTGCCGTCCGGCCCAAATTGAAGGAGGGGTCTGTGAAATACCGAGGAAGCAAACTCGGTAGTATAAACGCTGCAAACTCCGTCACCAGCTTCCACGTTCCAGGGAACAGACGAACACAGACCCAGATGTCAGTGCAAATATTCTTTATTTTATTTTTCACCCTTGCACTGCCGCCATAACGCGTTTCGGCCTTCCAGAGGCCTTGATCACATAACGTGAATGAGGAAAACCACATTTTTAAAGTGACAATGCATGAACACGTGATATTAAAAAAAAAGCACTCTCTCATAGAGATAGAAAACATACTTGATTGTTCATTTCAATTGGCACAGATAATATAGCAGCATTCATTTAATTCATGAATAAATAAGTTTAAGACTCAACAGTTCATTTAAAAGGTGAGCAAAATAAAGGGTTTGAATCCAACGCGTAAAATTGCAATTATCATTGATGTCATGAATAAGTATTGATCCCTTGTGATGTCATAATATCTAAAAAAGCGGTAGAATTGTATTGGATAAAGCTTTCAATGCATTATGTTACAAATATAAATATTTAGCAGTGTTAAAAGAATAAAACCCAAGTGGGTGTATATTCTAAAATCAATTAAAACACTGTGCATATTTAAAAAAAGCATATTAAATAATTATGTATAATATAATTATAAAAATCCCACAATAATAAATTCCTACTTTCTTATGGAAAATGGGACCACAAAATCATACGCTGAAACCCTGAAATCCATGCCCAATGTGTTAATTGTATCACCTATTGACATAACCAAATAACATAACACTGTTGAGATCAATTACTTTAAATAAAGTGCTAGTGCTAGTGCTAGTAGATAGTTATAGTTAGGACCTATTTTCCATAGGAAATCCGCAACATTCTATTTGAAATAACTCTCTTGCCGGTTGACGTATCTTTGCGTCACTAAAAAATTTAAAATGGGGGTCCGTTTTGGACCCCCGAAGCCCCGGGGACCACCACCTCCCCGGGGCTTTGCTGATGTGGGGAGGGGGGCCGCGCGGCCCCCCTCCTGGAGCCCTTGGTGGCCCTGGGGACCGCCACCCCCCAGGGCCGGCTCCTGCAGTGTCCCGGGGTGCCTACCCCCGGGGCTCCCGTCCTGTCATTGCAAACTTGCTTTGGATATTGGAAACCTGCTCTCGCTTCCAATATCCAAAGCAGATTGCTTTTCCACACGGGGAGCTGCATGTCAGCAGCTCCCCATGTGGAAAAGCAATGCCGGCTCTCGAAGGATGCGGGGAGCCGGCGGGACCGTGGGGGCATTGGGGCTCCCCTCACGGTCTCCATTATTATGTATAGGCCCCGGGGGATAGGGTCCCCGGGGAGAATATAAATTAGTGGTAGGAGCTAACAAAAATTTTACGGTGAAATAAGGAGTCGCGCACCCAGCGCGCCGCTCAGCGCGGCCCCTAGTGTGAACGCGTTGGGTGCGCGACTCCCAGCGCAGCCCCCTGGTGTAAACGCGTTGGGTGCGCGACTCCAAGGTAAACGCGTTGGGTGCGCGAATCCCCCAAATATTTAAAAAAAAAAAGTAAATATACATGAAGTATATATGTTTATATCTTGGGTGGCTCTAAAAAGAGCCCTTGTGTTTACATAAAAATATACAATATTGTTTAATAAATAATATATTTACAAATAAATATAAAAAACTAAAGAAATTCAGTACAAGAAACATAAGTATAACTATTATTACACTTAAATATTAGCTTTTAAAAAACCTTTGAAATTCACTGAAAAAACCATAGGTTTCAAGCACGTTATAGTTAGGAATTAGCATTTAAAACACCTTAGAAATTCACTGAAAAAACCATAGGTTTCAGGCACGTTATAGTTAGGAATTAACATTTAAAAAACCTTTGAAATTCACTGAAAAAACCATAGGTTTCAGGGGCGTTATAGTTAGGAATTAGCATTTAAAAAACCTTTCAAATTCACTGAAAAAACCATAGGATTCAGGGGCGTTATAGTTACTTGGACATTGCACTCGTACAAAACCCGTGAAATTCCCCCATTATAGTTAGTTCAGCTAACTATAACTCGCGCCCCCGCAATGCACTGCTGATGACGTCACATATTACATCACTCATGACATGGTCAGTGACATCACTGATGACATCACTGATGACATCTCAAATGACATCACTGATGACATCACTGATGACATCATCCATGTGATAATTTCCTGCATCTTCTCAGACCCTAATATAACTTTTGATACACCCACTCTAAATTACAGACTGCCATTCTCAAAACCATAGACACTCCAATACCAATAACTACATACCAACTCACTGATTGTTAGGACTACACACACATCCACTCACTCACCCGTACAGTCACTCATACTTACAGTCACTCAGTACAGGACTATCATATGCACTCATACACCTATATAAACACTGACACACCGCCACTCATCCATAGACGTACTCACACACCTAGTCAGTCATGCAAAAAATTAATCACACACCCATTTACTCACCTATAGAGTTATACACACACCAGCTCAATAACTCATACAAATACTAGCACATTCTTATGCTCTTATACAATAACTGATACAAGCACACACGCATCCATACAGCCACTCTCACAATCACACACTCTCACGTATAGCCTTTTAAATACTCTAACACACATATATACTTCCTTTTACATATGTAGTTACTCGCACATGTACCACTGAGATATACATTCACTCACTAACACACCCATACACACACTCACCCACCCAAGCAGTCCATCACAGACGCACTCTTCAAATCATGCACCCAGTGAATCACCCACTCACACATCTATGTACAGAGTCGCACACACCCCACCCACACAAACAGTCAGGCACCCATACAGATACTCAGACAACCAATCAATAACTCATATAGACACTCATGTAGCTATTCACAAACCCATGCAGCCACTTACACAGCAACAGACAGACGGATACAGACATTCACCCAGTTTAGTCACTAACCCATGCATTCAGTAAGATACGTTTAATCACTCACTTATAGACTCAGTCACGCACCTACTAAATCATCCATTCAGACACTTATACACCCACTCACTCTTCAATATGCCTTTCCCTATATATATTAAACATATTTAAACTTTACAGAAACACACAGTCACTGGATGATGTCATCAGTGATGTCATCAGTGATGTCATCAGTGATGTCACTGACCATGTCATGAGTGATGTAATATGTGACGTCATCAGCAGTGCATTGCGGGGGCGCGAGTTATAGTTAGCTGAACTAACTATAACGGGGGAATTTCACGGGTTTTGTACGAGTGCAATGTCCAAGTAACTATAACGCCCCTGAAACCTATGGTTTTTTCAGTGAATATATATATGTTTTTGTATATTATGTATGCATATTCAGCTTTCATAAAGCGGGCAGAACAAGCGTAGAGGCATCAGAGTGCGGTGTAGAACCAAAATAAAATAGGCAATTTGGTGGGAATAGCACTCTTAATTAACGCCTTAGCTGCTGGACCTTTCCCAATGCCCAGTGCTGAGCTCTTTTTTGTCTATTTGGGGTGGTTCATGCTTAGGGTTACATAACTTTTTTCCACATAAGGTATCCATGCCAAATTTGCGTCTTATTTTTCCAACATCCTGGAGATTCTAAAGATACCCAGGGTTTGTGGGTTTTTTGGGGGGGGAAAAATGGGGGAAAAGTGCTGCAGAAGAAAGCTTCTGTTTTTTTCCTTTAAATGGCATCAACAAAAGGTTTACAGAGCTAATATCACCTTCTTCCCAGCTTTCAGAAACAGGCAGACTTGATTCCGAAAACAACATTCTTTAACACAGCTTTGACATTTTACTGGGAAATAGTCAATTTGTCCTATTGTTTGTGCTTTCAAACCCCTTCCAGTTTGTGGTAGAAACGGGTATGAAACCCATGGTGAATCCCAGGAAGATATACATTTCTGAAAAATAGACACAATTTTGAATTCAGCAAGTTTTTCCTATAAACAGTTGAAATAAAAAAATATTGAAATAGAGTTGAAAAAAACGGCTATTTGTGTCTTCATTTTTATCTGTAACTTCTTCTTAGTATGACAGATTTTTAAATGCCCTTACATTCACTGAACCCTTCTGGTTGCAGAGATCTATAGGGCTTGTAGGTTCTCCAAGTACCCGAGGTACTCAGAGCCAACAACCGAGCTGCACCTTACAATGGTTTATTATTGTGTACCGGCAATACAGCAATTCATATGGTAAATTATAAAGAATGGAAAAGGGTATGAAGGAAAACTCTGTATTTGTAAAATGTACACTAGATACTGAGTTTAGAAGCAGTGGTTGTTTGTACATCTCTGAATTTATGGGTGCCCATACTGGCATGTGTTTCAGAGGGCATTTAGTGAAATGTCTTCTGTGCTACACACTTGCTTACATTTGAAAGGCACAAATGTAGGGCTATTCAATTGGTAATAATAAATGTTCTTCTATTCTGTATTCCCACATGTCTCCCAATAAGAATTGTACTGCACTTGTGGGGTTGGGCCTTACGCCTGTGACACAAAATGCACCAAAACGTGACATAGCAGACATCGTATTTCACCCAGCAGAATGCATGTTTTTTTACAAGGTGGCTAGCTGTGGATTTTAGACTCCAGGTCAGCCAACACATAGGGAAACCTAACAAACCAGCAGATCTTTGAAAACTAGACACACAGTGGAGTCCAGGGTGGGGTGACTTGCATGGTTCTCACCAGGCTTTTTTTACCCAGAAAACAGGGCAAAGCTCAATTTTGCCTAAAATAATACATTTTCCTTGATTTCTATGAGGCAAATTCCTGGAATCTGAAGGAAGCCACAAATTTCCTACCACTCAGTGTTCCCCCAAGTCTCCAGAGAAAAGCGGTGCCTCACTTGTGTGGGTAGGCCAAGTGCCAGTGACAAAAATGGGCAGCAAAGCAACTAAGACACATCACATTTTTCCACTGAAACACTATGTGTTTTTTGCAATGTGGGTAGCTGTGGATTTTGGGCCCCAGCTCAGCCGGCACCTAAGGATACCTACCAAACCAGCACATTTTTGAAAACTAGACACCCGGGGTGTCCAAGGTGGGGTGACTTGCATGGCTCTCACCAGATTTTTTTACCCAGAATCTCCTGCAAAGCTCAAATTTTGCCTAAAAAACACACTTTTCTTGCATTTCTGTGAGGAAAAGTCCTGGCATCATCAGGCAACAACACATTTCCTACCACTCAGCATTCCTCAAGTCTCCTGAGAAAAATGGGGCCTCAGTTGTGTGGGTAGGCCAAGTGCCTGCGACACAAAAGAGCAACAAATGCAACTTAGTCACATCACATTTTTCACTGAAATGCAATGTGGGTTTTGCAAAGTGGGTAGCCGTGGATTCTGGGCCCCAGATCAGCCAGTACCTAGGGAAACTTTCCAAACCAGCACATTTGTGAAAAACTAGACACCCGGGGGTGTCCAGGGAGGTGTGGCTTGCGTGGATCTCCCAACGTTTTCTTACCCAGAATCCCCTGCAAACCTAAGTTAGCTAAAAAGTCACATATTCCTCACATTTCTGTGTGGGAAAGTTGTGGGATCAATGGCACAAATTTCCTACCACTCAGCATTCCTCCAGGTCTCCTGATAAAAATGCTACCTCACTTGTGTAAGTGGGTCAAGTGCCCAATACAGGGTTGGGCCCAAAACGTATTGTGGAGACAACACAATGATCTATCACAAAACAACCTGGTTGCACCTGTGTTTTTTGGTCCCGGGCTCGGCAGCCATCTAGGGGAACATACCAAGTCTGGACATCTTTGAAAACTAGACACCCGGGGTAGTCCAGGGAGGTGTGGCTTATATGGATCTCCCACCTGAGCCTAACTGTAACGTCCAATGAACGTTTCAGTGAATTTTTAAGGTACTTTTAATTCTATTTCCTAACTATAACGTCTCTGTACTCTTTAGTTTTTTCTGTGAATTTCAAAGGTTTTTGTAATTTGATTTCGTAACTATAACGTCCCTGTGACCTTTGTTTTTTAAAGTGAATTTCTACATTTTTTAATGTTATTTCTTAACTATAATGTCCCTGTAACCTGTGGTATTTTTAGTGAATTTCTATGGTTATAATGTTATTTTCTAACTATAACATCCCTGTAACCTTTGGTTTTTTAGAGATTTTTTAAGGTTTTTTAAATTTTATTTTCTACCTGTAGCCTTTGAGAGTGAGTGTGTGAGTGGCTGTATAGGTCGTG
The DNA here is from genome assembly GCA_963921515.1 of Calotriton arnoldi. Classification (NCBI taxonomy): domain Eukaryota; kingdom Metazoa; phylum Chordata; class Amphibia; order Caudata; family Salamandridae; genus Calotriton; species Calotriton arnoldi. Next base: position 541,392 of record CAWUFW010002416.1, on the reverse strand, counting down.
AGTGGGTGCTGGAGTGGCTATATGGGTCTGTGAGTGAGTGTGTTTGTAGTTTTATGGGTGTGTGAGTGGGTGTGTGAGTGAGTGACTGTATTGGTGTGTGAGTGGCTCTGTGGGTCTGTGAGTGTATGTGAGAGTGGCTGAATGGGTGTGCGAGTGGGTGTCTGAGTGTCTGTGTGGGAGTGTCAGTAGCTGTGTGAGTGACTGTGCAGAAGGGAACCTCACCTGCCCCTTTATCCACAGTTTTGCACAGAATGTCTGCCCAACTGGAGAACTTTCTATTACCTTGTCAAGTAATAACTAGTGCACATTCTACAGTACAGCTGCTTAAAGGACCAAGAGGAAATATCTCCAGTGGCCTTGTGTGCATGTAATTTTGGCAATGTGATAGTTCCTCAAGCGCCTTGATCCACAAATCTGTGATAACATGAATCCTCATCTAGAGAACAGCGCGAGAGTACAAAAAGGGGAATCTCCACCAAACAAGGGTACTTCCTCCTAACTATATGAAGTAAGTGCTTCTTTGTTTGGTGGAGATGTCCTCAAAATTCCTCTGCATCAAGAACACGTCACAAAAATTGGCGAGAAACGTGCTCGGAGGCCTTTTAGTAAGCTGTCCATCAACATGGGAAAAGGCGGGAAGACCTTTGCATACTACTAAGGAAAATGGGGCAGGGCCAAATGGGCGGACATTGCAGATGATTTTGGGCATTTGCATACTCAGGATAATTAAAAGGAAGAACCATGGACTCTTCTCTCAAGACAAGAAAGAAACTCCTTGTCACAGTCACTACAGATCAGATTACGCTCGAATAGATCAACAATTCATTCACCTCCATTAAGGATTTCAGATTGTTTTTCAATGTGGAATACGAGAGGAAACACACTTGCTTTGCCTTCACCAAGCCCAAGGAGTTAGGATCATTTGTGCTTTACAGAAGTGAAGCTTCAACTGGGGCACCTGCTGTGTTTATATTTGTAAATGCTTCCTGTTGAGGTATAATTTCTGTGAAATGAGCATCAGGGCCATAATAGAACCTCATTTTTTCCAGGAAGAGTCTACAGTTTTGCTGAAAATGCATACCTAACTGGAGTACTTTCTACTGGTTAATTAGTAAGAGCTACCTTGTTGGGTAAAGGTCTAGTGCATATTCTACGCTACAGCTGCATAAAGGACCACAGGGTAATGTCCCCAGTGACCTTGTGTGCATGTATTTTCGGCAATGTGATTGTTCCTGCAGCGTCTTCATCCACAAATCTGTGCTAACATGAATCCTCGTCAAGAGAAAACAACGAGACTACAAAGAGGTGAATCTCCACCAAACAAGGGTACTTCCTCCTAAGTATATGAAGTAAGTGCTTGTTTACTTCGTGGAGATGGACTCGTATTCCTCAGCCTCAAGAACGTGTCACCAAAATCAGCGGGAAATGCGCTCGGGGGGCCTTTTGGTAAACTGTCCATCGACGTGGGAAAAGGGCTGTAGTCATGTTCAAAATCCCTAAGGGAAATTACATGGGGAAAAAGTATTTGGGGACCCCCCTTTTTCTCAGCCCCTGCTTGTCAAATCACCCCAAAACTTTCAACACAGTCCCTGAACCGACTGTCATATTCGTCAAAGGGCGCCAAAGTTATTGGCAAACAAAAAAAGCTTTTCCTATGGAAACTAGGTCTTAACTATAACTACCTACTGGCGACCACCATTAGGTAATATAGGTGCAATGAAAGTGGACACCATCAACCGTAATGAGGCTTTGTTCCAACCACATAAACTCCAAAGTAGATTAGATGAAGTGGAAACCCCAGTACGTTTCATAACTACATACAACACACAGGCAGGCGACCTTAAAATAATGTTGAAGAAAAGGTGGCATATTCTCACTCAAGATCCACTGCTTGAAAAGAAACTGGGGAGGGTACCATCAGTCACCTACAGAAAAAATCTGTCCTTGAAAGATATACTAGTTAACAGTCATCTGAAAACCAGCAAGAAAACTTGGCTGGAACAAGGCGGGGGTTTTCACAAATGCAATAAATGCAAAGCTTGCAGTCATAGTGAGAATGTCAGAGAAGTAACACTTCAAAGGTCTAAAAAACAATGGAAGATTTCCAGACCAATTAACTGTGGGACTGAATTTGTGGTGTATGCCATCCCAATCCCTTGTGGGAAGTGGTATATCGGATCGACAACTTTCCCAGTTAAAAAACGAATTCTTGAGAACTGGCGAGCCATAACAAATCTTGACTTTAGCTACAGTACAGCAAAACACTTTAATGAAGTCCATAACAGTGACTGGACAAAGGGTAAATATTTTGGTCTGGACTCAGTACCAAAACATCCAAGAGGAGGTAATCGAGTTCAAGCCCTACGCAGACTCGAATCACGATTCATTTTGCAGGCAGCAGGTTCCCCACAGGGATGAATAATGATGAGGAGCTTCATGCACACTTGTAATCCCTGATGTCCTCCCCATGCCCTACTCCACTAGCTCCATTCAGTCAGAAATTGAATATCTGTTTATTTTATCACTTGTCTAATTTTTAAACGTTTCATGTTGTACCCTGCCCGTCTTGTGTCCGTAATTATCCACCCCATGGATCCACCAGTAGATCTCACAAAATGATCAGTAACCACCGATACCATACACAATGTTGCATAATACTAGTTCTCTTTTTTAAGGAGGAATTGATGTACAGAGCTCCAGTGGATATGTAATATTTATTGTTTGTTGTTTTTGTTTCTCCGGACAGGGCACTCTGGCACAACAGAAGGAGAGTAACCACCATGAAACTGTTAAGAGCACCGGAGATTGTAGGACGTTCTCCCGAACTGTCATCTCTCCTCTAGCACGAATAATGGGTAGAAGTATGTTACACTCATGACCACTTTAATTACCTGTTTGTCAGTATTACTGTAGTGGGGCACTGTAAATAGGATTGCACTGATATGCTATCATGAATTCTCCATCCTTGAATCTTTAGGCACAATTAATCAGTCGAGAGATGCACTGCAACAACTACACAGGGGTACTGAACCGGTATATTTTTCTTTCCACTCCTTTTCTACACATCTCATGATCAATGCCAACTGTGTGTGGTATCTGAAGTGAATAACAGCTCAAAGTACTGTCAATCAAGTTGACACATGCATTGGAGTATATACAGGGGTACTAGACCTAAATTAATGAATACTCCCTAGAGTCAACAACACTATGGGTGATCAGTAATAACACATTTTTTGTTATCATATATTAAATACAGATCACTATAATGTACCAAGAAATGACACTTGGGTTGTAATTAACTGAGAAATCAGAGTGGATGCATGAATAGCACGAAAATAAAGTGTAATATTGGACGAAGGGGTCAATAAATGAAACGCCACATTTATTATTTAAATTTAAATATTATTGTTGAAGTCTTTTGTTCATGTTTTCTAGCACGCTGCGTCGTGCTTGCCACTGTCCCTTTAAATGTACCAGGAACTTGTAACATGGTCATGTGACCCAGACCCGAGAGAGGTCGAAACGCGTCTGTTGTTTGCCAAATAAACCCGTTTATTTTTCACCCCCACACCGGAGTGGCTCGTTTATTCTCGCTTGGACTAACAGGGATTTTCTTCTGCATATATATATATATATCTATATAAATATATATATCTATCTATCTATATATATATATATATATATATATATATATATATATATATATATATATAATGTGTTTTTATATTTACACACACACACACTCATATATATGTGTATATGTAAATATATATACATATACATATATATATATCTAGTGGTGGTTGCCACTAGGTAGCTATAGTTAGGTCTGCTTTTCAATAGGATGTCACTTCCCTGGCGTCTAATGGGGTTTTCTGGCTGTGGACCGTGGCATGGCCCTGCCTAACTCATAGACAGGGCAGGAAGAGGGTGCAAGGACTCATACCCACCAGTCCTGACAAAAGCTTCCCTCAGAAAGCGATTACATTTTGGAACATTTTACCATGATCAGGGTCATTCTTCTTAAGTCACACTTAAAGTCTCTATAAACAAAATTGAATTTCCACTCAATGTATTTCTAGGTGGTGAAGAGTATACAAACAGCGAACTGAGGAAGGGGTAGATCTGAACTCAAAGGCCATAATCCTGCACTAAATAGGATACAAAGGGTAAAAAATAAAAAAATGTGCACCTGAATATAACAGGAATGAAGTGTGCGAATATATAATGGTGTGGAAAGTCATTTGTTTGTTTTTTCCTATAGAAACTGCAAAAAAATTGTTATGGGTGTGCTCTGGATGCACAACTTTACCAAATTGTGTCGACCTAGCCAAAGTCTTTAATTGTCAATCATAATGTATTAGTAATTATTTCAGGTAACTGAACAATAATTGGAATGGAAAATTATAAGCAGGAAGATGGAGTAATACGCTTACTAACATGAAGGGGAAACGGTCGTTACAGCGCTGGCTGAGCCACGCATGCCGTTTCTCCGCAAGCAGAACCACGCTTGCCTTACATACCATATACATTAATCACGCATATGCATAGTTAGGGGCAGTGTGTGGTCTAGATGTCCGGATGGGCGGGGAGATGAACAGAAAGCGTTGGGACAGAAAGCTCGACACGGACAGGTAAGATAGGCTAGAGCCAGGTTTGGGGGAAAGTAATTTTTAGGTGGAGGTTGGTTTTAGGGCTCAGGGCGGGGGGTATCGGGATAGTTTTTAGGGCTTAGGGTTAGAGTGGACTAGGGTTCCCCAAGTTTAGGGCTCAGGGTCCATCTCAGTTTTGTGCATATAGGAGTTGGCGAGGTTTCTCTGTGATTTGGTCTGTTTTCGAGTTGTTTTGGCTGAATTTTGCTTGTATTTGAATGGGTGATTTTGGGGCAAAAATCTTTCTATGGCAAGGGTGGTTTTGGTCCTAGTTTGTAAATGGCAAAATGCCCACATTGGGCTGTATGGGATGGAGCAGTTTTAAAGTTTTTTCAGCCATGGGTACCTCAGTCATACCATCTAAAGGGGAAACGGCCTTAACAAAGCGGGCTGAACCACACGTACCATTTCGCCACACGCAGAACCACACTTGCCTTAACCGTGCATATGCCTTAACCACGGGCAGTGCGTGGTTTAAATGTCCGAATGGGTGGGGAAAGAAACAGGAAGCATCAGGACAGTTTTTGATGCGGACAGGTAAGTGGGGCAGGGGCTGGGTTTGTGGGGGGGTCATTTTTAGGTGGGGTCATTTGTAGGGGGTGATGGTTTTGTGGCTCAGTGCGGGGGGTCAGGTAGTTTTTAGTACTTAGGATTGGAGTGGGCTAGGGTTCCCTGAGTTTAGGCTCAGGGCCCATTTCAATTTAATGCATATAGGAGTTGGCAAGGTTTGGCTGTGATTTGGTGTGTTTTCAAGTTGTTTTGGCTGAATTTTGCTTGTATTTTAATGGGTGCGAATGGGGGGTCACATCAGTGTAAGTGTGATTTTTTATGACAAAAAACAATCATTGCAAGGATGGTTTTGGTCCTAGTTTGTAAATGGCAAAATGCCTGCATGAGGGCCTATGGAATGGAGCAGTTTTGCACGTGTTTGAGCTGAGATTAGAGGGTGTTCCAGGTGGTTCCGAGTGGAGCTGGTTGGATGGGCAAGTAGCTGGGATAGTCTAGTTTTGAATTTACCACAAATATTCCTTTAGCAATAATGCCTTTACAACGAAAATAGTTGTAAAGGCATGTGTGGTAAAGGCATGCATGGTAAAGAAATGTGTGGTTAAGATGCATTCGTGGTTGGGCCCACGTTGTAGAGGCACGTGTGGTTCAGCCATGCGTACCCCTCTCATACAACACACATGAAGTATTCCTTTAAAAGGTGTATACCATGAACGGTTTTAAATCCACATAGTATTTAGCATTTCATTCAAAGGGTGAAATGGATAATGAATGGCCCAAATCATAGACCTTGAGAGAAGAGAGAGGCTTTGTATATCGTTATCTATGTTAGGTTTCTTCATTCTATCATGCTTAGTTTGAAGGAATAATGGCAGTCATATTATTATAAGCCATCAATATGAGATTCATTGACGGGCAAAATGAATAGTGTTGGGGTTTTTCCAGGACAAAGAACCACATATTTCTCCTTTCTCTTTGCCAAACAAGGTCCGTTTTGGAAGCATTTGATAAACACTTTGAACCCACACCCCATAACCGAAGACAAAACAGTTTTGTTTCTCTATGTCAAAACGACCACACCAGCAGGCCTCTGAGGTTCAATGTCAAACTCCACAAGAAAATGTGACGAGACTACACCTCACATTAACTTTATGAAACTCACTAATGCTAACAATGTGAATGATTGTGCTTGGTCTGGCTCTACCTTGTCAGCTCCATCAAAACACATCACTAGCACCTCTTTAAATTCTTCTTAGGGGCAGGTTCCTCCAACACTTATTGTTTCTCGTCAACAATAAGACAGTGCTAGCATCTTGTTTGATATTCCTTCTTTGAGCATTTACCTCAATCGATTTTAGTTCAATGTAATCTTTGTTTGTTGATAAAGAGGTACTAACAGTAAAGAGAATGGGATTCTTGTGATTCAATTTCTTTTCAGGGCACACTTTCTCTTTACTCAGTTCTGTCATCTACACAACAGTCAGATTAAGACATATCTGGCATGCATAAATGATTCTTTCAACCCTCTGATCTCATTATTAGTATGGTCCCCTGAGCCTATTTAGAAGATTGCAATAGCTCTTTCTAATGCAGAATGTAAGAGGAACCCAGTAACGAGCAATTGTATGATCGTTCTTTTCTCCAATGACTTTGCCCGTCTTCATCTGTCTTTACAAATTCTATCCAAACATCAGTTTAAATAATGTCAGTGGTTATGTAATGAAAGTGGCAATGCAGGCACTGACTGTCAATTCTACTTCCAAAATATATTTTTTGTCAGTTGGAAAGAATCAAGCAGAATAGCAACATCAGTAATAGGATAAAGAAAGCCTATGTGGGGCAATACAGAGAATTTGCTGGTAGACAATTTTGAGACCAATGCGTTGTAAAAACTGGAACTATTGTGGTAAAACTCACTTCAAAACTTACTAAGTCCAAAAGCCAATTTCAAGAACTGCATTCCTCATTTGCTAAGCTGGAAAACAATTTGAAATGTGTTTAATTTGTTTTAAGTGATGGCTTTTTTTATTAAAGCAATACACTTTGGGGTAGATGTAGTTCTGTGAGGAACAGGTACAGATCTTTTCATTTTGCTACAGGTTTAGAACAGAAAACAACATTTTTGTGGAAAGATGCGTGTTTTAAGCAGCATCAAGAAGTCAGACTAATAATTTAACTTTAAGCACCATGTAAAACTTGAAGATATTGAGATCCTTAGTAGAAAGGCTAATCTGCTATTACTGGAAATTCCATAGGAAACCAAGACAAAAAAGAACCTCAAATAGTTTATTATTGATAACTTAATGAGACCATTTACAAGTGCCCCAAGGGTTCAACCTAATGAAAGAAATTGATAGAGCACATCAGCTCCACCAGTTTTTGAAAATTAAGCTGGTTGAAGCTGAGGGAGGTGCATGCATAGCTAGACAAGGCATCTGCAGTCTTAAAGAGAGCAAGCAGTAGGAGTTGGGGCAGACGATGCAACACTTTAAGGCTATGTTTGAGGCTTTCCAATCTGCTTCTATATGTTCGTATATATTTATTTGATGCAGGAGGTTAATTGACACTTCACTTTTGAATCTTTTGATTTTCTGAAGGATTGGACATATTAGGGCTCAGCATATAAAGTCCACTTTTCTAATCACTACATCTCTTTTTCATAAAGTGCAGAGCATGGGAAATAATGTGCCTTGTTGACATACAATTGCCATAGAATTGCTCAGGAAATTAAATGTAAAGAAGTGGGTAAGTGGACATGTGCACCCATTAATGTTTAGAGTAGTTTACCAATGACAGTTGACTCTGAAATTGCTGTACTTGCTGGATACATATGCGAAGCATAGGAAACAACCACAGGCAAAGTCAATATGTCACACCCTTTCAAGGTGAACGCCAACCTATAGGAGTTTCCAATGGTTGTTTGGATTAGTGGTTTGCATGCACCTTGTTTTTGCATTTACGATTCTGATAAAGCGGGATTCTTATCTTATCTTACCATCACTAAGAATCCTCAGGTCGCCAGGATCTTTTTACCTGCTGAATAGTGTAAAGGGAAGAAAGTCTAATTCGGTTATGCAACAATTTAGGATCCAGTTTACCTTAAAGACCACTGACTCCGAATTCAGGTTCGTGGTTTTATTACAGCCAAGAATAACTGCACATGTAAGCACCTCAACACGAGGTTAAAGAAATAGATGGGCACTAATACAAACATCATCCTACGCAGGAATCTCATCCGACTCAGAATAAGAAGAATCGTTAGCTCCAGAAGTATTAAACAAACGATAACTGCTCCAATCTCTATATTATTCTTAATTTATCTAAATAAGCGTAAAATCATTAACTGTCCCTACTCTATTACAAGGGTGACATACCTACTTAACGAATTTCCCCAAGCAAGAGTAAAAGAAAAAGGTGTCAGCTGTGAAGGCTTCCTAAGAAGCACACTCACTTAGCATTTCGAGCTCGTTCTAAGATGCTCCTTCATAATAGATCTCTCTCTTGGCCCTTTTCTCTGGTCTCCTCTACCTCCTCTCTCTCTCTCCTCCCTCGGGGCACTGTCCCTAATACAAAATCCACATACAATTGAACACGCCCTTGTCACGCCTCTTCGGCCAGGTCTTCCTTCTCGTACTTTTCCATCAAAACTCTTACTTCATCCAGGACGGTTACAACGACCTTGAGTCCCAGGCACCTTCTCTGCTGAAAGTATCATCCCTACATTCCAGTATACTCCCATCTCAATGCCTCCCACCACCCTAACTCCTAAAACAAAGAGCCAGTCTTTCACTAACGAGGCATGTGTCCTTGCACCTGCAATAGAAGATACATTTCAACAGATTTTCCCTCTGTACGAATCTACCAACTGTTCCCAGAGAGCCTTTCCAAGAGAACACCTTCTCTACCTACAAAATAAGCTAACATAAGAACGAACAGGCCCTTCTCTTGGTCTATATGTAAGTCAGGCCTTTACACACTTTAAACACACAATTCTTAATCACTTCTATAAGCATTTATTAATTACATTTCATATGCGAAAATAAACTACACGTGCAACTTAATATGGTACACGTTTAAACTACTGCATCCCGATTACACATGGGCTAATTCATTTATGCATCATTTCAAACAAGTTTCAATTTAAGCATTACATTTGCATGATTAAAATAGCACAGTTATGCTTCTATTTGCTCTAATAACTGCGGTTTAGAACTACATCTTACTGGGCATTCATTGATATATGTCTGGATATATGCGGGTGCGAACTAACGATGATTATGATGCACCCCTACCAATTTTACGATAACATGGCGCTCTATCAGTTCCCCCCTTTGATGACTCATGTCATCACACTTTTACAACACTCTTGGAGAAAGTACCGACCTAAACAGAACTTGTTGCCATTCTTCCCTGTCGGAATCTCTCCAAACTCTTAATGTTTCGATAGTGACTGTCCTGCAGTCTAGCCATTCTCGTCTCATTTTCTCTCAAGGCTCTCTCAGCTCTACCAGCTTGATACCACTTGTATGCTCTGATCAGACCCCACAGACAGACCACACAAACCACTACAATTATGAGAGGTCTCAGAACATATCCAAGGAATCCCTTTCCCAAATTCGCAAACCAGCTCCCTACTTGACCAAATCCTTTGCCAACTTTCTCCCAAACTCCCTCTTCAGTCAAATCCGCTATTTTCGTATTGATCGTAGTGATGTTACTTATATATTTCTCCAGATCCTTGCTGTGGTCTGGTATATAAGTGCAGCACTCTTGAACCTTCAACATTTTACAGACTCCGCCCTCTTTTGCTAATAAGACATCCAAAGCAAGACGATTCTGCAAAACCATTGTCCTTATCGACATCTCTCCATCCACAAGCACCAACGACTTTTCTGTATTCATCGATAACTCATCAACCACAGTCGCCAATCTCCGGATCTTCACATCATTCAGAATCACTCCCAAACTTGGTATCATTGCTCCAAAGATGTCTCCTACTACAGCTCCTGCACTCGCACCTCTCTTCACTCTCGAATGCTTTCCACCTTCCAAAAGCTCCAAATCCTCAGCATGATAGATCTTTGGAAATATTATTCCCAAATAGCAAGTACCATACCAGTTCGCTGGCAGTCTCACATAAGCATTCTTTCCGCACACAAAATACACCGTAGGTATCACTTGTACAGGGCCTTGTAGAAAATTCTTTGCTGAATCTTCCATGGTGAAAACATGATCACACGTACTCTGTCCCACAGGGACCTTCTCACTATAGGTCTGATACCGTCTCACACACAGCTTTCCCCTTTGGCCCATATCCAATGCTATAGGACCATAACTTCCTTTTGTTCGGTGCAATCTTTCCTCGTCGGTCCAATCTACTGGACTATCTCCTGCATCTCGTATCTGTGTTAATTTTCTATATCTATCTTCTACCTGATCTACAAACTTCTTCTCTACATCTGACAATGAGCATGTCAAATTAGGTCGGTGAGCATATGCTGTATCTAATTCCAAAGACGGTATGAAATACTTCCTAAGCCTATCTTCTGACTTATAATAATCGTATTTATTCAAATGTTTGTAAGCTGGAACTTCAGGAAGCACTGCATCGTAATTGGAAAAGAAATACTCAAACTGACCTCTTCCATAAAATATACTAAGTAACAGACTACATGAAATCCCATACGTCAGTGGAAGATGGTGATATCTAATACCCTCATCCACTGAAGCTGGCAACTGCATACACACATAGCAATCTTTCGCATCCATCGCATCTACATACTCATATAGCAGCTTAGCATATGCATTAAGCTTAAAATCACTTCTAGACAAATCTACATGCAATCTACGACTCTCTTCTATTAGCAAAGCTCTGTCAGCTCCTATGTCTCCCTCCTTTTTGCTAGGTGTAATAGGTGTTGGAGTCCCTGGCACCCCCTGCACTTCTAGCGTGTGTGGAACCACATATGAAACTACAACTACTATGATTATAGAAACTATCACACCCCCTACAAATGTGCCTACAATCAACTTGGATCTACGGTGTGGATCTCCAGCCTCCATGATCTCGAAAGTTCTCAAAGTTCTTGGTTTCAGCAACGACCACTCAAAAGTCTCTGTCTTTTCCACACGTGACTTGCTTAACCAGTTTGAGCAACACTCCGAAACCTCTGGAAATCCCCTTTTCAACAACAGTGTCTTATTTACATAGTCCAGAAAAGACTCCCTAAGTTTTCGTTCCTCTTCTGTGGAAAGTCCCTAAGTTTATTCTTCTTCCACTCGGACCTAGGTTATCTTCTTCTTTAAGCTTTAATTTTTGACAGGTAATACGCAATCTACAATAAGGTCAGTTGCAAGCGCTTCTAGAACATGATACAAAAGCTCAAGACGAAGAATTATCATTTCATGTGAGGGCGGCTCAAATCCAAAGGACGGAAATTCGAGTCGATGCAGAACCAATTGTCGGATTTTGCTCAGAAGCGGGGGATTCGGAACCGTGAGGGTCAGTATTCCTTCGACTTCGTGCCCTGGCACTAACAGCACCACCTTCAGCACCACGTTCGGGCTCTTGCTGACCACCTGCACGGACCTCAGCCTCCCCGAACTCACTACTCCCTGTATCAGTCACTGTGTAAGTCCACTCCGGGGTAGCGTACCTCTGGCAAGGTATTCTCGTTCTTTTTGACCTCCTCCGACCCTCTTGAGCCTGCTCTCCGTCACTTGCTTCTGATTCAGACGTTTCGGACACTGGAGCAAGATCTCTTTCGGGTGCCAACCTCAGGTTCAGTCGCCTCTGTCTCTCAGGCCAAGCCTCCTTGATTCTGGTCGTTCTTCCGCTTTCCCCCACTATACCCTGTGCACCACTTCCTCCTTCTGCTGAATTTGACTCTACTCCACCCACAGCAACACCTCCGTCATCTGAGTCAGAGTTGGGGTTCTGGTTGTCGTAACCCCCTTCAGCTTGCCCTGGTGCACAACCAACTGCATCAGCGACCCTTACAGCTTGACTTGTCCTCTCATGTGGCCCTGCCACATCAGCTGGATTTTCATTTACGAGAAGAGCTGTTTCTTCCGAGGGTGCTGAAACTCTGCGGGTATGGGAAGCATGCACCCAGTTCGGCAATCCTCCACACTTCACTGCTGTGTTTGTTACCAGTATCACCTGGTACGGGCCTTGCCACCGAACGTCCAGAGAGCTCTTCCTCATGTGCTTTCGAACAAGCACCCAGTCTCCGGGACACAGGTCGTGGCACAGATCACTCGAGGCCGGGACAGCTGCAGCTTGTACCTGCTGGGATACAGAACGGACCACATCAGATAGTCCTTTACAGTAATCGAGAATCAAGTCATCAGTGATGTTTATCAAGGCTGTAGCTGGTACTGCTGGCAACCGCATTGCCCTCCCCATCAGGATCTCATGGGGGACAACCCAGTTCTCCTGTCGGGAACACTGCGAATACTCATAAGCACAAGTGGCAGGGCATCAGGCCACTTCAGAGACGTTGACGAACACATTTTTGCCATCCGGGCTTTCAAAGTCCCATTAACCTGCTCCACTATTCCAGAAGCCTCTGGTCGATAACTGCAATGTAGTCTCTGATCGACATTCAATGCTGCACAAAGTAACTTCATGATTTCACTGTGGAAGTGTGTTCCTCTATCCGATTCCAAAGAGGTTGGAAAACCAAACCTCGGGATGCGTTCCCTCAACAATAACTTAGCCACTGTGAGAGTGTCACACCTGCGTGTTGGGTGAGCCGCCACCCACCGTGAGAATACACACACCACCACTAGAATGTACCTCAACCCATTGCACTTGGGCATTTCCACAAAATCTAGCTGCATCCTATTGAAGGGTCCTCCTGACCTTCCAATGTGACTCAATGTGACCACAGTCTTTTTTCCAGCATTCATCTGTTGACACGTAACACACCTCTGACAAACTGCTTCAGCGACCGCACGAAATCGTGGATTATACCACGTCTGTCTAAACACACGCATCATTGCATCTCTTCCAAGATGTACCGACCCATGTATTAATCTCGCCATCGGGCTCAGCAAATTCTCTGGCAATACCTCCCTTCCATCACTGGAAACCCAAACATCCACATCCCCTCTTTCACATCCTGCTCTGACCCATCCATTCCGTTCTTGGTCTGAAACTTCATCCTGCAGGCGCTTGAGTTCCTCCCAAGTGTCTGCCATGGCCAACATCATATTGAGCTCGGTTCCTTCTTGGCTCTCTCCTGTGTAACCCCCTGTAAATATGCATCCTTGTTCTGCACAGAAACGGGCAACTTCGTCTGCATAGTTATTGCAGACAAAATCATCCCCCTTTCCATGTGCAGTGCACTTGACAACTGCGATTTCCTTCGGACCTTGCAATGCATCTAACAGCTGTCTTACATGTTCTCCATTTCTAATGGGTGAACCAGATGATGTCAAAAATCCCCTCTGTGACCATAACTGTCCGAAGTCATGAACCACAACCAAACCCATACTGGCTGTCCATGTAGATCGTGATTCGGATTTGATCAGCGGCCAAACAGGCACGAGTCAAGGCAATGATCTCAGCTACCTGCGCGGAGTGTACTCCTTCTAGGCAAGCAGCCTCAACCACTCCTGAAATGGTACATACAGCAAACGCTGCTCTCAGCTGACCAACACTGTCTCTTAGGCATGAACCATCGACAAAGAAAATTTCATCTGGGTCAGTCAGTGGTTCATCGACAATGTCAGGTCTCGGTTTGGTGCACAGTTCAGTCACATCAAGACAATCATGGTCCGCACAATCTTCATCATCGGTATTTGGTATAGGCATTAATGTTGCAGGGTTTAAGACAGAGCACCTTTTCAGAGTCACATTCTCTGCGGCAAGTATGACTTGCTCATACCTCGTTAACCTGTTATTCGTTAGGTGCTGGGTCTTTGTCCTGGTCATTAACAATTCAACAGAGTGTGGTACATAAACTGTTAGAGGGTGACCCATTACAATGCTTTCACATCTTTCAATGCTGACACCTGTTGCAGCAACGGATCTGAGACATCCGGGCAACACAGAAGCTACTGGATCTAAAGTAGCTGAAAAATAGGCAACTGGTCTACGGACTCCTCCATGGTTCTGAGCTAAGACTGCTAATGCACAACTTTCTCTCTCGCAACAGAACAGTGAGAAAGCCTTATTGTAATCAGGCATTCCCAAAGCTGGTGCAGAACACAACCCTTCTCTCAGTCGTAGGAATGACATCAAGCACTCCTCGTCCCATTGTACCGGATCACTCACGTCCTTGTGCGTGAGTCTCTGCAAAGGCTTTGCTCTCAAGGAAAAATTTGGAATCCACTGACGACAATAGCCGACCATTCCCAAAAACATCCTGACTTCCCTCTGAGAGGTGGGCACTGCCATGTTCATTATTGCCTCAATTCGGACTGGTGACACCTTCCTCTTGCCTTTTTCTAATCTGTGACCCAAATACTGTACTTCGTTCAGACAGTACTGCAATTTGTTCGGGGACACCTTGTGTCCATTCTCTGCCAGGTGATTCAGTAGGGCTATCGTGTCTATCCTGAAGGCATCTTCTGTTTCTGATGCCACAAGTAGGTCGTCTATGTACTGCACGAGTTCTGTGGCAATACGAGACTCTCAAGATTCTTCTTCAAGATCTGATTAAAGATTGATGGACTCTCTGTATACCCTTGAGGGATACGACACCACGTTAACACACGATTTTCCAGCCGGAAAGCAAAAAGAAATTGGCTTTCCTCGTGGAGCGGTATCGAAAAGAATGCTTGACACAAATCAATGACAGTAAACCACTCGGCTTCGCATGGGATCTGAAACAGTATCACTGATGGATTCGGTACCACTGGACAACATGGGACAACTATCGTGTTAACCTTTCGCAGGTCTTGCACGATCCTGAACTTCCCGCTCGGTTTCTGTAGTCCCATGATAGGTGAATTACATGGGCTACCTCTTATCTCCTTCAGAATGCCTTGCTTGATCATAGACTCAATTACAGGTTTAATCCCTGCAATCGTCTCTGGTGACAGATTGTACTGGGGTGTCCTAGGGAATTCGGCATTCTGCTTAACCTGAATCTGTACAGGTTCAACCCCTTTGATCAGTCCGATCTCTTCTCCCGTAAAGTCCCACACATCTTGTGACACAGAATCTCTCAAATCCAGTGGAAGTTCTTCCACTGTCACCACTGGATACAATTCTATACACAGATGCTGATTAGTAACTTTAAAGGTAGCATCATCGACCTTCGTCTGAACCTCCACTCCCCTGGGTGTGCAATAGATAGTGCAGTTCAATTTACACAATAGGTCTCTTCCTAACAGACAAACTGGACTCGTATCGCACACCACAAACTGGTGTTTAGCTTGGAAAGAGCCTATTCTTACTGGGATCGGTTCAGTCAATGGGCTAGTTATCTTCTTGTTTGCCACTCCAACCACTTGGATCGATTGTCCTGAGAGGGGTAGGTTGGGGACTACTGCTGATCTTACAGTAGACCGGGTAGCACCAGTGTCAACCAAAAGAGTGGTAGGATGACCATCAATGTCTGCCTCCACAAAAGGTCCTCTCTGGTCTACCTCCAAGACTGCTCCAAGTGTGCATTCCTCCCCCCTCAGGCACCGTCAGGCTAACGGGTCTGGACTGTACTCATCATACCCTTCGAAAAGGGGCATCTGCTGGTAAGTCCGCACTCCTTGCGGAATTCTCGGTGGCTGGGGGTCCTGCACCTGTGGGTTGTACGTCCCCCCTTTCGTCGATCTGGGCCTTGCCACAGTGTTGACTACCTCCGGCACGAATGCCTGAACCTCTTCTACCTCCTGCTGCACCTGATTGGCTGGGTTCAAGGGACACTCGCGCTTCCAGTGTCCAATCTGATGACAAAGATGACACGCAGTGGTCTTTTTCAATGTCGCCACATCCATCCCCGTCTTGGGATCGATAGGTTTCCCTTTTCCCTGATTTTGCCCATTTTGGTTCCCTTGGTAGTTTCCCTGTCTTCTTCACAGTGTCCCTCCGCTAGGCTAGACCTGAGCTGTTTGCATCTGAACAAGCATCAGTTTGTCCTTTAGCTTCCGATGCTTTGAGTCTACTTCATCACTACAGTACCTCGCATACCGCAAGATTTCATCTACCGGCTTGTTCTGCCAGCAGATCAAATGGTGCTGTATCATGAGGCTAACCTCTGGTCTCAATTTTGAGACAAACTGTCCCATATCCTTGGGGTCTAAAGCATCTAGTCTGCTATACTGTTTAAAAGCTTGCAGGAGACTTTCATAATATTCATGCACTGTCTCCTTGGGTTCCTGCACAGTTCGATCTATCTTAACCCAATTGATGTCTTGAGGCGAGATCTTCAACTTCAACCATGTAATGACTTGCTCAAACTTTTTCATAACAATAGGTGACGGACCATTGGTAACAGCGTCCCTTTCAGGCTCGAAGGTCGGACACTCATCTGCAATTTTACAAGCTGTCCACAAATCTCCTGGTACTACTATGTCAAACAAGGTGTTCAAATCAATCCACAATACCTTCGAGATTTTAACAAAACGCTCGACCTGTTTGTACCATTCTACGGGTTTTTCCCTCAGCCGAGGAAAATCATTTGTAAACGCAGCCAAGTCACCTCTACTCCATGGCACATGCACGTACCCTCCGTTCTGTACTTCTCGTAAAGGATAATTCCCTACGCCCGTCGTCCCTCCCCCCGGGGGCGGCGTTTCTCCTACAGTCTTTTTGGCTAACTTCTTCTTTGACCACCTTTCCTTCCATTTGTTTAGCATTATCCATATACGCATCCCTACAATCAAGTCTTTAGTATGCGTCCTTAATCCTGTGACCCTTTTCTCCTCCAGCTCTTGATCACTATATTGCAACCTATGGGATCCTTGCAACGATTTCGTTTTATTCGTATCCACCTCATACTTCTTAGCCAATTCTGTCAATTTTTCATGCGCGGCCCTCGCTTTCCGAGTCACATCTTTTGCTACAAAAAGCAGTTCGTCTGGCTCATAAATCTCTATTCTCTCCAAAGGCAGGTTCCCACTGATCATTTCGTCTACCTCTGCCTTTAGTCTCACTACATCCAGCAACCTTGCCTTCACTGCACTCCTCAAAGTTTCTCGACAAGCCGCACCATTCCGCTCGTCATAATCACTGCTTTGTTCTCGTGGCCTGCTCTCTTCTATTGTATTCCTGGAACCGGATCTGTCTCCTGAGTTGTCTTGCTCTATATCTCTTGGCATCCTATCACTCTGATTCCTTACAGGTGGTACCCACGTTCTCAAAGCTGATTTGGACTCGACCAGAGACCCTGGTCTTACCAGTCTCACATCCACCTGTCCACTAGAGGAATCTCCGGTGGCTGGCAGTGGCGTGCTCGCTTCTATGGGCTTCGGAGAACGGACCATTTCCTCCTCCACGCCATTCCCCCCAACGCTGATCCCCTCTCTCCCTGTCGTCTGCATCAGGTTCCCTTCACTTACTCGATCTGGGTCATACACGATACTATAGGACCGATGGTAACAGGTACCGTCAGGGAGTCCGGCAACCGCATATTCCCCATGGAAGACTGGGTTCCCACTCCCTCCGTTCCTGTGGAGATTTTTCCCACTACTCTCATATTTGTCTGATTCTATGACTCGCCCGTCCTTCCTGCCACAATCGAATTTCCTGCGCTATATTCTGGATTTAATGGAGGTGGTCTCTCTGACAGCAGTCTGTCTAACAAGCTGTCATCCGTATCACTATCATCTTCCTCTGCACTCCTTCCCTGCGTAACTCCCGTTTTCTCTATCAACGGATATAATCTATCCCCCTCGATTGTTTCCACTCTCCACCTTTTCTCCAGTGCATCCCATCTCGCATCTTGAAATGCCCTGATCGACTTCTTCACCCTTTCCTGGCTTCTGTCTCTCTTCCTGTCGTACGCTGCTCTAATCCATGCATGTAGTGCCTCAAACTGTGTGGGTCTGGGTAGTGGTCGCAAGGAAGACATCACAGATTTCAGCTGATACACCCCTTCCAGCCTGAAAGTACCATAGCGTGGGAAAGTCAATTCTCCTTCTCCTTCTGTTATTTTATACCAATTCTCAAGCCAGATTATAGTGTGTAATCCTACATTCTTAGCCATGTAATGTGCTGGCGTGTCCTCGGGAGGGGCTTCCTCTCCACCCCGAGTAACCACATGTTTATCACCTCTACAGAGTTCTCTTAAAAATGTAAAACATTTCATGATGAAGCAGATTTCCGTTCGCGCACAAGATTTCGTTTTACTTCCTGATTTCAATCCACCAATGCCAGCGCGGCTCACACCAACCGGCCTATCGCAGCGCGACTACTGTCTGACATCACTCTTCCTTCGCTCGCAGCGGTTCCCCTCCTTCGCAATTCACGCTTTCTCGTTCGCACGTGTCCCAATCACACTCTGAAGTAACTGTCTGTCCTACCGGACAATCACCTCTCTGACTGTCAGTCCACCAATGACCGAACAACCTCTCGAAACTGTTGACCTCAATCTGGCAACTGTCTGTCCGCGAACGACCGGACAATCACCTCTGACACAATCGATAGGATCCAAATGCTCAATGTTCTGCACACAACAACCTACGACCAGCGTCGGTTATTCACACTCTCACACATATGCTCCCTATCTTCCGTGGGTTAATCAACGACGTCTCATGACTCCCACAACCTCTGGTCAACAATCTCAGCTCCGGGTGTCTTCTACACCACAATCTGTTATCTCTCGGCCCCGCGCGCGCTCACGGTCCGATCTTCAATTACACGACTCTCATTCCAACTCCGCAAGACATCACACAACAATTACACCGCAATCTAGCAAGCATCACCCTGTTCATACTCACTCTACCGCAAACTGCTACTTCCGCCGCACCGTCACTCTCCGTCAATTTTCAGCGACCGCCGTCGTCCTCCAATCCATTGGATCCTCATCACTCGGGCTCTATGGGGCAAATAATCTCTTATTCTAATCTAGATCTCCCTTACTATCAGAGGAAACCATCCTACTCTGCTACCAACTGATAAAGCGGGATTCTTATCTTATCTTACCATCACTAAGAATCCTCAGGTCACCAGGATCTTTTTACCTGCTGAATAGTGTAAAGGGAAGAAAGTCTAATTCGGTTATGCAACAATTTAGGATCCAGTTTACCTTAAAGACCACTGACTCCGAATTCAGTTTCGTGGTTTTATTACAGCCAGAATAACTGCACATGTAAGCACCTCAACACGAGGTTAAAGAAATAGATGGGCACTAATACAAACATCATCCTACGCAGGAGTCTCATCCGACTCAGAATAAGAAGAATCGTTAGCTCCAGAAGTATTAAACAAACGATAACTGCTCCAATCTCTATATTATTCTTAATTTATCTAAATAAGCGTAAAATCATTAACTGTCCCTACTCTATTACAAGGGTGACATACCTACTTAGCAATTTCCCCAAGCAAGAGTAAAAGAAAAGGTGTCAGCTGTGAAGGCTTCCTAAGAAGCACACTCACTTAGCATTTCGAGCTCGTTCTAAGATGCTCCTTCCTAATAGATCTCTCTCTTGGCCCTTTTCTCTGGTCTCCTCTACCTCCTCTCTCTCTCCCCTCCCTCGGGGCACTGTCCCTAATACAAAATCCACATACAATTGAACACGCCCTTGTCATGCCTCTTCGGCCAGGTCTTCCTTCTCGTACTTTTCCATCAAAACTCTTACTTCATCCAGGACGGTTACAACGACCTTTAGTCCCAGGCACCTTCTCCGCTGAAAGTATCATCCCTACATTCCAGTATACTCCCATCTCAATGCCTCCCACCACCCTAACTCCTAAAACAAAGAGCCAGTCTTTCACTAACGAGGCATGTGTCCTTGCACCTGCAATAGAAGATACATTTCAACAGATTTTCCCTCTGTACGAATCTACCAACTGTTCCCAGAGAGCCTTTCCAAGAGAACACCTTCTCTACCTACAAAATAAGCTAACATAAGAACGAACAGGACCTTCTCTTGGTCTATATGTAAGTCAGGCCTTTTCACACTTTAAACACACAATTCTTAATCACTTCTATAAGCATTTATTCATTACATTTCATATGCGAAAATAAACTACACGTGCAACTTAATATGGTACACGTTTAAACTACTGCATCCCGATTACACATGGGCTAATTCATTTATGCATCATTTCAAACACGTTTCAATTTAAGCATTACATTTGCATGATTAAAATAGCACAGTTATGCTTCTATTTGCTCTAATAACTGCGGTTTAGAACGACATCTTACTGGGCATTCATTGATATATGTCTGGATATATGCGGGTGCGAACTAACGATGATTATGATGCACCCCTACAAATTTTACGATAACATGGCGCTCTATCAGTTCCAACCTGACTGCCGGACAGAGAGTGCAGGAAAAAAAATGAAATAAAAATAGAAGGCATTAATGACAATGCATGGACTACTTTATTTAGTAGTCCACATCTGCAGAATGACGTAGGCTGTTATAAACGTTAAAGAACAATCATATAAGCCAATTCTAAAATCCTGTTGAACCACGATAGCCAATGGATGGAACGGGCTGTTCAAAATACCATTTCTGTATGTATGTCTATATGTTTTTGTGGATGTTGCATATTGCTTTATGTAGAGTGCTGTGCGATGACCTGAGCTATGGACTATCTGTACCAAAACCTAAATATAGAAACACAACATTTGTTTGGTTTGTTTGATTTTAGCAGAGTGGAAACAGTGATCTAAAAATATAAAATTGCGGGAATCAAATACGATCAAAGTGAAGAGCGCATAATTATTGCTACATGTTTTTGTAACCTATGTGGGGTTTCTAAAGCTTTGTGGTGCGAGCTAGCTTTATAACTTCAAAGACAAATGAGTTTAGGGTTAGGAAAATAGAGCTGTGCTCAAAGAATTTAGTTACAAATCAGCAATTTTATTTTAATTTTTCCAAAGGACTTTGTATTTGGGTTTGAGGTGCGTATATTTCTTGCATTACCTTGAGGTGAGCAGATTATTATACAAAGCAGACCTAAAGGTACAGCTATCGTTTTAGTGGCCAAACAGATTTTTAAAAGCTGATATAATTTTCGGTGGGCCTTAAAGCTCCTGACTGGGTCCGGAGCGTGGGGGGGGGGGGGGAGGAGCCCTCTATGAACTTTCCAGGGGGGCTCCCTCAAGTTACGTTACGCCATTGACTAGAACCTCTCAAAAATGTGACTTCTGTGTGTGCAAAGAACTAGCCTTAGCTCATCTCAAAGAACTGTCGTCTTACCTGCAGTGAGCGCTGTCTTGGGGACTTTCCGCCAGAAAAAAGGAGAGGACACAAGATCAGAGGGCTGTGATCATTGCCTTTCTGACCCAGGATGCACTACAATGAGAACAAGAGCATTATACTTTGCCTCTGTCAACATGGCCCCTGCAAGAGAAACCCATTTATATCTGCACTCGTGACTGAAAAGTGAAAAGCTCCAGGAGCACGCCATTTATAGTAGTGAGTTGGCCATAAACAACATTGTGTACTGTGAACCTGGGAGTAAAATAATACAATTATTTTATCCTGACTCTGCGTTGTGTTTATTCCATGAATTAACAGTAAAAAAAAATTCTTACAGGGCCCTGGACTCTGCTCCATTCTAGGTGGCATGCTTCATCGTAGACTGCATTCTTCACTGTGAATGAGGCTGTCTGACAGAATATCGTGAACAAAAATATGAAGAGACATAAATATTGTGTCAAAAATATCGTTTACAAATTATATCTGCTCCTATACATAGGAACAACCTAAATATTGTGTTAAAATATTGTGTAAGAGAATGCCAACCTGAAACAGATAAGAATATTGTTTTTCTATAATAAATATCAACTATAAAGTAATTTATTAGAAATAGACAATTTAAAAATAATATATTGTTAAATAAATGCACTATGGAAAGTTTTGGATTTTGGAGGGAGTGACATTTACTATTCTCACTCCAGTCTAAGCAACAGTCTGGAAAGTATTGGACTTTGGAGGGTTTCGATTTACTATTCTGATTCCCATCTAAGCAACAGAAGGGAAAGCGTTGGACTTCAGAGATGTTAGATTTACAATTTCCACTCTGTTGTATGCAACAATAAGGAACGTGTTGAACTACAAAGGGGTTAAATTTATTATTCCAACTCTAGTCTAAGCTACAGTAAAGAATGTTTTGAAGTTGGAGGGCAACAGTTTACTATTCGCAGTCTACTCTAAGCAACGGTACAGAAAGTGTTGGACATCGGAGGGGTTACATTTTCTAATACCACTTCAGTCTAAGCAACAGTAGGGAAAGTGTTGAATTTTGGCAGGGATAGATTTACTTTTCCCACTCCACTCTATGCAACAATAGGGATAGTGTTGGACTTTGGAGGGGTTACATTTACTATTCCCACTCTAATGTATGCGCAGTCGGGAAAATGTTGACATTTATAAGGATTGCGTATACCATTCCAACTCATAATTATAGGAAACATTAAAACATATCACAACAATATTTTTTGTAAAACATATTGTATTGTATTGATATTTTGTAGTCACAATATTTTTGACACCATATTTATGTCACATGATATTTTTTATCCAATATTTTGGTCTTTCACCGTGGAGGATTGTCTTGTCTCAGGGTGCGGGAATGTTTACTCCTACACATTGACAAAGGCAAAGTTTCAATTTGTTGGGGTCTCAACATTAAAATTGAGTGATGATAGGGTCAGATTAATTTTATTCTACCCTCCATATCACAAGATTGAAAACAAAAAGCGGAATTTATTTAAAAACTCTTCATGTCTCTAGTCAAATGCATCAACATAATTCTCAGTCCACTCTCTATGGCCAATCTGGCCTGGGGCGTCCTTCAGGACTAGACCCCATATCATGTATTGAACCCTATCTCAATATGTGTGAAGAGTTGTGGTGTATGTAGAGAAAAAGTCTTTGCATACCAAACATTTAAACCTGGTAGAAGATTGTGGCGTGCTCCTTGGTCAACGGCCTAGGAAAATAACACTCAGTTATTATTTTTGAGTCAGGTTGGCACAGGGTAGAAACACATAGCCATTTTATTTCACAATGCTAACATAATACTTCTAAATCCTAGTAAAATATATTCTTCACCTAGTTCAAGCACTCACTAACATTATGTACCAAGCAAGCTTACCCCACAGTGGTGAGTCACAGCATTTGCAGTGTTTTAAGTCATGCTGACTCAATGATGTGACGTTACTGTCACTTTGTGACTGCTAACCACGTATCTGGGAAAAATTCCAGTGTAAAAGGGAGGCCTCTGTCTGCTCTTGCCACACTGATCCTGTTTACCAAAAGCAAGGATGAACTAAAGTTCAATGCTAGGGGGGCAGACACAACCGCCATGTAAAGAGAAGCTTCACAGAAGAGCTCCTGAGCTCCCCGTGGCCCTTCACCCACTCACACTGCCTGGGACCGCCACTTGAAGTGAGGTCAGCCAGGAATTTATTGGAGGAAGGTGGGGAGCCAGGGGAGAGCTTTGGAGACCTGCTGCTGCTCCCGTTTTCTCCTGGAGGAGCGACTCTGTGACTGCGCAGGGAACACCAAGATAGCAAACCCAACCAAGACTGTGGCCACGTACAGCCCTTGGGATTCCTGAGCCGGCCTGGATGATCCTTACTGGGGGCCATGGACTGCAAGGGGTGGCCCATTGGCCTAGTTTCTGTGACACTGTCCCCTCCTGCTACTGTCAGGAGTATGGATGACTGCACAAGTGTAAGCACCTGCTGCGGCGGAGAGGGGAAGGCTGTGACTGTGCTGCACACTAGATTGTTTGCTCTGGCGCTAGAGCTGACCCCCCCCCCCTTTGCTCTCATCATGGAGCCGATTTCCCCTGGACTCTGCCCTCCAAATCAGCTGAACTTCTACATTGGGCTGTGGGGGGTGCACCCCCCTCTCTCTCTGCAATATCCTGGGCACAGTGACCCTCTGGGCAGTGCGGTACCTTGTGGGCACTGCTGTATCTTGTAGCACATGCTACCGGGAGGGTTGATTGTGAGTCAGACCTCCCACCACCCTGCTTGCCTTGTGCCATGGACTACTCATATGGTGGCCCTCCCTTCAACCTACTTACCTACTCTCCTTTTTCCTGCGAGCCTACCTTATGTTCTTGATTATCTTCACAGTGAATTATCTCTGACCAGTGAGCATAAGTACTGGGTGATTTACTCTGAACTCTTGGGATAGCAACTGTTCTTCCTGGTCTCCCCCCTGGTCCCACTACCGCAGTGTCCTTCTCATTCTGCACCCCCAACCCCTGCAAGATGGGGCATTCACGTAGGAAGCTGGAGGGCCAACCTGCACCCACTCTGACAGTGGGGGACACCCCTGACCTGCTTGCCTTTTCTGAAGCTGCCTGATCGGCCCCAACACCTTGCAATAAACTTGATGCAATACTGGCCACTATAGGCTCTATGAGAGAGGGCCTAGAGTATACGATCAACTCCTTAATGGTGAATCTTGGGCATCTGCGGGACGACCACCGGAAAATGGGTGACAGAGTGCACAATGTAGAGCCTACCGTTGCGGAACTGACACCTGTGAGGAAGGAGCGTAGATACACACTCTTTACAATGGCTGAATGCATCAGGATATTGGAACACAGACTGGAGGACCGGGAGGGCAGGGCCAGGGGCAATAACATTAGACTCATTGGCCTCCCAAACAAACGTGGAAGTATCTTCTATGCTCTCCTTTCTAGAAGTCTGGCTGCAGGATGTAGTGGCCCCGGAAAGTCTGTACAAAATATTATGCCCTTGAGAGGGTGCATGGCGTACTGGCTCGTGCCTCAGCACCTGGTGCCACACCATGCCCAGTGGTGGCCGACTGCTACACTTCCGAGACCTTGACTATCTGCTGTGGCAAGCCCGCAGTTGAGGCCCTTTTTTGATTGACAACGCAAAGGTATCCATTTTTCATGACTATACAGCCACTGTGCAGAAACTTACGGCTTCTTTCGCCACAGTGAAAAAACAAGGATTGCGTGACCTATCCATCACTTATGCAATCTTGTTCCCCGTCTGACTGCGAGTGCAACTCAATGGTAAATCTATGTTTTTTGATAATCCTACTGAGGCCTGGGACTGGATTGACATCTATGACTCTCGGTCCCCCATCGAGTGGCTGCTACACCGTCCGGTGCTTATGCTCGTGCTAATGGAGGTGTAGAGACATTCGCCCTCTGCAACAACCGGCCCGAGATGGAAGAGTTCAAGGTCTGGCCGTGGCCGCATCATTGGGCTTCACTGATGGTCGTTGGGAGAGCAGAGCATCTTCGGGCTCTGGCTTAGGCACCAAGAGTGTTCCAGGCTTGGATTCCATGTCTGCTCTCTGGGGTCATGCCAGGACCTGCAGAGGGACTTATATGATGAAGGGATTATGGGGGTCCTCTCTTGTTTGTAAGATCCAGGTGGCCACTGAGCCTTATGGATTGTATAGTCTATGGTGGAAGTCTATTGTTTGGGGCGAGGGCTCGAACTCTTCAGCACGCGTTTCTCTCCCCTCTTCACTAGCTTCAAGCGATAGGCCTTCTGTGACCTTCCTTAAGGTGTGATTATGTCATGATTCAGAATAGTTTGTACAGAGTGCCATTGCACAACTGTCCTGGAGGGCTTTGTTGGGATATGTTCTAGTTGGTTACCCACTGTAGTGGGCAGTTTTGGGTTTGGTTGGACACTGGGGGACTCTCACCGCGAATCACAGCCTGCATGGCCAGGAGTGTTGGATGGGGGCAGATGGGTTTGGTCACAATGGACTAGGTTACGCACCTTACAGCCGCCATAACTCCTCTACTGCATGTAATTACTTGGAATGTGCGGAGCCTTAACTCCCCAAGCAAGAGGTACAGGTTCCAATCGTTCCTCAAAAGACACAGAGCCCAGGTAGCCTTCCTCCAGGAAACACACCTTACTAGAGCGGAACCACTAGCGCTGCAGAAATGCTGGTGGGGGAAAGCCTATGCGTTTGCCAGATGGGTCCTCCTTGCGCTGATAGATCGACTCAAAATATACGACTACCAAGCCTATAAAAGAAAAAGCATATAACGAATGAGACAAAACTAGGAGGTTATTGACTTGCCTAGCTAACCCTAGCAGACACAGCACTCAGATACTCACGATGCCTGGGGTTGATGGCTGCCCTGTTTATACTCAAGCAAATATCAATGTGGCTCTCTTGGCGCACTACTCTAGCCTCTATGACCAAAGCGTACGTAGAACTATAGGCCCTCCATAACTATGCCATAACTGTGGGAACCCAGGTTGTCTATGGCATTGGTGAGATCCGTGGGTGAGGAGATTACAATTCAGAAGGTGCGATGGGCCATCAAGGCACTAGCCAGGGGCAAAACGCTGGGCTGGGATGGACTGCCGATTGAAATTTATGCTACATACCTTGATGTCCTTGCTATGTGATCCCTCCCGCTGGTGAAGAGAGAGGCCCTGTTAGCCCTTCTCTTGAAGAAAGGTAAGCCCGAAGACCAAGCAACATCCTATAAGCCTCTGTCCATCCTTAATGTTGACTATAACGTACTGAGTAAAATCCTGGTCACCAGATTGCTACCACAAAATAGTGCCCTTATTCATCCTGATCAATCGGGTTTCATACAACGCAGTACAGTCCCCAACGTTCATCAACTGGTACGGATGCTACAAGCACACTGACTGATTTTCCTAACGTCCTTCCGATCTCTGTAGACATAGAGAAAACGTTTGACTCTGTGATGGGATTTCCTTCATGTAACAATGGCCTCATGAGGCTTGGTAGAGGCTTCCTTCATTGGACCCTGCTCCCACTACACAGACTCGCTGGCTTGTTTCAATCTTTTTTTTCCATTTAATTTTGTTGATTCCATTAATTAAAATTGTTACAAAAGGAAGGAGAATGAATTCCATAGTAAACTCAAATTAAATTACATTCATGTGCAGTTTGTTCATATTGAAATGTTCGGGTCGTGTATCGGAGATGGTAATGAAATGTTGAAATTGATTTTAAAATGATACACACAACATGAGAAATATATAATAAAAACATTTATCTTGAATACTCGATTCGTTTTCCCTTTTCATTTTTTGTGACGCAACGTCTTCTTGTGGGCGTACCTTAACTGTGGATAATCGTGATCAGTGCCTCAGGGTGGGCGGTTCCTGTAAGATGTAGTCATGGAGATGATCGTGTAAGGTCCCCTTACAATACTGGGGCGTCATAAAGTAAAGTGCATAATGTTTAAAAAAGTGAAGTGCGTTGCGCTCGTCTGGGACTAGGCAACATTTATGCTCAGGATTTCTTCCCTGGAATTACTCCGGCCTTTTTGTTTGCAAAGGGAGAAGGCTGCAGCATGTGTAGTGTGGCGGTCTAGCTCCCCGCAGTCATGTGACCCGCAGCAAGGCATTGCGGGAGGACGTGACGCGGGGGCGAGCATTCGGACTGCGGCACCGCTGCAAGCAGACCGGCTCTCCCCACATATGTATCCTGTTACTGCCTAATAAAGTAAAGTTTAAACCGCCCCATAGACTCAGCTCTTCTTTCCGTGGGGCTTAACTTCAACCTCACAGTGGCGACAAGGCGGAAGGACCGGTGCACCGCCCAACTTCGGCCAGGTAGGGGAGAGCCGGAGCTTGTCACAAGGCGGGGGGCGCACCGCTTCCCACGCTCCTCCTTGCCCCCGCTCCAAGTGGCAGCCTTACCGCAGTGCGGCATCAGCGCGCATTCCGGCACGGAGCGCGGCCCACGCCCACTCCATTCTCGGCACGCATTTCGGCACGCGGCGCGAGCACCACCCTCTTCCCAGCATGGCGCGGCCTGCGCATAGGGGCAGCCCCCAACAGGCCCCATTTCAAGAGGAGCCAGCAACTGCACTGCATAGCTTGGGCACGAGGGGCAACCACCACCAGGCCTTGGTGCACGGGGAGCCACGAGCTACACTGAGAGGCCGTGCGCAGGGGAAACCACCCCCAGGCCTACCTTCATGAGGAGCCACCATCTGTACGTGACCAGCTCGGCATGCACATCGGAGCGTACCATCCACACCACCTGCACTTCTAGAGGGCCTTGTACCCCGCCGTCCACTCCTACAAAAGGGCACCTAGCTGACCACCTGCGGCCTCCGGGACTACAAGGCCACACAGCTGCTTTACCCACCGGCACCAGAGGCGCCCCGTAGCGGCACGTGGCAGCCTGCCACCCAGGTAGCGGTGCCCTCCCAGCCCACGCAGGGGTGCCCCCCCCTCCAAGCCAGCGGGAGCCCCCTTGGGCTCTATGTGTACCGTAAGGTTCCACTGCTGTCCCCGCCACACGCACCATGTGTGCCCAGACCTTCTCCTTAACCAACCCAGTGCCCTTCCTGCCTAAGCCCGGGGAACCGGCCATGAAATGGGCTGATTGGAAGGGGTATTTCTTGAATTACCTCTCAGCGTTGGAGGACGAAGGCGAGGAGGACTTCTCAAGCAAACGGCGGAAGAAAATCCTGCTACATAATCTTGGCCCGGAGGGTCTGTGCGTTTACGACCAGATGGTGAAAAAGACCATGGCTTCGACCGACGGCGACGTTTTCCAACACGCCCTCGACGACCTGGACAGCCATTACCAGCCCGTGATATGCACGGCCATTGACCGTTACAATTTCTTCCAACGGAAACAGGCAGACGCGGAGTCAGTGGAGGACTACGTGGCGGCCCTCAAGAAACTGGCCATCAACTGCAAGTTTGGCGCCCTGCACGACGACCTCATACGAGACCAAATCATCATGCACTCCACCCACACCAGTGTCCAGGAAAAGCTCTGGGTAAGCGGCGAAGCGCCCCTTCCAGAGATCATCGCGATAGTGAAACGAGCGGAGTTAGCCAACCGATGCACTCTCGTGGCCAAGAAAGACATGGCACCACCAGCCACAGTGTGCAAAATCTCAGACCGTAAGGTTCCACCATCAAAAACATCCACGGACTCCGCCTCACCCCGCCAATCTACGTCTAAGAGCAGTCGTCCCGGTCGTGCCCCTCAGGGTAAACAAGGTGCCTGTTACAGATGCGGCAGCCACTCCCACATGGGTAATGACAAAAAATGCCCGGCGTTCCACGTCAAATGCTCTTTCTGTGGCATCACAGGACACTTCGGCAAGGTCTGCCGTCGGAGGCCCAGAAACGCTGCAGTCAAATATGTCCAGGACATCTCCGATGATCAAGAGGAGGCAGATCTCTCCAACCCAGACAGCATTCTTTGCATCGAAGATCATATCCTGGGCATAGGGGGTGTCACAACAAAAAAACCCTCCTGCAAGTTGTCGATAGGGGGCGTCCAGGTCGTCATGGTTGCGGACTCCGGGTCGCTCTACACCATCATCCAGAAACAGATTTGGGACCAAGACTTCGCCCAAGTGGTGGGCGATCATCTTCACCCCACGGACGTCCATCCAGTCACATACACGGGAGAAAGGATCCCCATGGTAGGCTTCCGGCAGCTCCTGTTCAAGTTCAAATGACGGCACACCACGGCGAAATTGTACGTGGCACAGAAGGGCCCATCGGTCCTGGGTTGGGCTGACCAGGGAGCGCTCGGCATCCAGCTCAACCCCGGTGGCAACACGCAGGTGCTCCTGATGGATGACACGTCCATGCCGTCCTCACTCCAAGCAGAGTTCCCCACTGTCTTCAGCAACCAAATTGGAAAGATGTGCAAGTTCTGAAAGACGGAGCGGTACCAGTCACCCACAAAGTCAGGAACATCCCGTTCAACTGCCGAGAAGCAGTACAACTAGAACTTAAGCGCTTAGAAGACAGCGGCATCATTGAACCGATCGAATGCGCCGAATGGCTCGCGCCTTTGGTGTTGGCACGCAAACCAAGCGGGAAGATCCGCCTCTGCATTGATCTCCGCGAACTTAACAAGAACATCATCGTGGACAAGTTTCCATTGCCCAAAATCAACTAACTGCTCGCCCAGACCAAAGGTATCAAGTGGTTCTCTACCATCGACCTCAAAGCCGCCTACCACCAGGTATCACTCCCCCGTCATGCCGAAAACTTACATCCTTCATCACACCCTTTGGATGCTACAGGTTCAGACGCCTGCCCTTCGGGCTCGCATCCGCGGCGGCCGTCTTCCAAAAACTCATGCACAAGCTGTTCCAAGGTGTCCACGGAATCCTCTACTTTCAAGATGACATCCTCGTCATGGGAAAATCCAAAGCTGAACACGACGACATCCTGCACACCGTCCTACACACGCTCGCAGCCAATGGCCTCACGGCCGAATTAGAGAAATGCAAATTCGGTCTCCGCAAGGTCACGTATCTGGGGCATGAAATCAGCAACACGGGAATCACCCCCAAATCGGCAAACGTGGAGGCCATCATGTCAGCTCCCTCCCCGAAAACCAAAGACGACGTTCGCTCGTTCCTGGGGCTGGCGGAGTTCTACAGTAAATTTGTCAGGAACTTTGCGACAAAGACGCACAGCCTACGCCAACTGCTCAAGGAAAAGAATAGTTTTGCCTGGTCTGAGGAGATGGAAGCGGAGTTCTTAGCCATCAAACAAGACATCTGCAAGGCGGTTCCCTTACATGGGTTCGACGGCGCTGCGTCCAGCATCCTGACCACGGACGCCAGTGACAAAGGACTGGGAGCAGTCCTTTCCCAGAGGGCTTCAGATGGCACCGTAACCACGGTGGGGTTCGCATCGCGATCCCTCACCCCTAGTGAAGAGAAGTACAGTGTAATCGAGAAGGAAATGCTAGCCGTCATCTGGGCGATGGAGAAATTCCGACAGTACCTGTGGGGGTCAAGATTCACACTCCGTACCGACCACAAGCCCCTGATCAAGGTCCTCACATCCAGCGGCAACGTGACAGCCACTCCACGCATCGCTAAAATGACATTGCGCCTGTTGGACTTTGTCTACGATGTGGAGTACATCCCTGGCCCGCAGAACAGAGTGGCGGATTTCCTGAGGAGGGCAGCTGCCATGGAAGAACCTGTCACATCATCGGAGTGGGATGAATACAGCGTCGCCTTCAAGACGGATCATGAACACACCATCAGTGCCCAGGACTGGGCAGAAGCCTACACGCAGGACATGGAACTATCCCAGGTCAAGGGGTACGTCACGCGAGGCTGGCCGGAGAAGAAGCACATCGACAGCAACCTCAGAAAATTCTGGGAAGTCCGCGAGGAACTCTCCATTGGCGAGGACTCCATATTCCTGCTACGAGGTGACAAAGTGGTGCCCCCAGAGGCTCTGTATAAACGCATTCTTCACATCAACCACGAAGGCCACCTGGGCATCGTAAAAGCCAAAAGGCGGATGAAATTGCTGTACTGGTGGCCCGCCATGGACATCCAAGTGGAAAGGTTCGTGAGGGACTGCGCCCATTGCGCCAGAGCTGACAAAACTCTTGTCACCCTGAGGCCCCCCATGGGCGAGTTCTCCACTCCCAACAACCCCTGGGAGGACTTATCCATCGACATTGTAGGCCCGGTCCTAGACACCTGGGGCACACCCAAACACCTCATCGTTGTCGTGGACCGCTATTCAAAGTGGCCAGAAGTCGAAATCTGCGAAGCGGCGGATTCCGACGCCGTCATCACCTTCCTCACCAACATCTTCTTGAGGGAGGGCATCCCCAAGTCCATCACCAGCGACAATGGACCCCAGTTCACATCAGCCAAATGGACAGCCTTCACCAACAGATACGGAATCCAGACAAAGCGCACTCCGGTCTACCACCCAGCGGGCAACGGCCAAGTGGAACGCTTTAACCGGGTGATCATGGGCTCGATCCAAGCAGCCATCAGTGCCGGTAAGAACTGGGAGTCCGAAGTCAGAAACACGGTATGGGCCTACCGCATCACACCCACCTTGACAGGCTACAGCCCGTTTAAGATCCTAAGAGGCAGAGAACCCTTCACCAGAGACAACACAGCCTGGATGACCATGAGACTCCAAAGCAAATGGTCCCCAGCCATTGTCCGCAGCAACATTGCGAAGGCACAAAGCATCTACAAGGCACATTATGACAAAAGGAACAAGGTGCGTGACGCCTCATTGGCAGAGGGCGAGTGGGTCCGAGTCAAAAAGGGCCAACCAGGACTCAAAGGAGACAGCAAGTTCAGTGAGCCCCTGCGGGTGGTAGAAGCATACACCCGCTCTGCCTTATTGAGTGATGGCAGGGTTTGGTCCCAATCCAGAATGGCCAAGTGCAACAAGATCATGCATTGGGGCATGAGCAACAGTGAGCTAGACGAAAGCCCCAGTGTAGCGGGAGCGACAGCATCCCCTACAGACCACGTGAGTGCGGCCGGACCAGCCAGTGCGGATGGACAATCTCCTAGACAGCCGACGCCGTGTCCGCCCAGCCAGGACGCAGACGAAGGGGGCATTCCGGGCGAGAGATCCAACGCCTTCCGGAAAAACCAGGAGGAGGGCACGAGGTCAGACGGACCCCTCGAAGGAAGAGAGCAAGGGACCGGAACGCACACCCGCAAGGGCCGCGCGGTGAAGCTACCGAAACACCTCAGTGACTTTCAGTTGTGAATCTCTCTCTCTCTCTCTCTCTCTCTCTCTCTCTCTCTCTCGCTTACTCTCTCCCTTTCCCCCACACCTGTGGGCACAGTTACAGTTATGTCCGCTATTGTTAAGGGGGAAGATGTGCAGTGTGGCGGTCTAGCTCCCCGCAGTCACGTGACCCGCGGCAAGGCATTGCGGGAGGACGTGACGCGGGGGCGAGCATTCGGACTGCGGCACCGCTGCAAGCAGACCGGCTCTCCCCACATATGTATCCTGTTACTGCCTAATAAAGTAAAGGTTAAACCGCCCCATAGACTCAGCTCTTCTTTCCGTGGGGCTTAACTTCAAACTCACAGCATGCATTTAAAAGGATCAGGTGATTGTGCGATATTCTGTGATTTTCTAAAGCTTAATCTGATAAAAGCATTTGGGTGACAGCAATGTATTTCCCAAATCTTGCCAACTCTGCTGGGGTTTCCGCTGAGAAGTGTAGCTCTTTTGCTTCAGAGCATGTGCGCACCCCACTAGTTAGAAATACTGGTTTTATTAAAGTGCGTTGAGCATTTAAAAGAACCGGGCAGATGCATAATTGAGGAGAGGTTGTGGCCTTACGGCCAGAGCTACCGACTTTGGAGCTGGGGAACCAGGTTCTAGCCTCGGCGTCGACTCAGCTTCCTGTGATTCTGGGCAAATCACTTCATCTCCCCCTGCCTACCTAGAAATGATTGTGTCCTTGTGTAACGTAACTGGTGCTCATGTAAAGCGCTCCAATACATTCAGGTCGAGTTTGCGCTATATAAAACTGCAAAAAAATAGACGCTCCAAGGTTTTCTCTTTTATGTGGCATAGTCTGCGGCTAGTGACTTCCATCTTCTATTGCGTTCTTTCATTGGGAGTACCATTAGTCTTGCTTAGAATCTGCTTGAGTACTGTCTTTCCTTGGGCGCTATTCAGGTATGGCTGGATGGGAGTTTTCCTGTATGATTTTGTTTTGAACTTAATGTTACAGTTAGCTTCTATTGCTTTGATGTCTTTCTGCCTGGAGAGAAGCATCATTTGTTTTTTCAGGACTGCCTTCAGTGTTGCAGGATGGACAGGTGTGTGCTCCCAATTTTCCCAGGCCAGGTTCAGGTTTGTACATGCTTCAGTCGGGTAGTTTGTCCAAGGATTTTTACCGGCTGTGAATAGGTCCTTCAGTACCTCCTTCATTGTGTCTGGGGCTGAAGTGAGTGTTCTGTGATAGTACTTAATGAAGGTGGCCATGTTTTGTTTTTTTCAGGCCAAACTCCAGGCACACTAATGAGTTTTGGGTGTATTAAGGTAGTTGGAATATTCGCTAGTAGGCGCTGCATTGCACCTTCTCCATGCTTACTGCTAAAGTTCCGGGGAAAGGGTGTTGTCCGTTACTAACAGTTGGAAGGAGTTTAGCTCTAATTACCTACGTACGGCCTCGAGGGAGGGGCTACATAGGCTCGTGTAAAGTTTGCATAGAGCATATGTTACTAACTTCCGCTCCTCCTCCATGTGGGTTATGTGCAATTGTAACTTTCCATTAGCTGTGAAGCATACACCCAGGTAGTTATTCTTAAGGGCGCTCTGTATGGTCAAATTTCTTAGTCTCAATTGACGCTTGTTCTTGTTACTATATCTCCCGAATATGACCACCTTTGTTTTGGAACAGTTCACAACCAGTTTGTTGTTGATGTTGTAAAAATATTATGCATCCACAGCTTTCCGCATTCCCACCTTAGTGTGATCCATTAGGATCATATCGTCCGCGTACTGCATTAAAAATAGACCCGCCTGACAGATTTTAGGAATTAGCGTGTTTGCTGCTTTTAAAGATTGGCCAAGATCGGCAGTATATAAATTAAAAAGCATAGGCGCCAGGACTCAGCCTTGTTTTAAGCCTTGGTCCTTATTTGCTGGTGGCCGTGTTGTGCGTGAGCTTGATTCTCACCCAGGTTTGAGAGTAAAGGGCGATCACTGCATCAAGCAGTCTTTCTGGTATTACCCATTTATATAATTTGTTCCAAAGTATATGCTGGTCCTCACCATCGAATGCGGTGGTGAAGCCCAGGATGTTTATTTTATGACTGCTGAATGTTTGTACAGACAGAGTGGCAGTTAGGGGTAGATGGTCACTTGTCTGCTGGTGTGTGATTGAAAAGTCCAGCAGTTGGCCCGAGAAGACTTTATTCAGGAACACAAAGTCCAGTATCGAGACATTATTAAAGAACTTACACATTTTTGTCGTGCGATTTCCATCTTGGATTGTCTCCTGGGCATATTTTAGTTTATGGGTATTAAGGAACATGTTTAATTTGCTTCCCGCTGGGTCAACAGTCCAATTGCCATTGGGGCTTGCCACTGTATTGCAGGAGTTGAAAGTCCCTGTGATGATTATCTCACTTGTACACTGGGGGTGTGGATTGTCAAATTGCTCGGTTTGCAGTTAACTGGTGCTGTGGTTGTTCCATGAGCTGGCCATGGGCTGATTTATTTATCATAAGTATGTGCGGATACCTTTTTTGCCTGAGTGTCTGGACCAACATCCCCAGTTAGTGAATTGTGCCTTCTCCACCAGTATCTTCTGGGCTTGTTTACAGTGTTTCCAAGTGACTACCGTGGACTCTTTTGATGTAATGCAACTTATAGTCCTGAATTGGATTCGTAATATGTCGTCAGATGTGTACTATGACAGTTCTGGGATGTGTTTCAGACTTTGCAGGATAATTGACCTATTTAGTATATCAGCATTGCCACAGGATGTATATACAGGCATGAATACCGTTACATTGTTTTCAGGTTCTCTGGCATTATTGTTTCTGGGTGAGCTTGGGCCTTTTTGCCTGCTCTGAGCTAGTGTGTTTTGGTTTGGTACATCAATGTAGGTGGCAGAGAAACTGTCAGCCCTTTAAGGGTTATTTGGAGTTACCTGTTTCCTATCCTCTACAAGACAGAGGTACTGATTTTTGACAACAAAATCTCCCCATGGGACGTATCCTGGTGGGCCTCAGTACTCGGACCTACTCCTACCCGCACTGACCACGCTAGGAACCTAGGCATCATTCTGGACAGCAACTAACCATGACGACTCAGGTCAACTCCATCTCCTCCTCCTCCTTCTTCATCCTCTGCATGCTTTATAATCTATTTAAATGGCTACCCCAAAGCTCAAGACGCAATAACCCCCAGGCCCTCATCTCCAGTCGACTGGACTATGGCAATGCTCTCTATGCAGGGATGTCAGCTCACCTCTGATGACGACTACAGACCATACAGAATGCCGCAGCCAGACTCGTCCTGCATCTTCCTAGACAACCCCACATCAGCACCTACCTCAGGGAACTCCACTGGCTCCCTGTACAGAAAAGATGCCAGTGCAAGCTCCTCACACATACCCATACGCATACAAGGCCCTTCACAACTGTGGACACGCCTACTTGAAAAGATGCCAGTTCAAGCTCCTCACTCACCCCCATATGCTTACAAGGCCCTACACAACTGCAGACCCGCCTACTTGAACCACTGCCTGAACTTCCATCAGCCTACTAGACACCTTTGCTCCACGTCCCTTCGTGTAACCCTCACCCTGACGTAGCAGATGCGGAGGTCGCTCTTTCGCCTACCTAGCAGGGAAGGCATGGAACAAGCTACCCTTTCATCTACAGACCTCCCCATCTCTTCCAGGGTTTCGAAAGTCCCAGAAAAAGTGGCTATTCTGTACCCTCCCAGCTCCTAGATACCCTCAAGTAGCGCTCTACAAATCTACTGATTGATTGATCCTCTTTAATTTCTGTTGCTCTTGATTTTATGCATTGCCTGTTCAAGCTTGGTGAGGGGGCAGTTCCGATTCCAGGTGCCTCCTGAATAAAGGTGGGTTCCTTGCAGTGGATAGCCTCCTTTCGCTGGGGCTCATTTGCAGGTAACTTATGTAAAAATATTGGGAATACCTTATTTGGCAGGTCTATGTTTGAGGCGTCTTGAGCCTTGCAATCACTGTCCTCGTTTGTTATCACTTGGCCTTGAGGGGGGGAGGGGTCCTAATTGTCTGTACGTTCCTCTCGACAGTCGGAGTTGCTGGCTCTTAAGAATTTTTGAGTGCTTTTTCAAGCACTTCTTTGCCTTCTGAGATACTGGTTTGGCAATACCTTGGGCCTCAGTGATCACACTTTCGGACTTTGCACCGGAGTGATTGGTGCTTGTGCAGTGTGTTAATGCTACTGATGGATTAGAGCTCTTTGTTCTTGTGGGGGAGATGATGTTATTTTGCTTTACTTCATCGGGCGTCCCATCGGCTATATTTTGTAGTTTATTGCTGCTCCCTCGTTGACTGACATGTTGGCCTGAACTGGTGGTGTTAGGAGGTACCTTGACATTCTTTAGGTCGGTGACCAATGTGGTAAGCTCATCTGGTAAAGAGCTCAGTTTCTGAATGATTGGCAAGCAATGACAAGAATCACCTTGTGTCTCAAGCTTTGCTTCTTTTTTTATAAACAAAGTTGTTGGTTTTAAAAACAGAGAGTCAAAAAAACAACAAAAATACAACTACTGCTCCCCTATCCCACCCCGTACATCCCCCACTCCCACCCGCAGCCGAACACAATTGTAGGACAGCATTTCAAGGTACAGATCCCAGTGTGAAATTTGACAGTTCGTAATAGTTCCACCACTTACCCCGGATCTTAGAGAATGTCTGCAGACACCTCCAGGCTGCATAGACCGGTTCCTCCTGTTTGGCATACTAATCCATGCCAGCCCGCCATATCTTCAGACTCGGTGGGTTTGGTAGGTTCCATGATCGTGCAATGTCTATTTTGGCCACCAGGGTTGCCAATCCCACCAGAGCCCTGTCCCCTTGTGTTTTCCCAAAATCATCCATTATCCCCAACAGGGCCAGTTTTGGAGTTAATGTAACTGGAGTACCTAGAACTGCTGACAGGGCAGTACCTGTACGTGTCCAGTAGTGGGTAATCTCGGATCATTGCCAGACCATATGGTAAAAGTCTGCCACCGGAGTTTGGCAACGAGCACATCTGGGGTCAGAGAGGTTACGAGCGTGCCGCAATCATTGGGGAGTCATGTAAGTTTGGTGGAGGTAGTGTAATTGGATCAAGCAGAGTCGTGCAGAGATCGTCAGTTCCCTAAGGCCATGCAGGCGTCCCGCCATTCAGCCTCCTCCACCTCACCCACCCATCCCTCCTATTTATGTTTATGTGGGTCTAGTGTATCCTGGGCATTCCATACGAGGTCTTGGTATAACAGAGAAATACCCCCCACCTAACCACTCCATCAACAGTCATGCCCCAAGGGGGCTAAAACTCCAGCACATCTTGTAGATGAGCGCCGTAGTGACTCAGGGCGTGACGCAACTTAATGTGGGAAAGAGTGAACTGATCTTGGAGGTCTGAGAATGAGTACATGGTAGATCCCCGCTACACATCCCCCGACACTGGAATTTCTATGGAATCCCTATGGCGAAATCCCTCCAGGCGTGCCAAAGGAAAGTGGCAGAGTCAGACGTCTGTCCCAGAATGTGAATCATGTTGCCCCCCCTACATGCCAAAAAGATCACCCTAGTGACCTCCAGAAGGGCAAGAGGAATCAGATGGCCATGCATGATCCCATCAAGACTAAGGCTAGAGTGTTCCAGCTCATCCCAGCCACTCGTCAGCCAGTCATTTATGACTATTAGCCGAGAGGGGTAGAAAACACAAAAGAAGGGGTGAGGGTATGGACTCACCTACTCTGAACCCCCATCAATACTTAATGCATCAAAAGGAGTAGGGAGTAATACAGTGGTTGTTTGTGATGGCACCTGCTGTGTATGCTAATACTGCCCTCACTCACACAGACGTGTGACATGCTTCATCATAGGGCTGCTTACAATACACCCCGGCGTAGCCACGCACGGGGTGGAGCAATAGGAGGGGGAAGACAATACAACAAAAAAAGAGACAATATATGTTACAGTGGCTGGGAACGACGGTAGTGAAAGTGCAGTGATATGTGAGTTAAAACTAGCTCGGAAGTGTCGCCGTGACTAAGACTTTTATTCTTGGACCCTCCGGCCAGAGTTAAAAACGTGAAGAATGGTGGTGCTTGGGAGATGCTATGTGCTCCTAACACCCCATCTATACTGCCAGGTGGTCAACATGTTTCGGCCGTGTGTGTGTGCCCCACGTGTAGGGTCACGCCGGCCTTCCTTAGGACTGTACCTGTCCCAGTGTAATGGTCCTCTCACCTCCAGTTGAGAAACGAGAGTATCATAAAAACCAGATCTTCCGTGTTGAGGAATTTCCTCTAATGATTAGTAGGATTACTAAAAACAGGAAATAAAAAATGGACATCAATGTGAAGGACCAACGAGAGAGAAGAACCAGCTGCTAGAAGTGTTCTTCTCTTCCATCCATAATGCGCTATGTGTATCATGGTCAGTCTATTCAAAAGCTGTACTATGGTGTATCAATCCTTCCCCACAAGTCAACAATAGTATCTCATCCTCCTGATAACCAAAGTGTGTGGAGGATAGGGATATAATACACTCTATATATGTATAGTTATAATTACAATTAAAATATCAGCGTCAGCCTACATCCTGCTGAAGTCCAAACAGTCACATCCAATGCACCACAAGGGGTACGGTGCGATTGTACTCACCGAGTTTACCCCTATTTCAAGTAAGAACTGGCGGCGGGCAAGGAGAGACCCCCTCTAGTCACACTCTTAATGGTGGGAAAAAGAAACCATAGAGAGAGAACAGATGACAGATGAGGATTTAATACCAGCAGCTCGCCTTCACTCCTTCGTGACTACACGGCGGATGAAGGCGAGCAGCTCCGGAGGACGACCACCCTTGGAGTAGTAAGGAGTGGGGTATTGGCAGTGGGGGCACTTACATGGTGATTTTCCCTGGTAGTGTTAATGGCTGGATTACTATTATCCTTTCGTCCACCTAGTTGGGGGCATTGCGAATAAGTCTCTCCCCGTTGTTCATACTAATGTTTTACGGCATTATAGTACACGCTGTATGAGGACGCATGTCTCTAGATAATAACACTGTTTGTTAATCACTACGAGGCAATACCACTATTTTAACTGCTTTGTACGCTCCCGGAGACATACGCTGCATTATTTGTTGTTATTCAACTATTACTAAATTTTATGTTCTCTCTCTATGGTTTCTTTTTCCCACCATTAAGAGTGTGACTAGAGGGGGTCTCTCCTTGCCCGCCGCCAGTTCTAACTTGAAATAGGGGTAAACTCGGTGAGTGACCCTACACGTGGGGCACACACACACGGCTGAAACATGTTGACCACCTGGCAGTATAGGAGGGGTGTTAGGAGCACATAGCATCTCCCACGCACCACCATCCTTCACGTTTTTAACTCTGGCCGGAGGGTCCAAGAATAAAAGTCTTAGTCACGGCGACACTTCCGAGCTAGTTTTAACTCACATATCACTGCACTTTCACTACCGTCGTTCCCAGCCACTGTGACATATATTGTCTCTTTTTTTGTTGTATTGTCTTCCCCCTCCCTATTGCTCCACCCCGTGCGTGGCTACGCCGGGGTGTATTGTAAGCAGCCCTATGATGAAGCATGTCACACGTCTGTGTGAGTGAGGACAGTATTAGCATACACAGCAGGTGCCATCACAAACAACCATTGTATTACTCCCTAATCCTTTTATTAGCTGAGAGGCCCAGTAGTACAGACAAATGTCGCCATAATGCACCATCATACACCGAACTGCGACACTTGGCCTGGCCAATGCGAGGGGGACAGCCCCTCCAGAGAAAGGACCGAAGCAATGCCACCACTTCATTAAACACTTCATTAGGAATTTCAAGTGGCAAGGTCTGCAAAATATAAAGAAAACAGGGTAAAATTATCCTTTTATCAGCGCAACCCTACTGAAAACATTAAGTGGGAGCTTTGTCATGCTGCCAGGCTAGTTCTGATCCCCTTTAAGAGGGGAGTGAGGTTAAGCATGCGTGTGAGGTCTGGTAATGTTGAAATATGCACCCCTAGATATTTAAAACTGAGGCAACGGATAGGAAGGCCAGGCCACCAGTCAACCGGCACACTATCCCCTTGCACAGGGGTGAGTAATGACTTTCTCTTGATTACCCGGAGGACCGAAGCATCCTCAAAGAGGCGGAGGATCTCGAGGGCCCATGGGCCAGAGCTCGCCAGATCCACAAGGAACAGGAGGACATCATCTGCATATACTGCAATCCTATCTTCAGCGACTCCACTCCATCTCCAACCCTGCATCTGAACATCACAATGGATTAAACGAGCCAGGGGCTCAATAGCAAGGGTGAAAAGGAGTGGAGACAGAGGACACCCCTGCTGGGTTCCACGTCCAATTGGGAACCTGCAGGACAATACTCCATTAACCATTACGTGGACTGTTGGTTGGGGATACAATAGCATCACCATCCCCTGAAATCGGGAACCAAAACACATCTCGCTCAGCACCAATCTGAGATAGCCCCAGTAGACAGTATCAAAAGCTTTTTCAAAGTCGACAAGCAACAAAGCTGCTGCCTCTTTGGTCTCTCCTACATGGGCCAATGCTACCTGTAATCAGCAAA
This sequence comes from Calotriton arnoldi, assembly GCA_963921515.1. NCBI lineage: Eukaryota > Metazoa > Chordata > Amphibia > Caudata > Salamandridae > Calotriton > Calotriton arnoldi. The sequence goes on along the minus strand of CAWUFW010002416.1, from coordinate 500,038 downwards.
TACAATGTCTAGTACTGCAGCCAGGCATGAAGCCACATTGATCTGGGTGGATTATAGAACTTAGGACCGACTGAAGCTTGGTCGCCAGGATCTTGGAGTGTATTTTAATGTTTGCATTAATTAAGGAAATGGGCCTATAGGATGCACAGTTCGTCGATGGCTGATCTGTTTTAAGGATGACAACAATAGTTGCCAGATCGAGTTCTGGAGAGCAAGATCCCAGTTTCACAGCCTCTTAGTAAAACCCAAAAAGATGGGGGGGGAGGGGTGGGGTCATGACATCTCAAAGTTTAGAGTAAAATTCAAGAGGAAAGCCATCTGGGTCTGGGGTTTCCCCAGTTTTCAAGTCTTGGATGGCTGCTATGACCTCATCTTCAGCAATCAGTTCCTCAAGTGTTTTTTGTTGGAGCCATATCAGACGGGGTAGAGGCACATCAGAAGGTAACAGGTAAGCAAGTTCGGGGGAAGGCCGCGGTTGAGGTGTGTGGAGATGTCTATAATAACCTGCAAATGTTGTTGCAATGTCCTCAGCCGTGGTGACCAGGGACCCCGCTGTTGCAATGTCCTCAGCCGTGGTGACCAGGGACCCCGCGTCATCCTTGAACCAGCGCCCAGATACCCCTTGGGGCAACAGTGTTGTGCTATATAAATACTGATTGATTGATGATTGATTGGTTGAACCAATTGGCCATTCGATAAAGGAGCTCACTATTTTTATCACAGTGTTCGTATATACGTTGACAAGTGGCGCACCAACACTGGCGGGCCTCTTGAAAGACTAATTGGTGTTGGGAGGCCCTATCAATGTCCAGTTGTCAAGCCAGCACCTCGGTTGCTTGAATCGCCACCGCAGTCTCACACTGCAGTATGCGTGTTTCGAGGTTGTCAATGCCCTGCAGCTTGATTTATCTATACGTTTGTGGTATGCCTTAGCTATTCCTCACAGTGTCAGTTTGCTTGCCGCTCAGACTGTGCCAACCCTCCGAACCGTTCCCTCATTGGTCTCAAAGTAGAAGTATAGCTCCTCAGATAAGTGATCCACCAACCCCTCGTCCACCAAGAACCATGCTTTTAGTCGCCACATGGGTCATTTAGGATGTTGTGGTGTTCCAACCTGAAGGAGTAGTGGAGAGTGATGTGAGATACCCTGGGGAGCATGGCAGCCCCTACTGTGTTCCTGATGTCGACAGCCGGGAGGAAGAGGTAGTCAATGCGGGACATATGCTTGGTAGATGCTGAAGTGTGTGTGTATGCTTATGTCTGTGGGTTCCATAAGCTCCAGGCATCGCAGAGTCAGAGCGAATCCGCCCAAGCAGTGAGAGACCTAGAGAGAACCCAGCAGTCTCGCTTGATGGGGCCCGAGACATCTAAGTCGGGATTGACTACAGCATTGAAATCCCCCCTGAGGAGCAGTAGCCCATGTGGAAGGGTAGATATCAGGGTCATTAGGTCACTAAGGGTCTAACCCTGCAGCTGAGGAGGAATGTAGATAATCAATAGATTAAACTGTTTCCCTCCAGTATCCCAGTCACCCCCATATATCTACCCAGGGAATCATGAAATCCCTGGCTGACCACCAAGAGGAAATTATTGTGGAGAAGGATTGCCACCCCTCTGGACCCCCTAGCAAAGCCGGAGTGATAAACGCAGTCATAGCCGCACCTACACAGGAAGGGACAGAGGGTTCCCAAGATATGCGTCTCTCCCAGAAGAGCCACACCAGGTTGGTGGCGACAGAGGAACCTAAGGACCACAGTGCCCATGATATGATCTAATAGACCATTAGAATTCCATGAAGTAAGATGAAACTCCATATGGGAGTTAGTCTGGGTGTATAAGAGTTACTGAGTGAATTGGCCATCTGTGACGCAGCAGGGAAGACCAGGCATCAGCGGGAGCACATAAAGCAAAAAAATACAAAACTGTAAACATAAACACCATCACAACATTTCCAAACAACCCCCACCCGACACTTTTACCCCTGAAGCATCTGTCACCCAACATTTCCCACAAACATAAACAAAGAACATGATGGGGTATTCAAGGCAAACCTCCTCCTATGCAGGATCTGGATGTACAGGTCAAGATATGAATAAAGCATTCTGGGTCTAGGGCCAGTGGTTTGTCAGAAACAACCCATTACAGAGTCAATTTGAGAGTGCGAAAGAAACATGCAGAGCTCCTTGAACGACAGCGCTGCCTCAACTTCGCAGCACACTCCGCGTCAGTGCACGCTAAAGCAGGCCGCTCGGGGCCTCTCCTCGCTTGGTTGATTAAACAAGAGCAGCCGGGAGGGCTAATTACAGCTCTCTGTTCTTCGGTGGGGAGCTTCGGTTTGCGCAGCTAGAAATACAAGATGAGCTGTCTGCACATTTCACACAGCTGTATAAAGCTGGCCCGCAGGCCTCGGAGGAGGTGATTCAGCAATTCTTAGACGGGCTCCCATTCCCAGTCCTGTCGCTAGAGCAACGGATGGACTTGGATGCCCCCCTTACATTTGAGGCGGTTCGGGGTACTATGAGAGCTTTGCGTTCTGGAAAGGCTCCTGGCCCTGGCGGCCTTCCTCATGAATTTTATAAAGCATATGCGGACCCCCTGAGCCCCCAGCTGCTCAAGGTATACACGAAGGCGCTCAAGTCTTTGGACCTCCCTGCCTCAATGACAGAGGCTACACTGATCACGCTCCCCAAGCCAGGTAGGGACCCCACCTCCACGGGCATATCGTCCCTTGGCGCTCCTAAACGGGGATTATAAGATTTTGGCAAGCGTCCTGGCAAATAGACTGGCGCTGCTGATTCCCCAACTGGTTCACCCAGACCAGAATGGGTTTGTGCCGGCTTGCAATACATTGTTTAATATACGATGACTGTTCAGGGTGATGCGTGGTGCTTCGTCGATCTAGCCGACAGCCGGTTGTGTTGTGCTAGACCTGGAGAAGGCCTTCGACACGGTCGAATGGTCCTTTATGTTCGCTGTGCTTCACCGTTACGGTTTTGGGCCCTACATTTTAGGCCTTATACGGCTGCTGTACGGAGCTTTCACGGTTCGGCTGCAACTGGGGTCTCTATTTTCTGAGCCTATTTCGATAGAACGAGGGACTCGTCAGGGATGTCCTCTCTCCCCCCTGATCTTTGCCCTGGTGACTGAACCGTTAGCAATGGCACTGCGCACTTCGGCACCATACTGGGGGATACGTCTCGGGGATGGCATACATGCAATTTCGCTTTATGCTGATGACATTTTGTTGTATGTGCAGGATGTTCTGGCGATTCTACAAATCATTCCCGCCACGTTGAAATCTTTTGCAGCCTTGTCTGGGCTGGGGGTGCACTGGGGCAAATCTTGTCTCTACCCCTTTAATTCTAGTACGGAGGACCCGGGTTGGGAGGTGGATGGGATGGTAGTGCAATGGCAGTCGGTGGCGTTCAGATATCTGGGTATCCGCATTTACCACAACACTCAGGATCTTATAGATGGTAACATCACGAAGGCGGTTACAGCACTTAAGTCCCAGATTGAATTTTGGAAGACGCTGAACCTTTCAGTTATAGGTCGGGTGGAGTTAATCAAAATGGTCATGCTACCACGCGTTCTTTATTATTTTGCTAATTTACCGCTCTACCTACCAGTGTCCTTCTTCCGCTCTCTGGAGAGGATTGTTCGGGATTTCATCTGGAATAACTTGCGATGCCGAGTAGCACTAGTGAAATTATACCTTCCTCGCTCAAAGGGGGGGCTGGCTCTGCCCAACCTGGAGCACTACTTTTTGGCGTCCCAAATCTTATAGGTGGCGAAATGGGTGGAGGAATTACATTTATCGGACTCGGCGGAACGTGACCCCCCATACTCTCTGGACAAGATCCTTTACCTATTTCATCCTGGTAATAAATCGAATGAACCTCTTCCTCTGCTGGTATGGATAGCGCGGAAATGTTTCCATAGGGCCCTTCGTCTCACCAATCATGTCATACCATACGCACCTGTTGTGCCTATCTTAGGTATGCCGACGATGCGTGGACGCGTCCAGAGTGAGGACCTTACTTCCTGGGCGAATGCTGGTATACCCACCATAGGAGACTTATATGGAGAAGGGACATTGAGGCCGTTTCTTGATAATACGATCGAGGATGGCGTCCCTCCAGGTCAATTTTTTAATCATGCCTCTTGGACTGCCGCAATGAGATGCTGGTGGGGAGATATAATGCAAGAACCCGCGACGCATCTCTTACTGCAATACGTGCATGTTATGGGAACAGGCAGTCACTTGGTGAAGTGGTTCGCGGAATCGATTAGGGAACATACCCTAGCAGATCTAACGCCGTTGCAAGTTAAGTGGGAGGCAGATCGGGGGAGGCCCCTCTCGGAGACGGAATGGTCCATGGTACTCGAAAGCCCCAAGCAGGTCCCCAGAAATGCCCGTTTTAGGTTAATCCAATTTTATACTGTCCACAGGGCCTATCTTTCCCCAGATAAAATTAATCGGTATTTTCATAGGCAGGATGCGTGTTGCCCACGCTGCAAGCTAGCGAATGCAGATATATTACATATGCTCTGGTCCTGCCCTGCCCTACAGACTTACAGGGAGAAGGTGCATTAGCCACTTGTACGGATAGGGAGATACCGCGGACATGGGAAATGAGCATAGTTGGTGTGTTCCCCTGGGATAAAAACCACAAAGCATCTTCCCGTTTTTTGGACCTGGGATTTATTGTGCCTAAGCGATTGATTACCCATAGGTGGAAGTCGGAGGAACCCCCACCGATGAGAGCCTGGCTTTTCTCCATGCTCAACTGGGTGAAGGCTGAAGCGGTCTCCCTGATACGAGAGGATACATTGGGTTTACGTAAATTCCCCATCTCTGCTGAATGGAATGCTATGCTATGTGCGCTACAGGAATTGCTGGTGCCGGATGATTCAATGGATGTTCCCATTCAAGCCGACTAGTGTGTTAGACTGGGGTGGATTTTGGCCCCGAGGTGTGAATTGCTGTGCGGACTGAGACCCCCATCCCCTTTGCCGAATGGTCATTTCTTTTGGTGGTCTGTCGTTTCACCTACAGGGTGATCGACTCGATTCTGATGTGTGACATTAGAGATCTGTGTTTTTCTTCCTCCCTCTCTGCGGCTCTCGCTATCCTTCCCACCTCTTTTTCCCGATAGTTTTTCCCACGTTTGGTGTTCTGATAAAAATGTTTGACTCCATAAACAGATTTATGTGATATGGCGGAGTGAAGCCATAAGAACCATAATTATACAATGTGTTGTATAGTGCATAATAGAAGTCATGTTGCACCACAACGTGCTTGTACAGTACTCTTGGTGGAGGGAGGAGATGCCATTATTATTGGGATGTACAACGTTACTACTGGGTATATATATGCTTACTATGTAACCATGCCAGCATGTTGTTGATATATTACTTGGATTTGATATTTGGCCATTGACTCTGAACGGTGAATTCTATGACACTGTATCGTTTTATCTTCATGTTCACAAACAACAAAAATCTTTAATAAACAGATCAAACAAAAAAAATTACAGAGTCAATTTGAGTCAATCAGAGGATCTAGATCAGAATGAGCCACAACATCCACCACCCCGGGCACCCCAGAGGAAAGCAGTGGAGTGAAAGGACTCTCAGTCTCCATCTGGGACCAGACTGGGTCAATTTCTGAGGATGCCAGTGTAGGGCTCACCTGGTTTTCCGCAGAGGCAAAATGGACGGAACCGATGCTAGGTCCCAACTTCCCTCACCCACCTCCTTCGCCCAACAAAGTCAAAGCAGAAGAAAAAAGGTGGGGAAGAGGGGAAACAAAACAAGGAAAGGGAAAAGGAGTAGAGTCCGCTGGTCTGTCCAATGTGGTGTCGCAAGGTTTCCTAATGGGAAAAGACATAAGCGTAAATAGGATTGTTAAACTAAGAGTATGATGTTTGGTTACTCTAGTATTCTACCTGTTGAAAGCTCTGCCAGGTGTATCTAGGGGGTATCGAACGAATAGAGCGTGAGCTCATACAGTGTATCTAAAAAGCAAGCATACACTTATTATTCATAAGGACTGCAGAATTTAAACATTAAACAATGATAAGGGTGAAACATACCAAGCTTAACGTAAACCATTAGTAGAATTCAACGGATCCATTAGAAAAAATATACCATTGCCTGAAAACTAGGAAGAAAACAAAAAACGTATTCTCCTAGTCAGGAAAGCCAAGAAGGAAAACAAAAATGTGGCACAAAAAGGTGCAGGGTCGAAGTGGTAATTACGTTCAGGGATAAATGGTTAAAAATCAATCTCTTATTTATTTTGTAGCAAGAAATTTGAAGAAATGTAAATAAAGCAAGTTCACGGCTGAGAATATACTACACAACAAGCGAAGGAGCACAATATCAGATAAGTATCAGGATTGCCAACTAATACTAGAACTAGCTTGTGTCCTACCTTCAGCCTAGAACTAAGATTCTTTAAATACCTCCTTTGTTCTCACAATGCAGGTACAAGAAAGTTGGCAGCATTAGGGAATGCTGCACCAAGACAAAACACTGAAACCGGCTGACAAGGGAGCTCCGAGGCTGGACTGTGCCCCAGGAAGAAGACGCGGTAACCCGGAAACAGCAGTGCACAGAGGAACGCCGGGAGAAGAATGCCAAAGACGTCTTCTCTCTCCGACGGGGAATCAAGAATAAAGGTAAGCGGGGAATGCAAGGGAGGCCTGGCGGGAGTCCGTGAAGGAACGCAAAGCGCGTTTCCCCCACGGACCCCTCCCTTATGTAATCCTCAAGTGTCGCATTCGCCAGCTGACAGGAGTCGGCAGGAGGGGCTTGCTCAAGAGGCTGCGGGCAGACATGGAATCGATGCTACGGGCAGCGCAGCACGACAGCCAGGGAATGTCTGCGACGTCCGTGTTTACCCCTGGATTTGGGTCGATATCAAGTTGAGAGCGGGTGGAAGCCATGCATGAGGGACCTGGGTCTACCTGGGAGGCGTCCCACGGGGTTTCATACCTATGGAAGATTCTTTACTCAGTTGCTCACTCCCAAGTCTCATCTGGAGTGATACTCCGTAGCCATGCAAGAAAAAAGCAACATATACTGTAAGGACATCGCCCTGAGTTTCTGATTCATGGCATCAAAGGATTTGCATTGCAGTTGTGTAGATTTAGTATAATCCGGGACGATCATAATGTGAGAGGATTTAAAATAGAGCTTACCACGGGTACGGGTTTCCCAAAGATAACATCTCGGAAATTCAGGATCTTAATGATGATGGGACAGGGAGGGGCCCCCAGAGGAGGATGCTGCACAAGTGAGTGCTGTGCCCACTCCACAAACCACGGAGACAGCGATCCCTCAGGTAACCAAGAACGGAGTCAGTCCTCCATGAAGGCCGCGGGCCGAGGGTTCTCAGCTCCCTCTTGGAAGCCCACCAGGCTGAGGTTGCTCCGGTGGGAGTGATTTTCATTGTCTTCAGCTCTGGCCTCAAGGGCACGGATGGTGAAGAGCATCTTCACCATCCATGGTCTTCAAGTTGAATGAGTCATCTTCAAGAGTGGATACTCGAATCTCCACCTCAGTCACTTGTCTTGCTACTTTGCAGAGATCCTGTCGCAGTAGGGCAACGTTGACACTGACCTCCCCGATCTTGCATTTGAGGGCTTCCCTGAATGGCCTGCAAGATCTGGTGTGCATCTGGAGATGTAGAGGGCTCAGGAAGGGAATCACCGCCCATGAGTCGTCTGCAGGGATCACAGGTTGATGTAGTGAATTTGCCCATTTTCAAGTGGGAGCTTGTCTTTTCATATCGCCCCAATCCAGTAAAGCGTCTAAATCCGACTGTCCTGTGGTCTCACTACTCAGAGGGGGGATTCCACCCTGGTATAAAGGTCGTAATATTAGAGATGCCAGTCCTCACCACTCTCGGCCCGCTTACCTCATGGATTACAAGGGAGCACAAGCAGCCGGAGCAAGGCACAAGAGGCAGCCACAGAAGTGCGTAGAGTCACAAATTGCATCCAAGATCTCTCACACCTCCAAATTTTTCCCTCACTGCCAGCTGCAAACAACGGCTTCTCAGCAAAGAGGCGGACAGGGGGGCAGGTTCCTGGGGTGGGCAGTTTATCAGGCACCAAAGGGAAGCTCCATGTCATGCAGAGACAAAGAATGATCTCCGTCAGTCTTAAGGCCCACCAGGGGAGGGGGGAGAGAAAGAGATCCTCTCTATGTGGAACCGGGGCCCAGGCCAAGAATCAGCTGCTGGGGGGCCACGCACAGCCCTCACCTACTGCAGTCAGGGGGCATTCAAGTAATCAGGGTGGTTTGGGGCCCTCCTCACACCCAGACTCACAGCTGGTCCTCAAAGGGGTTGAGGGGGGGGCAACACCCACTCCTCCAAGGATCAGGGCTCTCCAATAGCTGTCTGGCACTGTGTGCCCAGGACCAGGAGAACCAAGGAGGTCAGGGGGCGTATTAGGGCACCAAGTCAGCAAGGCAGGCACCCCTGTGGGATTAAAAGGCAGACGTACATACCGGGGTCGCCCAAGGCTGCACATGTGTAGCAGGCCGCAGCGCCGGTGTCCGGGAGCACTCGCCCCGCAGTATCTTAGTCAGGGCCGGCTCTAGGGCAGGGCGACCGGTGCCACTGCACCGGGTGCTGACACTTCGAGGGGGCGCCGTGTTTGGAAGTATTTTATGGTTTTAAAAGAACATGCTGCTGCATTGCTGGCCTCCTCAATTTTCATACAAAAATTAAAATGTCAAGATAACACAGTGATTAATGTTCTTCATAGAGAGAGAAAGAGTTTTGCCAAGTGGAAGTTTTAACTCATTTTATGGTAGAACAGAGGGTTAATGTGCCTGCTGCAAAGAATGTGTACCATGCAGATCACAAAGTACAAATAGTTTAAATAGGTCAGGGCATTTGTCAGAGAGCCTTTTGTTACTAGCAGTGTAGATGTTAAAATCCTAACATGGAACAGTGAGCTAATAACTGTCATCAAAGAGCTGCATGCAAACTGCAAGGTATAGATTAGAGCATTATGATGTTTTCCTCCGTCTTTCATTATTCTAATGTTTCAAAAAGGGTTCATTTCGGTAAAAAACAAATCCTTATTATTAAATTTAACCCCCAACCATGGGGTTATGTTTTACATTCTGAGTCAGTGCTTCTCCAGACCAAGCACTCTTAAACTATACTGTCTACCAGTATGGATGACATGTGACTCACCTTGTAGTCTTCTGGCTTATGTAACATTTCCTATACACTGATTTACACACATATGATTGATTGTCTCTGTGTAATATGTGTGTGATGTAAAGTGCTCTGACACCCTACACTGGTATAGGTGACGCTAAATAACCAATTAAATACATCTGAGAAAGAGTGGTTATGGAGACTTGAGGGGGCACTGTTAAAGGGTTGTAGTGAGGGAGTCTGTGGGTGGCGCCCGTGGGGGGCACCAACAAACATGGTTGCATAGGGCGCCACCAGTGCTAAAGCCAGCCCTGATCTCAGTTGTCCAAGTATCGGTGGGCCCAGACACGGAGAAAAAGTACAGGAGCATGTAAACGTGGCTTTCACATGCCGCTCAAGTCACAGCCACAACAGTCAATCTCCTCATCACCGCCTCGGCCCCTCTCCCTCAATGTCAGACCGGGAACAAGTTGCAGCAGGGGGTGCCACTGGGCCAGCTCAGCACCCATCCTTCTCCGGCAAAAGTCTGCCGCAGTCTCCTCACCAGTGATCTCGGCAGATTGCCACTCAGGCTATCGGGTGCGGGCCTAGCCTCGGAGTCCACACACCACTGCCATTGTAGAACCAGGTGCACGGCAAGGCCCTGCTTGCAGTCACTCCTCTGGCATTCCATCGGGCGATGTTAAGCCCCAGGGCCGCTGTCCAAAGTCAAATAAGGGGATACAAAAGGGGATGATGGACGGAACGCTTGAGCCAATCAAACACTCACCCCCAGTCAACTGATCTGGGTTTAATCCATCATCATTCTTTAGCTCACTCCAACACCCCAGTTCAGACATGGCCATATGCAAATCAGTCTGACCCTGTGCCTCATGGGAACAGTCCAGCCCGAACTGCCAAGCCATGTCTTCCCTGGACCGGAAACAAGCATCCTAGGACCGGTTTCTGGCATTCCAGCCGTCATCAGCCAGGCTTGCTTGAATCCAGTGGCAAAGTGAGCAAGGGACCCACGTCTGGGCATACCCCCGCCAACTTAGGGCGAACAAAGCGATACAAAGGGGATGATGGACGGAACGCTTGAGCCAATCAAACACTCACCCCCAGTCAACTGATCTGGGTTTAATCCATCATCATTCTTTAGCTCACTCCACCACCCCAGTTCAGACATGGCCATATGCAAATCAGTCTGACCCTGTGCCTCATGGGAACAGTCCAGCCCGAACTGCCAAGCCATGTCTTCCCTGGACCGGAAACAAGCATCCTAGGACCGGTTTCTGGCATTCCAGCCGTCATCAGCCAGGCTTGCTTGAATCCAGTGGCAAAGTGAGCAAGGGACCCACGTCTGGGCATACCCCCGCCAACTTAGGGCGAACAAAGCGATACAAAAGGGGATGATGGACGGAACGCTTGAGCCAATCAAACACTCACCCCCAGTCAACTGATCTGGGTTTAATCCATCATCATTCTTTAGCTCACTCCACCACCCCAGTTCAGACATGGCCATATGCAAATCAGTCTGACCCTGTGCCTCATGGGAACAGTCCAGCCCGAACTGCCAAGCCATGTCTTCCCTGGACCGGAAACAAGCATCCTAGGACCGGTTTCTGGCATTCCAGCCGTCATCAGCCAGGCTTGCTTGAATCCAGTGGCAAAGTGAGCAAGGGACCCACGTCTGGGCATACCCCGCCAACTTAGGGCGAACAAAGCAATACAAAGGGGATGATGGACGGAGCGCTTGAGCCAATCAAACACTCACCCCCAGTCAACTGATCTGGGTTTAATCCATCATCATTCTTTAGCTCACTCCACCACCCCAGTTCAGACATGGCCATATGCAAATCAGTCTGACCCTGTGCCTCATGGGAACAGTCCAGCCCGAACTGCCAAGCCATGTCTTCCCTGGACCGGAAACAAGCATCCTAGGACCGGTTTCTGGCATTCCAGCCGTCATCAGCCAGGCTTGCTTGAATCCAGTGGCAAAGTGAGCAAGGGACCCACGTCTGGGCATACCCCCGCCAACTTAGGGCGAACAAAGCGATACAAAAGGGGATGATGGACGGAGCAGCTAGAGCCAATCAAACACTCACCCCCAGTCAACTGATCTGGGTTTAATCCATCATCATTCTTTAGCTCACTCCACCACCCCAGTTCAGACATGGCCATATGCAAATCAGTCTGACCCTGTGCCTCATGGGAACAGTCCAGCCCGAACTGCCAAGCCATGTCTTCCCTGGACCGGAAACAAGCATCCTAGGACCGGTTTCTGGCATTCCAGCCGTCATCAGCCAGGCTTGCTTGAATCCAGTGGCAAAGTGAGCAAGGGACCCACGTCTGGGCATACCCCCGCCAACTTAGGGCGAACAAAGCGATACAAAAGGGGATGATGGACGGAACGCTTGAGCCAATCAAACACTCACCCCCAGTCAACTGATCTGGGTTTAATCCATCATCATTCTTTAGCTCACTCCACCACCCCAGTTCAGACATGGCCATATGCAAATCAGTCTGACCCTGTGCCTCATGGGAACAGTCCAGCCCGAACTGCCAAGCCATGTCTTCCCTGGACCGGAAACAAGCATCCTAGGACCGGTTTCTGGCATTCCAGCCGTCATCAGCCAGGCTTGCTTGAATCCAGTGGCAAAGTGAGCAAGGGACCCACGTCTGGGCATACCCCGCCAACTTAGGGCGAACAAAGCGATACAAAAGGGGATGATGGACGGAGCAGCTTGAGCCAATCAAACACTCACCCCCAGTCAACTGATCTGGGTTTAATCCATCATCATTCTTTAGCTCACTCCACCACCCCAGTTCAGACATGGCCATATGCAAATCAGTCTGACCCTGTGCCTCATGGGAACAGTCCAGCCCGAACTGCCAAGCCATGTCTTCCCTGGACCGGAAACAAGCATCCTAGGACCGGTTTCTGGCATTCCAGCCGTCATCAGCCAGGCTTGCTTGAATCCAGTGGCAAAGTGAGCAAGGGACCCACGTCTGGGCATACCCCCGCCAACTTAGGGCGAACAAAGCGATACAAAAGGGGATGATGGACGGAACGCTTGAGCCAATCAAACACTCACCCCCAGTCAACTGATCTGTGTTTAATCCATCATCATTCTTTAGCTCACTCCACCACCCCAGTTCAGACATGGCCATATGCAAATCAGTCTGACCCTGTGCCTCATGGGAACAGTCCAGCCCGAACTGCCAAGCCATGTCTTCCCTGGACCGGAAACAAGCATCCTAGGACCGGTTTCTGGCATTCCAGCCGTCATCAGCCAGGCTTGCTTGAATCCAGTGGCAAAGTGAGCAAGGGACCCACGTCTGGGCATACCCCCGCCAACTTAGGGCGAACAAAGCGATACAAAAGGGGGATGATGGACGGGCACGCTAGAGCCAATCAAACACTCACCCCCAGTCAACTGATCTGGGTTTAATCCATCATCATTCTTTAGCTCACTCCACCACCCCAGTTCAGACATGGCCATATGCAAATCAGTCTGACCCTGTGCCTCATGGGAACAGTCCAGCCCGAACTGCCAAGCCATGTCTTCCCTGGACCGGAAACAAGCATCCTAGGACCGGTTTCTGGCATTCCAGCCGTCATCAGCCAGGCTTGCTTGAATCCAGTGGCAAAGTGAGCAAGGGACCCACGTCTGGGCATACCCCCGCCAACTTAGGGCGGCCAAAGCGATACAAAGGGGATGATGGACGGAACGTTTGAGCCAATCAAACACTCACCCCCAGTCAACTGATCTGGGTTTAATCCATCATCATTCTTTAGCTCACTCCACCACCCCAGTTCAGACATGGCCATATGCAAATCAGTCTGACCCTGTGCCTCATGGGAACAGTCCAGCCCGAACTGCCAAGCCATGTCTTCCCTGGACCGGAAACAAGCATCCTAGGACCGGTTTCTGGCATTCCAGCCGTCATCAGCCAGGCTTGCTTGAATCCAGTGGCAAAGTGAGCAAGGGACCCACGTCTGGGCATACCCCCGCCAACTTAGGGCGAACAAAGCGATACAAAAGGGGATGATGGACGGAACGCTTGAGCCAATCAAACACTCACCCCCAGTCAACTGATCTGGGTTTAATCCATCATCATTCTTTAGCTCACTCCACCACCCCAGTTCAGACATGGCCATATGCATCCTAGGACCGGTTTCTGGCATTCCAGCCGTCATCAGTTGACTGGGGGTGAGTGTTTGATTGGCTCAAACGTTCCGTCCATCATCCCCTTTTGTATCGCTTTGGCCGCCCTAAGTTGGCGGGGGTATGCCCAGACGTGGGTCCCTTGCTCACTTTGCCACTGGATTCAAGCAAGCCTGGCTGATGACGGCTGAAATGCCAGAAACCGGTCCTAGGATGCTTGTGTCCGGTCCAGGGAAGACATGGCTTGGCAGTTCGGGCTGGACTGTTCCCATGAGGCACAGGGTCAGACTGATTTGCATATGGCCATGTCTGAACTGGGGTGGTGGAGTGAGCTAAAGAATGATGATGGATTAAACCCAGATCAGTTGACTGGGGGTGAGTGTTTGATTGGCTCAAACGTTCCGTCCATCATCCCCTTTTGTATCGCTTTGGCCGCCCTAAGTTGGCGGGGGTATGCCCATACGTGGGTCCCTTGCTCACTTTGCCACTGGATTCAAGCAAGCCTGGCTGATGACGGCTGAAATGCCAGAAACCGGTCCTAGGATGCTTGTTTCCGGTCCAGGGAAGACATGGCTTGGCAGTTCGGGCTGGACTGTTCCCATGAGGCACAGGGTCAGACTGATTTGCATATGGCCATGTCTGAACTGGGGTGGTGGAGTGAGCTAAAGAATGATGATGGATTAAACCCAGATCAGTTGACTGGGGGTGAGTGTTTGATTGGCTCAAGCGTTCCGTCCATCATCCCCTTTTGTAAGTCAAATAAGGGGCATCAGAAGTTTTAGGGACAGTAAAGGGGGACCCAGGGCGCAGGTTTCGGTGGGATGGCAGAGGAGGTCTCGGAGTGCCATTAAGTTGCGTCCACCATCTTGGCTGCGTTGGGCATGCCTCCCAAGCTTTGCTTCTAGCCTGTTTATTTTCATTGCCATGCCTGTGATTGCTGTGGCAATAGTCTGCATTGTACCCATTTGTAGCTCCAACTAAAGTGATTGTCATGTAACTGCATTGATCGCATCGGCCAAGGTCGAATTTGTTGATGTTAATATAGTGTCATGATGTAGCAGGCTGGTTTGATGCCGATTGGTATCACTTCGCAATTGCACTGTGGCCCTTTCATTACTGTTGTCGCTTTCTTGGTTATGGCTAGTTTGTTCAGTAGGGTCAAACTGAGTTGTCATGTGCTTCATTAAGGGGTCCCTCCATTTTCCGAACTGGGAATCCATGACGGTTCCAGGATTGGCAAAAACACCCCTAGGACTTCATTATCCGCAGCCTCCCGGTTGACTTGAGCCCTCACTGTACCAGCCCCCCTGATGCTAACTGTGATAGGTGTAGAGTTAACGATGTATGATAGTGAGGGCACTAATGCTTTGGGCTTGTTTCCTGTATGTTGACCGCTGGCATGTTGGTCGTTGTCAATGGAGATGGACGTGGAATATAGTTCAAATATTGAAAGTCGCTCCTCTGGCTTTGGACAGGAATGGGTGCGTCTTCTTGCTAACTCACATTGGCTAGATGATGTCCCGGCGGTCCTTACACACATTTCTGTGAGCTTTTACTCATGCAGTGCTGGAGTGGATTCATCCCATCGCTGAAGGAGCTGTGTGTTTGTTTCTCCCATCTTTCTATTTGGGAACTTGCCGCTATGGTGAAATATTTGGTTATTGACATTGGCCCGAATCCAGGAGTTTTTATGTTCCAAGAGGGCCCTTGCGAAACAAGGTGATCCTTACTTATTGCTGATTTGTGTCGGGGCTCCTGTTGTGCTTTACTTACTTGCATATGGCCAGGTTTAAACTGGGGTGGCATGGTGAGCAAAAGAATGATGGATTTAACCCAGATCTCTTGACTGGGGGTGAATGTTTTGATTTGTTCTGCATTCCGTCCATCAATTGTGTGTCTTTTGCTTACTTTCCTTTTGGGTAGAAAAAGTTTTCCCTTGGTAGAGAATTATGTCAGATCACTCGGTGCAATAGTTGGGCACACGGAGAAAATAATGCCACCCCTACGTTACACCATCAAACCACAACTGATGCAGCCCATATGGTAGAGCCTAACAATTATATATACAACAGTTATATATCGTTAAAATTTTATTTTAAATTAAAACATCACATAAATCACAATATCATAAAAACCCTATAAAAATCACAATAATACAAATATCAAGTTCATATACGAATAACATACATTCCACCAACCCCAAATTCATACATTAGATAGAAACACTAAGACAATACACTTTGTCATAAAAAGCATATCCGAAAGGAACACTTCTTTAGCTACTCCTGGATACACTGTATTGTCTTTTGTCTGCAGGATAAGGTTGTTCCACGGATTATGCAACACAAGCGTCGACGCGTTTCGATGGTTCTATTACTTTTCCATCTTTTTCAAGACAAACTTATAGCTCTCTCTTGATGGCACTATATGGTTACCAATCGTACCAACTCCTGTATGGGGCAAAATCATATATTTTTATTTAGACCTCTTTATATTCTAATTGTTACAGTTCATAAATCATTATTACCTTATATCACGAACGGGGCGAACTCGGGCTGGACACGCACCGGGGCAGAGGGACACGGGGACCCTATGACACAGCAAGGGGGCAGCGTGAGCTGGAAATGGGGGGAGCAGCTACTTACGATTCTTTATCTCCCCCCCCCCCCTTAGGGCCCGCATAGAGGCCATTCGGCTCGACAGTCCGGAGTAATGGATAGCCAAGGAACCCCCGCCCTCCTGTTTTCTCAAATCAGCTGTGTGGATGTGTCCCAACCCAGCACGTCGTAGGAGGCGGTGTGGGCAAACTTTATGGAGTTGGCAAAGGCCAAAGGAGTCGATTGGGCAAAAAGAATACTCAACTCCCGAGGGCAGGATGATTCTGGGGTGGTGGCGGACTTACCAAGTGGATCCCAGGCAGGACCAGTGGAAGTGGGACCAGGCAGGCCAAAACGGGTTAGCCGGCACACTAATAAGGAATTCCCTGCAGACCCTCCGGCACCGAAGGTCAGGGTAATAACCAATCTTGAAGAAGCAGGGCCCGTGGCAGCGCCGGCGGGCACACCAGACACTCCCGCAGTTGGCGGTGCGAACATTGAGAAGTGGGGTAAGGTTATGGACACTATGTTGAGCCTGATGGCGAACTATCAAGCTCGTTTAGATAACCATATTGCATCCCCCCCGCCCGCACCCCCCGTGTTGGTGCATTGCCCAGGTCTGGGGAGATCAGGCCAGCAGCGTGAGTGTGCGAAGGGCTCCGGAGGCAGCCGCCAATGCAGTGAGCTCGGGGTCCCACCAGGGGTCTGGGGCGGGGGCAACAGCTGCACTGAACTGGGGTGGTGGAGTGAGCTAAAGAATGATGATGGATTAAACCCAGATCAGTTGACTGGGGGTGAGTGTTTGATTGGCTCAAGCGTTCCGTCCATCATCCCCTTTTGTATCGCTTTGGCCGCCCTAAGTTGGCGGGGGTATGCCCAGACGTGGGTCCCTTGCTCACTTTGCCACTGGATTCAAGCAAGCCTGGCTGATGACGGCTGAAATGCCAGAAACCGGTCCTAGGATGCTTGTTTCCGGTCCAGGGAAGACATGGCTTGGCAGTTCGGGCTGGACTGTTCCCATGAGGCACAGGGTCAGACTGATTTGCATATGGCCATGTCTGAACTGGGGTGGTGGAGTGAGCTAAAGAATGATGATGGATTAAACCCAGATCAGTTGACTGGGGGTGAGTGTTTGATTGGCTCAAGCGTTCCGTCCATCATCCCCTTTTGTATCGCTTTGGCCGCCCTAAGTTGGCGGGGGTATGCCCAGACGTGGGTCCCTTGCTCACTTTGCCACTGGATTCAAGCAAGCCTGGCTGATGACGGCTGAAATGCCAGAAACCGGTCCTAGGATGCTTGTTTCCGGTCCAGGGAAGACATGGCTTGGCAGTTCGGGCTGGACTGTTCCCATGAGGCACAGGGTCAGACTGATTTGCATATGGCCATGTCTGAACTGGGGTGGTGGAGTGAGCTAAAGAATGATGATGGATTAAACCCAGATCAGTTGACTGGGGGTGAGTGTTTGATTGGCTCAAGCGTTCCGTCCATCATCCCCTTTTGTATCGCTTTGGCCGCCCTAAGTTGGCGGGGGTATGCCCAGACGTGGGTCCCTTGCTCACTTTGCCACTGGATTCAAGCAAGCCTGGCTGATGACGGCTGAAATGCCAGAAACCGGTCCTAGGATGCTTGTTTCCGGTCCAGGGAAGACATGGCTTGGCAGTTCGGGCTGGACTGTTCCCATGAGGCACAGGGTCAGACTGATTTGCATATGGCCATGTCTGAACTGGGGTGGTGGAGTGAGCTAAAGAATGATGATGGATTAAACCCAGATCAGTTGACTGGGGGTGAGTGTTTGATTGGCTCAAGCGTTCCGTCCATCATCCCCTTTTGTATCGCTTTGGCCGCCCTAAGTTGGCGGGGGTATGCCCAGACGTGGGTCCCTTGCTCACTTTGCCACTGGATTCAAGCAAGCCTGGCTGATGACGGCTGAAATGCCAGAAACTGGTCCTAGGATGCTTGTTTCCGGTCCAGGGAAGACATGGCTTGGCAGTTCGGGCTGGACTGTTCCCATGAGGCACAGGGTCAGACTGATTTGCATATGGCCATGTCTGAACTGGGGTGGTGGAGTGAGCTAAAGAATGATGATGGATTAAACCCAGATCAGTTGACTGGGGGTGAGTGTTTGATTGGCTCAAACGTTCCGTCCATCATCCCCTTTTGTATCGCTTTGGCCGCCCTAAGTTGGCGGGGGTATGCCCAGACGTGGGTCCCTTGCTCACTTTGCCACTGGATTCAAGCAAGCCTGGCTGATGACGGCTGAAATGCCAGAAACCGGTCCTAGGATGCTTGTTTCCGGTCCAGGGAAGACATGGCTTGGCAGTTCGGGCTGGACTGTTCCCATGAGGCACAGGGTCAGACTGATTTGCATATGGCCATGTCTGAACTGGGGTGGTGGAGTGAGCTAAAGAATGATGATGGATTAAACCCAGATCAGTTGACTGGGGGTGAGTGTTTGATTGGCTCAAACGTTCCGTCCATCATCCCCTTTTGTATCGCTTTGGCCACCCTAAGTTGGCGGGGGTATGCCCAGACGTGGGTCCCTTGCTCACTTTGCCACTGGATTCAAGCAAGCCTGGCTGATGACGGCTGAAATGCCAGAAACCGGTCCTAGGATGCTTGTTTCCGGTCCAGGGAAGACATGGCTTGGCAGTTCGGGCTGGACTGTTCCCATGAGGCACAGGGTCAGACTGATTTGCATATGGCCATGTCTGAACTGGGGTGGTGGAGTGAGCTAAAGAATGATGATGGATTAAACCCAGATCAGTTGACTGGGGGTGAGTGTTTGATTGGCTCAAACGTTCCGTCCATCATCCCCTTTTGTATCGCTTTGGCCGCCCTAAGTTGGCGGGGGTATGCCCAGACGTGGGTCCCTTGCTCACTTTGCCACTGGATTCAAGCAAGCCTGGCTGATGACGGCTGAAATGCCAGAAACCGGTCCTAGGATGCTTGTTTCCGGTCCAGGGAAGACATGGCTTGGCAGTTCGGGCTGGACTGTTCCCATGAGGCACAGGGTCAGACTGATTTGCATATGGCCATGTCTGAACTGGGGTGGTGGAGTGAGCTAAAGAATGATGATGGATTAAACCCAGATCAGTTGACTGGGGGTGAGTGTTTGATTGGCTCAAACGTTCCGTCCATCATCCCCTTTTGTATCGCTTTGGCCGCCCTAAGTTGGCGGGGGTATGCCCAGACGTGGGTCCCTTGCTCACTTTGCCACTGGATTCAAGCAAGCCTGGCTGATGACGGCTGAAATGCCAGAAACCGGTCCTAGGATGCTTGTTTCCGGTCCAGGGAAGACATGGCTTGGCAGTTCGGGCTGGACTGTTCCCATGAGGCACAGGGTCAGACTGATTTGCATATGGCCATGTCTGAACTGGGGTGGTGGAGTGAGCTAAAGAATGATGATGGATTAAACCCAGATCAGTTGACTGGGGGTGAGTGTTTGATTGGCTCAAACGTTCCGTCCATCATCCCCTTTTGTATCGCTTTGGCCGCCCTAAGTTGGCGGGGGTATGCCCAGACGTGGGTCCCTTGCTCACTTTGCCACTGGATTCAAGCAAGCCTGGCTGATGACGGCTGAAATGCCAGAAACCGGTCCTAGGATGCTTGTTTCCGGTCCAGGGAAGACATGGCTTGGCAGTTCGGGCTGGACTGTTCCCATGAGGCACAGGGTCAGACTGATTTGCATATGGCCATGTCTGAACTGGGGTGGTGGAGTGAGCTAAAGAATGATGATGGATTAAACCCAGATCAGTTGACTGGGGGTGAGTGTTTGATTGGCTCAAACGTTCCGTCCATCATCCCCTTTTGTATCCCCCTTTTGTATCGCACTGGTTCCCAGCGGCGCAGCATCAAGTAGCATCCCCCCTGGGTTCAGGGGACAGCAGCTAGCGTCTTCAGCTCCTCAGACAACTCCTGCACCTGCGACTAGTCCCGTGGTTCTCCCCACAGTGGTGTCCCCGCCGGCTGCCCTTCAGGAGTTCAGCACTCCCACACCCCCTATTGAGCCGGCAAAAATAGCTGCAGCAGCGACGGCGGCGCCCCTGCCACTTATCACAGTGGCACCACTGGTGTCTGGGCGTTGCTCCTTGGCTTGGGAGGTGCCGTTAGCGGCCAAGGAGGGGATTTGGAAGCGTGAGTTCATAGATATATTCACCTTATTGATGCATGGTTTAGACGGGGTCGATACTAGGAAGATGGGGGTAAGGAGGAGGATAAGAAAAACTATTGGAAATTGGGGGGAAGCATTCTCCATCTTAGCAGCTGTAATCATGGAGAAATACCCAGAGCAGGGGCCGGCGCTATTCCATTACTCTCGCACCATAACCAATGAGGCGGAGAAGACCGGTGGTATGGATTTTCGGAAGAGGATGGCTATGTGTCCTGAGCTTACATGGGACCAGAAGGAAATTCAGCTCTGGGTTGAGCACATGGGGAAGTTCACTTCTGAGCAAAAGGAAGGGGTGAGTAAGAGCCAGAAGGGGCGGGACAATTTTAAGGGACAGAAGCAGGCGGGGAAAGCCCCTTTTAAGCAGCCCTTTCGAGGAGGTCAGGGAGGCGGACAAAAGCAAGGGGGAAAAAGATTCACCTCGGGCACGTGTAGGTTGTACAACGCTGGGTCCTGTTCCTGGGGCAAAGCTTATAAGTTTGCCCACAGCTGCAGCAAGTGTGGGGCCAATCACCCAGCCGTGTCTTGTAACAACAAGCGTGAAGGTCTTCCAACACCTGCCAGCCGGCAGGGCAGTTAGTCCGCGTGTGGCGGCTAGACCCCCCCTGAACCCACCCCCCCCTGGTACCACCCACATCCGGCACACATAGCCCCCCTTGCCCATCCTCCCAGGCGGTGTCAGCCGCCAAGGTTCTCAAGGTCAAGGGCCCCTCTCCCATCGTCATTTCCAACCTCCTCCCCTGCAACGAGACTACCCGAACCCCAAGGACAGACGGCTCATAGCAGAGGGCTTCATGGAGGGCTTTAAAATACCATACCTAGGCCCCCAAGTGGACAGGGATGCAGAGAACCTAAAGTCTGCCAGAGAGCTACCTGAAGTAGTGAGAGTAAAAGTTCAGAAGGAATCGGCACTGGGCAGGGTGGTAGGCCCCTTTGATCAGCCCCCCTAAAGAATTTCCTGATCTTCCCGCTGGGTGTGGTCCCCAAGAAAGACCCAGGGGCCTTCCGGTTGATCCATCACTTGTCCTATCCGGAAGGCAACTCAGTTAACCACTGGTTGGAAGAGGGGACGTGTTCGGTCTCCTACTGCTCCCTAGATATGGCAGTGGACATGGTTAGGAGAGCGGGCGGAGGGGCATGGCTGGTGAAGGCGGACATTGAGTCGGCATTCCGCCTGCTGCCGGTCCATCCGGAGAGCCAACACCTCCTGGGGTTCAAGTGGGAGGGAAAATTCTTCTTTGACAGATGCATGCCCATGGGTTGTGCTGTGTCCTGCGCCTACTTTGAAGCTTTTAGCTATTTTCTCCAGTGGGCGCTCACCTGGGCATTTAAGGGAGTGACCCACTACCTGGACGGCTTTCTGTTTATTGGGGGCGCAGGTACACAGGATCGTAGCAGGGGGTTGCAGTGTTTTCAAGAACTGGCAGGGCACCTGGGGGTCCCGTTGGCGCCTGGTAAGACGGAGGGTCTGGCACAGGTTCTCACTTTTTTGGGCATTGAGCTGGACACGATTAAGGGCGAGTCCAGGCTCCCTGCTGAGAAGGTGCAGGCTCTGTATCAAGACATTCAGGCGTTGCTAGGTAAGGACAAGGCTACCCTGGGTGCCATCCAGTGCCTCTTGGGAAAGCTGAATTTTGCAGCTAGAGTGATCCCAGCGGGTAGGGTATTTGCCAGAAGACTAGCGAGGGCAACGGCAAAAGTAAGCAAGAAGCATCACCTAGTCCGGCTGGGGAAAGGTTTGAAAGAGGATCTTGCAATGTGGCATGAGTTTCTCGTGCTATTCAATGGTACTGTCATCTGGAGGGCACCCTGGGCGGACAGTTCGGAGCTCTGCCTCTTTACAGATGCATTGGGCAGAGAGGGCTTCGGCGCAATAATGGGTACCGAATGGTGTGCACAGAAGTGGCCCAACGCCTGGCGCAAGCGTAACATCACGGCAAACCTTACTGTCCTAGAACTTTTCCCCATCGTAATTGCTCTGCATTTATGGCCCAAAGCACTATCAGCCAGAAAGGTCCTATTCTGGTCTGATAACATGGCGGTAGTGCACGCAATCAATGGGCAGACAGCCAGGTGCCCATTGGTGCTGTGCTTGCTAAGGGAGCTAGTCAGGGCCTGCTTGCGCTGCAATGTCGAGTTTAGGGCGAGGCATATTGAGGGGGTCAAGAATGTGGCAGCTGACGCTCTCTCTCGTTTTCAGTGGCTCCGTTTCCGGGACGCCTGGCCGCGAGCGAGAGCGGAGATGACCCCCTTCCCGGCACACCCCTGGCGCATTCTGCAGTGGAGCAGCGATTGAGAGCAATGGGAGAACGCTCTCTGGCACCAGGAACCATGAAGAAATACAGAGCCCACTTGACCACATTTTTGAAAGTTTCAGAGTATCAGGGCCATGTCTCGCTTCCCTTGGAACACAGAGTGCAGGCATTCGTAGTGTGGGCAAAGGAACAGGGGAGGAGCCATTCCTGGGTATGCGGTCACTTGGCAGCAATAAGCCTTGATGCCAAACTGAAGGGAGGTCAGGACCCTACCAAATCCTTTCTCATCAGGGCGGCCCTCAAAGGTTGGGCCAGGGAGGAGGTCAGTGTTCCTGACAACAGGGAGCCCATTGACTTCCCCACACTCCAGGGCATGTTGGATGTAATTGAGCAGGTCACCTATTCACAGTTTGAGGCCTGACTCTTCTCGGCAGCATTCTGTCTGGCGTTTTTTGGGGCTTTCCGAATCAGTGAGCTGGTGGCCAGGTCCAAGACAGATAGGTCCGGCGACGCCTTAAGCAGACAGGAGGTTAGCTTGGATGGCACCCTGTCGATTCATATCAGAAAGTCCAAAACGGACCAGAGAGGGCGGGGGCCGATGTGGTACTAAGGCCTCTGGGGGATCAGAGATACTGCCCAGTCGCCAAGGTAAAGGAGTATATGGCGTTGCGCCCCAATGTCCCTGGCTACTTCTTGATTCACGCTGACCATGGGCCCCTGACCAAATTTCAGATAGAACGCATAATGAGGGTTTGCCTGGCACGGTCGGGTCTTGCCCACCCTGACAAAAAATACTCCAGTCACTCCTTTAGGATAGGGGCGGCCATAGCTGCGTTCAAGGCAGGCATGGAACCAGAGGGGATAAAAAGGTGGGGCGTTGGGAGTCTCGCTGCTACAAGCGTTACATCCGCCCTTGAAGGCAATTTTGTATATAGTAAATATGGTGTGCAGTGACTTTGAGTGTACTAATGACAAATTATGCGTGAACACAATGAACATTAAAAGCAGAGTGTAAAAATGGTGTCCTTTATTTTACCAGGATTCCAAGTATGGGTGATCGGGCACTCATTCGTCGCCAGGATGGCACAGTGGGCTGCGCACCGGAATTGGATGCAGGGATTTTCACAAACGCAGTTTGTTTGGATGGGTTTCCCTGGAATGAGATGGAGCAGCCTCATGAACAGATTGGAACAGAGATTGGCCCAAGGGGGAGTTCTCCCCAACTTCTTAGTGATACATATAGGGGGCAACGACCTCACTGCCATGGGGAGGAGGCCACTTTCACAAGCCATGAAAGCTGACTTAGGGGAGATCAGTAAATACATGGGTCAATGTGAGCTCTGGTGGTCTGAGATTATCCCCCGCAGAGTGTGGCACGGGGCTAAGTCAGAGGAGGCCGTTGAACATTCCCGAAAGAGAGTGAATAGTTCAATGCGTAAGTTCACAGACCAGAGGGGTCTGGGTTTCATCAGACATGAGATGATTCAAGCTAATGTTAAAGGTTACTTTGATGAAGATGGGGTTCATTTATCACCAATAGGGATGGATCTCTTCCTCTTGGATTTGCAGGAGGCCCTGGAGATGAGAGGTTGCAGGTGAGAATATAGCTGTTTTGGTGGGGGCTCTGGCGACGACGGGGGCCGCCTCCAGAGCTGTGGCGGAGTTACAGGGCGATCTGGAAGCAGATGGGTACAGAAGGGTACCTCTGCAGGAGCACAATAGGGGTGCCAGAGCCAAATCCCAGGAGCCTCATGGCAGGTTCCTGGAAAACCGCATCGGCGCCCCGTTAGACCTTCGGGCGGTTGTGGGCCTGAACAACCGGGGGCTTGCCTTGCTATGCTCCGCCCTGAAAGGGGCGTGAGTAATAAGGGACCAATGTGTCACGTGATCCGGAAAGAGGATCACCCCATAAGGTGTAGCACTGATTGGGTTCTCCACAGTGCTCGGCTCATCAGGCGGGCAGGGCAGCATAGGTTGGTTACAGCTGCCTGCCCTTGGATCGCCCGTAAGATAACCCACCATATTGCATACTTTTGTGTGGAATAAACCTGCAGCAATATTTTCCCAAACAAAAGTTGTGTTGTGTATTTATTTATTCATCATGCATGCTCTGTTGTTGTGTGGGTGGGGTGTGTTGCCAATAATGGCACTAATGCTGCCACTTCCAGGACCCCCCTGCTTTGTCGTTTTTCATGCAGCTGGTCACTGAAAGTAAAAGTGATTAAGAGTTTTATATAGCACGAACTAGACCCGAAGATATCAGAGCGCTTTACACGAGCACCACTTACGTTACATGAGGACACATTCATTTTCGGTAGGCACGGGCAGATTAAGTGATTTGCCCAGAATCACATGATATTGAGCGTCGTTGCCGAGATTGAACCTGGTTCCCCCAGCTTCGGGGTCGACCGCTCCAGCCATAAGGCCACATCCTCTCCCCAATACCAATCATGACAATATTATTAGGGCAGTGCTACTTTGCTGCTGTGAAGCGACTGCAGGGGCTACTATGGTTCTCCAAATAGTGTGGAAGTTTTGAATGCAGCTGTTGTTGGCTTATGGCTGCTGAGCTAGCTGCCAAAGAGCCCGGTGACATCTCTGGTGGCTCTGTGACTTTATTTGTTTTGGTATCCTCCCCTCTTTCTATAACATATTTTAGTTTAGGTGGAATATTGTATTATTATTAATCATTATTTTAAAAAGGCGAGTGGGAGCTGGCGTGTAAGGGGTGCAGAGATGTCGAAGTGCGTGGTCAGGGTTGGGTTACTGTATCACAAGCTGCACTTTCGGAAGGCAGCCAGCCGCTTCCGTGGTAACCTCCTGACGCCCCACGCCTGTCACAGAGCGAGCCCTTACACCCTGTGAAGGTGGCCTCTCTCAACGCTCTGTTTCTGTACTGAGTGGTGCACCTCCCCACCTCAGTGCACACTTTGTTTTCGCCTCTATGCCTCCAGGTGGGTTGTGGAGTTAGTTAGTAGGGGTCAGGTGGAGGTAGAGGCGTGTCAGTGTATCATGTGCCTCCGTACTGCGCCTGTCGTTCCTGCTCCGGGAGCCTCTCTATAGATCTGCTGCTGCCGCTACCTCGGAACCTCCTCCCACCTCCTCTCGCCACTGCCTCCACCTGATGAGCTCCTGCTGAGTGGACTACCCAAGGACTTGAGTGGCTCCCGAGGCGTGCCGGGGCCTCAGGAGGAAACGGGGAGGTCTATCCAACAGAGTGAAGCTGTACGGCGCGGTGAGCAAGCTGAGGGAGCTTCGATCCAGTGGAACAGCCGTGTTGAGCAACGGGGGTGTGACCAGGTACATTTCTGCTTGTTTCAATTCGGTACTGCCGACTCTGAACCCTGCGGAGTAGAAAGGGGCGCCTGTCAGGGCTGCCCACTGTCACCAGTTCTGTTTGGCATAGCAATGAAACCGTGGCCCTCGCATTTCCCACGGTAGAAGTCTGTACAATATCCTTGCACCAGCTGGTGATTTCAGTTTCATATGATAATGAGCTAGTTTGCATTAAGACATTTTGATCTGGAACCTGAAGCTAGGAAGAGGGTGGTAACCCCCCTCGGTGCACAGAAGATTTCCAAAACAGCTGGCCAAATGCATATAGTTGGGTACTTGAACACTAAAACGACCAAGGAGTTACCTTTCTCCCATTAGTATTGGCCAAGCATGTGCATACAAATTGAGCAATTTTGTGATACCTGCTCATCTTGTCAGGCAAGGGGCAAGTCTAAAGAACAGAACAAAGGCATCCCTTTATTTCTGCCAGTTGGAGTACATTTTGTCAGGTTGGGTTTGGTGGTCTTGGATCAGGTGACAGGATCCCCAGATCAGTTCCATTGACAAATACAACTTTCCGTGTGATAGCCAAGGTTTAGACTGGCATATTTTCATGAGCTGGGGTGCCCACAGAGCAGGTCTAACCACAAAACAACCAGCAGGTGGACCTACAGCAAGGTGATGTGGGTTGTGTTTAGCGTAAAAAATAGTTAACTACCTCATACCACTCCTAGACTTGTGTACTTGGTGAGAGTATCATCAAGCATGATGAACGCTTTGGACTAACAACTGGGAGATGGAAGATACTCTTTTCATGATCTTTTTGTGTGTTAGGAAGTAAAAGATATGGGCATTTGGTGTAGCCCATTTGTATTTTTGCATCTTTACATGGACACCTCTTCATCACCCCCTTCACTTTGGTGAAAGATAGATAATATAGTAATCTGAGATCTCCCGACCATAACGTGATGGATTAAATACTCTACACCAAGACAAATACACACGTAATGCAAATCATGTGCTACTTAAGGAATAGTATGAGCAGAAGGCAGCACTCACTAACTACCAAGAAGGTCACACAGTTCTGATCATGAAGTCTGTGAGTAATCAAGCTCTAGAGGACAAGTGGGCTCTGCAGTCCACTGTTCTGAAAAATATTAGTCGATCAATCAGTGTAACGCGCCCCTGGGCTGTTATAGGGCAGAGACAGGAGTAGATTGCACAAGGAAGTGGAGGTAACCCGGAATGTTCAAACGTATAGACGTTTTATTGAGCAGAAAGACACCTGGTCCAATAAACAAAACAACTGCCAACAATGTATGGCCAATAGAGGTGGAAAGAATCAATAAAAAACAGTCTCTTTGTAGGTCAAGGAATCCGGATGGCTTGTAGGCTTCAGCGATGCTCCGGTTTTCAGTAACTCCAGCAGCGGACCTCATGGACGTTTAAGGGAAAGAAGAAATAAACCTCAGATCAGTGGACCATTTTGTGGAGTCGGTTTTTACCAGGGAAGGGAGGTGTGCGAGGGGTCACCGCGAATTCACCACCACCTGTGAGTTAAAAAGACAAACTGTGCCCACCCTCACAACCCTACACGTTCCCTCCCCGTGAAAAAGAAAGCCCCCGCAGACGACGACGTACCTGCTCCAGCCACACTCCTCCTGAAGTGTGGCGGGGCGATTCGTGGGGACGTTGGCCTCCTGGCTTCGGGTCTCTCTCAGGCTTCTCCTCCTGAGCTGCAGGGTCAGCGGGCAGTTCTGGCTCCCGTGGCGGTTCCTCCGGTGTTCTTCCTCGCTTCTCTTCGGCGTTCCCCTCTCCAGCTCCTTCGCTTCCTGCTTCTTGAAGTCCCTCTTTCCTTTCGGTGGGGCCTCTTGATAGGAGGAGAGGGACTGACGTCACGCTCGCAGACACGCCCTCTCGCAGGTCCCAAGCGGGATTAAAGGGGCCAGGGTCTTCCTGTGCACGGATGAGGGTCAAACAGTCAGTATCGAGCGGGACTGGTGGGGCCCCCTCCACAGGGATTCCGTGACAATCAGTATTTATAGAGTGCGGCTAATCACCCCTGGGATATCCAGGTGCTGAGGTCTTGTAGGTCTCTAGTTGAAAAGCAGGGTCTTGAGTCCCTTACTGAAGTTCACCAGTATGGGTGCTGTTCGTAGGTGGAGGGGGAGGTTGTTCCAGGACTCGACGGCGAGGTAGAATGAACGTCCTCCGCTGTGGCTCTGGCAAATGTGGAGGAGGTGAGTGAGGGTGAGAAAGGACGAGCGTAGTTGTCTGGCTGGCTGGTGGAAGTTCAGGTGGTGGTTGGTGTAGGCTGGACCTTGGTCATGGAGGGCTTTGTAGGCGAGGTTCAGCATCTTGAACAGGCATCTCTTCTGGACGGTGAGCCAGTGAATGTTCTTGAGGTGGGTTGTGATGTGGGTCCGTTTGGGGAGGTTGAGGATGAGTCTGGCAGCTGTGTTCCGTATGGGCTGGAGTCTCTTGAGGAGTTGGGTGGTGGTACCGGCGTAGAGTGTGTTTCCGTACTCTAGCCATCTGGTGACGAGGGCTTGCATGACCGTTTTCTTGGTGTTGATGGAGATCCATCTGAAGATCTTGCGAAGAATGCAGAAGGTGTGGAAGCAGGTGGGGGAGATTGCATTGACCTGTCATTTTATTGTGAGTTTGCTGTCCAGTATGAATGCGGGCGTGGTCCGTGGGGGCGGGTGCGGGTCCAAGCTCGAGGGGCCACCAGGTGTCGTCCCATGGTGAGGTGTTTTTTCCGTAGATCACCTCTTCCATCTTGTGAGTGTTGAGCTTCAGGCAGTTGATCCTCATCCAGCTGGCGACGTTCGTCATGGCGTTTTGGAAGTGTTTTCTGGTGGTGGTGGGTCTTCCGTCAGTGAGAGGAAGAGTTGGGTGTTGTCCTCTTAGGAGATGATGTTGAGTTCATGGGATCGGATGATGTCGGCCAGTGATGTCATGTAGGTGTTGAACAAGGTAGGGCTGAGAGATGATCCTTGGGGGATGCCGCAGATGATGCTCTTGGGTTGGGGGTGAAGGGCAGTAGACAGATTCTCAGGCTCTGTCCTGTTAGGAAGAATACAGTCCATTTGAGGGCGTCTCCCTGGATGCTGATGTGGTTGAGTCTTTTGATGAAGGTGTGGTGAGATACGGTGTAGAACGCCGCTGAGAGGTCGAGGAGTATCAGGGCTAATGTTTCACCTCAGCTGAGGAGGGATCTGATGTCATCAGTTGCAGCAATCAGGGCGGTTTTGGTGCTGTGGTTAGTGCAGAAGCCAGATTGGGAGGCGTCGAGTAGGCTGTTTCTTTCTAGGTGTTCGGTGAGCTGGAGGTTGATGGCTTACTCGAGGACCTTGGTGGGGAACAGGAGCAGTGAGATGGGTGGTTATGATGGTGGTGGTCTTCTGCTTTGTGAGAGGCATCAAGTTGGTGAGCGGGTAGCTGTGGGAGCCATCTGTTGGGGTCAGGAGGATGTTGAAGTCAGTGGGTTGTAGGTCGAAGTTGCAGTAGATGGCTGATATCTTGTCGTGGAAGTAGTTTGCTAGAGTGTCGCAGAGT
The DNA here is from genome assembly GCA_963921515.1 of Calotriton arnoldi. NCBI lineage: Eukaryota > Metazoa > Chordata > Amphibia > Caudata > Salamandridae > Calotriton > Calotriton arnoldi. The sequence continues at coordinate 470,843 of CAWUFW010002416.1, read as the reverse complement.
TCTTGGGAAGGGCGCACTGTGTTCTCGTGGCTGCCAGGCAGGAGAGCTCTCTGACGATGCTGAAGAGTTCCTTGGTGTGGTTGGGGCTAGCCTCTATGCGGTCTTCAAGGCGTCTCACTTAGCTTCTTCGTGGCATTGATGGTATTTGCTGAGGTGGCGAGGTCTGTCGGATTCCTGTTGGAGCGACATTGTCTTTTTAGTTGCTTGCATTTGTGTTTGATCAGCTGGAGTTCTAGTGTGTACCAGCTGGTGTTTTTGGTGGATCTGCTGGTGTTGACCATCTTCTTGGGGACAACATTGTCGGTTCAGTTAGAGATCCAGGTGGAGAAGTTCTGGATGGCCTATTGCAGGGTTGGGCCGGGTGGTGCTGAGAGCAGATGACCATGGGTCTCTGTGACTTTGTTCCAGCTGCATTGGGGGGCACTTGTGGGCTTTGTCGTGACGCCTGGGGGGGCTTGCGATAGTGAAATGCCTGATGCTGTAGTCATACCAGGTGAGTTCGGAGAAATGGCTGAACTTGATGCTGTCACAGGCTGTGAAGATGGGGTCCAACATGTGTCCTGCTCTGTAAATGGGACAGCTGAGTGAGCCCGACGTTGCTCATGCTTTCCAGGAGGTTGGTGGAGTTAGGAGGTTGGTGGAGTTAGTGTCCTTGTGGTCCTTGAGGTGGAAGTTGAGGTTGCTGAGGAAGATGTAGTGCTTGGAGTCGATGGCACGGGGGTGATGAATTCAAAGATGGTGGTGCAGAAGCCTGGGCGGGGACCAGGGCATCCGTAGGAGAGGATCCCTCTGATGGGTGTCCTGGCATAGGTTCGAGTTGGAAATTGAGGTGCTTCATGATTGGTGTGGTGTTGTCTTCCATGGTGGCGCATTGGAGGGTTCCTTTGTGGATGATGGCGATGCCTCCTCTGTGTTTGTTGGTGCTGTTTCGGTGTATCTTCTTGTAGCCATTGGGTGTTGCGGTGACAATATCAGGGGATGAGGAGGGGTTGAGCCAGGTTTCATGATGAAGATCAAGTGGGTGTGGTTTTGGTGATGGTTTCCCAGAATTCAGTGGTGTGTTTCCATAGGGACCTGGCATTGAGCAGAATGCACTGGAGCTATTGCGAGGTGTCTGAAGTCTGCTGGGCTGGTGTGGTGCGCAGTCCTGTGTGAGGGGGAGGTCCGGCGTTGCATGTGAAGTGGCAGCTGCGGCAGGAAAAAGGTCCTTCTGTTGATTGAAGAGAGGAGATGCAGCAGCTGTTGTTGCGGCATCCGGGGGCCAGAATCTGAGCGGTGGAGTATCGGTGGGTGGTCGGAGGACCAGGGTTCCTGGTGCTGGGCGAGGTCTAGATGCGGATGGTTGAAGACAGGCTTGCCTTTGGTGCACCAGTGGTGTGATGGTGCGGCCGTGCTGCAGCCTCCATTAAGTAGGTCCTGGGGGTGGGAGCGGTGCTGGATGGCAAAATGCGGGAATTTGCGAGGGCGGTGAAAAATGGCAGGAATAGGTCCAGCAGGAGGCTAAGGGGGAAAGAAGTGCATGCCAATCTAATCTGGCACACAAAGGCTAAGCTGCACAGTACAGTCAGTCACAGCACAATCCACTAAACTATACAGGAAAAGAAAGCTAAACTGGCACACACACGCAAGAAATGGTGGGAACCAGACACACACAAATGATGGCAGGTGACAGGCAGCAGTGGAGGAAAGGCAGCGTCAGCAGGCCAGTCCGAGCAGTAGGAGCATAATCAGCAGCAGCAGGGAGACCTGCACAGAGACACAAGGGGGAGCTGACATGGACCTTCTCAATGGGACCAAGTTGCGGCCTCCATTAAGTATGTCCTGGGGATGGGAGAGGTGGCAGGAGGTGGGAATTGATGAGGCTGGCAAAAAACAGCAGGAGACTGAGAAGTAAATAAGCGTGCCGCGATCTAATCTGGCACACAAAGGCTAAGCTGACACAATACAGTCAATCACAGCACGATCCACTAACTATATAGGAAAAGAAGGCTAAACTGGGAAACACTACACTAATCTGGCAGTCAAAGACTAAGCTGGCATAATACAGTCAGTCACAGCACGACCACTAACTATATGGGAAAAAAAGGCTAAACTGGGAAACACTACACTAACTTTGCAGGAAAAAATGGCTAAACTAGCACACACACTCAAGAATTGGCAGGAACCAGACACACGCAAATGATGGCAGGGGATAGGCAGTGGTGGAGGAAAGGCAGCGTCAGCAGCCCAGTCTGAGCAGTGGAGGGCACAATCAATGGCTGCAGGGAGACCTGCACAGAGACACAGGGGGAGATGACAAGGACCTGCTCTATGGGGCCGCACTGCAGCCTCTATTAAGTAGGTCCTGGGGTGGGAGGGGCACTGGGCGGTGGGAATTGGTGAGCACGGTGAAAAATGGTGAGAACAGGTGCAGCAGGAGGCTGTGGGGGTAAGAAGCATGCAGCATTTTAATCTGGTACACAAAGGCTAAGCTGGCACAATACAGTCAAACAGTCACAGAGTGATCCACTAACTATATAGGAAAAAAAGGCTAAACTGGCAGACACTACTAACTATACAGAAAAAACAAGGCTAAACTGGCACACGCACACAAGAAATGGCAGGAACCAGACACACGCAAACAATGGAAGGGGACAGGCAGCGGTGAAAGAAAGGCAGTGTCAGCAGCCCAGCCCGCGGGGCACAATCAGCGACTGCAGGGAGACCTGCACAGAGACACGAGGGAGAGCTGGCAAGGACCTCAGTGTAGTCACCTTTTTAGTTAATTTGGGCTGTGGCCATGAATCCCCCTCAGTGTATCTGAGACGGAAAGTAATAATACTGATTCTGCAGGTGTAGATGGCTAACGTTCCAATGTCTGGAGAGAAAAACCAAGAGGAGAGTCAGCCTTTGAGACTCTAAGGGCCCGATTATGAGCTTGATGGTGCGGCGGTGGGACCGCCCTGCCGCCGCATCTCCAAACCCACGTGAGAACCGCCCGCCATATTATGACTTTTTTACTCATTGGTGGGCGATTCTTTGGCATTCCCAAATAGGCACTGCAATGGGAACATCAAAGGAAGTTCCAGCCCGGCATGGACTGTAAAGTCCATGCCGGGCTCGAACTGGGGGTGCATGCACACTTAAAGTTATAATTAAGTCTTTAGAACTTTTAATATTGTTGTAGCTTAAGTTGGTTTTGTATAGAAATAATAAATTAGGTTTTCCTAACCATAACTAATCTTGAACTATTGGTTTGTTCATTGAATTTGTACGTTATTTTTTTCATAAAGTTGTTTGTATTTACGGCGGAGGAAAGTGTCTTATAGTGGAGGGGTTTAGAGTGGAGTGAAGTGTCATGGAGTATTGATGATTGAATGGAGTGTCATTGAGTGGAGTGTCGCCGAGTGGCGTATCATTGAGTGGAGTGTTGTACAGTGGCATTGAGTGGAGTAGAGGGTTGTAGAGTGGAGTGAAGGAGAGTGTCGAACAGTGGAGTGTCGTAGAGTGGAATGTCGTACAGTGGTGTGTTGTAGAGTGTTGTAGAGGGCAGTTGCATACAGTGGAGTAAAGTGTTGTAGGGTGGAGTGTCGTAGAGTGTCGAAGAGTGTGTTAGAGTAGAGTGGCCTAAAGTGTCTTAGAGTGGAGTGGCATAGAGTGGTGTAGAGTGGAGTGGTGTAGAGTGAAGTAGAGTGGAGTAGAGTGAAACAGAAGAGTGGAGTAAAGTGGCTTAGAGGGAGTTGCGTAGAGTGTCGTAGAGTATTGTGGAGTAGCATAGTGTAGAGTTGAGTGTCGTAGAGTGGCATAAAGTGGAGAAGAGTGTTGTAGAGTGGAGTAGAGTGGAGTAGAGTGAAGTGGCATAGAGTGGAGTGCTATAGAGTGTAGTGTCATACAGTGTAGTGTCGCAGGGTGTCGTGGCATAGAGTGTTGTGGCATGCGTGGAGTGGCCTGCCATACAGTGGAGTTGCGTTGAGTTTCGTATCAAGAGTCCGGTGTCGTAGAGTGGTTTGACGTGTCGTACAGTGGAGTGGTGTCTCATACAGTGAAGTAAAGTGTCGTACAGTGGAGTGACGTGGTGTGTTGTAGAGTGTCATAGAGTTGAAGGGCATAGAGTGGAGTGGAGTGATGCACAGTGGAGAGGCATAGAGTGGAATGGCGTGTTGTATAGTAGAGTGGAGTGGAGCACAGTGGAGTGGCGTGTCAGAGTCGCGTTTCGTACAGTGTCTTAGAGTGGAAGGCCGTACATTGGAGTGGCATGTTGTAGAGTGGAGAGGTGTGTCATAAAGTGGAGTGTCGTACAATGAAGTGGCATGCAGTAAAGTGTCATGGCGTGGTGCAGAGTGGAGTGTCATGTCTTACAGTGGAGTTGAGTGGAGTGGCGTGTGATAGAGTTGAGTGGAGTGCAGTATCATAGACTGGAGTACAGTGGCATACAGGAAAGGTGCATAGACTGGAGTAGAGTGTTGCAGAATGGAATGGCGTAGAGTGGGGTTGCATGTCGTAAAGCAGAGTGGAGTGGTGTGTCATAAAGTGGTGTGTTGTACAGTGTCGTAAAGTGGAGGGGCGTAGAGTGGAGTGGTGCAGAGTGAAGTGGTCTGTTGCACAGTGGAGTAGTCTGTTGTTTAGTGCAGTGGCATGTCGTAGAGTGGAGTGGCTTGTCGTAGAGTGGATTAGCGTGCCATGCAGTGGAGTGGAATGTTGTACAGTGGAGTGGAGTGGCATGTCGTAGAGTGGAGTGGTGTGGCATACAGCAGTGGCATGGAGTGTGGTACAGTGGAGTGAAGTGTTGTAAACTTGAGTGGCGTGTCATACAGTAGAGTGGTGTGTCATAGAATGGAGTGGTGTGTCGTAGAGTGGAGTGGGGTGTCATAGAGTGTCGTAGACTTGAGTTGAGTGTCATAGAGTGGAGTGGTATAGAGTGGAGTAGAGTGTTGTAGCATGGAGTGGCGCAGAGTGGAGTGGCATAGAGTAGAGTGGAGTGGCGTGCCATCTAGTGGCGCGTCATAGGGCATCTTAGAGTGGAGGGGCATATAGTAGAGTGGTGTAGAGTACACTGTCATAGTGTGGAGTGTTGTAGAGTGGAGTATTGTATAGTAGAGTGTCACAGAGTGGAGTGTCATAGAGGTCGTAGAATTGAAAAGAGTGTTTTAGAGTGGCATAGAGAGGAGTAGAGTGTTGTAGAGTGGAGTAGGGTGTTGTAGAGTGGAGTAGACTAGACTGGCTTAGAGTGGAGTGCCGTAGAGTAGTGTGTCTTACAGTGTCATAGGGTGTCATGGTGTAGAGTGTTGTGGCATAGAGTGTTGTGGCATAGAGTATTGTGGCGTACAGTGTGGTGGCATGTTGTAGAGTAGAGCAGAGGGGTATAGAGTGGAGTGGCGTGTTGTAAGTAGGGTTACATAGAGTGTCATAGCTTGGGGTGCAGTGTTGTATTGTGGAGTGGCGTGTCATACAGTGGATTGGCATTCCATACACTGGAGGGGTGTGGAGTGATGTAGTGCCGTAGAGTGGAGTAGTGCAGCGTAGAGTGGAAAGGCACAGACTGGAGTAGAGTGTTGTAGAGTGGAGTGGCGTGTTGTACAGTAGAGTGGCGTGGCGTGTCATAGAGTTGCGTGTCGTACAGTTTCTTACAATGGAGTATCTTAGAGTGGAAGGTCGTGGAGTGGTGTAGGGTGGAGTGCCGTGTCGTAGAGTGTTGTAGAGTGGAGTCCAGTGGCATGCAGGAAAGGGCATAGACTAGAGTAGAGCATTGTAGAATGGAGTGGCATAGAGTAGAGTAGAGTAGGGTAGCATGCCGTAGAGTGAAGTGGTGTGTCACACAGTGGAATGGTGTGGAGTGTTGTAGAGTGGAGTGGAGTGTCGTAGAGTTGAGTCACGTGTGGTAGAGTGCAGTGGCATGGCGTACAATGGAGTGGTGTGCCATACAGTGGATTGGTGTGTTGTACAGTGGAGTTGAGTCGCATGTCATAGAGAGGAGTGGAGTGCCGTGTCGTATAGTGCTGTAGAGTGGAGTACAATGGCATACAGTGAAAATGCATGGACTGGAGTAGAGTGTTGTAGAATGAAGTGGCGTGCTGTAGACTAGAGTGGAGTGGTGTGTCATAGAGTGGCATGTCATAGAGCGTCTTAGAGTGTAGGGGCGTACAGTGAAGTGGTGTAGAGTGGAGTGGCCTGTCGTAGAGTAGAGTGGCCTGTTGTACAGTGTGGTGGCATGTCATAGAATGGAGTGGTGGTTCATAGAATGAAGTGCTGTGTCATGTCGTAGAGGGAGTTTAGTGTAGTAGAGTGCAGTATCATACAGTGGAGTGGCATGTTGTACAGTAGTGTGAAGTGGCGTAAAGTGGAGTGGCATATCGTACAGTAGAGTGGAGTGATGTGTCGTATAGTGGGGTGTTGTAGAGTATCAGAGTGGAGGTGAGTAGAGTGTAGTCGTGTACAATGTAGTGGCATATCGTAGAGTTCAGTGGTGTGTTGTACAGTGGAGTAGTGTGCCTTAGAGTAGAGTGTCTCACAGTGGGGTGGTGTGTTATGCAGTGGAGTGGTGTACAGTGGAGTGGAGTGCTGTAGAGTTGAGTGGAATGTTGTAGAGTGAAGTGGCGTTTCGTAGAGTGGAGTGGAGTTTCGTAGAGTGGAGTGCTGTGTCGTAGAGTGTCATAAAGTGGAGTACAGTACATACAGTGAAGGGGCATAGACCGGAGTAGAGTGTTGTAGAGTGTAGTGGCATGTGGCAGAGTGTAGTGGTGTGGCACAGAGTGGAGTGGCGTGCCGTACAGTGGAGTTGAGTGGAATGTTGTACAGTGAAGTTGCATGTCATAGAGTGGAGTGGAGTGCCGTGTCGTAGAGTGTTGTAGAGTGGAGTCCAGTGGCATGCAGGAAAGGACATAGACTAGAGTAGAGCATTGTAGAATGGTGTGGCATAGAGTAGAGTAGCGTAGCATGTCGTAGAGTGAAGTGGTGTGTCATACAGTGGCATGTCGTACAGTGAAAGCACACAGCTTTGTTTAAATACCCCTCACCCACCAAAAGGACCCTTGGTGGCATGCTTCATCATCGGGGTCTTCCCGCTCGGAACTGGAGGGGCAGCAATGTCCACTGGTCAACCATAGAAGACGAGGCATCATGCGTCTCCACCATCATTGCCTTGCCACAAGACTTGCCACTCTTGTATTTATTTGTTTATGCCATCATGAGTTCACCCCTATACTATGAGGTGCCAATACCCCCATTTTGTCGTGTATATTATGAAACATGAAAAAAACACTTCGGAGTAACCCACATGTCTGGCTGCACACTCCCTTGGTACAATGTCTACCATAAACGCGATTATGTGTACCATTAGTAAATACTTGCCCAGACCTGGTTTACTTTTATTTTTAATATTATTACTATTTTTTTCATTATACGCTCGGACAACAGGAAGCTTTTTCGGTGAGCGCTCCAGTCTATTACGCTATGTATACGCTATCCGGCTGGTCCACATTTTACGCTCGGATAGTTTAAAGAGTTAGGAAGAGGTAGTGTCCTTTTAGTTAGCGCACTAGTCTTTTTTGCTCCTAGGGCTATACAACAGGCACCCTTGAGCAACAGGAAGTGAGGAACAAACACCCTCGAGCAACAGGAAGTGAGGACCAAACACATTCAGCCGGAGGTGCCATTCTAGGTCACCATCTTGGATTTTCTGATGGACTAGTGTTTGTACCAATTAGTGCAGTTTTTGGCGGCAAAACTACCAATTATGCTCAGTATTTAAGGACACTGCCCACACTGTCTCAATGTTCCACGGAGCCGCGGCGAGGCAGTGTCCTGGTAAGGAGGTAACCTTGATATTGTAAGTACGGCACAGCCGATTTGCAACAGTGAAACGCTGCTCAATTCGGAAGGATCTCCAAACCAACAGTTTTTCTTTTTCAATTTCTTTTAACAGTGTGTGACTATAGGTACCCCTTCCGTACCATTTGGAGGCTCATGGGGCATTATCTGGGCGATATAAAAGTACGTGAACAGCCTAAACTTTGGAGGCTTCTTTATCTGTCACTAAACTGTTTTTTGAAGGAGAGATATATTTAACAGATACTCTCAGTTATATTTATCATATGGATACGCACACCACGCAGTCCTTAGATATAGAGTGTGTGTTTTATGTTTTGTGTGTGTATGTTTTTGTATTGTCCCATCTTGCCGGCATAACACAGCACTGATTACCAATTATAACGGATAAAGATAAGAAAAATATATCACAGAAATATATCACTTTTCTTTACAGGTCAAATGGTGCAGTTTGGATGTGTTATGTTATTTTAACTCTGTTTTTATTCTTCCAGAACCCATTCAGCAATATACCTACTGGGGTATAGTATACTGTGCATGTAGAATTTATGTGCACCACTTAGTTAGGATTATATGTAAATACACAGTTATTTTGATTTGAGTGTAGAAGGGATCTCTTCTAGGTCCTGATGAGAAGCCAGGGGAGGGCTTCGAAACATGTCGACACAGGAGACACTGCTCATTAAAGCATAGTATCTCCATCTCCTTCCCCACTTTTAACGATACCAGCTCAAAGGAACATTACAATTTATTTTTTCCACTGAGTCAGGTATTTTTAAATTTTTCACCATTCACTCACTTCTGACCCTTCCACTCACACTCCTACACCACACATAGTATTGTTTTCCATAACCAGTGCTCCCACGTAGTCGTAGGTCGCAGCACGCCCCGTCCCGCAGCGTGGCGGAAAGACCCCAATCATGAAGCATGCCACCAAGGGTCCTTTTGGTGGGTGAGGGGTATTTAAACAAAGCTGTGTGCTTTCCACCATTGTAGGAGACACACATAGTCTGGAGGAACACTTCTATACTTTCCCATAAGGGTGGATCCCTTTGTTTTTTTGACAATCTAACTTGAGGAGGACGTATCCATCTCTTATGCTCTTTTGAGCATTACCTCTTCACTCCCTTCTTGTGTTACTTTGATGTCGTACAGTGTCTGAGAGTGGTGGGGCATCGAGTAGAATGGCATAGAGTGGCCTGTCATCGAGTGGAGTAGGCTGTTGTACAGTGTAGTGGCGTGTCGTAGAGTGGCGTATCATAAAGTATAAAAGTGGATTTGAGTGGAGTGGCATGTCGTACAGTAGAGTGGAGTGAAGTGTCATAGAGTAGCGTGTCGTAGAGTGTCTTATAGTGGAAGGGCATTGACTGCAGTGGTGTAGAGTGTAGTGGCATTCCGCCGAGTGCCTTGGTGTATCGTACAGTGGAGTGGTGGGGTGTGTCGTGGAGTGGCATGCTGCACAATCGAGTGGAGTGTTGTAAACTGAAGTGATGCATCATACAGTAGAGTGGCATGTCATAGAGTGGAGTGGAGTGTCATAGAGTGGGGTGTCATGGACTGGAGTAAAGTGACGTACAATGGAGGGGCATAGCGTGGAGTAGAGTGTTGTAGAGTATTGTGGCATATCATAGATACAAGATCACCCGCAGGGACCGCACCAACGGAGTCGGAGGAGCGTTCGCCATCGTCCACAGGAACACCCTCAGAGTCTCAACCAACACCGACGACACCCTCAGCACCGCCGAACACATGCACTTCCAGATCCACACCGATCCCAACACCACCCTCAGAGGAACCCTCATCTACAGACCCCCGGACCCCGACCACAGTTCAGCGATTCCATCGCTGACTTTGTCAGCACACACGCCATCGCCTCCACGGACTACATCCTCCTCGGGGACCTGAACTTCCACCTCGAGAACAACAAGGACACCAACTCCACCACCCTGATCGACAACCTCGCCACCCTCGGACTCAGACAGCTCGTGACTACACCCACCCACGCCGCCGGCCACACGCTAGACTCCATCTTTTCCGCAAGCCCACACGTCTCCTTCAACCACACCTCCGAACCCCACTGGACTGACCACCACTGCATCCACTTCACCTACAGGAAGCCCACCACGCACCACCGCACCGAACAAATGCCTCGCCGCTGCTGGAGCAGAGTCACGGAAGACCAGCTAACCACAACCCTCGCCCTGAGCCCACCCGCCGAACCCTCCGACCCTGACACCGCCGCCCGCAACCTCAGACAGTGGATCGACGACTGCGCCAACACCCTCGCCCCGCTCAAGAATCCGCCCAACAGCCACACCAGCAAGAAAGCCACCTGGTTCACCGAAGACCTCCAGGCCTCCAAACGAACATGCCGAAAACTGGAGAAGATCTGGCTCCACGAACGGACAGCGGACAGCTACGCTGCCCACAAGAGAGCCACCCGCAGTCACCATCACCTCATCAGATCCGCCAAAAGGGCCTCACTCAAAGACCGCCTAGACAACAACGCACACAACAGCAAAGAGCTCTTCAACATCGTGAAGGAACTCTCCAACCCCAGCTCCAACACCAACGACATCCAGCCGTCGCAAGACCTGTGCGACTCACTGGCCACCTCCTTCCACCACAAAATCGCCGACATCCACGACAGCTTCAACACCACGACCGCCCCGGCAACCACCGAGACCACTGCCCCCACAACCACCAACCGCCTGCTCTCCTGGACCAACATCAACGACGAGGACACCAGCGAGATCATGAACACCATCCACTCCGGTTCACCGCTAGACCCGTGCCCTCACCACATCTTCAACAAAGCCAGTACAGCCATCGCGCCCCATCTCCGGAAAATAATCAACATCTCCTTCGAGACAGCAACCTTCCCGGAAAGCTGGAAGCACGCCGAGATCACCGCCTTACTCAAGAAACCCAAGGCAGACCCCAAGGACCTCAAGAACTTCCGACCCATCTCTCTGCTCCCGTTCCCCGCGAAGGTCACCGAGAAAATCGTCAACAAACAACTGACCCGCTACCTCGAGGAGAACAACATCCTGGACCCTTCCCAGTCCGGCTTCCGCAGCAACCACAGCACCGAAACCGCCCTCATCGCCGCCACCGATGACATCAGGACCCTGCTAGACAACGGAGAAACAGCAGCCCTCATCCTCCTGGACCTATCAGCCGCCTTCGACACGGTCTGCCACCACACACTACGAACACGCCTTCACGACGCCGGGATCCAAGAGAAGGCCCTGGACTGGACCACATCCTTCCTTTCCGGCAGAACACAAAGCGTCCGCCTCGCCCCCTTCCGATCCAAGGCCACCAAGATCATCTGTGGCGTACCCCAAGGCTCCTCCCTCAGCCCAACGCTGTTCAACATCTACATGGCACCCCTCGCCCACGTCGCCCGACAGCACAACCTCAACATCATCTCCTACGCTGACGACACCCAGCTGATCCTCTCCCTCACCAAAGACCCTCACACCGCCAAAGCCCACCTCCACGAAGGAATGAAGGCCGTCGCCGAATGGATGAAGACCAGCCGCCTGAAGCTGAACTCGGACAAGATGGAGGTCCTCATCCTTGGTTCCAACCCTTCAGCCTGGGACGACTCCTGGTGGCCAACATCACTGGGAACAACCCCGCCACCCACCGACCACGTACGCAACCTAGGGGTCATCCTCGACCCCACCCTCTCCATGACTAAGCAGGTCAACGCCGTTTCCTCATCCTGCTTCAACATCCTCCGAATGCTCCGCAGGATCTTCAAGTGGATCCCCACCGAAACAAGAAAAACAGTCACCCAGGCCCTCGTCACCAGCAGGCTGGACTACGGAAACGCCCTCTACGCAGGAACGACGGCTAAGCTCCTGAGACGGCTGCAACGCATCCAGAACGCCTCTGCATGTCTTATCCTCGACATCCCCCGACGCAGCCACATCACACCCCACCTGAGAGACCTGCACTGGCTCCCTGTCAACAAGAGGATAACCTTCAAGCTCCTCACCCACGCACACAAAGCACTCCACAACTCCGGACCAGCCTACCTCAACAGACGACTCAGCTTCTACACCCCCATCCGCCAGCTCCGCTCGACCAGCCTCGCCCTCGCCACAGTCCCCCGCATCCGGAAAACGACCGCCGGCGGCAGATCCTTCTCCCACCTCGCCGCCAAGACCTGGAACACCCTCCCCACCAACCTCCGACAGACCCAAGACCTACTGGCCTTCAGAAGACTCCTCAAGACCTGGCTCTTCGATCAGTAGCAGCACCACCCCCCTCTTCCCCCAGCGCCTTGAGACCCTCGCGGGTATGTAGTGCGCTTTATAAGTGACATGATTGATTGATTGTTTGATAGAGTAGAGTGGAGTGACGTGTCATAGAGTGTCTTAGATTGGTGGGGTGTACAGTGGAGTGGTGTAGAGTACACTGCCATAGAGTGGAGTATCGTAGAGTGGAGTGTTGTGTAGAATGGAGTGTCATAGAGTGGAGTATTATAGAGTGTCGTAGAGTGGAGTATTATAGAGTGTCGTAGAGTGGAGTGGCATAGAGTGGAGTAGAGTGTTGTAGAGTGGACTTGCGTAGAGTGGAGTGTGGTAGAGTGGAGCGGCATAGAGTGGCATTGAGTTTAGTGGTATAGAGTCGAGTAGTGGAGAAGAGTCGAGTAGTATGTCATAGTAGAATGAAGTAAAGTGAGGTGGAGTGGTGTAGAGGGAGTTGCATAGACTGTCATAGAGTGGAGTAGAGTGTTGTAGAGTGGCAGAAAGTGGAGTAGAGTATGGCAGAGTGGAGTAGAGTGCCGTAGAGTGGAGTAGATTGGAGTGGCATAGAGTGCAGTGGCAAAGATTAGAGTGTCGTACAGTGCTGTGTCATACAGTGTCGTGTTATAGAGTGTTGTGGCGAACAGTGTTGTGGCGTAGAGTGGAGTGGCATGTCATAGAGTAGAGTGGAGTGGCGTGTCATAGAGTGGGATTTTGTATGGTGCTTACTGTGGAGGGGCGTAGAGTGAAGTGGCATGTCGTAGAGTGGAGTGGCCTGTCGCAGAATGGAATGGAGTGGCGCATCACAGAGTGTCGTAGACTGGAGCAAAGTGGTGCACAGTGGAGGGGCATAGGCTGGAGTAGGATGTTGTGGAGTGGGGTGTCGTGCAGTAGAGTGAAGTAGCGTGTGATAGAGTGGCGTGTCATACAGTGCCTTACATTGGAGTGGCGGACTGTGAAGTGGCACGTCATAGAGTGTCGTTTGTCATATTTAATTTTTTTGTTTTGATTTCCATAGGTACGTGATACATCTTATTTTGAGGAAGTACCGTGGTACTCCGTAAATGTTTTTTATAATATATAAAACAATAAAAATACTTTCCTCTAACTCTATAGATTGTATACAGTCTGTAGAGTTATGGAAAAGTATTTACACTGTTGTGCAGCCATTTAGGCTATTCCTTCTACTTTTGGGTAGCATTGTCATTCGCAAGTCCTGGATGGGGCTGCAATTGTTTTGGAGTCTTATTGAATCACTTTGTTGGTGTGCTGCGTAATAATGTTTATCTCTTGTGCCGTTAGTTTGTCTTTCTTGAAGTAGTAATGCACCACCCTTGTTCACGATGCTTTGGTATATCTCAAACTTGAAAGTAAAGTAACAAGGATGCAAGATGTGGTAGTAGTGTTTAGGTCACCTAGGTAAACCATCATTACGCATAGTCTTGACATCCTTGTTCCATTCGTTACTAAGGGTTAGTTGTTGCATGTCCTTTTGATGGTGTTACACAAAGTGTATCTCCTTTCACCTCTGGATTAGTAGGGAGGGAGACAGTGGCAGACAGAGAGAAAAGACTTTGGCTAGACAAAGCAAGGTGTTTTCGATGGTCTGTGGGGAGGTGACATTCTTCAAACTGGCAAGTAATTGAATGAGAATGACAAGGCTAGATATAATGAGGATTATCACAAGCCACTTAAACAGTTATATCCCTTGACAGCAACTTCAGTACACATGAAAAATTAAAACTTGGAACTGTTTTAAGAAACTCATGAACAGGATATTAGTTGGATAACGTTTGGTTTATAAAGCATACTTCGTTAACTCAGTCAGTCAGTTTCAGATGCAAAATAATACCAAGGGCTCATCTGATTAAGTCTAAAAGAAATGTAAACTAGACTGCTTTGGGAGCTGAGTGTAGAAGCCCAGACGCGGACCTGCTCAAAGGGACTCAGTGACTCGTAAAAATGAATCTATGGAGGTCATTCATACCCTTGTGGGTGGGGTGATAGTCAGCCAGGCTGGTGGAGACATGGGTCTCTACCGCCCTGGCGGAAGACCATCAACAATATCCCTACCTGCCTGTTGATTGTCTGACTGTCTTAAGTGCATCTGCCAGATCAGAAGATGCAGTGAAGGCAAAGTAGTATGCCACATGGATGCCACCTTTATTTGGACTTGTTATGATTTTTCTGCAGAAAATTGCCAAAACAGGAGTTTGTTGCAGAAAAAGAAAAAACAAATAGCCTGAGGCGCTTTGACTTTTCTCTGAGCGCGTGGGTGTCATTTCTCTGTTTTCCTCTTCTGGACTGCCAGGCTTTTCTGGGTGGTCCAGAACAGGGATAATGCACATGGGATAGTCCGCTCGAAGTAGCGCACACCATCAGATGTAAATTGACCGGCGGTTCAGTGGTGGATGGGCCCCTCAGTCAAAGGTTCCCTACGATGGAGCCAGCTGAGGCTGTGCCCCCAAAACCCAAGTGCCTGCTCTGACACTAAGTGAGGCGAGGGAACCACAACTTTAGCGGGGTGGTGCATATCAACTTTAGATGGAGCTCCAGCTTCTTCAAACAGAAAATGAGCCTCTTAGTGTCAAGCTTTTGTCACAAGACCAGGCTGCTATTTCCATGGTATGTAGTATGAGGACTTTCCTTTTGCTGTGACTCATATACAATCTATCCTTTGAAGTGGAAGGAGTGAACAAAGAAGCGAAAGAGCTCTTGACAGAAAGCTGCAATGTTAGAATTAAGTTGGGGGGGGGGCGAATGTGTGACTTGGATAATTCCAAAATCAAGGGCCAGATGTGCTAAATGTTTTTATGGGCGCCAGTAGTCTGAATTATTGTTTGTGAGCGCAAAAACATTTTTCACCATGTAGTAATGACATTTTAGGCATCAGTAAATTTTTACAGACTCCTAAAAGTGTTTTGTGGCTCCATAGAAGTCACTATTTAGAATGGGCATATTGTAGGTGTCCCTTTTAAATAGCGATTCAGTATGAGGTTTATACATATTTTTAGGCCAAAATCCAGTCACAAAACAGTGAAAAATTATTGACTCTCGAGTTGGGGTGGTAAGCCATTCACAAAAGGAAAGGGGCCCACTCCCCTTTGTGAAGGTAATGTTTGTTAGGAAATAGGCAGTGGTCCAGGAGACAACTATCAACTCTAAAACAAACTTTTTGAAAAAAGCACTTTTCTTTTTAAATGCAGCACAGTTTCTTTTAAGGCCTACATTTTGTACAAAAAAGTTTATTTTACTAAACGGCATTCACAGACATACTGGTCTGCTGACCCTAGCAGACCACCATCACTGTGATGGCAACCAATCGGAGTGAGACACAATTTGCGACCTAACTGATTAATATTCATGAGGTAGGTTGGATTGCCACCCACTCCAAATCGGAATTTTATGAACTGACCTATTAGTACATTGGTCACTTAATAAAATTATTTAATGGTCGCAAAAATGTTGGTTGCAAATTGAACACAGTTTTTTGCGACACATTTTTAGTACATCAGGCAAAAAACACTAAGGATTTTGACATGTCAACTGTGAAAAAAGAGATGTGTGTTGGCTATGGCAAAGTCCATGACTGATGTCTTGATTTCTTGAAAATTGGATTAGTAGGGTCCAGAATCCTGGTAGTACAATTTTTGGATTAAGAAACAATCCCAGACTCTCTCAAGCAAGGAGAAATGACCAGCTTTTCCCATGGGCGTCAATAGAGGGTGACCAGAAATTACAAGTGCGACCTCTGAGCAACCAATTGCAACCTCTGCCACTTTGCTTGCAACCTCAGCCTGGCTCAAGACCCTCAGTCATATTTGTCAGAACAGGGTAAAACAAGTTCTGGTTCGATTTTAAATGATGACTTTCACTTAAAAACTACGTTGTGCTGGTCAGTGGGAGGGCTCTGTTGTGCAGTACGTGGGTACTAGTAGCAGCCTCTGTTACAGATATAAGGGCATTTACTTGCCCACCCACGCCACCTCAGATTAGACCGAGCCATCAGCCTTGGTCCAGCTCCAATAGGAACAGTCAAACCGGAACTGCCAAACCAGGTCCTCTTTGAAGCTGAACAAAAGCAACCCAAGACTGGTTTCAGCCTAATTTGGCCTTTTCAGTCAGGTGCAACTTGTTTCCAATGGCACAGTGAACACGGGACCCAGGTCTGTGCATACCTGTCATACTTAGGACATCGCACTGTCTAGAATGGCACAGTGGATGCAAAACGATGGTCTGGAATGTGTTCCAGGGCAATTGCCAGTGACTGAGATTAAGTCAAGCATTCCTTCCATCATCTCATTGTTTTTGCAGTAGATGCCCTAAGTGTGATGGGAATGCCCCGATGTGTATCCTGCACTCACTGTGCCATAGGAATCAAGTTATACCTCACTGATGAAGCATAAGTAGTTCAAAACTGACCAGGGGTTATTGTGTTCCCATCTGAAAGGGACCTGGCCTGGCCATTTGGGCTAGACAGTTCCTATTGGAGCAGGACTAAAAACAGATTTGCAAAAGGCAGGTCTATGTCTAGAATGCCACAATGGGCAAAAACAATGATGTGGAATGTGGCCATGAGCGATCACCAGAGGCTGAAATTAATTCAAGCATTCCTTACACCACCTTTTTGATTTTTGTAGTAGACGTCTCTCGTTTGTCCCTGCAAACCTGGGCCCTTCTCAGCCATGTGTGCACAGCCTAGCCTCACCTCTTCTCCAGGTTGAAACAGCCAGAGATCGGAGTACAGAGAAGACGTTTGATTGATACGAGGTGCCTCTCGGATAAAAACAATCGGGCATCAACTAACTGCAAACTAAGCTAGCCCTTTTCCATCTTCTGGCATGAATCATGGTAGTAAGTGTATGTTTAGAAGAATGCATAGAGTATGGAAAGTCATTCTTGCAAATTGTTGGCCCACACGCTGATCTTACATTGATTTGAGCTCCGATCTAAATGGTTTCAAGACGATTTACAGTGTGCAAAGGGTGATTTGCAAAGGTGACATGAATGTGAGCAACTCATTTCCTTACTATAATGACATACTTTCATAGGCGCTGGACGTAGGAGTACGGAGGTGCTACAGCGCACCCAAAATAACCATGCTGGAGTTCAAAAAGTGAAGGAGCATTATTTTGTTTTTATCCTGTCACATTTGCTGTGCTTCAAAAACAGAGGTCAAATGTCAGTCCAGTCTTCTGACTATCTACTGCTCATTGTTTTAACATGGAGACTGGAGTTTACTTTTCTTTCTCTTACTGCAGTGTGTGAGGATTGTTATTAAGTGAACTATGCCAATCTTGCTGGTGAAAGGAATGATTGTTGGTTGTCATTTTCTTCTAACACACAACAACATTTAAATACCTATAAATTAACTGTACAAATATTTCGAAATAAGCAAAAAGTTAGGAAAGCACAAATGAAGTGCTGTGTTCTAATTCTGAAGTGTGATGGAAACGATGGGCTCGTTTCATAACGGTAAACTGAGGCGAAAGTCTAACTTTACAACTTTCAGTATTCACAAAGGGCATTTACGAGTAGTTAAGTTAGACTTTTGTCTCAGTTAAACTTACCTTTTGGTCTTAATATTTAACTGAGATCAAAAGTCTAAACTTAAGACCAAAACTTAAGTTTAACTGAGGCAAAAGTCAAACTTTACTACTCGTAAATGCCCTTTGTGAATACCGAAAGTCGTAAAGTTAGACTTTCATCTCAGTTTACCTTTGTAAATCGGGCCCCAAGATTTTAGTAGGATCAAAGCAATTCCAGACACTTTACTTAGTGATGTGCAGATGACAAATATTCGCTGAAACCCAATTTTTACACATTATCATTTGTGCACTGTATAGTTTTATTAGCAAAGGTGTATGTCTGTACAAATTTAGTGGTCATTTCAATGGAAAATCGGCTGTCGGTAAATGAGAGTGGCTATACCACCATGGTTTAGTAATATATTTGTGACTGTGGGCTGTTAGATGAGACCCCAGCTACTTACTACAGCCTTCTCACTCTCCTGCTGAACTGGCGTAGCTCACTTGCGACACTTTTTCTTTGTGTAACGTTTGAATTTTCATAATTCCTATGGTTACCGTGATTTAAGATGGGTGGCAGCAACCCCCACTCTGAAAATAGGTCCAGCACCACTGCGTACTTTGGTCGGACATTATGGCAGTTGTTATGACAATGAATAAATGCGGCATGGTTCTGCACTTGTTGAAGCATTTAGTGTTCTTGTGCTTTAAGGACAATCTTATATTGAGAATGAAGACGGTCTGTGGGTTACTAAATGAAACATCTCATGATTCTTTACCTCATTCCTCGATGCAGGGATTTAGAGAGTTCCAGTCTGCAAGATTTGGGCTCCATTCATCCTCCTCAAGTTAACTCTATCTTCACTGGTACCAAAAAAGATATGGGGCTTATGATTTTTCATAGTTTTGTATCATTCGGCAGAATAAACCAAATTAGAGGGTCTTTAAAATTGATGGTTAGCTTCAGTGAACATGAAAAAACATGTAAAGTGTTCAGCATCTTGTGCAGGGAGACATTTTCAGGGCAGTATTTACTTTAAATGAATTGGGTCATCATTGTTGCCCTTCACTTTTGCTCTGAAGTGCTATGTCAAGAGAGGACTACACTTGCTTCCTGCACCTGCCTGTTAATAGATAATAAAGGTGAATGTGAATGCTGCATGAGATGTGCACATCCCATTTCGATGGGATGCACAGACTGCCTGCAATGTGGTGATGTTCAGCCATCTGTACAAAAGACAGATAGTCCTATTCTTACAGCACCCAGCAGGGTAGTGGTAGAGGGTCTAGGCTGCCTATGCCTAAGCTCTTTAAAAGTAAGTAAATCCAATAAAATTGCTTACTTTGTCACTCATTGTTCTGTTGTGGTTGGTTACATGGGGCCCGATGTACGACCCTAAATTGCATGCGCAAACGGGTTAGCGACCCGTTTGCGCATGCAAAAATGAATAGGGCCATGTACAATTCCTATTTAGCAAGTCCCAATTTATTTGCGACTTGCTAAATAGGAATTGCGACTCGCTATTTGGAAGGGGAGTTTCAAGGGCGTCCCTTCCTAATAGGGACTCTCTACCCCAGGTATGAATGTTTTGCTACCACAATTGCGGTGACAAAACACTCGCAATTTACCGCCCTCTTCAAGAGGGTGGTAATGCACTCGCAAATGGGAAGAGGTCCCCAGGAGACCCCTTACCCTTTGCAAATGCAGGGGAAATTCTTTTTTAGGGGCAGGCAGTGGTCCCAGGGACCACTACCTGCCCTTAAAAAATGAAACGAAAACGTTTCATTTTCTTTTTTAAATGCATCCCTTTTCCTTCAAGGAAAACGAGCTGCATTTAAAAAAAACTGCTTTATTTAAAAGTCCCAGACATGGAGGTCTGCTGAGCCCAGCAGGCCACCATCCCTGGGAGGGCCAGCCATTCCCAATGGGGTCGCAAATTGCGAGTGCCGAGTGCCTCATGAATATTCATGAGGCCTGCAATTTGCTACCCCATTGGGAATCGCAAACAGTGTCTTAGACACTGTTGTACATGGCATTTTGCCCCTCGCAAATTGCGACTCGCAATCGAGCGCAGTTTGCGAGTCGCAAATTGTCATGGTCGTACATCTGGCCCATGGTCTTTTATTTGTATTTTTAGCCAACATACAATGTCGCATTTCCAGTTTGGCGTAACAAAGGCCCCCGAAGTGTGGGGGAGAGGGGCAAGCTTCATGGGGCCCCCTCAGCACAGTACCCTGGCCTGACAGCTCCTGAGTGAGTACAGAGGGGGGACCCTCTATGTACTTTGCAGGGGGGCCCCCTCAAGTTTCGTTACACCAGTTCTAAGTGCTTTAGGCACTTGGTGGCTGTGGTTGGTGCATTGCATATGTGTATTGAACAGACCGGAGACGTCAGGCAGGATACAGTACTTTTAATACGACAAATGAGCTACACGGTTACGGAGGGCGAACACCAGGGACCCCTCCGCTGCCCGCAACAGTCAAAGCCACAGTTGAAGTGCCAGTCAATTAACTTGATATTCCAATGAGCACTTGCATCATTACATTCCACACAGAATACCAGTACTAAGAGTTCCTTGGGTCTGAACTCTAAGACTCACATAAAAGGTATTACAATGTGCCTAATTGTTGGGCAATATTTGAAAAGTTTCCGGAAAATCACCATTCCAAATTGACACGGATCCTTTCCTGATCCAGGCCCTGCGGATATTGGGACACATCTGTTCTCCACTCTCCGCCAGTGGTGTAGCCGTTGCATAACTAGCCCTAATACAAACAAGAAATTGGGCCTTCATCCATTGTATTGGTAATACAACAAAAACTACAAATTGAAGTCAGATGGGTTCCCCACACCTCTGAGTCCAAGTGACCCTGCACCTCCTGCACCCTTTTACTCACCCACCCACCTCCTTTTTACTCATCCCAAACCTCCTCCTACTGCTATGTGCTCCAAAACAAAAACCGAAATCCTTCCCTTCTATCCCTCCACTATCCTTTTCAATCCAAATAACAGACTAATATGTCTACCACTCAAATTAATTTCATATTTCCCCATACAAATTCACCACTAATCCTTTATGGGTTCCGGAGTAGCGTGCTACTTGCCGAACAGCACTTCAACACCTCATCAGGGGTAGCAAGCGCTATACAAATGCAAACCTTTTTACCTCTTCTTCCTGTTCGCTATCCTTCTCAATCGAAATAACTGACTAACATATCCACCGCGCAAATTACTTTCATATTTTCACTATACTAATTCACCACTAACCCTCTATGGGTTCCGGAGCAGCGTGCTACTCGCCGAAAAAACGCTTTGACGCCTCGTCAGGGGTAGTAAGCGCTATATAAATGCAATTACAATACAATACAATTATAGCTATGGCCTTGAGCCTGCGGGCTTTAAAAACAGTGATCTGTGTCCGATGCACAAAGACCCAGCTGTCTCTGCTGACTGCACACAGCAGCTCCTACTTAATGGCTGACTTGCACGAGAATCTAAGAAATAAGGGATTCATCCTGGCTTCCACACTTGTCCAATCTAAGTAATTTTAGGCAAATACCTAATTCACCAGTGCCTTCTTTTCCTTTATCATCACATTTGAGAGTACCATTAACGCTAAAGATTCAAAATGTGTGTTATGCAAAAATCTCTCGTATGTTTTAATAGAGTTTAATGCTGCTCAATCTGTAATAAGAACCAAATCCACATATAAGGAAGGCATGACAGTTGACTTGATTCTTACCTTATTAATTACATAGATCATCATCATGGCTCTGGGGAAAGTGGCATGAATTTTAATAATTTAATGTTTAAAAGCTATCACTTATAATAAAGATCACTCAATGCACAAATACAGTGGAATGTACTGTATTGCAGTACACTATTTAAAAAGGTTTTAAACCAAGGCTGGATTATCTGGACCCAGCATCTGAAGATACTGTCTGGTACTGGCAATGTACATGGGAGCATTTTCAATAGGATTTGGATAACAACTGTTTATATTTCATTTGTATCTTTGTCATATGTGTCACTTCCTGTGACTGCACCAGGCCAAAGGTCGTATGATGATGCATTCTGTGACGTCACAGGAGAGAGTTAAAGGTTACATAATGTCACTACATGTGATGTCACCAGGTTAGAAGTCTTGTGATGTCACTTAATGTAACATCATCAAAGGGCTTGTCATGTCACTTCCTCTACACCAGGTTAGAAGTCTTGTGATGTCACTTCATGTGACAGCATCAAAGGGCTTGTGATTTCACTTCCGGTACCCATAGCATTTTTGGTGAATCAACGTCCATGGCTGTTCTCCTTTACACCATAGTCCCTTCTAGTTTCCCTTACCCGCCGCTAGAGACACTGGCATACCTGCTTGCTATAAGATGTGCAAGGAAGAGCAGAGGGTGAAAAAAATTAAGTGCAGAGGAGAGACAATGGTGCAGCAATTAGGATTAGGTGAGTGCCGACTTGTACAGGGACACGTTTAGGGGCAAAGAATAAAACAATATAGTGGAAAAAAATTGATTCAGCTGCAAAATTTGATAGTGGGTCTCTGCCAAATATTTTACCCTTGGGACCATAAACACCTTTGGCATTCCTATGTGTAAGTATGAAATAAAAAATTTGAGGTGATATATGAAACTGTGTATTCGAGTGTAAATCAGCAGTAGTTACTAGAATTACATGGTGGGTGGGACATGCATACAAAAAAAGAAACTTTTGAATCATACAGTATAACTCTGATCTGAATTTCCAGTAGCCGGTAGGCATGTACAGCAATTCAGAAATAAGTAGGACAAGATCTGTAGCAACTGGTACTGGCTAAAAGGAGTTTGAAGGGTTTAACTCATGCAGTATTGTCAGTGCAAAAGAAAGAAACTGACATGCTGTCATAAGTTCTCCTTTTTTCATGTCACTTTCATTTTGGAATGTCCGGCTTCAGAGGCTGTGCTGCTGCTGAGACTGGAAATGTAGGTTCTTAAGTGGCCAAGAATAGCCCCCCCCTTCAGGGCTGGATTTAATCAACATTGACAGATGACTGACCAAGAATATGGCGTGCTGTGAAAAGGCAAGCATCAAGCCAAAGAAATGCCCTGCTTGTACCAGTAATACATACATTTGTATAGTTTGTTTAATTCTTATTAGAACATTGGAATGTTGAGAGCTCCATTAAAGAGAATGCAGAGGCTCTAGGCCAATATTGTCTGTTCTAGGCCTTGGGCTCAAACATAAAAACCAAAAATAAAGACATTTCCCCCAGGTTGCTCACTTCACTCTTACCTAGTGTGCATCCTATTATAATTCACTAACAGGGCTATATATTCTAAAAGCAAAATGAATACAAACCACATAAAGTTCCAAAAATATTATATAAATATTTATTTAGTATTTATAAAAAACGTCTTTAAATTCATTTAAGACAAGATAAATAAAATCGCATAAAACAAACACTATCAAACCCAGGAAGAAATGTTAAAACACAAGCTTGTGAATTTCGCTTTTAGAGTTGTACATATTCAACATGTAAGTCACTGTGCAATCATGAGTTGGCCATTCATATACAAGTTTGCAGGCTGATGGATTATGTCACTGGTTTTAGTCATCAACGCGTTTCGGTGCCCAAAAACACTCTCTTAAAGCCACCCACTTCAAGACATAACACATTTATATTTTTCCCCTATCAATAGTGTTGAAAAAACAATTATCATAATTGCAAATTCTCGCAAAATATGAAGAAAGAAAGCAGGAATCTTAAAGTGTATATAATTCTTTCCAAGTATTCCACCAATGTAGGAACTGTCAATTTCTTGTCTACACTCAGCTTTTTGTGATATCTGGCAAGCTTAACATTTACCCTGTTTTGCATCATCAGTCGAGAAACTAAGGGCAGCCTCCTGAGGTTGAGAACGTTACCTGGGCAGTCTTTGCATTTCAAAGAAAATAATGGGGTGACCTAAAAAAGTTTAATTAGGTCATCTGCAGTTTTCAGGTGCGGGAGGTTGACGGATTGTAGATGTCCAGAGTTGATTATACTTAGGGCTCCCTGTTTGATGGTATTTATGTTTTTTGACATTTCCGTCTGTATTTATCCATGTTTATTTTTTGTCTACTTTATCTGTATTTATCCATATTTAATATGGGTTTTGTGAAAAAAATAAAGCTGAAACTGGTATATTTCCACATTTATTTAGCCAATAAATATGCACTCATACTTGAATGCCTGCCAGGTTTCAGGGATATGAGCACCTGCAGAAGATAAATCAATGCACTTATATGAAAATATGCACATTTCAGTATCAGCCTTGTGCATAGCTACTGCTCTTTAAGCCTCTTTACTAAAATTACTTTCTTTTTTAACCCCCTTACCTATCAATCCACACAGTTATTGGCCTGGCAGTCATGGCAATGTGTATTTAGAATCACTCAAAAAGCACCCAATTTCAGTTTTGTTCCGCATTTAAAAATAAACACAGACAAGAAAATAAATGGTTTTCTGTCTGTATTTATCTGTAAAAATCAGTAAAAATGGAAAACGGAGAGCCTTAATTATACTACACTCATTGAGGACTTCTGAAGAACACAAGGCACAAAATAATGTAGTTTTACCAACTGTAGACAAAAAAATGACGGTTCCTACGTCGGTGGAAAGTTTTTTGGCCCCTGAAATGCGTGAAGGATTGAAAAGAGTGACATAATCCATTGCACAATTGTATATGAATAACCAACTCAGGATTGCACAGTGACTTACATGTGGGATATGTACAACTCTAATAGCAGAATACATGAGCTTATGTTTTAACATTTCTTCTTGGGCTTCATGGTGTTTGCTTTATGTGATTTTTGATCTTGTCTTAAATTAATTTAAAGATGTTTTTATAAATATTAAATAAATATTCAACAAATATCATTGGAACTTTGCCGGTAGTATTCAAAGTGTTTTTAGAATATATATAGCCCTATTGGTGTATTATAAGGGATTGAACTCTAGGTAAGAGTGAGGTGAGAAATGTATGTTGATGGGTGATTGAAAACATTTTCAACCTGGGAAAAATATATATTTTTGGTTTTAAGAAACCCTTGTCCACTTGGTTTTTGAAGGGTTATTCTCATTGTTTACCCATGGTTGGGCTCACACATTCCAATGATTATCTTTCTTTTTCTTTCTTTTTAATATAGAGCATTCTACCCTCTGTGGGTGGAATGTTCTAATAACCATAGCCCTGGGCCTTGTGCCTCAAGTGTTGCGGTTGTTAAAGATGCTCTCCCTCAGTAAAGGTACTCACTTGCAGTTCGGACCTATAACTCGGGCTAAGGGCCTTAGTCAACCAGTATAGCCCTTGGAAGCAGGCTATGATGCTATAGTATAACTTAATTATATATTCTAAACCTACTTACCAACTGTGCATCACTGATTACTGTAGAATGCAAAAGGCTTCAGTGATACTTGTGATACTCTGATCTGTGTATCACTGGCATGAGGCAGAGTGTATCAGTGATGCCAATGACTTATGCCTTCTTTGCTACTAATATGTGTAGAGTAGCTTATATTTTAGGCTCCCAGCCTTCTGGTTTTCCTGATTTTTACAGATAAATGCAGACAGAAAATAATGTGTTGCCTGTCTGTATTTATTTTTAAAAGTGCACACACCAAAAAGTGTGCTTCTTGTAAGTGACTGTCCATGCTGTCCCTTATGAATTCCATACCAACAACTGAGCAGACAGACAATATGGATAGTTAAAAAACAGGAGGAAATTTCTTTAAAAAGAGACATATCTTAACATATATTTGTATATAATACTAATATATAC
The DNA here is from genome assembly GCA_963921515.1 of Calotriton arnoldi. Lineage (NCBI taxonomy): Eukaryota > Metazoa > Chordata > Amphibia > Caudata > Salamandridae > Calotriton > Calotriton arnoldi. The sequence continues at coordinate 445,440 of CAWUFW010002416.1, read as the reverse complement.
TTGTGGGATTAGTGTTCTGTTATATCTCTCTGCTTAATTTTCTAAAATGGGACAGGTTTCAAAGTATGAGTGTATGTTTATCTGTTAAAAATGGGAAATAGATACCATCTTACAAACTCCATTTATTCCCAAAACACAAAAAAATATGAATAAATCCCAATGAGATTTCCAAAAAGTAAATATGGATAAATACAGACAAAAATGTTAATAAAAAAAATACCTTAAAACTTGGAGCCCTACTTATATATGACCTATCGCTGCAGAGGGATTTAAATATTGCTGGTAAATGCAGTGGGCTCAGGGAGTGACAAAAGCACCATGCACAAGTGCCTGGAGAGAGGAGTGTTTGGAGTGGAGATCTTCTCGAGCTGTTTAGACCTTTGCCTTGACCCTCTTCTTACTGGTAACCCTGTAACGTTTTGATTTTATTGTGCTGCACTTGAATGTAAGATTGAACATTTGGGTGAACAGCACTGTGAAGCACCTCCAGCTGTTTTTTTGTTTGGTTTGTTTTTTACGTAATCTACAGGTTTCTTTTGGTTTTTGCCTATGCCCAGACTTGACCCCTGAACTTGGCGTTCTCCGATGATAGCCCACTTGCTTTTTCGCCCCTGCCCTCTTGTGTTGATGACTTCATTCAGGGCACAACTGCAACCTCTATAGGAGCTACCCTTGCAGTTGATGGCACATAAGACGCGACTGGGACGCTTATCCAAAACTCCTCCTAAACTCCTCACTCTCCAGACACACGGCAGCCTTTTGGCTTGGATTTGTTTTTATTGTACTGCATCAGTGATTCTTCATTCGGAGTGAAGCTTCTCCAACTGATAAAGATATATTCGAGTTGGGGCTCTTACATTTATTTTGGTTTTTCCCTCACTGTGTCCCAGCTTGGCTGGTGCCTCGACCCTCTCCTTCTCCTAGGGTAGCCCACTTCCTCCTTAATCCTTGCCCACTGGTCTGCCCTTCGAGCTAGGAATTTTCATTGTAGATCAGTTTCCTCTTTGGGCCATCTGACTTTCTTTCCGTCTTCATTACCCTGTCCCTGTTTAACACCTGCTTCTATGGAATTTAATCTGGACACTTAAGTTAAGGGCAGAACGTTACAACTGCCTCCCTGTGGAGTCTGTATTGTTTGGGACACAATTCAAGCCCATATCACCTTACCCCACTGCTCCCCCACCTTCTGTAAATCTAACTACATTTTTCCCAGAGGATTACTTATTGAAGCCTGGACACCTTGTTCAAAATCAGGGTCAGATTTACTAAAGATTGGTGCAAGTTGTAAGTCACACAAAGTGATGCAAAGCGACGTCAGTTCTTGCACAAAGTTGCGATGGCCGCTAGAGGGCACACTTCATGATGGCTGCGCATTAGTGCAGCTCTGCCGGCCATTCTAAAATCCGTCCAGTATCCTGCATCCCAACGTGGCAGACACACATCCACCGAGGGGTTGTGTGAATAACGAGCCTCGGGCAGACCGACACTGCTTGCGGCCCTGAGAATAGTGCGGAGAGCCAGTATTTTGCTTACGGGCGGAAGGGCCATAAAAAAACAGCATGGCAGCCGCGGATCGCCGTTGAGTTTCGCGTTCATCCCTGCTGGTCGTAGAGATCCTGACGCGGCTGGGAGGGGCTGTGTGAGTCCCGGAGCTGCTGCGTATCCGAAGGTGGACAGCGGGGTCGGCGGAGGAGTGGTGATCGATCAGTGGAGGCGTATGCTGTGGGAAAGCCTTCCGAGCTGCACTACTGCCGCCTGACTGTAGATGAGCTGGATCCGCTGGGTAGCTGCTGATCTAAAGCACTGGGCCGCGGTGTGCTGAACTGACGCGGCTGAGGAGGACCAGCTTGAGCTGCACAACATTTGCAGTGACTTGCTCTTTGGCAGTGGTGGCTGGAGTGCGGGCCCATGTGCTGCACCACGTTCCCCCTTATGCTGTGGCCTGGGGCGGTGGGCCTCTCCTGACGGCCTGAATCACGCTGGAGGCCTAACGCTGTGACGGTGCTTTACCCCCTCGGCACCCCGGTTGCAAGACTTGCTGACTAACAGCTCTGGGGGCCTGGCTGCCATCAGCTGGGTGGGGATTCCCTGGAGGAAATCTAACACCGGATTGGCATGGAAAGGAAGGTGGTGGTTCACCCGGTGCCAGTGCCTTGGATATATATATATATTGTTTTGGCTGCTTTCGATACCAGGGGCGCTGGAAAGCTGCATCTGTGCCAGTGGCGGAACTCTTAACGGACACTGATGCACACTGGGGTGCCGCCCTGGAGGCTCTGAGCCCGAATGCTATGTCGAATATTGTAGTGGCTTGTTGCTGTGGAGGCCTGTGACAATATAGAGGGACAGAGGTGGCCCTGTGCGGTGGAATCATCTGCATATCTATTCCACAGCACTAGTGTAAATTAAGAGGCTTGTGCCACTGAGGGGGGCCTCCACACCGGGCAGGTTGGAGGTGAGTGGTGACTGCTATTACCGCAGGCAAGCTGGATTAAATGGGCAAACCTGACAAGACGCAATCCCGCCTCACGTTTGAAATGCACAAGTCGGGCAGATCACAGCATAATCAAATCTCTGATTCTGAGGCGGAGGCTCCATCGGACACTGTCCCGACTCTGGAGGCTACCTACTGGCGATGCAGCATAGCCTGCAGTCAATTGATGGAAAGATCGACGCACTAAACCTACGCATGGATCATATGGCGGCGAAGCTCGACAAACAGAGCACCAGGCTTGGCGAAGTTGAGCAACGTGTTTCTACGGCTGAAGATGACCTGCACACTGTCTCTGATAAAACCTTGAATATGGAAAAAGTGCTGGCAGTTATTCAAGCGAAGAACGAGGACTTGGAGGTGAGATCTAGGAGAAATAACCTGAGGATCACGGGCCTGCCGGAGTCGAACAACATTGGGAAAATGGAGATCTATGTAGAGGGGATGCTCAAAGATATCTTAGGTGTGGACAATTTGTCTCCCATGCTGATAGTGGAGTGAGCTCACCATTCCCTGGTGGCCCACCCGGTCCCTGGAGCCCCGCCAGGACCCATCATTGCGCGGTTGTTAAACTATAGAGATCGGGATACGATCCTCCGCCTGGCCCGAGAAAAAGGTTCCATCACATATCAGGGGAATGCGTTGGCGTTTTTCCTTGACTTCACCACGGCGGTCCAGGCAGCTAGAAGGGAGTTTAAACCAGCCAAAAAGCTGCTGCAGGTGGAGGAAATCCCATATGCAATGCTTTACCCTGCACGTCTACGGGTTGGCCCGGTTGCTGCCTCCATGATCTTCAAAAACCCGAAGGCCACCATGGAACATGTGAAATCACTGAAAAAGCGTCGCCTTGAAACTGCTACTGATCCAGATGAAGAAGAACTGTGATATTCCATCTGTATGTGCAAACTGTAGGTTTATGGTTGGGGCCTGAAAATCGCCACCTGTCTGCTCTGGCGGTTGCAGTGGGGTGGGACATACGTTCAATCGGATCAATGTTATAAGTAATATCCTGTTCCGAAGAGACCTTATCCTAGGTTCGGGACTTGTTGCCTCCTTGGACTGTTGCGAGAGGTTGAGATAGCCGTTGCCTCTGGGGCTTCGAACACTATCTTGGATGCCATGTCGATACTATGGACAAGTTAGGCCACCTCCCCCCGATCAGGAGGCTGTTTGCACTCTTGTGTCCCCTAATGGGTGTACCCCGACCATATTTTTGGGTTAAGTTGAAACGGGGGGATTGTTTGTATTTCATGGGGATGTCTTTAGCAAGTTGGGGTGCTGAAGTGGGTGGGGGGGTTGGAGGCAAGGGGGGCGAATTGGCAGACATGGTATGGTGTAGATGCAGTGTACTTCTTAACACTTTGGTCCTATCAAGATAATTTACAATGTGTGATCTTGCAAATTATGATGGGTCAAAGCTGGTCCGGGTGGCACTGTTAAGTTAATAACTTGGAATGTACGGGGGCTTAACAACCTCAAAAAGAACCATAATGTACTAGCATCTTTAGATAGGCAGGATGTGCAGGTCGCGTTATTTCAGGAGACACATCTCACTAAGCATACGGAGCAAAATGTGGGGGCTCGCTGGGCTGTGGTGCGTGTGGCAGCATCGTATTCCTCCTATTCTAGAGGAGTGCTGATTCTGGTTAAGAAAGGTACCCCATTCACTATAATTAAATCTGAGGCGGATGAGCAGAGTAGGGTGCTTCTGGTTCTGGGCGAATTGGGTGGCATGACTGTTCTATTGGTTAATACATATGGGCCCAATATTGATGACCCTGCCTTTTTAAATGATATTTGGCGGCGTATCTCCTCTTTCCCTCCCTCTATTGTAATATGGGGTGGTGATTTCAATGTTAGTCTGAATCCTCAATTAGACTGCTCTGTGGATGTGGCAGGGCGTGGTAAACAGGCTGCGCAGGTGCTGGCTGAACTGATGGAGGCTGAGGGACTCTTAGATGTATGGAGGTCCCGAAATCCGGCTTGGAGAGAAGGCACATTCGTGTCCACGGTGCATGGGTTCTGGTCCTGGTCCAGGCTGGACAATTTGTTGGTTTCCAGGGAGGTGTGCCCCTGGACTGTCTCTATCAAACACATGGCAAAAACGCTCTCCGATCATTCTCCAGTGCTACTAGAGCTGAATGTCCTGGCATGTGACAGACCTCCGTTTCAGTGGTGGGGACAGCAGTCCTCCCTACTAGATCCGGTGTTCCGGGCCGGGATTGGTGCTGCCATCACTAACTTTTTCACAGAGAATGAGGGCTCTGTCGACAGTGCGGGCACACTCTGGGAGGCCTTCAAAGTCACTATTAGGGGAGAATGTATTGGAGCCCAGGCGGGTTTAATAAAGGATCTCCGGAATAGTATACATGGTCTAGCTGATCAGATTAGTGGATTGGAGCGTGAATATGAACTGAGCCCCTCGCCCGCAATCCTGGCCCAAATTAGAGAATTGGTATCTAAACACAATCAAACAGTGGACCAGGAGGTACTACATAGGTCCAGGAGATGTAAAGCGCGCTACTATGAGGAGGGAGGTAGGCCTAGTCGATCGTTGGCTCATAAACTGTCTCTGCCAAAGGGACAGGAGCATTTCGTTGAGATGGTGCATGAGGACTCTATTGCTCGTCATTCCACTCCAGAGATTAGCAGGGTATTTCAATACTTTTTCACCAAAGTATACGGAACAAGACCGTCGGCTAGTGACGATGAGTTCTCTAGATATTTGGATGACATTGCCCTGGGCTGGCTCTCTCGTGGTCAGCGTGAATATCTGACTCAACCCTTCGACGTGGAGGATGTAAAGGAAGCTATAATGGCCCTGCCGACTTGTAAGGCGGCGGGTCTTGATGGTTTACCCAGTGAATTTTATAAGGCATATATTGAGGTCCTGGCCCCGCGATTGCTGGCAGTCTTTGCCGAGGCCTATGAGACTGGCATAATACCCCCCACCCTTAGGGAAGCCCCGATTGTCACACTCCTAGAGCCAGATAAAGTAGCAAATCAGTGCAAGTCGTATAGACCACTGTCACTAATAAATATCAACACTAAAATTCTGGCAAAAATCATTGCTAATAGGTTACAACCACTGATCCTGAATCTGATCCTCCCTGACCAGTCGGGATTTGTCCCCAAACGATCGACCGCACACAATCTCCGGACTATTTTTGATGTGTTACAACAACTAGATCTCGCGCTCCCAGCAGTGGCAATACTGCTGGACGCGGCGAAAGCCTTTGCCTCGCTACAATGGGCGTACATATTTGTTGTATTGCAAAGAATGGGTATGCTGCCGTTTTTCTTGAAGTGGGTGCATCTCTTGTATACAGGCCCGTTCGCCAGGTTGCGAATCAATGGATGGGTCTCAGGTACATTTTCAATCTGTAGGGACATCAGTCAGGATTGCCCCCTCTCCCCGATGCTCTTTTCCTTGGCGCTCGAGCCGCTGGCATGTAAGATCCGACAAAAACATGCGAAAACCGCTCTGGCGTTCCGGCAGCATCCGCTGGCTATTTCGCTGTATGCGGATGACAGGTTGTTATTCGTCCGGGAGCCGGCCACGCATCTGACATCTCTATTACTAGAATGTGTTATTTGAGAGGCATTCAGGGCTAGGAATAAATTGGGAAATGTCCACGGTCTTCCCACTGACAGATTGAACTTAGGAAACTGCCCTGGAGTATCCCTGCTCCTGGTCAACGGACCCTGTGAAGAACTTTGGGGTCTGGGTGCACAGGGACCCTGAAACCGTGATAAGTATGAATTATGGGCGGGCCATTACCAAAATCACTGAACAGATCTCCCGTTGGACTCGCTTGCCGCTCTCACTGGCTGACAGAATCGCCGTTGTGAAGATGACTATTCTCCCCAAGCTTCTCTATCTATTTGTGAATGTCCCAATAAAGTTGACTGTAGCTTTTTTTAAAACACTGCAGTCCTGCCTGCCAGGGCCGGACTGGCCATAGGGGGCACCGGGTGTTTCCCCGGTGGGCCGCCAGGGTGGGGGCCGGTTTTGGGCCCCTGGGGGCCGTTTTTGTTACCAGAGGCCTGCAATATCGGCCCCCGGTAACAAAATCGGCTGAAACCGGCCTTTGCAAACAGCTCGGCCGCACCCCCTCAGCCTCCCCAGGGGGGACGGCCGATCAGTTTGCCAGGGCCGGTTTCGGTTCCCAGTCCGGCACTGCTGCCTGCTATCTTTGGTGTGGGCTGGCAAGCAGCCTAGATGTAGGTGGAACACTTTAGCGCTGTCGTTTGAGCGTGGAGGCTTTGAAGCGCCAGATCTACGTCTGTACTACCTGTGTGCACAGGCGCAATTTGCACAATATTTGTATTTCCCTCAGAGATACCTACCGCATTTAGCTGTGGAGGCGGGCACTGCATTTCCAACGCCGTTAACCGCTATGATCCTGCATGTTGGTGAGGGTGGCACTAAGAAGGAGATTAACCCTGTAAATTGTACTGTCTGGGCGTGGAGGGCCCTTGCTACGCGTGCAGGGAGAGAATTTATATATGCTCCAGACATGCCGATTGCTTCGCACCTGGGCATTTCGTCGGCGCAGGAGCGTGGGGCTTTGAATGTTATACAAAATGCAGGGGTTACTAAACTTGGGGACATGTATCGGAATGGGGCATTCCTATCCATGGCTGATTTTTAGGTCGGCCAAACGTACAAAGCAATGCACGGTTTCACTTACACTAGACTGCGCCTGGCTGTGCGTACTTTATACCCTGAGTTCCCCCAGGAGCCAAAGGTGCTGAAAGCGCTACAGGTGGTTTCAATGGGGGGAGTAGAGGGCTGATCACTAGATTATATAATGCCTCCCAAAGGGGAAATGACTGGTCTGGTTCCTCCTCGTTTGATAAATGGAACAATGTAGTAGAGGTCCCTCTGTCCCGGGAAAACTGGGAGTCCTGCTGTAAATTGACTGGGCATCTGACTGCCAATTGTAATCTTCGCATTATTCATTTTAAATATTTGCATCAAGTGTATTACACCCCTGCACAATTGTTGAAATTTGGACTGCGGGAGGATGCAAGATGCACTAGATGTGGGCAGGAGGGGGCTAACTTTATGTACCTAGCGTGGGGCTGTGCTGCCATATTTAGCTTCTGGCAGCGTGTTGTGAAGGCCCTTACAGATATGACACTTGATAGAATTGAATGTATGTCAGAAATGTGTCTGCTAGGGCTACTGAAGAAGGTCAAACCTTGCAATAGACGCATTGTTGCTATATCTACTTTGTTTGCTAAACGCGCTATTGCAATGCATTGGAGCACTAAGACGGTACCCACCTTGGTGAAGTGGATTAGAGACCAAAGAACAAATGGAGGCATATGCCGAGGATCTCCCAGCGGCCTCTAGGACTAAAGATTTTTGGACGCCACTTACCACGTACCTGCTGGAACACCTGGTCATGGCTTGAGGGCCTTTGGATAATCTGGTTACATGGGCTGAATGTTACCTGTAAGACTGATTAACCTACACTGCGCTTAATTGTGTTGCACATGTATTATCGTGCCTTATATGGTCTGCCTTTTGTTTTCTGGGTGGGGGGGCTGGGTGGGGATTAAAAAACGACTGCATATCACTTGTCATTTTATTGTTGTGCAGTGTGGGCACATTTGCACGCTGCTGGATGTACCTTGCAGTATAATAAATAAAGTTTTTTTAAAAGTTCTTGCACAAAGTTTAAAACTCTTGCAATGGTGTTTGCTTTTCAGCACAAAAGGTATTTTGCTCTGCAAAGGTGCCCTTTTTTCAGTGCAAACAGTGCTTTGCACTGCTTTGTGTCAAGGCGGTGTTACACCCATAGAGTTTGGTATCAATTTCAATCTACTGAAATAGCCCAGTCGGGATTTGTGTAAAAAATAACACCCCTTTGAAGCAAGCTGTAAGTTTCACACATTGCATATGTGCTGCATTGTACAGCACACATCCAACGTGTGGAATGTTTTACAATTGGGGTATGGATAGGATTTTGTAGTGTAAGTGTATGCTTTCAGTATAATGCCTGTCAATGTTAGAATATTTTTTTTAAATTTGTTTATTGACAGTTTTTTAACATCAGTATACATTCAGCATCACATTATATAGACTGTATAAACGGAGAGTATCTTCATCTCGAATGTGTAAGCGAGCAGAAATAAATCAAAAAGAAACCATAACAAAACAGACAGGAGGCATCGTACATTTCGAACAGCACCTAAAAAAGAACTTTAGGCATTTGGCTTATCCACATTTAGTTCACATCGTTGTGATATGATTATTAGCTACTCACAGAGGGCCCGCCGTGGGCGGTCAACAGGTGTCTGGCTACAGCAACTACTCAAAAGGAGCCTGACTAGGGTGGCAATTCACATGTTCGTGTTTCAGGTGACTGTGATCTATGGGAATCAGCTCGGGTTGGGGAAGCAGAGTTGTCTTCTTGGAGTGTTTTTAACCAGTCTAAAAAAGGGCCCCAGATATTTTTGGGTCTGGAGGCTGTGGGCATCAGTTCCCAGAAGTTAGTTAATTGAGTGTGACTGAAAGTGAAGTCATGAATCCAAGCCTTAATTGTGGGTGCTTTCCTGTCGCCCCAGTGAATGGAGACACTACGTTTAGCCAACAAGAGTAGCATTGCGTGTAATTTGCAATTTTCGGCTTTAGTGTCCTTCACTTATCCTAGTAACCCCGTGACTGGCTGAGGTTCGTTAGTTACCCCTAATATTTCTTGGATTTTACTGAATATGTCAGGCCAGAAGGAAGCGATGGGCAGACATTGCCAGGACATGTGCAAAAAGGTGGCGGGAGCAAACCCGCATCTCCAACATCTCTCGCCTGGTCTTATCCCCATTTGATGTTCTGTAAAACCTGTGCAGATATTTAAAATGTATTAATCTCAGTTTATAATTAGGTGAGAGCAATTGGAGTCGGCCACAGCAAAAGGCCCATTTTTCATCTGTTACCTGCCCGTCAAGGTCTGCGTTCCAGCTGTGCTGGGCTTTGGGTGTAGTCAGAGGTGCTGTGTTTTGCATAGAGCAATATAGCCTCGTTATTAGTCTGCGGGAAGATGCATTTGTTATCAACTGCTCGAGTGCTGGTAGTTGATTAGGGGGATTGGGGAAGGTGGCGTGCAGTTGTCTACATGTGGCTCTGATCTTAAAATAGAGAAATAACTCGGAGAATTTCCTCAAGCCCTCAGGCGTTGGTTCCGGCGGGGCACAGAAGGTGTCATCAGGATAGAGATCTGCGAAGGTTTCCAGTCCCATTGATTTCGCCAGCGCTACATTCCCGCCATCTGCCATCGCCGGCATCTGTGGATTTCGTGATAGAGGGACGGAGGGGGCGTATAATATCTCTAAGCGGGCTCTGGTGCGCAGTCTGTCCCAAGCCCACCTAAGGGTTTCAACTGTATCTATTCCGTCCCTCGGTCTTCGGTATGTTTGATAGAGAGCTACTTGGAAGGGGACTGAGGCTGCGATGTCCGCCTCAACAGCTACGTGGGGCTGAAACGGGATGGGATGCAACCAATAATGTAAAAATTGAGCTTGCGCACAATATGCGTAGAGTGGCATGTCAGGAGCCCCCAGTTCTCCTTGCGTGAGAGGAAGTGTGAGCAGTTCTCAGGCGACACGCGCTTGCTTCTCCGCCCAGACAAGGGAGGTCAATAGAGATCTGAGAGTTGTAAAAAAGGCCTGGGTAAGAGGCATCGGAACATTAACGAATAAATATAAAAATCTGGGCAACACAACCATCTTAGCAATCACTATTCTGCCAGCGAGGGAGATCGGTTTCTGACCCATGTTTTTATTTTCCCTTCCAGCCATGAGACAGCACGACCATAGTTTAGAGTCCATATTTCTTGTTTGTCCCGACTTAGCCAGAAACCCACATATTTCACCGGGCCCTCCGCCCACTTCAATGGGTGATCTAGGTCGAAAGGTTTAGTTGCCTCAGTGAGAGGGAACAGGGTAGACTTGGAACAGTTTATGAATATTCCCGAGAAACCGCCAAACTTTGTTAGTTCCCTGAGTAGTGGACCTAAGTTAACCTCTGGGTCAGTAATATATAACGTCATGTCGTCTGCATACAACAAGATAAGGAGCTCTCTGGTGCTGAATCCTAACCCTCTGGCTGAGTGATGTTGTCGAATCCTTGCCGCAATTGGTTCCATCGCTACGGCAAAAAGGAGGGGGGAACGGGGGCATCCCTGCCAGGTGCCGCTGGATATACAGAAGGGGTCCGATAGCATGTCATTCATGCGCAGTCTCGCTGAAGGAGCCGGGTATAACAGTTTTATTTGTGCTATAAAATTCGGGCTAAGTCTGATCCTTCCCAGTATGGCAAACAAATATGGCCATTCCAGTGCGTCAAATGCTTTGATAGCGTCCAAGAATGCCACAAGCACCTTTACCTCAGGATTCAGATAGTGCAGCACCGTGAAGAAGGTGCGGAGATTGAGTTGTAGATCTACCGGGGATGAACCCGGATTGATCAGGTCTCGCAATCAGAGGGAGCAGAGGTTGTAATATATTGGCGAGCAATTTAGCATTTATTTTGGCATCTATATTTATCAAAGAAAGTGGTCTGTAAGAATCTGTCTCATGGCATGGTTTCCCGGGTTTCAATAGCGTTTGGACGATCGGCTCTCGCATGGAAGGGGAAAGCATGCCAGTAGTTTGGGCCTCTTCGAAAACCGCCAACAAGTGGGGTGCCAACAGGTCTGCGTAAGCCTTATAGAACGCAGTGGTTAACCCGTCAGAGCCTGGGGCCTTGTCCATGGGCAGGCTACTAATCACCTGCAGAATATCATTGGATGTGAAGGGTTCGTCAAAATATTCCCTATGCGCCCTCCTGAGCCATAGCAGTTCAATAGAGTCAAGGAAGGGCTGGAGTTCCTCTGGCTCTGCCTGATGGGTGGCTGTGTATAGCTTGGTGTAAAAGTTTGTGAATCTGTCCAGAACCTCCCGGGGACCTCTAATTAAAGTTGAGTCATCCCCCATGATTTCAGATATGTAAGTGGTAGTGTGTGGCGTCTTAAACATGTTTGCTAAGGTTTTACCTGGCCTGTCTCCCTCCCCGTAGCGTCTGGCTTGGGTGTGTTTGCCCATGAATTTCACCTTGCGTTGCGCCTCTTCCTCAAATTCTGTAATGAGCTCCCGAATGGATGACACAAGTTTAGGGTCCTCGGTGGTAAAGTATGTAGTTTCTAGCTCCTTGATGCGGGCCTCTCGGGAGGCCAGCGTACCCCTGATGGCTTTGAGCACCCCGGCATGGCGTGATATGCATTTCCCCCGTATAACCACCTTGAATGCTTCCCAAAGTGTTGCATGTGTGGACACAGACCCAGCATTAGTGTCGAAGTATTCTTCAATGTCCCTGTGTATCTCCTCTTTGAAAGCTGGAGTCCAAGAGGGCGTTTGGGGCCAATCTCCAGTTAAACATCTTTAGCGGAGTGTCTGAGAGAGTCAATTGTAGCAAACAAGGAGCGTGATCAGAAAGTGTTCTAGGGAAATGTGCACAGTCAGATGTCCAGGCTGCAATGTCCTGCGAGACCAACCAATAATCTAACCTGGACCAGGCTCCATGATGTGCTGATATACATGTGCCCTCTACACCCCTGGGTGTCTCTGCCTCCAGATGTCAGCCAAACCTCCGTCTCGTAATATAGCATTCAAAGCATCACATGAGTTGGGATGCATCGCGTAGGATGTGCCCTTCCTGTCTAGTGTCATTTAGCACAGCATTAAAATCACCCCCCCCTATTATTGTGTCACAACCTAAGATATGAACTTTAGCCCATACATTTTGAAAAAATTCAGGACAGTCCGTATTCGGCCTATATACTGCCACAAGTGTTATCTTCACCCCACCCAGCTTACCACACAGAATCACAAACCGGCCTTCATGGTCTAACTGCGAGTCTATCGTTTTCCAGTCTAGTCCTTGTCGAATCAAGATTGCAACCCCTCTTGCATAATTAGAATAAATAGAGGAGAAGGTGTGTCCCCAGTGCTTATGTTGCAGTTTTAGATGAGATGAGCTATTTAAGTGGGTCTCTTGAAACAGATATATGTCGATATGATGTCTACTTAAATAAGAATGGACAAGTCTGATCTTTCTACAGTCGCTCAGCCCACGGATGTTCCAGGTTAAAAATCTGTAGTTAGTCATGCCCACCCGAAGAATGCATGCGTACCAGACAAATTTAGCTTGTGTAGTTGTAAGTGTATGATAAGTACCTCATGTGGCCTCTTTCGGAGCTCTAATCTCCACAACAGGCCCCGACCAGAGCCGCCTAGAGTGTTGCAGATAGCGTTGATGCGTGTATAATTACATAGTGCTCTCCTGTCTAACTTCCAAAATGTGACATTCCCTCCCCACCCCCCACCCACACCAACCCCCCAATTAGGTTGTGTGATAAATCCCCCCTTAAAATGCAAACTCAACAATATGCTCCAGGTCAGGGCCTGGCAGCAAAACTTGGGAGCTCTCCCCGGAGGCGTGGGGTCACCGGCACACAGCCCTGCCCAGAGGCGGGGTGGCCGAGAGATATGAAGAGCACCAGCGGCATATGTTTTAAATCGTGGCTTAGCTTCCATGACACGTATCAGTTGAATTTTTTAACATTGACATGCAACTGTTTCACTGTGTTTCTGGGTCCATATATATTCAATGTCATTCGGCTTTGTAGCAAAGAATGATTGCCGGCATCAAACAACGTTCAGTCATTGTCACTGAGGTTTTTATCGCGACTCTGGGGATCTTTGGATTTAGCCCGCCCACATGTTTGGCAAACTTCATTGCTGACTTCGCATCGGTGAAGAAATGGGCAGTGCCATCATGTGTAACTTTAAATTTGGCAGGTTATAGCAGAGCCTACGGGACCTCCGCCTGTAGGAGCGGGCGTTTGACCGGCACAAACTCGTGCCGCGCTGCCTGTACCATGGGGGTGAAGTCTGGAAAGAATGAAATAGTGTTATCTTTATATTGTATAGTCCCACGCTCTCTGGCCAGGCGCAGTACAACATCATGGTCCCGGTAGTTCAACAGCCGGGCCAGGATCGGTCGAAGAGTGGAGCCCACAGGTGGTTGAGGCCCCAGGGTGCGATGTGCCTGTTCAACAATGAAAACCATTGATAGATCAGACCCAAACAAATCACTCAGCAGCTCCTCCACGTACGTCTCCATTTTGAAAATGGCCGTCGTCTCCGGAATTCCCATTATGCGAATGTTGTTGCACCTGGACCGGGCCTCCAGGTCATTCGTTTTGGCTCTGATCAGGGTCAGGACTTTATCCATCTGCAACAGCTGCTCTTTGGCCTCTACCTGAAAATCGTGCGCATCCGAGGCGCGATTCTCGAGCTGATCCAATCTTGATTCGTGCGTGTCAACACTTTTCCTGACCTGATCGAGTTGAGAGGTAAGTACATCCAGTTTGTCGTCAATAGTCTTAAGACTGGATCTCATTTCCAGCAAGAGCGCGCGGAGGTCCTCTCCTCGGTCGTCCTTTGGTGCTGTGGAGAGGTTGTCGCCCTCCCCCTCGGTCCCCGAGTCTGTTTGTCTGTTTGTCTTGTAAGTCTTTTGTTGTCGAAGGAGAACTTCGACTGTTTGGTATCGGTTTTCCCCATGTCTGTGGGTTGGCTGCGATTCTGGTTGTACTTGGGAGCGCTGGTGTTTTTCCCCCGGGGTCCGCACAGCATAGAGCGTAGGCGCAGAGTGACCCTATGGGGCGTTCCCAAATATGAAGAAAGATGTCAGCAGCCCTCGCCGTGAGTCGCTATGCCCCCCTCAGTTCAGCCGTATCACTAGTGTCCTTATGGCATTAAAGACAGTTGGTAGGCAAGGGGGCCAACACGATCCACCGAGATGCAGTCAACAAGTTGGTTTTCAGAGGTCAGCCCCTTAGCTTGTCCATGCACTCAACGGTTCCAGCAGCACCTTTAGATCCCATGGAGACCTCCCATCCAGCAATTATTTGATCTCATGCACCTCAAGCTATAACGTCAGCTATAGCAACTCTGTAGCCCTTAACGCCTCGACGTGCCTACTTAAATTCAGTCTGCCAGTCCCAGCATGGCCATAATGCATCTCGCCCTTCACACACGGCTCCGTTCACCTCCCTGCCACAGTGTTTATCCAACCCGGTGTAGGAGAGGGGGAGTCGGGCGTGAACCTTCGATATCCCTCACTGGCAGCCCTCGCGGTGCGCACCACTAGAGGTGGCCCAGGGGAGAGGCCCCGCCCACTTCAGAGTGCAAGATGGGCGGTTCCGATCTGCCCCAGCCCTCGACGTTACCTCCTCATGGCGTATGCTCCAAATCACTCTCAGGGGCTCACCGGTCGCTGCTGGTTGCGTCCGCTTCTAGGTCTTCTGCCGCCCTTCCTTTCACCAGCACGATCTCTGCCGCAATGCCGCTTGAGTTTAGGTGCCGCTTCCCCTCAGTAAAAGATGGCGGCTTCCGTCACCTCTGGTTCCGGGCCTACAAGGCCATGCCCAGATACAGAGCTCCGCTCCAGGTGATCTCGTCAAAATCTTCTGCGGGGCCCCGCATCGCCGCCAGCTACATACCTCAGATCGCCGTGTCGGAGACAGCAGTAACACGACCCGGCACAGGTAACGTCGCAGCCCGGCGGCCCTTAGACCACCCCCCCAGGCCTGCTGTAACACTCCGGTTGTCCGGTTATTCGTGGCCGTTGTCACTGCAGAATGGCGCCGTTACATTCTCTGCACCGCCGGGAACAGTTTCCTTGTCTTTTTCAGTGGCGCTGGTCACATTTTAGCATGGATTATGTGAGGATTATGTCCCGGCTGGAAGAGCACACTCTTGCTGCTTGGCGAGACCACGCCCCTGTCAATGTTAGAAATTACATACACATACACTTTTGCACCATGATACAATGGTTGTGTGTGGTGCTAGACAACCTATTTGTGAATTAGTGCTGGGGATGGACTCAGCAGCAGGCCATTTTTACTAAATAAGGCTCTGCGCTGCTTTCTTCACCTTACGCAGTGCAGCACAGCAACTTTGGTCGCTACACTGCACTGTGTAAAAAATAATGTAATAAATCAGCCCCTTATCACCAACGACTGTGAACTAACTTCTCTTTGTTCTGACTGGTCCTTATTGATCCACTACAGTGGTTATCTGTTGTTGCCGTTGGTATGTAACACCTTTACTTCTAAGTAGACCCCTACTACTGTTGTTGTCTGTAGTTACCACTGTGTTGCAACATCTCTGCTTCTGAGTGGACTCCATAAATCTTCAACTGCGATTATCTTTGGGTGTAACATCTTCTCGGTTAACTGCATTGACCAACTACTGTGATTGTCTGTGGTTGCTCTAAGGTTGTGGCATCTTCTCTTTTGGGTACACCCATAGAACTAATACTGTGGTTATCTGTGGTTACCCTTGGGCTGCACTATCTCCGCTTATGGGTGAACCACATAAAACTACTGTTTCTTTATCCTTGGATTTTGACATGTCCACTTCTGTGTGGACCACATAGACCTACTACTGTGGCTGTCTGTTGTTATAGTTGGGTTGCAATATCTCTGCTTCTTGATGGAGCATGTAAACCTACTACAGTGGTTGTGTGTAGTTACCCTAATGTTGGGACATCTCTGTTTCTGAGTAGACATGCAGATCTTCTACTCTGGTTGTTATGGTTACCCCTGGGGTGGCGTGGTGAAGCAAAATAACGATGGATTAAACCCAGATCTGTGACTGGGGGTGAATGTTTGCCAATGTGCAGCATTCCGTCCATCATCTTGTGTGTTTTGCATTTCGCCCTAAGTGGGAAGGGTATGCCCAGACGTGGGTCCCGTGCTCACTACGCCACTGGAGTCAAGCTATCCTGGCTGATGAAGGCTGATAGCCTGAAACCGGTCCTAGGATGCTTGATTCCGGTCCAGGGAAGACATGGCTTGGCAGTTCGGTCTGGACTGTTCCCATGAGGCACAGGGTCAAGACTGATTTGCATATGGCCATGTCTGAACTGGGGTGGCGTGGTGAAGCAAAATAACGATGGATTAAACCCAGATCTGTGACTGGGGGTGAATGTTTGCCAATGTGCAGCATTCCGTCCATCATCTTGTGTGTTTTGCATTTCGCCCTAAGTGGGAAGGGTATGCCCAGACGTGGGTCCCGTGCTCACTACGCCACTGGAGTCAAGCTATCCTGGCTGATGAAGGCTGATAGCCTGAAACCGGTCCTAGGATGCTTGATTCCGGTCCAGGGAAGACATGGCTTGGCAGTTCGGTCTGGACTGTTCCCATGAGGCACAGGGTCAAGACTGATTTGCATATGGCCATGTCTGAACTGGGGTGGCGTGGTGAAGCAAAATAACGATGGATTAAACCCAGATCTGTGACTGGGGGTGAATGTTTGCCAATGTGCAGCATTCCGTCCATCATCTTGTGTGTTTTACCCCTGGGTTGCAACATCTCCACTTCAGATTAGACTCACTGACCTGCTAGAGCGGTTGTCTTTGGTTATTATTGGGTTTCAATATCTCTGCTTCTGAGGACATCTACAGAGCTATTACAGTGGGTGTTCCTGTATTGCCATATCTCTCTTTCTGGTTGAACCCCATGGACTAACTGATGTGATTTCATTGTGGTTGTCCATCAGCTCTATCATTTACACTACAGTAGTAGAAGTAATATCTTGTGGCTGAGCTCCTGCTATACATGAATTACTAACCAATGCCAGTGGTCTCTTGTAGCTAATTTCTCACTGCTCCACACTGAAATGTCAACCAAAAAATAATACATGTCAGATCTGGTGGCAAAACGTCCACTGCCCCACAACTACCCACTAACACCAGAGGTCCACTGGAAAGGGCTACCCTTGCTCCAGACTTAAAACACTACATGATAGTAATAAAATTAGGGTCTTGTGTCTCTGTTCCTCTGCCTCAGAATTACCCACCAATGCAAGTGGTCTCTGATAGCTTAGCTTTGACTGCTCTAGACTTAAACATCAAATTACAATAATAAACAATTCATGTCACCACAACCACATGCCTAAAAACTACACAATTTAAAAATGGTACAGTTGAAAGCATGTGATCTTCCAGACAGAAATGTCTCCAAAGAAATGGCTGTATAGGATGCACAAATAAGAAAACAATGCCCTTCTATTCCACCTCAACCTATGCTTTCAATGCTACCATCACCCTCACTTCTGCACCCACCTAACATCTTATCTCGTTCTTCCGAATCTTAAGCTCCACCTCTTAACTGCCCTAGCCCTCTCCCACAAATGCTGCACATACTCCCCTACACCAGCAACTACTCTTGCAGTTTTCTTCTCACTGCTCCCTGCTGTTATCTCTCACCAAACCCAGAATACCCCCATTTCCCCATTGGCACATCAATGCCTACAATAATCCTAATTGTCAATCGGCTTTCTATCCATCATCTTCTTTAATTCCATACTTTCAATCCACTCCAACACTAAAATGTTGGTCTCTCACAGCTGCTAACTCTTCCTCCTCTCTTCCCTCCTTTCCTCACTTCCCATGCACTTCATTGAGGAAATCTAGTTAGTCATTCATTTTACATGAAACCTTTCCCAGGAGCTACAAAATGCTTCTAAATAGTCATGTCAAAGCATGTGTTAAGTCTCCATGTAAAGGTTGCAATGTTTTAAGGCAATCTCTGATGTGAAGTCCAGGAAGCACTCAATGAATACATATGTAGGTGAAGAGAAATGCATATGTATATGTTCCAACTGGTCTTTGGGCTCACCCCTACTGCTGGGCATCCATTTAGGGCAATATTTGCCTCTCCTAACACCATCTTAGTGACTGAGAACTCTCTTGTCATGCGGACTGACAACCATGTGATCATAAAACCTCTCTATCCTCTCAGTACTCAACCTATTAACCTCACAACCCATCTAATATGAGTCATACCAAGGAAGAAATTAGACGTTTTCTCTTTCTACCCACTACTACCTCCAAGCTCAATTACCAGTCTGCCAATAATAGTTTAACAGTTCTACCATTTTCAAACATCCAGATGTACCAGTGAAGTCTATCACAGTCTATCACAGCCACTTCAACCCCTGAGAGAATTTGGCCAGGTGAGACCTGAAGTAAAATCTCTAAAATCAAAAAGAAGGCCTATGGATAGATTCTGAAAAAATGCTTAAAGTAATACCAACAACCTTGCACTCCAACACTTTAATATATCTTTAAGCCCACCATCAAAAAACTAAAAGATTCCACAGCTCACCAGGTATGTTGAAAGCTTCTTACTCATCAGCGATGACTGCTTCGACCTAAAAGTGTCCCACTCTCAGAAAATATGCGATTCTCTGGGTGACCACTTCATTACAAAATTGAAAGACCTTGAAATATACTTTGATAAGGATAATGAGAACAACTTCCTCATTCACTTTTCCATAAGCTCAAAAAAACGAATCAAGGTCCAAACCTACTCCTCTTTAACCCCTGTGACCCTGAAGACTAGTTCCACAAAAGCCAGTGGCTCATATGGATCCTCAGCTGAACCATGTCTGGCACATGTATTGAAGCACATCCTCCTTAAAAGCTCTGCTGCATACCTGACTAAAGTCATCACCAAAGCAACCTTATTGACTGGAACCTTCACAAGACAATACCCAACTTCTTAGATAAAACCAGTTTTTAAAAAAAAGATCTGCATTATATCAAGTTTAGGCGTTCACTGAAGAAAATAATCTCCTCTTGAAATATTACAATTGTTCCTGTACATGTTATGGTACTGAAGTAGCACTGGTAGCCACACAGAATGATATCTAAACTACATTTGACTCATAAAGAGTTGTAATACTACTTGTACTAGATATCTGATTGGCCTTTGATACAGTTCATCACCATATGCTCTTTCAGAGACTTAATGACATGAGAGTTAAATAAATTGTTCAGAAGTGGTTTGTGTCCTGCCTCATCGACTAAGTGCTCATTATCTCACTTCCTTCATTCACCTCAAAGCCATTCAAATCCATAGTTAATGCAGCCCATATTGCTACAATGATTTCTCTTATGTTCATTGCTCACCCGGCCCACTACCTGATCTCATCAGCTCATTTAATCTCAATTGCACTATGCTAATGACAAGCAAATCATCCTAAAGCTTGAAAATCCATTAGATATTGACTTGTGTAGCATTGGGCAATGACTACTGAAATTGGCCGCTGATGCTAACTGTTAGACCTGCATCCTTGCCGTGATTTTCCCCCTAACCTTTTGCCTTCAGCTCTCCAGTTTTGCTGAATTCGTTTTTGCTGGCCTTAGGACTCTGCGCGCTTTAGCACTGCTAACCACTGCTAAAGTGCTTGTGCTCTCGCCTTAAAACATGCTAAGATTGGCTTATGCCCAATTGGCATATTTAATTTATGTGCAAGCCCATAGTAAGGTGGCACTACCTGTGCCCAGGGCCTGTAAATTAAATGCTACAACTGGGCCTACAGCACTGATTGTGCCACCCATTTAAGTAGCACTTTAAACATGTCTCAGGCCTGCCATTGGAGTCTGTGAGTGCAGTTTTAAACTGCCATGTCAGCCTGGCAAAATATACTTTTTGCCAGGCACAGACCTTCCTTTTTAATACATATAAATCACCCCTAGGGTAGGCCCTGGACATCCCAGAGGGCAGGGTGCAGAGTATTTAAAAAGTTGGACAAGTTATTTTAAGTTTTACATGTCCTGGCAGTGTCAGTCACTCAAGATAAACTTTATTTGGCAGAAAGCCATAAAAGCACAAAACAATAATACTAAAACATCAGTTAAAAATCACATTAAATATCACACTAATTCATAAAAGCACATCCTATCTAAAAAACATAAACACTATTCAAATATTTGGATGACAGAATCTTAATAAAACTCCAATTTGAAGCCCACAGCAAATGGTGTAATTCAGGACAGAAATTCAAGTAGTTAGGTTTGATTTTGGACAAAAGATAGGAATTAATTACATTTAATTACCAGAACACAAAAGATGAGCACAATCTTAATTAAGACTCATACCTTCTCCTAATGCTTTTATAAAATTAAGTATGGCAAAGCAAATTTCAGGGGAACCTAAAGATTGCAAGAAAATTAGCCCTTCCTTATGCTGTCTCACATTAGTTTTTTGCAATAGCGGCACCAAGAAACGGTGTCTTGGCTCTTGAAATAAAGAGCAAAACAAAGTTAAATGACTAGTACTTTGAGTCGAGAGGTTGTCACACCCACACAAAGGTAGGATCTGATTCGAACCGCCCGATAAAGAGGGGACACATTTAAAGTGCAAAGTGCATAGTCTAAAAAGGATAAGCCAATAGCGATGTGTTGGGTTTGTGATCCACCCCAAATACGTCTCTATGCTACGAGTTGTTAAAACATCGGCATAGTTTACAATTGTTTGCTTGGCCTTAGACAGCTCAAAACGTTTGTTTGTGCACTGCTCCAAATACATTTCTTTGACACGCGACTTGTGGTTAGGGCCAATATTGAGTGGGGATCTGTATAAATCTGACAGGCCCAAACTATCAAATGTATCCCTCAGATACTTAAACCATTGGATTTGATCCACCCCATCTAAAGAGAGGCAGTCAGAAATACAAGTTCTTGTCAAACCAGCCTTTGAGGATGATCATAGTTTTACCCACAGTAGTAGGGGGCCAGGCCAATCAGATCTTCCAAATATGGCATCCCAAGTTCCTCATGGCTTTAGCTCCTGGGACTGACATTAGTCTACGCAAAAATAGATTTCCTGCGTGTTGTAATATTTCCACTTTTTTGTACCCCCAGACCCAGCACCGTAGACACCCACTGAGATCACTTACCCTTAACAAGGTTCAACATTTCTGGAACTAGTTTATTTTGTAACTTGCTGGCAAATCTAAAAATGGCATCGATATTTCTACAAAAAATCTGACATCTAAGTGTTACAAGCGTAGTCCGACTAATGACTGGTTAAAGAGAATCCCAAGATAGTTCAAATCTCTGACTTTTGATGAAATGGAATCCCCCATAATAAAAGAGTTTGACTTTGTGCTGGGGCGGACATATGTCAAGATATGTGACTTTGAGAATTTTACTTTGAGGTCCAAATCCTCCATATACACTAAAAACAAATCTAAAAGGGCCTGAAGGTTATTAGCAGTACGCGCAATCAAAACTGCGTCATCCGCATATAGTAAAATAGGAATGGATTTTTGTCCCATGCAAGTTACATCCTTATTATTCTCAACCAAATAATTACTAATACGTTTATGTAAAGTAAAAAAGAAAAGGAGCCAGGATGCACCCTTGCCTGACACCCCTAGTTGATTTAATATGAGGGGAGAATTCGCCTGAGGGCCATAACGAACTCTGACTGTAAGACCCTGATGCAAATACATAATAAGAGTCAGGAGATCGGGTTCCACTCCCATTTTGCCCATTTGTTCCCACAGCTTGCAACGGTTCACGAGGTCAGAGGCGCTTGACAAATCTATAAAAGCAAGGTGTAAAGAGCCTTTTTTTGCCTAAACGTACCTCCCCCAAATTAGATAAAGATTTAAGCATTGCTCAATGGTCTCAATGCTCGTTCGGAATCTGAATTGGACTTCTGAAAGGATGTTGTTTGCAAGAGCCCATCTTCGAGACGGGCCAATAATATACGACTTAGGATCTTAGCACTAGAGTCAATCAATGAGATCGGCCGATAACAGTCGTCTGAGACCGATCTCCCTTTTTAAAAATAGGGTCCACAATGGCAGTTTTCCAGGACTCTGGGATGGGTCCCAACACCACAGATCTAAACACATTCGTGAGTAGAGAAAAACTCTTAAATTCGTTTTTCACTATGGCAAGGCTTAGCTCTCCTATAGGATAACATTAAAGTGACCTTATTACATTTAATAAGTGTAATTTCCAAATGAAAATAGGTGACCAGTTCATGTTTGTTGTCTTTAGAATATTGATGTAAAATCCTAACTCATGGCGAAGTTGGATTTTAAATTACAATTTTGAAAATGCCACTATTAGAAGGTTGCGTATTTGGGGGTTGGGCACTTTAAAGCAGCTGGGTTGGGCCTCCTATAAAGTATATATAGCCATTTACCCCAGCTGAAATTATTCAGAGAAAGTTTTGAGTTCTAGGACAAGTAAATGAGTTGTCTTTACCTGTGTAATTTCCAATTTTTTGTTTTTTCATACTATTTTTTAAATACACTTAGACATGTCCATTAGACCACATTCAGAAAAACATATTATTACACTCTACAAAACTCTACCTGGGTTCCACAAAACTTATACCGTGATGACATAAACAGAATAAATTTCAAATTGTGTTTATATGACCAGTCTGATGATGTACAAAGATGCATCCTACTCTGAAGCCTCAGGCACACAACAGACTCTCAACAACCTTGCACCTGGACTTTGCCATCTGTGAGTCTACTGTGCTAAGAAGTGCCCCCCATTCCTGGACCCTGTGGATCCAGTGGACGATGCATTACCTCTCATGCACTGTGCAAACCCAAGAAGAACCAACGCATCGCTGCTGCTGTGTGGATTGGACCTGGTGCAGAGAACTGCATCGCAGCCTATCAGAACCGCTGCTGTGCAGCACATCCTCGGAGCAGGCCCTCTCATTCCTCATCGATGACAGCCTCGACGACAACTCCGTACTCCGCATCGCAACACTGCAGCTCCTCAGAACCGACACATCTCTTCGACTGCGCAATGCATTATCGGGACCGTACTTCACACCGCAAGCCCTTGTCAACTGGATCCTCGATGATGACGCAGGACCTTGCACTGCAGTCTCGTCACATCTCGGAACTGACATATTGCTCTGGCTTCGCAACGCATCTTCAACGCGGATCCTTTCAACACTCCGCAAACCAGGATTTAAGGTACTTTGTTCTGCAGGCATAACTGGGTCCCTGTAGCCAGCCTTCGCTCCAGTGTGGTCAGCCTGAACTTGTGACTTTGTCTTGGTCCGGCGCGACCAGATATCCTCAGTTGGCCCGTAGTGATTTTGGTGCTATTTTCACTAGCATCTTTAAAATTGCATATCCAGTTCTACTGATTGGATTTTTATCATTTTTGTCTTGTTTTATTTATTAAAGAAAGTTATATTTATCTAACTTGGTGTGGGATCCTTTTTGTGTGGTGTTGTCACTTTATTACTGTTTGAAGTGGTGCACAAATACTTTACACATTGCCTCTAAGTGAAGCCTGACTACTCTGTGCCAAGCTACCAGAGGGTTGAATGGGGTTAATTTATGGTTGGCTTGTGCCTCACCCTGAGAGGACTGTGGTTGCTGCTTGACCATGGCTCACACCCCAGTCAACCAACAACCCAATTTCTTACACTAGCCAACCACCTGAACTACCTAATGGCATCATGCAAAAGGGTCCCCGCCAACCCACACCAAAAAAAGAAACCTATGGTTCAATATTGATTAGATACTTTCCCTTATACCATAAGTAAATCAACTATCAAAGTGAAGCTTCTATATGATGAGGTGCCATCAGTGAATTTCCTCATACCTTGGCTTACCTCAAAAAGATCAACCTACTATTGCCTTAATAGTCTCCCATTTTAAATATGGCAACAAACTATACTTTGCAATACCTCAGTCAATAATTCTGAAATTACAGAGAATCCAAACTGGAGTTGCCAGACAGGTATTCAACTGACAGATGCAGACTCACATTATACCAGGCATCATATCTCTACACTGACCGACTGTGCTTTTATTTATTGTTTTAATCTGAAAGCGTTATAATGAAGATATTTGTAAGATATAGACCTACAGGATTTGACTGGTAGTTTGCAGTAGAAAAGAAATACGGGGAAGGATGACAACTCTGAAATGTGTTGACTTGTGAAATGGCGCTAGATGCTCTTTAACAAGAGAGAGCTCCGACAGGAAGACAAATGGAGTGAAAGAAAAAGAAGTCTCTGAACAAAGAAGAACAATTAATGTCATAGAAAATATCCACAGGGCACACTCAGAGAAATGAGGAAAGTCTACATAAAAAAAGAAATACTTAATTGACTAATATCTTGCTTTCGACTATTGTGGACGTTCCTATTTGCCCACAGTGTAAGTGATGCGGCGTTTGGGTCAACCTACCATTCGTCCTCCGATGGACCTTTCTCCCCGACTAAAAGGTGAGGGGAGTTAATATAACATCACTCAATTTCAATTAACAGTATAACCCATTTGGATACACAATAAGGACCAGGAGTCAGTGACTACAGTTAAGAAGGTTTATTACAAATTAGCAATTAACTAATTAAGTTAAGGTACACAGATCTCAGCATTATGCTATAAAGATACATAATAACAACTGGGAAACCCAATCTCCTAAAGACATTTAGGCATACCAGTATAAGACAAACGAGAGGTTCAGTCACAGCAATACAAAACATCAGCATTAAAATTTGGTGCTCAGAGACGAGTTTCAGGTCCTCTCTTCTATATATGAGTAAAATCTGAAATCGTTAAAGTCCAAATTAAGAGGATGGTTCATTAGTCTAAGAAATCTCACAATCCAGGGAAATGCAGAAAAATATGAAAAACAGGAAATAAGAGAAATAGGGAAAGTGTCAGCATTGCAGAAGCTGATGAAGAGCCTTCTCAGGTCAGGGGAATTTGAGTGTTAGCCTAAGGCACACTCCGCAAGAATCAAAGGGAATAAGCACACAGGCCTAAACCTCTCAAAGTCCAAGGAAAAGTGTCTCTTTTATCAGACAGTATAGATTCCAGTTATTCGTACTAAAATCACTCAGGTACCACCCCTCTGTTCGCATCATCAGGGGTTCCATTGCCCATTCTCATTCTCACATTGTAAGCTGTATCATCTACGAAATGTCCCACACTGAACATGGGAACGACATTGTCCTTGCTCAACCAAGCCATGTTTTAAAATTGCTGAACAGGACTCTTTAGTTAACGCTTTGGCTCTCCATGTTCCTTTGTTAAGGTCTTCTTCTCAGGCTCTCTCACTATCGCTAGTACAATGTTGTATCTAAGAATGTGTGTGAACGCACCTGCAAGGAAAAAGTCACGTAAGCAGAAATGGAAAACAGTATTTTATGCAGAATGGAAAACAGGCATACTTTAAGGCAACTTTAGAATATTAAACCATTAGTGCACATTTAATATGTGTGTGCACTTTCAAACATGAATTAATGTAATTTGTCAGTACATTAGATTCATTTTGTATGTGGCATATAGTAAATCTTTGATACACATGTGTAAGTATGGCTAAGAACTAAAGTTTATATGAAATATACATGAAACATTTGTGCACACATTACGTAAATCCATTATGGTTTCTAGAGTAATCACATTCTAAATAAGTGAGGATGGTTTATTCATCAAATCTCCAAAGATTATTTAATTTAATACGGTTAAGGCACACAGTGTTATGTATGAATTCTCTAATTCTACAGTGTATGCACTTCAGTAATGAAGTTGAGTGCAACATTTTATATTATTGTCATTAGGTCACATAGTAAACATGTGCTAAGTGCACTTTCATGTTATGCATTCATGACGTTTAAAGGTGGAGCTAAAATTACGCAGCACCAATCCCCTCTGTGATGGTGAATTAAGCCATCATATCAAAGATAATAATCGTTTATCAGATGGACAAACCACAATCTGGTTGTTTTCATCATCTTTCTTCTGGATTCCTCCAGAAATTTCATGAATTGTAATGTTTGCTTTCTCTATCTTCTAGTTCTACTTCTGTTCTCTTTCTCTTCAATCCCTTTTTCACTTGTGCACGTTTGTACCCTCTATAGATTACAAACAAGAATAATTCACAAAGAGCAATTATCACTAAAGGTTTCAAGATGCTTCCAACAATTCGATTCCCTAAGTTTCCAAACCATCTACCTACAGCAGAAAATCCATTACCTATTGCTTCCTAAGCACCTGTTGCTTCTAACCCTTTCAAATCTCTCTTTAAATCAGTAATGTTTTTACTAGAGCGGTCGACCTCGACCCCGGGGAACCAGGTTCGAGTCTCGGCAGGGACGCTCAACATCCTGTTATTCTGGGAAGATCACTTAATCTCCCCGTGCCTAACAAAATTGAATGTGTCCGTCTGTAACGCAACTGGTGCTAATGTAAAGCGCTCTGATACCTTCGGTCAAATTCGCACTATATAAAACTCTGGAGAAAAAAAATATATTTCTTCAAGCCCTTACTGCTGTCTGGAATGTTAGTACAACATTGTTGAACTTTTAACATCCGACAGACATCGCCCTCCTTCGTGAGAAGGACATCTAATGCAAGTCGATTCTGCAAAACTAGCGATCTGATATCTATCATTTCAGTATCTATAACTAAAAATCCTCCAGCTGTACTAGTACATAACTTATAAATTACAGTAGAAAGCTTTCTAGTCTTATGAAAGTTAAGTATCACTTCTACAGATGGTATTAGAGCACCAAAGATGTCTCCTACAATTTCACTAGTGCTGGCACCTCTCTTAGTTCTCAAATGTTCTCCCCCTGTTGGGTCATCAAGAAGTCCCACATGATACATTTTTGGAAAAAAACTGTCCCTATGTAACATGTTCCACACCATCTCTTGGGTAACCTGTAACATGCATTTTGCCCACAAATGTAATAAATTCAATAAAAAACAGGATCTGCTCCTTCTAAATATAGTCCCCAATTTACAGGAACTTCAAATGTATGATCACATTAGCTGTTTCCCACATAATTTGTGTCTGTTGTAAATTTACTAATGAATATGCACAATTTCCCTTTATGTTGCTGATCTAGACCTAATGCTGCTAAATGTCCCACTAACCTATGCTCACTTTCCTCTTTGGCCCATTGAGGTATCTTTGAATGGCTTGCATGTTTAGCCAATATATCTCTTCGTCTGTCTTCTGCTGAATCTATTAAGTGTTTTTCTATATCTTTGACGGAACAAGTTAAGTTATGTCTATGGGCATAAGCTGTATCTAATGTCATGGTGGATCTGAAGAAATGTACCACTGTCTCTGAAGTTTTAGTATCAGGCTGACGATTCTGATGCTTCAGCACGGGAACTTCTGAAAACACTAAGTCCTGATTCAAGTAATTATATTGAAAATGACCATTTCCATAAAATAAGCTCAGCAATAAACTACAGATAACTCCATATGTCAAGGGGAGATGATGGTATGTCATCCTATCAGCTACTGACGCAGGTAATGCATGCAAACCTAGCAGTTCCTAGCAGCCACAGTGTCAACATTCTCATAAAGCAATTTAGAGAAAGCGTTTAATGAATAATCTAATCTAGAAGCATCTACATGTAAGTCTTTCTAATCTATTTTAGGTAACCTATTGTCAATAGAAAGTGGTGTTTTGAGGGACACTTGTAGGTCTACGCTCCTCTACAGAAGAAGGATGGAGCAGACTCAATATTACAAGTAAAACAATCAATACTAATGCCACAATGACAAATACTCCTAAACATAAGCATCTACATCTACCTTTACTTTATCTAGGCTTCATTAGTTCTCTGATGTTAAACCGTTTAAATTGAAGATTTCAGCTCAGCCTTTTTCTCGATTTGTTTCCACTTGCTCAAACAGCAAAGCAAAGTTTGTGTCTTTTAGCACAGTATATACAAATGATCTTCATGAGACTTCCTTAGCCCTTCCCCATGTTCTTCTAAGTTACAACCTTATGCTCCATCAGCAGACCCGGGCCTTGGTACTCTTCTTAGTCGTTTAGGCAAATCTATTACGTTCTCTCTCTAATAAATGCTCAGTTCAAACTCACTAATGATCACGTTCAGGATAAATTGACTCAGTCTGTTTAGTGGCAATGTAATTTCAAAACTCAGATCTGCCACAAAGTTCATTTCAAGGAGGCTTGATTGAATGCAAATTGTTTTAACAAAATGTCTAAAATGCTCTCTCCCAGTCATTGACATCAAGATATGTCCATTTAGGTGAGGAGTACCTCCGACAGGGTGCTCTAGCTGTCTTTGGTCTCCTCACTGCTGACCCTTCTTCCTCATTGTCACTTAAGCCAGATCCTTCAGCATCTTCTGGGATAGTGTATGGTACACACACATCAGATAAACTGCATCTCCTGTAACCTCTTAACTTCCTCCCATGTATCAACTATAGTTCACACCAGATTGCAGTTTGTTTCATCTTGCTTTTCATTCTGATACTCCCCATTAAAGGTGCAAGCATTTAGGGCACAATATTGTGCGGTCTCACCCGCATATCTGTTGCCCACAGTAATGTAATCAGTGCCATTGCATTGTGCAGCGCACTTCACATACACAATCTGGGCAGGCAGCTGTAATGCTTGGAACAGGTTGTGGACACTCTCGCCATTTCGTATACGTGACCCCGAAGAGGACATAAATCCACATTGCAACCATACATGCCCAAAGTCATGAACAACACCAAACTCATACTGACTATCAGTGAAAATGGTCACTCTCAGCTGGTCTGAAACACAGCATGTCCTAATAAAAAGCAATCAATTCAGCCAATGGTGCAGAAAATACTCCTTCAAGTCAGGAGGCTTCAACTACACCTGAGACAGTACAGACTGCATAGGCATTTCTGAGGTTTCCATCATGGTCTCGTAAGCAAGAGCCATCATCAAACATCGTGTAATCTGATTCAGGTAGTGGCACATCTTGTAAGGTCAGGTCTCGGCATGGTGCATAGTTCAGTAACATCAAGACAGTTATACTCAACCTCACCTTCAACAACATCATTTCCAGTTATGGGTAACAGAGTAGCAGAGTTAAGTATAGTGCATCTCCTCAGGGTGACGTTATCCGCACCAAGTATGACTTGTTCATACTTACTGAGATGACTATTGGTAAGGTGTTGGGTCCTGGTGTCAGTTTAAAATACCTCCACGGAAAGGGGCACAAAGACTGTCAAAGGATTACTCATAACAATGCTCTCACACTGCTCGATACTGACTCCTGTAGATGCCACAGCTTTGAGACAGCCGGGCAAAGCAGCAGCTACAAGATCAAGTGTGGCTGAAAAGTAGGCAATGGGTCTGCGAGCATTCTCGTGAATGTGAGTTAGCACTGAGAGATTGCAGCTCTCCCTCTCACTGCAAAAAAATGCAAAACATTTATTGTTATAATCATGCACTCCTAGTGCTGGGGTACGGAAGAGACATTACCTCAGCTCTGAGAAGGGGCCCATGCAGCTGTCATTCTATTATACCGGATCTGACATGTCTCTGTGTGTCAGCCTTTGCAAAGGCTTGGCCACTAAGGAAAAGTTGGGAATCCACTGTCAACAGTAGCCCACCATTCCCAAGAACATCCTGACTTCTTTCTGGGTAGTTGGTGGATTCATTTTCTAGTAAGCATGTATTTTTTCTTTGGATTTTTGGGTTGTTCTGTCAATCTTGACCCAATCAATAGCTTTAGGAGATATTTTCAATTTAAAAAATGTAATCATCTGATTATACGTTTTCAACACCACTGGTGACGGAGCATGCAATATGGGGTGTCAAATCATTCCGCAGAACCTTTGATATCTTTACAAACCGATCAACCTCTCTGTACCATTCCACTGGATTCTATCTCAACTTCAGAAAATCATTTATGAATGATGCAAGGTCAGTCCTGCTCCAAGGAATATGAACATAACCTCCACCAGGCACTTCTCTCATGCAAAGCATGAGTATATCATCATCCTCTTTCTCAGCTCCAGACAGCGGTAGTTCTATTCAACCTTTCTTCGGCTCCTTTTTTTTTCTACATTCTCATCTATCCAATTCACTCCATTTTCGAGCATAGGCAATTAATTCCTTGTTCTGTAACTTCATTCCTGGTGGTTTCATGTTACAAGATCCCTGTCATTAAAGCTTAAATGGTAACGTCTCTGTAGGACTATAGATTTCTGCAAGTCAATTTCATGTCTTTGAGCCAATCAGACAATCTTTCATGAGCTTGTCCTGCACATCTAGTAATGTCTTTGCATATGAACAATAGCTCATCGTGCTGATAGACATTTAAGTGGGTCATGTCAAGAGTTCCCAGTATCACCTCTTCCAATTCGAATTTTACTTTAGCCACATCTAGCGTTCATTCCCTCTCTGGGACCTGAGTATCCCTTCCACTTGTTCCGGGGTTCCACTACTAGTCAGTGTACCTATACCTCTGGAACAATTATTGAGTACTCGGGCGGTAAGGCCTTGTTGTTTTACTGGAGTATTAAGTATTATATTATCTCTCCGCTAAAGGAATCACGATTTACATCAGGTAGTGAATTCAAAAGGGACATGTCAGAATTCGTCTAACCCATAGGCATTCCTGTCCTGGGGTACTGTTATTAAAGCTTGGAGGCACATTCGTGTTGGGCATTAAAAAAGGTGGCAATCTCTGGGAAAACCTACCATTCAGGTCAAATCCTGTCTGATTCAATGTATGGTCTGCACTTGCAGCACGTAGGGTATTCCCTTTTGTCGGGACCAAAGGAGTTTAAGAAATTGGTCTCATTGGAAGCCTACAGGATTGCTACCTAAGATACTTATCCCAGTAGGAGCAGCGTAAGTATGTGTAGTATTTACCACCACTCCAGGGTTATACAACGGAACTGCAGGACCAATTGTAACTGGGAATGCCTATGCATCTGGGGTATTTTGAGCAAGTGAATTAAAAGGGGCTGTTATTCCTGAACTTTCTCCCATTGGATTAGAATTTACATTTATTGGTGCCGTAGGCATGTCAAAGGTTTTACTCGTATGTACATTACTCGCTCCTCCACTTTGGGTCACATTGTATGGTGGTGGACAGTTTAACAATAGCTTGGTTATAAAATCCTCATTTGAATGACTATCAATGTCCTTGGCTGCATTCTCTGAATCATCTTTCTCTTCTTTTTCTTATCTATTTGTTTACCTTTCCCTTCTTCCTCACTCATTAATGCAGGATATAATCTTGCTCCCTTGATCATATCAGTTCTCTAGGATTTCAGTTGCGCATCCCATCTAGCATCCGCACAAGTGCATATGGCTTTCTTGACCCGTCCTTGAAATCTCTGTCTGCCTCAGATGACCTGTATGTTCCCAGGCAGTAAGTGCTTTGTACTGTGTAGGTCTCGGAAACAGTCTCATGTCATAAAACGTTCCCTTAAAATGTTCAATGATTCTCAAAGTAAATGTCCCAATATGTGGAAATGTCAAAGAATCATCTTTCTCTGTGATCTTTTGCCATTGTTCGAGCCAAATACACGTGTGAAGACCCACGTCTATTACCATAATATGACCTGGCATACCCTCAGGTGGCGCCTCTTCCCCCTTTCTAACAGGTACAGTCACATCTCCTTTCATTGGACTTTGTAGTGCTTTAAAGAATTTCATTTTCTATCAAAACATGCAAGATTCACTAATAACATTTTGTTTAAACCAGGAAATGATGTTTCCACCCACAATTTTCTGTTAGGTGATCACAATCAATACCAGTGCGGTTCTCTATGGCAAATCCAACCAATACCAGCACAGCTTTACACCAACCGACCAATGCCAGCATGGCACACTGCAACATCAATCTTGCATCAAGATGGCCGACGGAGAAGGAGCTCTCCCTACGAGCTCCTGAGGTAAGGGATAGCCATCGGCTTTAATCCCTGTATACCCTGCCCATCGTCCCCAACGAACGAAACAAGCAACGGAATAAGAAACTAAGCAAAGAGTGAATGGGATAAAGGAGTCATTTTAACGATTCTGTACCTTCACAGCGCGAAGGGCTCTGGATGCGACGTCCTCCGGCACCGGCCTCTCTCTGGTGATCCCGGACTGCAGTGCGGAACAGACTACGCCTGCTGAGTCCCCCAGGGGCTGCAAGTGGAGGCTACATCCCGACATCGTGACCAAGGAGTGGAGCAGACACCGACGGCACTTCCTTTGACGGGTGCCCTCTGCAAGTGGAGGCTACATCCCGACATCGTGACCAAGGAGTGGAGCAGACACCGACGGCACTTCCTTTGACGGGTGCCCTCTGCCTTCATATTAGAGACCGAGCTGGGCCCACAATCCCTGTTATCGGCGTGCTTGAGCCTACACGGGGACCCCCCTGTGTTCGGAGATACGCCGATCTCTCAGGGGACTGGTCCCGGCTGAGCCTGCCTACTCGGTCACTCCCAGCTGGCGACCCAGAGACTCCATGGGCAGCTGCCCTGTTCGGGACCCACCACGATGTGAGATGCCCTTGTCATCCATGCGGGAGCCTCGCAGGTGCTCTCTCGCTCCAGAGGCCCTGTGCTGCCAAAACCTGGATTACGGCCTCCTGCTTCGTCAGCCCTGAAGGGCGGAATCTGTGCCCGCCAATACGATCTGCTGGCTCCTGCGTCGATGGATCCCGGGAACTGGAGTCTAACCTGGGAACGCACCCCGCGCCCGGCGCTGAGAGCCTACATCACCGCTGGTGCTGACACAGCCCCGATGACACCATCCGTGACAATATCCTCCTCCTTCGCCTCGAGCCCGAAGCCCCCCGCAGTAAACATATGCGCTGAGAGCCCACACCCGCACTGGAGTTGTTGCGGCCCCTGTTGACACCATCCGTGTCGATATCCTCTGCCTTCGGCCAGCATCACCGCGCGGGCCTTTGCTGCTACCAATCCCCATGCCTCGCCAGCTGCCCCGGCACGGCCTGGCCCCAGCAGACCTAGTGCAGCTCATTCACTGCCTCTTCAGAGTCCCCCGCGCCTCCTAACGCGGCGCCTGACCCCCGAGGTGAGGAGTTCTCCCGAGGCTAAACGTGAGTAGACGCGCACATGACATGTTGACTAAGGGCTCAAAGGTCGCTGATTTAGCCCCACATCTTTGCTGATTCCTGACACGCTCGTCAGGTTTTTAGTGGTTTTGGAAGGTTTTCTGCCATTAGATCATTCATCTCACTTGTCCTTTATGGGAAATGTGATGCAAAGGGAAACCACTCTCTTAAAAGCTATTTACTTGCAGAGGGAAGCCATTTTCTTACAAATCACTACCCCTCTGTACTATCCAGCATTTAAAATGGCTGAACTGCTGAGAACCTCATAAGTAAAAAAGGACTACCCAACTACATACTGATTACCTATGGAGGACTCCCCCAAATCTGGCAGCCATCTTGTAACGGCTACCACCATAACAGCAGCCATCTTGTAACGGCCCCCATCTAAAACAGTGGCCATCTTGTAACGGCTCCCAACTAAAACAGCAGCCATCTTGTAACGGCTTACTCTTATACAATCAGCACCAAAAACAGCACCCATTTTGTAATGGCTCCCAACTAACACGGCACCCATCTTGTAACGGCTAAATCTTATATAAGCAACAACAAAACAGCAGCCATCCTGCATTGGCTCCCAACTAACCGGCAGCCATCTTGTAACGGCTAATTCATATATATTCTCAATCAGCTATAAGAACTACCCAAGTTGAATGATAATTGATAACACCCACTAAGATGGCAATCATCCCGATACGGCTCCCATCAAAAACATCTGCCATCATGTAACGGCCACTAACAGAAAGAGTTATACTTCACACTAATAACCAACTGGTAACGGCTCTCAACCCATTATTATACTGTCGCTCCCTCCCCGTCCAAAGGAATCGCACATCATGGCTGGACCAAACATGATACCTGAAGGAAACAGCGCATATTCTATTCAATACCCCCATAATCTAACAAAAAGTGCCTCTAAAACCTTCAAACACAACCTCCTCAGAAAAAACCCTGATACCCTGTTCCTGGATCCCTCCTTCAATGCCAAAAAAGGCTTTATAATCAATAACCTCATATTTTTCACAAGAAAAATAGCCAAATGGCGATCGGCCTTCTACAAGCTACTAACCATCCATGACCATAAAAATATTCCCTACGGAACCAGGATTACAACGACACCCACGCAGAATCTCAAAGCCACCTTGAATATAACATCCTACAAAAATGGCACTGTTCTTATTCAAGCAGCTAACAAGGACCTAGAACTATTCGACAAATACTTCATCACCCTAAAAGCTCACACCATCACCTCACGCAGCGCCTCTCAGGACCTTACTACCCCCACCACCCCTTCCACTCCTGAAGATCAACGACCCCCTCCTTCACCCAGACCCGATGATAGAAGCATCACCAACACTCCTTCCTTATCACGCATTGCACTGACACCCTCATCTACCTCACGCAGCGCCTCTCGGGACCTTACTACCCCCACCACCCCCCATCTCCTGAAGATCATCGACCCCTTCCGTCACCCAGAACCGATGAAAGAAGCATCACCAACTCTCCTTCCTTAGCACACACTGCACTAACACCCTCATCTAGAAATGCCATGAGAACTAACAGCAATACGACTCCCTCAACACCCAACATCCTGTCTCCCCCTCCACATCAGCAGATTGAACAAGTCTCACTCAAAACCCAGTCTTACCTCACCGCCAGGAACTTACAAAATGTTATCCTAGAAATCAGAACCATTCTACAACTTGCTGAAAAATCTCTTGCCAAACTTAAGCATCTTCAAAACTCGCTAGCGACAGACGACAACGTGACAAAAACTGTCCCCCTGCCGCTAACCAATCGACACTTGCGCACATGCAAACTCCCCAACTACATATCGGACCAGGAAATTCAAACACTTCTACTGCTATACGAAGCTCCTTCCTGCCCTATCATAGACAAAGAGGAATACGCTATTCTCCCAATCCCCATCAACCCATGCAGAACATCCCATCCAATCCATAGAGGAATAAACCGGAATAACCTTCATTCCATAACCCCGAACTACGATAGTCAGGAGCCTACTTTAAAGAATTCCTCAAACCAGATCTCTTGCCTTCTACTAAACTGCCGCTCAGCCACTAAACATGCCTCTGACATTGCCGACCTCGTCCTTAACATGAAAATGGATATAATCATCCTCACAGAAACTTGGCTCAAAGAATCATCCTCACCATGCCTAGACCTTCTTGTCCCTCCAGACCACAACATCATTAGACTAGACAGACCACACAAAATAGGCGGAGGCTTAGCCTGCATACATCGCTCTGACATCACCATCTCAAAGTTTCACTCGGAACCCCTGGACAACTGTGAATACCTTGGGATTTCTGTGAAAATATCAAGTAACCACTCCCACAAACTACATATACTCTACCATCCACCAGGTTTGAACACAATTTTCACAGAACAACTTATGGAAATCATTACTGCAAACTCTTCCCCGCATTCCAACGACATATTCCTTGGCGATTTCAATCTCCACTGGGAGAACCCACTGGACAAGCAGGTTAACGCCCTCAAAACCTTCCTTGCAGACCATTCCCTGATCCAAGCTATCTCAAAGCCTACTCACACAAAGGGTGCTACTCTCGACTGGCTCATCTCTAAACAAAATACAATTGAATCGATCTCGATTACCCCGTGTGACTGGTCAGACCACCACATTATCACCTTCCAAATTCCCTCCGCTAACAAGAAAACTTTCTCGCAACAAATCAAGCCGAAACAATGGATAAGAGACACAAAGAACATCAACTGGAACAACCTTGCCTCCCACTGTGAGAAGGCTCTTATCCCCCCCAATAACTTGTCAGACGTTAATGCACTCACTGCTCACTATAACTCCACGATGACCAAAGTATTCGACCAAGCCGCTCCGCCAAAACTCAAAAGAATTCCGGACAAAGATAAAAACCCATGGTTCAGCGGAACCCTGAATGAAGAGAGACGCAAACTCAGATCAACGGAACGGAAATGGAGGCAACATCCCTCCCCCCTCCATCTTAAACTACTCAGGAAAACCAGAAACTCATACAATAAAAGTATTCTTCAATCAAAAAAAGACTTCTTCAAATCAGAACTAGAGAATGCCAAAAATAGACCAAAAAACTCTTCGAAATTCTGAAACAACAATCGAACAAATTGGCCAAATCCTCACTCTTAACATCGACTTCACAGCTGAGTAGTGAAGAATTTTCCTCATTCTTCACAGCAAAAACGAATTCTCTCCAACTCGAACTTAGTACGGCGGCTATCAACTCAGCCACCCCAAAGATCACTCAAGCCTTTAACCCGGTACAACATGAGCTAACTCTGCCCAAAAATAACTCTCACTGGTCTACTTTCAAACTTTACGATCTCAATGACATCACCAAAATTCTAGCGACTACCAAACTCAACAACCACTTCAATAACCCCGTCCCATCAAATTGCCTCCCCCACATCTACCATATCATCTCCCCTCTCTGGACCAAAATCATCAATGCCTCGCTAACACAAGGTCACATCCCGGACTGCCTAAAAACTGGCCAAGTCACCCCTATCCTAAAAAAACCGACAGCTAACACCTCCGACCCCAACAACTTCCGACCAATAACCAACATTCCCATGCTAGCAAAGGTCTTGGAAAAATGTGTTCAGCAACAACTGAACCAACACATCACAAACTTCAATCTACTGAACATCCATCAATCGGGTTTCAGACCTGGCCATAGCACTGAAACAGCCATCCTGCATATAGTAGACGACGCCCTCCTAGCTCTTGACCGCAATGAAACCTGCCTGTTAGTCCTGCTCGACCTCTCATCAGCCTTCGATACGGTCAATCACGACAAACTTCTAAGAAGACTAGAAAACAGGATGGGTTTATCTGGCACAGTCCTTCTATGGTTCAAATCCTTTCTGGAAAACAGAACGCAATCGTTCATGACCAACAAGATTCTTTCTCTCTCCTCACCTAACCTACTAGGAGTACCACAAGGCTCTACCCTATCCCCCACACTATTCAACTTATATGTCGAACCACTCACCGATCTACTACAGCAGGCGAACATCTCCTACCACATGTACGCGGACGACACTCAACTTTACATTAAGATCACCTCCATCGAAGAGATAAAGACAATGAATCTAGCTCTCGAAAAAAACGTCCAATGGTTAACGACCAACTTCCTCAAGCTAAACTCACAAAAAACTGAATTTCTCTTAATCTCCCCCCCCAATAACTCCCGGGAAACAAAGGAATGGACCAAAATGATCACTGCCCTGAACTGTACACCAACGTTGGTGGACTCCACAATATCACTTGGAATCACACTGGATAAGAACCTTAACATGCAAGCTCACATCAACTTGATGGCTAAAAATGCCCGCTTTCACCTCAGCTATCTCAGGAGAATGAAGCCATTCATCGAAAACCCGGACCTCAAAACTGCAGTTCAGTCCTTAGTCATATCAAGGCTGGAGTACGGATGTTCTACCCTCTCAGGGCTTCCCAAAATCTCAACCGCCCCTCTAAAAGCCTGTCTCAACGCCGCAGCAAGACTCATAACAGGATCCAGGAAATTTGACCACATATCGCCACACCTAAAGGCACTCAACTGGCTACCCTATGAAGCTCGTATTCACTTAAAGATGGCTTGCATCACTCACAAGGCGTTACACCACAACACCCCCCAGTACCTAGCCCAAAAACTTACCTTATCTGGAGGAAACAGACATTCTAGGAGCACAGATATTTCTACTCCTAAAACCCTCGCGGTTCAACAAGACTAAAACCTCCAACAGAGCATTTTCTGGAGCGGCGCCAAGAATTTGGAACTTGCTTCCGCCATCCATCAGAAAAATCGCCCCGACACCTCTCTTCAAAAAGGAAGCAAAATTATTCTTGATGAGCAAATTCCTCCCTTAAATCCGCACAATCACCACACCAGCTTACAACCTCAAACTTAACTATACTCTCCGTCTACTGATATTTTGAAGCTAAGACTCGCACAAACTCGAATTGACTCTTATTGCTCAGAAAGTTCTCTATTCTGCTTCTATCCCCTGAACTCTGTTATGCTTTGTTGTTACTTTATATGCTATGCTTTTTTGTATGCCACGTTTTTACTATATGTGCTATTCACACCTTGCTCACTATGTAAAGCGCTCTGATACCCTACCTTGGGTCTGGTTCGCGCTATAGAAAACTCTAAAAATAAATAAATAAATAAATCTCACTCCTTGCAGCACCTCACTCTCCTTTACAATTTTACAAGCATGTTTCTCTGAGCAATTTCCTCAAAAACCAAATGCAAGCAATTTCGACAACTGTCTGCTCCTCTAATGAAATTAAAGATTTTCATATACACAAGAACAAGTTCGGAGCAACACTTTCGGTCCTACTCTGACATTCACTTCAAATGAAACCTCGACTGCCGGGATATCGGCTGGATTTATACAGTTCCTCCTGTGCACTGAGATCAACTATAGCAACCACACTTCACAATTACACAAAGATAAAGTCCCCATATCAATAATGCTGTCAACGACATCTTACGACCAGCACCACAACACAGCAGGCAACTACACCCAGTGTCTTCTACACTGACAACTCATTACCATGTAGGTTTGTATCCCAGGATCTTAGGCCACGATGGACCCGATGACCACTTCAACTTCTCTACATCAAGCACAACATTCACACAACAACTTAAATTATTTCCACAGAACACCACACAGCCACTGCAAAATACCGCAATCTAAGCATAAGCAATTCAAACATGCAACTCTATAATACTCACACTCCTTCGCTGCTACAACTAATTTCCGAACTGCTGGAGCTCCATCAATCCTCTGACCGGACCATGGGCTTTTGGGGGTTTGGACTGGGCTTGGGCAATTTCTAAGTAGGACTCCCTAAAGCCCTCACGTCAGTGGTAAACCATCCAAAGTGTTACCAAGTTGATGCAGCGGTTAGGCCAACCCTCTTACCATTCATCCTCTGATGGACCTTTCTTCCCGACTGAGAGATGAGGGGAGTTAACATTACATCAATCAATTTCAATTAACAGTGTAGCCCATTTGGATACACAATAAGGACCAGGAATCAGTGATTATAGTTTAGAAGGTGTATTGCAAATTAGCAATCAAGTTAAGGTACACGAATCTCAGCACCATCCTATAAAGATACAGACTAACAACTGGGAAACCCAACCTCCTAAACAAGTTTAGGAGAACCAGTATAAGACAAACAAGAAGCTTGAGGGGACGTGGCCAAGCACCGTAGATGGCGGACGCGTCTGACTAACGCTCCTTGCTTAATCCCCCAATTATCAGGATAATCCTGGTTTCTCAGCCGTTCTCTGCCCAGATACACACAACAAGAGCATGTGAGATACTGTGGTTGCCAGCAAGAGACTCTCGGGCTTCGGCGGCGCTCCACGGCGGCCACGGACGGTGCGGCCTGTTCCCTTGCGGGAGCCTGGCCCCGGTTGGGCTGCTGGCGCGGGCGCAACGATCTTGGTGCCTGAGCCGCCTGTGGCGGTCCCCACGGTGTATTCGTAGCCCCGGCGCTGAGACGCGCCGTCACAACCTGCCCGGAGCAGCCCGGAGAGAGTGGCCTGTGACTACCGGCGACTGCCGAGCGGCTGAGGTTGGGCGCGAACCGGCCGGCAATAGCGCCTTCCCCGAGAGCTTGGCCCGCTGCTGCGGAGGCCGTGGCCGTTAGCTGCTGCACCTAGAAACGTCCAGCGTGACATCGGCCTTTAAGGTAGACCCACGAGCAGTTGCGGCGGTGTCTGCCCTGCGGCGGGGGGCCACGGGGGTCGGTCGGGCCTAGGGCCCCCACCTGGGCATGGCATAGAAGTCGGGGTGCGGCTGCTGAGGTAGCTCCGCGCGCTGCAGCTGAAGCATCTGTCCTGCGGTGGGGGGCCACGGGGGTCGGCCGGGCCTAGGGCCCCCATCTGAGCACCACGTGGCGACTGTGACGCTGTTGCGGAGGCAGGCCTTGTAGGCCGCGAGTGCGAGTTCTGCACTGCGGTGGGGGTCACGGGGGTCGATCGGGCCTAGGGCCCTCACCTGCCCTCAGCTTGGGATTATGGCGTGACTGTTGCGGTGGGCCCCTGGACTGTAGCTGCCGCCTCTGCCCTTCGGTGGGAGCCACGTGGGTCGGTTGGGCCTAGGGCCCCTGCCTGGGCACAACGAGGTGGTCGGGGCGTGGCTGCGGGGATAGATCCGCGTACTGCAGCTGAGGCGTCTGTCCTGCAGTGGGGTGCCACGGAGGTCGGCCGGGCCTAGGGTCCCCACCTGCGCACAATGTGGTGATCGCGATGCTGCTGCGGGGGTAGGCCTCATAGACTCCGATTACGGGGGCTGCCCGGCGGTGGGGGGCCACGGGGGTTGTTCGGGCCTAGGGTCCCCACCTGCCCTCTGTCTAGAGGTCAGGGCACGACTGTAGCGGTGGGCCCACGGACTGTAGATGCCACCTCTGCCCTGCGGTGGGGAGCTACGGGGGTCAGTCGGGCCTAGGGTCCCCACCTGCACACGCTGTTGGGATCGCAGCGTGGCCTAGTTGCATTCGCGCCGGCCTCGGGGAATCACCGGGGCCCATTCCACTACCCCGGCTGATCAACAAGCTGTTCCTGTTGTTACCCGCTGCGGCCCCTAGTTGGAATCCGGGGTTGTAGCACGAACCCTGTGTCCGGGCGGAAGCGCCCCTGGAGTACGGGACAGGCGACTGGCAGTGGCCCCTGGGGGGGCGTAACCCGGGTACGAGCTATCTGCACATGGCACCTCTCCCCTAGCACAATCTGTTTCACCGGGAACTCTGGTGTTCAAAGGCATCGTTTGGGGGCCGCTCGGGGAGCTCTGGGCGAAGTCCCCTGTGTCTTGAAATGCATACCTGTGGGAGCTGAACCCCTTCCCCTCCCGCCCCGGCCGCCGCCGTGTGAGTGCGAAGTGGGGTCCCTGAGAGAGGCAGATCTACCACTGGAGGGGCCCTGACGTTAACTTGCAGTGCGGTGAGTCTAGCGCTGGTCGGAGGGAGGGCCTTCTGCCTGCTGCTTGGTCCTTGACACGGTCACATCCAGTGCATTTGTGGTGACACGGACTAGTGGAGGTGGAGAGGTCCAGGGGTTGGTTGGGCCTGGGCCTCCTCATCCTTTCTCCGGCACTGTGTGTACTGGAAGGAACAGCCTACCTACGGTGGTGTGGAGACCAGTGCGGGGGTCGGTTCGGGCCTACGCTGCTCCTGCCCTCGTCGTCCTCAGGGGTGAGGCAATAGGGCCGTGCAGCCCTCAGTAACTCGCTGTTTTCCACCTGCTCCCTATGCCGAGCGCCCAGCAGATTGTCATGGGCTGCCTGCGCACCAATACCCACTGGGATGCCCCCTCCGGGGGTCCGACCGGGGAAGCCCATGCGGCTCCGGGGCCCGCGACAGGGTTGAGTCCGCCGGACGTTGCAACCAAACTGGATACGGTCTTGGCGGCAGTTGAACGGATTGGCAATGCATTGGATCTCACACGTACCTTCCTGGAGGGCAGGATGGATACCATCACCTCCGACTTCACACTTCTCCGGGCCGACCAGCACAAGCTCTCAGACAGGGTTCGTGAGGCGGAGACCGCACTGGCAGAACTTCAGCCTCGTTCTCGGAACTGTACATCCGCGCTTCAGGACCTATTAGATCGTGTGTGCACCCTGGAGGAGAAGGTGGATGCCGCCGAAGGAAGATCGCGTCGCAATAATATCCGCGTGGTTGGTCTACCTGAGGGAGCAGAGGGTCGGGACCCGGAGATCTTCACGGAAGCCTGGATAAGAGATCTGCTGTCGCCGGGGTCGCTCTCCCCGCAGTTGGTAATCGAGCAGGCCCATAGAGTGCCAGCGCGCAGACCCCCTCCAGGGGCCCGTCCTCGTCCTTTCCTGTTCCGTGTAATGAATTTCAGGGACAGAGATGTCATCCTGCGGGAACTTGGCAAACATCCCAGCCCTAAAGTTCAGAACGTGACTGTCTCCCTTTTCCCAGACTATACAGCTCATGTCCAGAAGAGACGAGCCACCTTCAACGCAGTGAAGAAACAACTCCGGGAGCTGGACCTTAGATATTCTCTACTCTTCCCTGCCCGTCTCCGGGTTATCAAAGATGGCAACACCCGGTACTTTGACTCCCCTACAGAGGCTTGGGACTGGCTTGAGGAGCATAGACTGGCAACGGCGCCCAAACGAACAGATGAATCCCGAGCAACTGAGCGACCCCGTCGAGGCAGGCGTGGGAAAAAGAACAGAGACGCGAGAACATTCGTATCAGCCCCGAACCCCAACCAGATCAGAATGGAACGACAGGGGGCCCTGCAGATGGTGGCGGCCCTTCAATCTGCCCGATCTCCATCTCCGGCCAGCTCCACGCCGGACTGGTTAACTGATGCGGATTTCCCTCCGCTACCGGTTGTCACACCCCAAACTGCGGATGACATTATTTCCGTTTAGCTCTTGTTAGAAAATTATGTAATTCTGGGCCATGTCCTCTCCTGTCTTACTCTTGATGCCCTAACTCCTCTTATTCTAGGGTAACTGAGGGGGATCGCATCTGTACCTGCTTTTCTCTCTCCTTCCCCCCCTTCCTTGTTCTGTTCCACTGGCACTTCTCCCCGCAGTCATATAACGACGTTCGTCCTGTTGCCATGATATGGCAAGCTTGTTTGGGCAGTTCCTCATGTTGGGGATCCGCTCTTTTACTGTTTCAAGGTATCCTAAAGATCTACATATTATTTTCTTCCCCATGCACGAGTCGCCACACACACAGACCTGCTGCCCTTACATCCTCCCTCCTTGGGGCGGTTCACCACACAGGGGGCGCCACAGTACACGAGTGGGGCCCGCTGACTTCAGTTGTCCCGATGACCAATCTTAATATAATAACCTGGAATGTCAGAGGCATTCACACACCCTCCAAGCGGTACACCATCTACGCTTACCTGCAGCGTCACACGACGAGTGTGGCGCTATTACAGGAGACACACCTGACGACTGTAGAGGCTACCCGCTTACGTTGTCGATGGCGGGGCCAGATATATAGTACCAACTATTCATCCATG
Source organism: Calotriton arnoldi (assembly GCA_963921515.1). Taxonomy (NCBI): domain Eukaryota; kingdom Metazoa; phylum Chordata; class Amphibia; order Caudata; family Salamandridae; genus Calotriton; species Calotriton arnoldi. The sequence goes on along the minus strand of CAWUFW010002416.1, from coordinate 402,138 downwards.
GCTAGAGGGGTGGTGATATGGGTCAAGGCGGGGGTTCCATGGGAGGAGGAGGAGGTCCTGTCCGACCCAATGGGACGCTACGTCTTAGTGAGCGGTAAGCTGAATGGCCAGCCGGTCTTGTTGGGTTCCATATATGCCCCCAATGTCACGCAGAGCACCTTTCTTAGTGACCTTTCGGAGGTACTGCTCCGGTGGAGGGGGATCCCGTGGCTCCTGGGTGGTGACTTTAACATGGTGCTGGATGTCTCACTTGACCGCTCCTTTCCCCCTCTCACTCGTACTACGGCCTCCTCCAACGCGCAACTCTTAAAATCCTGGATGGACAATTGGGCATTCTCGGACATCTGGCGGGAACGCCATCCGCACTCAAAAGTATACTCTATTTATTCCCCGGTCCATAACCTGCATGTACGCCTCGATCGCATACTCACATCCACGGCCCTACTCCCTCTGATACAGTCTATTGACTACCTTGGTCGGACGCATTCCGACCATAATCCCCTGGTAATGCACCTGGCCTGGGAGGCGCGACCTCCTCCGATTCCGGCCTGGCGTCTGCAGACAGCGGCTCTAGAAGACCCTCTCTTCCGCGGCTCATTGGAGGCTGCGATAGCCAGTTATTTTGCACTCAATACGGCTTCTACAGATTCGGTTCTCACCGAATGGGAGGCCTTTAAAGTAGTGATTAGGGGCCATTGTCTGGGGCAGACTTGGAGTATCCGCAGACAACTCGACACTTTACTATCCACCATTGAGAGGCAGCTGCTTCCACTCGAGATGCGGGTCGTCAACTGCCCGGATCAACAGCAGCGCCTGGACGCTGCCCATATCGAGCGGGAGGCACTACTGGAGAGACTGAGGTGCCATAATTATTTGGCGCACTCGGCCCGTTCTCACTCTGTGGCGGACAAGGCCGGGAGGTTGCTGGCTTACTTGATCCGGCAGGAACAACCCCAGCACCCCATACAGTTGCTAATCGATGACCTGGGCCAGGAGCGAAGTACTCAGAGAGACATTCACACACTGATGACTGAATGCTACACTCGACTGTATGAGATCCGACTGGTGGGCAACGCCCAAAACGTGGATTCCTTTTTGGACACAGTGGAGTTGCCCACTCTTACAGTTGACCAGTTCCTGGAGCTAGACTCCCCCCTAACGGAGGACGAAATACGAGACGCGCTGCGCTCCTTGTCCTCCGGTAAAACGCCGGGTCCGGATGGCCTCCCGACCGAGTTCTTCAAAACTTGCGCAGAACATTTAGTACCACATCTTCATTCGCTGTTTACAGAGGCAATCTCAGATGGGGCTCTACCCCCGACCATGCGTACCGCTAATGTAGCTTCTTTGCTGAAGCCTGGTAAGGACCCCACGTCTCCTGGCTCTTATCGGCCGATTGCAATACTGAACACGGATTATAAGATCCTGGCAAAAGTCTTGGCCAATCGACTTGCCCCGCTTGTCCCTGATTTAGTGCACTACGACCAGAATGGCTTCGTTCCACAGCGTAATACTGCTTTGAACATACAACGTTACTTTCGGGTGGCGGAATATGCCTCGATCGACTGGCCTCGCTCAGGCTGCATGGTATTAGACCTTGAGAAGGCCTTCGATTCGCTGGCTTGGAATTTCCTCTTCGCCGTTCTGGCCCGTTTTGGAGTTGGACCCTACTTCCTTAGTTTGGTGCGACTGCTATACCGCAATCCGTCAGTCCGGGTTCGGACGGGGCCCTATGTCTCAGATCCAGTTCAGGTGCGACGTGGAACCCGACAGGGATGCCTGTTGTCCCCTCTTTTGTTCGCGTTGGCAGTGGAGCCGCTGGTGGTCCATATTCGCGCCCACGTCGACATGGGGATTACACTGGGAGATGGCACCCACACCATTTCGCTATACGCAGATGACCTGCTGATATAAGTTCGAGACCTTCATAACATCCCCTCCACACTTGACCAAGCCCTCAGTCATTTTGCACGTGCTTAGGGACTGCGAGTCAATGCAGTGAAATCTATACTTTCAACATTTTTGAAGGAGACTCCTGATCCGGGATATGTACTGGGGGGACCCCCATAGCCTGGTGCGTGGACCCTTTCTGCTATTTGGGGGTCCGAGTTTATCATAACAGAACTGACCTTTTCGATGGGAATGTACTCCGGGCCACCACAGCGATTTGGTCACAGATGGGTTTCTGGAAGATTCTTCCATTGGCGATCTCCGGGAGGATTGCCCTTATTAAAATGGTAGTCCTTCCCCGCCTTCTCTACTACTTCGCCGCTCTACCCCTTATCATCTCCCCCCCCTTTCTTCAGGCAATGGGAAAAGGTTGTGCAAGACTTTATATGGGGAACATCACGCCACAGAGTGTCCATGGGGAAACTTTTCCTGCCTACCGAACTGGGTGGCCTAGCGGTACCTAAGTTTGAGCATTACTACTTAGCTTCCCAGCTGCAATGGGTTGCCAGGTGGCTATCATCCCGTTACTTACCAGACATGGCTTCTTTACAGCCCCCACTGACGCAGGGTAGCCTTTTGCAAATTTTTCATCCTTGCTCCAAGTCCAGACCCCCCCCGACACACTTCTACTCAACGTAGCATACAGGTGCTTCCATAGGAGTCTTTTTCTTACTAGAACCACCATCCCATACGCACAATTGTTGGGAACTCCACGAGGGGACACCTACACGACTGTGACTGAGTTACAACTCTGGGCCTCGGAGGGAATACAGGACGTGGGAGACCTTTTCCAGGACGGCACCCTCGTCCCATACCAGGAACTCATAGCGGAAGGGAACCTGCGCCCTGGGCAGTTTTTACTACATAGAACAATTATAGCCTCGTTATCATCTAAATGGGGTACACTCACTCAGGAGCCTCCCATACACCACACATTGCAATACCTTCACGTGATGGGGACAGGGAGACACCTGACGCGCTGGTTCGCATCTTCCATCCGGCATCACACGGAGGCTGACCTCACTTGGCTTCGGCATCATTGGGAGGGGGCCCTGGGGAGGGCATTCACAGATAGAGAGTGGACTGTTGTTCAAGGCAGCCCGACATACAATCCGCGTAATCAGCGGTTCAAACAAATTCAATTCTTCGTGCTGCATCGGGCTTACCTTACCCCAGCTCAAATCAACAGGTACTTCCTCCGCGTAGACGCGGCTTGCCCCCGCTGCCGGCAGTTAGATGCCGACATTCTCCATATGCTCTGGCATTGTTCGGTCTTAAATGAGTACTGGAGCAATGTGACAGTCACCCTGACAACTTGCACCTCCCGAGCCATTCGACCCAGTTGGGAAGCCCATGTATTACACCTCTTTAGCAGAAACAAAAAATATAGAGCCGCCACACGATTTCTCGACCTGGGTCTAATAACGGCCAAACGATTGATCACCAAGCGATGGAAATCCCCTCTGTCGCCTCACCCACTTGACTGGCGCCGATCCCTGCTTAATTGGGCTAAGGCGGAGGGTGTGGCGCTACGTAGGGAGGACCTACTCGGCATTTGTAAATTCCCCCTAGCGCCTCAGTGGGACACAATGGTTTCCAAGCTCCAAGAAATGGTCACTAACACAGGGGACCCGAATACGTTATCTGGGGCCGGTACCCATAGTTCATCCCCCACCGGCAGGGGTGTTGAATAGCACTGACCTCCAGGCTGACTTGACTCTCCCGTTCCAGAACTTCATTGCCACTGGGTCCTGGCAGCTCTGGCTCCCCCGGCTACACTAGATACGGCAGCAGGTCTCAAGCGACTCCCTTTCCCTTCCTTGACTTATGTTGTCCTCATTTTGTTGTACCCTATGTCCCCAGTTTGGTTCGAACTGCACAATATCTGAACCGTTTGCATGCCACCTGGTGGTGAGACTCATCCGCACTGATACGCCCTGTCTATGGACACTGTCCTATGACTTCTTGTGGTCGTTGTGATCTACTCATCTGTCTCTCTTTTTGCTGTTGGGTACTGCACATTATGCTGTTGGCAATCACTTTTCTTTCTTTCTTTCTTGATGCATGAGCACTGCTCTGACTGTATGCTTAAAATGTGCAAAAATGTTAATCAATAAAAAGATTTTAACAAAAAAACAAAAAAAATAAGACAAACAAGAAGTTCAGTCACAGCAATATAAAAGATCAGCAATAAAATCTGTTGCTCAGAAGAGTTTCCGGTCCTCTCTTCTATACATGAGTAAAATCTAAAATCATTTAAGTTAAAGTCCAAACTAAGAGGATGGTTCATTAGTCTAAGGAATCTCACAATCCATGGAAAAACTGGAAATAAGAGAAATATTGAAGGTGTCAGCATTGCAGAAGTTCAGTCAAGAGTCTTCTTGGGTCAGAGGAATTTTAGCCACACTCAGCAAGAATCAAAGGGAATAAGCATAGAGGTCTAAACCTCTCAAAGTCAGGTCTGGTGGCTAATTCATCCACTGTAGGGGCCTGTGTTCAATCTCATGGTCACAGGTTAAAATCCAGGCGGGTCCACTCAGCCTTTCATCCTTCCGAGGTCGATAAAATGAGTACCATTGAGTTGGGTAACAATAAACATGTTATTCAGCACCAGGATATCCTTGGGTGAATGTGCGCTTTACAAATACATGTTATGTGTCAAAGTCCAAGGAAAAATGTCTCTCTCATCAGACAGTGTAGACTCCAGTTATTCGTACTAAAATCTCTCAGGTCCCGCCCCTCTGTTCGCATCATCAAATGTTCGAATGTCCTTTCGCATTCTCACGTTGTAAGCTGTGACATTTACGAAATGTCTTACACTGAACATGGGAAGAACATCATCCTTGCATAACCAGGCCATGTTGTAACATTACTGAATAGTATTCTTCAGTTAACGCTCTGGCTCTCCATGTTCCTTTGTCAAGGTCTTCTTCTCAGGCTCTCTATTGCTAGTACAGTGTTGTATCTATTCTCAAACAATGTCTGTGAACGCACCTGAAAGGGAAAAGTCATGTAAGAAGAAATGGAAAACAGTATTTTATGCAGATTGGAAAACAGGCCTACTTTAAGGCACCTTAACCATTGGTGCACATTTAATATGCATGTGCACTTTCAAATATAAATGAATATAACTTGTCAGTACATTAGATTCATAATGCATGTGGTATACAATAAATCTTAAATATGCATGTGTAAGTATGGCTAAGAACTACATTTTGTAATAAATATTCTTGAAACATTATTGCACACATTATATAAATCCATTATCGTTTCTAGAGTAATCCCATTCTAAATATGTGAGGATGGTTTATTCATAAAATCTCCAAAGATTATCTCATTAAGTATAGTTAAGGCACCCAGTGTTATGTATGAATTCTCTAATTCTACAACGTATGCACTTCAGTAATGATGTCCAGTGCAACATTTCATATTAATGTCGTTAGGTCACACAGGAAACATGTGCCTAGTGCACTTTCATGTTATGCATTTATGACTTGTAAAAGTAGAGCTAAAATTATGCTGCATCATAAGTGAGCTGGATTACTGGAGGTCTGAAAGCTTTGTTTAATGGATGCAGTGGCATCTAGAGTGTGTCTTGTAGATTTATACCATATTCACATGTTCAATCAATCAATCAGGGGTTTGTAAAGCACAGCTACTCACCCCTGAGGGTCTCAAGGCGCTAGGGGGTGCGGCTCCGTTGGGTGTTGGGGTCATCTGAAGAGCCAGGTCTTGAGGTCCTTCCTGAACTGGAGCAGTGTAGGGCTTTGCCGGAGGTGGAGGGGAAGGTCGTTCCAGGTTTTGGCTGCGAGGTAGGAGGACTTTCCACCCGTTCTGGTCTTGTAGATGCGTGGGATGGAGGCCAGAGAGAGGTCGGCTGATCGGAGATTTCTCTTGGGTGTGTGGAAGAAGAGGCGGTTGTTTAAGTATTCTGGTCCGTTGTTGTGGAGGGCCTTGTATGCATGCATGAGGAGCTTCTTTTAAACCTGATCCTGGGTACAGACCAGGCAAAATGCATACCCACTGCTGGACATGAGCCTGTTGTTGAAACCATTCTCAAGCATTGCCATTTTAATAGGTACCAAAATGCACATGCATGCTTAAAGTACAAAAACAAACACCCCTCACATCCTCAGAAGCAACATAGAATTTGAGACTCTGTCTATTAGATTCCTTGTATATGGGTGGATCAGCATGAAGTAGTTACTTTCCTAATTTCTTGGACTTCATCTACTTTTGGGGCTATATTAGTAAAAGTACTTTGAGAACATTATGGGGCTCAGCATTATAGAGCTGCATTGTAGAAGGGCTCACAGATACTCGTGCTGCTTCTTCTCCAATGCCCATTGCATGGGAAGATGATTTGCTCCATCTCAATGAAAATAAGTAGATTTTTCCTTATTTGAAAGGGGGCATTGCCCAATTCAAACAAGCAAATGCTTTTGCCATTGCACATGTACCATATAAGGTGGGGGAAAAAGGCATCAGAGGAATGCTCACTTGTGTGCCATTTGGAAACCCGGTGAGCAATTACATGCTGATTGGCCTTCCGAATCCCAAATTTGCAGCACGATTTGGGACCTCCTAACCATTTTCCCAATTCTCCTTATTCTAAAGTGCTGAGGGAAAGAGCTGGCTTACACAGAAAATAACAGGACAGTGCATATATTTGGAACGCCGTTGCGGCATCCTAGCATATTGGAACCCAGAAACTATTACCCCCACATGCAGTGTCAATGGGGTAGCTTCCTTCACCCTTTTACCAACATGCGGCTAGGAGTTTGGGGTATAATAGCTGCACCCAGAGGTGATTTTGACTCCCAAGCCTTAATTAGTCTTAGTTAGTCCAGTTACCTTAGGCATCAGAAATCCCAAAATGTCTGGATGTTTGAGCTGCAAGAATTAATTTGAACTGATTGGCAGTGGGCTGTTGCACACATACCAAGGACTGTGACTATACACTGAAGCCGCACTCCAGCAACTGTGAGATCTACATGATTACAGATCTGCATGTATCTTGCTATGGTGTTTGCTGAACTGTCAAACTGTATGCTGTCCATTTTCTCAAGGATATGCCTCAAACTGATGAAGCCCTGCTGGCGTACCCAGCTGCAGCTGCTGTCTATGCTTGTCTGGAAGCCAGCAATCAGCCCAGGTTGTCTTGAGATGGTTGCTCAGAGCTCCAATAGGCCTTGTGTAACCCACATCAAAGATTACATTAGAGCTGCACAAGACCCATCAAGGTGAACTAAGCAACAACACAACCTTGCGAGCACATTCTTTCACAGTGCCACTTTTTTGTTTGCTTTTTCATTACGGCTCCCTTCATCCTTGTTCTTTCTCGGTACACACTAGGCTCCGTCTGGCATGTCAAAGAGCACTGATCCACCGCCAATAATGACCAGGATGCTGGAAGATGTATTTCCAAGCCTCACTTGATGGGGTTTGTCTGACCCTGCCTAACTGTCCAGATGGCTAGCACTAAACTGGTGTGTATGTTAGCCAGATCCCGTAGCTCAAAAAAGTCCTGAGTGGTCCTTCTATGTGACCATTGTGAATGTGGCCCCCTAGAAAGGAGACTGGCGCAATGCCCCTTGAGGTTCAGATTCCTGTTTGCCACCCTTCAATGTCAATATGATCCTGTCTGGACATTGATTCATTGGCCTAACACCACTAACGCCTTTTGGCTGTAGCATATCCAACAAGTACTGTTCTACAATAACCCTAAACCAGGAAACAAAGTAGGTTTCCCAGTTAAATCACATTTTACCTTGAACACTGGAAATGTAATTATACAGTGTTACAATAGTTAAAATAGTGTTATCTTTGGCACAGTTGACTTTATCAAATTGTGGGTTATACATTCCCTATCTATCGCATTCAACAAGCTGTCATTATTATTTTTGTCCGGGGCAAAAACTTAATCCTGTGTGATGTCCTATGATCAGAAACAGCAAAGTGATTGCTCTTCGCTAGTGATCTTGAACAATACATATTGAGTGCACTCCGTATTGCCGACTATTTCTTTTGTGATATTTTGCTACTTTATTGAGTTGTGTGATTTTTGTTTTGGTTCCATTCTGAACTATGCATATTGCTGTATAAGTAAGGTGATATTGCAATGTTGTTCTTTTTAACAACATAGCAAACCTAGATGTATAGCATACCTTTATTTTCAATTTGCTAACGGTGTTATACTGTTTCTATTTTCACACTTCACACCATCTTTTAGCTGTGGAGTGACAGTCCAATCAAGCACCCCTGGGGATTAAGGAGGCTTGCTGGGCCTACCCCCATCACAGGGCAGGGACCTACCTACAGGGCCTTTAAGAGCTTTCCGTTCGACTACAGCTACAGCTTCTGCTGCTGTGGTGAAGGACAGCCCACCAAATCTAGTCATGTATGCCTGGTTGGCGGGGCTGCTCTATGTATCTTCAGTGGAGCCGCCATTGCTGCAGCTTCATAAAAGCCGTTGAATCCTGCCGGGCGGGTGCCATGTTTGATGCGCCTGCTCGGCAGAGCATTTTGTTCTGCAAGGACAAACTCCCAAAATAGGAGTTTTTCCTGGAAGGACAAAACACCAATGCCTCGATGCAACACACAATTGGGCATTTTCTCTACCCAGGGTCTGTAAATCTGGCATGGCAGGGTCGGTTAGTACAATCGAGTGACAGTCATCCCATCCCAAATGGGGATTTTGGAGGGTAGTGGGGGTGAGTGATATTGTAAACAGGTGTCCCTGTTGCAACAGGGCCATCGGGTCAGAGGTTTCCGATGGGGGGAGTCAGCTGAAAATCTGCCATAGGAAAGTCCCCCCTCTACAAAATGGCGTGGGAACCACAAGTTTGGGAGAACCATGTATCTGTTATGTTATTGTGGATTTACGATCCACCAAATTCTAAATGACACTGTTAGTGTCCTGAGTGGTAAGTAACACACATAATCACATCTGTGATATTGGTGAGTTGTCCTCGTGACTTCAGGAGTCAGAGAAAAGGTCACATTCTGTTTTAGAGAGTTTAGAATGATTCAGTGTTTCATTCATTTTATTTCAGGCATAATAATAATTATGACCTGTTCCTACCTCTGTCATAGACATGAGGGAAACACAAATATGCAACTATTAATAACCTCTTACTAAATGCATAATAATCTTACATTGATGATATTCATCCATCGGTGTTGATGAAGACCTCGACCCTTCATTTATTGGTTGACCAGGTTATGTGGGTCCGAAGATGACTGAGGAGTTTGAATTGGGCGCTGACGTCCTGTCAAACGTCGGGTAGACATGTGATAACACTGTCGGTGATGTGCGGACAGCTCTGGACTTACGCAGCTCACGCTTTCTTTGAGCCTCGCCTCCAAGGTATGACAACCTTTGTGAATGATGCTGTGCTATGCTGGATGTTTCAGTGCGAGGGTTTCCCAAGTGGTGGTGTTGATCTCGAGGGACTTTAGGGAGGCCTTCAGCATGTCATTGAACCGCCTCGTTTGTCTTCCATGGAAGTGCTTTCCCTGAGTGAGTTCTCCGTAGAAAAGCTATTTGTGGATGTGCTCATCTGACATTCTGACAACATGCCCAGTCCATCTCGTCTGGGCTTTCATCAGCAGTGTATGAACTGAAGGCAGAGTGGCTCTTTGTTTTGTCATATGGTTCTCAGAAGCTTGAGCAGACAGGACATTTGGAAGTGATTGAGCCATTGTGCATGGCTCTCGTAGACAGTCCACGTCTCACAGGCATACAGCAGAGTTGGAAGCACCACTGCTTGGTAGACCTTGAGCTTCGTTGGTAGGCTGATCCCTCAACATTCCCAAATGTTGGAGCGCAATCTGCTGAAGACCGCTGGGTTTCACAATTCTGCAGTTTACTTCAGCATCAATTGACACTGCTCAAGACAGGGTACTTCCCGGTACATGAAGTGGTCCACTGCCTGCAGTCTCTGTCCATTTACAGTGATCGATGGCTCTATGTACAGAGCGTGGGGAGCTGGCTGGCACATGACCTCAATTTTCTTGATGTTAATGGCGAAACTGGAGTTGCTGCATGCAGATGAATGCTTGACCATACTGGCCTGCATTTCTGGCTCTGTACTAGCATTCAGAGCACAATCATCGGCAAAGAGAAAGTCTCTCAGCACAGTTTACTTCACCTTGGTGATGACACACAGTCTCTTCAAATCTTCCATTATATTAATAGTGAGAGAAGAACAGTGCATCAGGCATAGACTCACACATAGCTCATTTAATAAAAAATCTGTGGTGGAAAGAGTTGCAGTAGGTAAAGACATACAGATATGGCAACATATTGTGAACTTTGAATGACACATTCAAAGTGACAGGGAAAGACAGAAGGAGTTATTTAGAGCTTAATGGGATGGGACACCTGCTGTAAATTGGTGGCTCTCCCAACCTGTCAAGCTTGCAATACAACATTGTGACCATGGCTACAGAGGTAGCCAAAACGCATTAACCCCTAATGTGGAAACAAACTGCTTGCTGCAATTTCAACAACCCCATTGGTGTCCCAGCGACAGTGTTCTGAAGCTGGCGGTCACCACTGGGTAGTTCTAGTTAAGCAAACACAAGGAGATGATGGACGGAGTGCTGAAACCTTTCAAACACTCACCCCCAGTCACAGATCTGGGTTGAATCCATCATCATTCTTTAGCTCACTTTGCCACCCCAGTTTAGACACAGCTATATGCAAATCAGTCTTGACCCTGTGCCTCATGGGAACAGTCCAGCCCGAACTGCCAAGCCATGTCTTCCCTGGACCAGAAACAAGCATCCTGGGACCGGTTTCGGGCTAACAGCCCTCATCAGCCAGGCTAGCTTGAATCCAGTGGCAAAGTGAGCAAGGGACCCACGTCTGGGCATACCCTGCCAACTTAGGGCGAACAAAGCAAACACAAGGAGATGATGGACGGAGTGCTGAAGCTTTTCAAACACTCACCCCCAGTCACAGATCTGGGTTGAATCCATCATCATTCTTTAGCTCACTTTGCCACCCCAGTTCAGACACAGCTATATGCAAATCAGTCTTGACCCTGTGCCTCATGGGAACAGTCCAGCCTGAACTGCCAAGCCATGTCTTCCCTGGACCAGAAACAAGCATCCTGGGACCGGTCAAGCTAGCCTGGCTGATGAGGGCTGTCAGCCTGAAACCGGTCCCAGGATGCTTCTTTCCGGTCCAGGGAAGACATGGCTTGGCAGTTCGGGCTGGACTGTTCCCATGAGGCACAGGGTCAAGACTGATTTGCATAAAGCTGTGTCTGAACTGGGGTGGCGAAGTGAGCTAAAGAACGATGATGGATTCAACCCAGATCTGTGACTGGGGGTGAGTGTCTGAAAAGATTCAGCGCTCCGTCCATCATCTCCTTGTGTTTGCTTAGTTCTAGTTAAGACCATGTTTCCATTGGAAATTTATTTTTGGGTTTGCTAAAAACTTTCTAAAAATGTCTCATTCATCTCAGTTCCTTCCTGGAAAGTTTTGGGGTGAGCTGTCAAGTGGGGCCGAGAAAAAGGGGGGGCCCCAAATGTGCTTTTCTCATTTAAGTTTCCATAGGAAAATTACATGCAGCTACAGCCAAAATGGCTGAACGGCATTGCACCGAATTTGACTGCAAGCTAGATATTGGTACATAAAGCAGGCTTTTTGTGATATGCTGTAACTCCGTTCAGTAGTTTTGGAGAAATTAAGGGTCAAAATGTATGTATTTATCATGCTGCAAAGGATCCATGGAGCCAACAGAGCTTAAGATAAGATCTGATTGGCTGCAACCACATCAACAAACGTGTGGCGGGAGCCATTTTAGGACTGGGGTACTCCGTCCCCTGTCCAAGAAAAATAATTTAAAAAAACATATGGGGGGCAGGGTAAGTATACCCTGCCCATCTTGGCCTGAATGGGGAGGTCCCAGAACTCTCCAGGACCAAAACCTAATTTTTATTTAGCGATAATGTGGATCCGCAGAGGATCTGTGGTACCGATGCCGAAGGCCATTCGCAGCGAGCTGTTGGGCACCCATGGGGGCTTGAGCGCAGGCCCAGTGCCCAACACCATAACCATGCAAGGCCAAAGGCCATGCATGATGGGTCGTGGGTGCCTGTGGGGGTTGGAGGCAGGGCTTACCTGCAGACCAGGCTCTGCGCCCAAACACATGCTATAAACAGCGATGGACACTAGAAAATCACTGAAAAAAACTAATGTTAAAGAGAAGTTATAGTTAGAAAATGTGATAATATCTTACTTTACATTAAATAACACCTTAGAAATTCGCTGAAAAAACCAAAGGATAAAGAGACGTAATAGGTAGGTAAAAAATAATTTTAAGCTAAAATAAATGCTGAAATTCACCAGTTATGGTTAACTGATGTAATTATAACTTGCGCCCTTGCCATAAACTGCTTAAGGACTCACATATTACATGACTCATGGCATGTTCTATGATATCATCGATAACATCAGTGTTGACATCTGAAATAACATCATTAATGATATCACTGTGTGTGGTAAGTGTGCAAGTTATAGTTACTTCAGTTAAATATAACTGGTGAATTGCAGAAGTTTCATTTTAGTTTAAAATGGTATTTTTAACTGAGGAGAGGGTGTGGCTTAAAGACTAGGGCGGCCGACTTTGAAGCTGGGGAACCAGGTTTGAGTCTGGCGGGAGGCTCAAACATTCTGTGATTCTGGGCAAATCACTTAATCTCCCTGTGCCTAAAAATGAATATATTCGTCTGTAATGCAACTGGGGCTCATGTAAAGCGCTCTGACACCTTCGGCTTAAGTTCGCGCTATATAAAACTTCAAAAATAAACTGAGATCTTCCACCTAACTATATTTATACTATATACATACTATATATATTATAATTACCTAACAGTAATTATATATTACTTTACGCAAAAAAACATAGAAATTCACTGAAAAAACTAAAGGTTACAGGGATGTTATAGTTAGGTTCACATTTTACCCACACAAAACCATAGAAATTCAGCAGTTATACTTATAGTTATACTTATCTGAAGAAACTACAACTCGTTCCTTTAAGTAACTTTAGGCCACGAGTTATAGTTTCTTAACAAACTTATAACTATAACTGGCAAATATATATATCGATATATATAGATATATATAGATATATAGATATATATATATATATCCCAAAAACAAAATCCAATAATGCGCACACTCAGAAAACCGATTTGCTCGTGCAGGTTTGTTACTCAAAGCCTACGCGTTTCGACAGAAAACTGTCTCGTTCACACACTGAGTAAAGTTTCGAAAGTGCATTACATGGAGACATAGACAAAGGACTCCCTTAGCAGTTCGTAGTGGAACTCAGGAAAATTGATGGCCATCTTGGAACTGTTTTACAAAACTCATGCAACATAAATATTGTGCAATACACTGAGGTGCATGTTCAAACAACACACCATTTTCAAATAAACCATAAAGATAATAATACATCATACATCATTTTCGCTGTGAATCCCAAATAAAAAACTGCGAACATGCGTAATGCTTTGCAGACTGCACAGGGTTTAAGTGCAGGGTACCCCCAGAGTTACTATTGGTCTGATGCGTAAGGCGGACATGGTAAGTACCACGTGTGGCCAGGTCGTGGTTATCTGTAGATCAAAGCCAATATCATGTCAGGGCTCTGCGCAAAGAAAACCGAAGTGCCATAGAAAGTACGGTGCTGCGGGACTAGACTAATGCTGATATACTGACAGTAGCCAGAGAGATAAAGAACGCCAAGTGGCAGTCCGTGCCGTTCAAAGCAGTCTGTGCAGAAAGAGAGAAATTCCAGTGCCAAGTGGCAGAAAAGAACATCTGGAGGGGAGGGGGAAGAAGGAACATGCACTAAGACCCCCACACGTGTAATGCCAAGTGGCAGGTCATATCATAAAACAAATTTGCAAGAAGGGAACTGGTCATCCCAATGGCGATGTAGTGCAAGAGTCACAAAAATCCACATCTCCGAATCAATAACAGGATACATTATAAAAAGTGAAGGAAAGAAACTCTTATCTATACCGAGGTGCACACCCTGGACCAGGGAAGAAAAGGGTAGGGAACCTGTGAAGTGTCCGTCAGCATACAGTGGGTCCCTTCCTTTTCTCCTGTGGAAAAACAAATAAAATCAAAGTGTAAGTCAGTATTAAAATTACATGAATAAGTATATCAGTACATATAAAACCAAATGTATTCTGAACATAAAATACGGAGGAAGAACAATGTAATCAAATGCTGCAGTACGACAAATTATTCATCATGCAAATGTGTTGCTAATTCTTCATCGAGATTATGGCCTCTCGGGTACTTGGTCTCTAATTCAAGTATCCATCTCGATTCTTTTTTGTGTGATGTTTCTACTCTTATTGGAGCCTGGTATAGTGAACTCCTTGACCATGTAGCTATTGCGGCAAGCTTTACAATGACCGCAAGGATAAAAACCTTTGAGATTGTGTGCCCCCGAAGACCTGATTTCAGTTATGTCTCCATGTACCAGAATGTTTCTAAGGCTCCGGCCCTTTCTGTATGTGACACTGGGTCTATCACAGATGGTATAGCCTCCAGTGGGGTCGCTCTTGAGGATGTCCCAGTTATCTGCCAGAATCTTGTGTATTTTTTGAGAGTTCTTATTATACATGAGGATAACCCTAGTATCCACGGTGTCAGGTTCCCTGATCTTGGCACCCAGTGTTTGTTGTCTGCTGTCGGTACTCATTTTGGAGATTGCTCGATTGAGCACCCATTCCGGATACCCACGGGCTCTAAATCTAGAGATCATGATCCCTTGTTCTCTGTGGTATGCCTCATCGCTACTGCAGTTCCTTTTCGCCCTCAGCAGTTCCCCATAGGAGATGCTCCATTTCAGGGTATCGGGGTGGCTGCAGAGGGCATGGAGGAGGCTGTTTCCTGCGTGTCTTTGCAAAACAGGGTAGTCTGTAGAGTTCCCTCTCGCACTTCAACCCTAACATCAAGAAACTCTATACATTCCTTGCTTATGTTGTATGTGAGTGTTATATTGTGTGTGTTGTTATTCAGTTTGCTTATGAAGTTAGCGGCTTCTTGTTCACTACCCCTCTATATTACAAAGAGGTCGTCAATGTAACGCAACCATAACACAACTTTTTGAAAGTCAGGACAAAGTATGGCCTCTCTCCGTACTTCCTCCTCCCAAAGGCCCAGGAACAGATTAGCAAAGCTTGGGGCAAAACATGTGCCCATGGCTGTACCCAGTATTTGTTTATAAAGATCACCATTGAACATGAAGATGTTATTCTGAAGACATAAGTACATCATTTCAATGAGCATATTGATATGTTCCAAATAACTGATGTTTGTTTTTCAAAAAATGTGAGCAGGCCTGTATCCCCTGATCGTGATCTATTATAGTATATAAAGAGTTCACGTCAAGAGTGATGAGGATGTACATGTCATCCCATGCGATATTCTCCAATTTACATAAGAAATCTTTGGTATCTTGTACATGCAATGGTAAAGTAGTCACATATTCCCTCAAAAAATGGTCCACATATTTAGAAATGTTTTCAAACACACTACCCTGGGATGATACAATGGGTCTACCTGGAGGAACTGCAGAACTCTTATGTACTTTGGGGAGGAGGTACAGAATAGGCAACTTGGGGTAATCCCTTTTCAAGAAGAGGTATTCTTCCTATGTAATAATGCCCTGTCTCTGCCAATCAGTGAGTTTCTCCCATGTGGTCATAATACTCTCATTATATGTCGCTGTATTGCATTTACAATCAAATCTAATGTCATCCAGCTTTCTACGTGCCTCAGTGATATACATCTATCTGCTCATGAGCACAATGTTACCGCCCTTGTCGGCGGGGCGAATCACAATCTTGGTATCATTGGATAATGATGTGATAATGTTCTTTTGTCTGATCGATAAGTTCTGAGATAGGGAACCTCTAGATGCGTCCTGATGTTTTCATTTGAGCAAGGCTTTGGTGACTACTTCATGAAATGTATCTATATTGTCATGAGGAAGATTAGGATAAAAAACAGAGCGAGGTCTAAAGGTCGTGGAAGCCGCCCTGTCCGTAGCAATATCCAGGTCTCTGTTGGTATTGGGCACAATGTCATTGCCCACATCAGAGGCCGTTTCAAGTTCATGCATGGTCCTCAAGGTATCTACATCTTCAACCGTGAGATTGGCAAAAGGTGGTATATTCTGATTCGTACACTTCTCTACAGAGGGTCTACCATCTTTGAGACTATGCCACTTTTTAAGTTTAAGTTTCCTGATAAACTTAATAATGTCAATGCGTGTTTCTGAATAGTTAAACATTTCAGTAGGGCAGAAAGTAAGTCCTAAGCATATTGTTCTCTTTTCGAAAAGAGACAAAGGGCGAGTTGTGAGATTGATAATAGTTTTATTTACCGTGTCGTTATCCATTAATGTCCCTTTTTGGAGCCATCAAGTTTGTTTCCCATAGGCTCTGTGTCCTTTCCTTTTTTCGATCCTCTGTTTCTGTCTGCTTCTCCTTTGTTTACTGCGCCCCTGCCTCTTCCTCTTCCTCTGCCCCGCTGCCCACTTCCCCTCGGCGGTGTCGGTGTGGGGGTAGTTCTTGCCGTTTGCCGACCCCTCAGCATCCGGTACGCGTCTAAAAAAGTCGCAGGCTTTGTTATAATTTCAATTTTGGACGATGAGCTTGCCGTATTGATTGAGGTGTCGGTATCCGAATCACTGGCTAGCGTTACTGGAGGAGGGTGTTGTATAGTGCCAGTTGGCGCTCTTGTCTCCATCACTGCTGGTTGTATGTTGTACAGGTAGTCATATTTGTGGCTGTACGTTAAAATGCGTCCACTCTCATAATCAACGCAATCGCAGTGTAATTTCCCCTGTTTACTTGATTTGATGTCTTCTTTGTGTTGTTGTAGTCTTCCTTTCAGGCCTTCCTTGAATTTTCTGATGGCTTCCTGGTCACAGTTTTGTTGGAATTCTTCTTCAATCGTGGAGATTTCTTTCAGGATAGTCTCCCTGTCCTCACATGCGTATTTAACCAGTATGCACAGCATATTCTTGGAGCTGGTGACCAAATTTTCTGCCCATTCTTCCAGCATACGGGGGTTGGGTGACTCGTAGGAAGGCGTGGTATATATCCTGAGCCCCCGTGGCACCATGTTCTTATCAACATAGTCTTGAAGGGAGATGACCTCCCACCACTTTGATGTTTCAGAGTGTATCGTTTCAATTTCATGTTCAATGATGTATCCAGATTTTGGGTCACTGCTGTGCCTTGTCCCTTGCCAGGAGCGCGTGCAAATAGAGACTGTGCAGCCATTCGATGTTCTGATTCTTCCTCCATTATATACTGAAACTAGTAGTAAGAGCAAGGTTTCTTAAATTGATTGTAATGCATGTAAAAGCAAGCTACCTGGTAATCTCTCCAGGTGCTCACACGTCCTTGCACTGAGTCAAAAATGGTTTTCCCCTCCCACTCTGGGAGGTTCCTGATGCCGCTAGTTGTAATCAGATGCCCACGGTGCAGCAGGCGGGTCACGTACACACACCTGGTGGTGGCCCGTGCTGAATCTTGATAAGCTGTAAATAGCGGACAAATTGCGCCTGTCTACAGCATTTGCCTAGGATGAAAGGTTTTCATTCCTGATATTAGGCGCATGCACTGATAGAGTTGTGGCAGTGAAGCAGGGGCCCGTGTGCCACGGAGTTCTTACATGCCCGACTGCCTACCAGAGACGCGCTACCCAACCCCCGGCGTTGCACTAGAGGGGGTCCGACACCCGTCAAAGACACGCACAAGCCCACCCCCGATACACCCCCAGGGGCCAAGCTTACCTCTGGGACACAGTCCAATAAGGGGATGCTTCTTTACACTTCAATCCCCACGGTGACGGCGGCCGGCCTCAGATCCCTCCATGCAATTGCCAAAACAGAAGTGTTCCTCCTGGGATCTCGGCCCATAATCAGGTGGTGCGCAGGAGCCGGTGGAACCAAGCCGGACAATATTATCCCAAAAACGAAATCCAATAAAGCGCACACTAAGAAAACCGATTTGCTCGTGCAGGTTTATTACTCAAAGGCTACGCGTTTCGGCAGAAATCTGTCTTGTTCACACACTGAGTAAAGTTTCGAAAGTGCATTACATAGAGACAAGGAGACATAGACAAAGGAATCCCTTAGCAGTTCATAGTGGAACTCAGGAAAATTGGCGGCCATCTTGGAACTGTTTTACAAAACTCATGCAACATAAATATTGTGCAATACACTGAGGTGCATGTTCAAACAACACAGCATTTTCAAATAAACCATAAAGATAATATATCATACATCATTTTCGACTGTGAACCCACAAATAAAAAACTGTGAACATGCGTAATGCTTTGCAGGCTGCACAGGGTTTAAGTGCAAGGTACCCCTAGAGTTACTATGGGTCTGATGCGCAAGGAGTACATGGTAAGTACCACGTGTGGCCAGGTCGTGGTTATCTGTGGATCAAGGCCAATATCATGTCAGGGCTCCGCGCAAAGAAAACCGAAGTGCCATAGAAAGTACGGTGCTGCAGGACTGGACTAGTGCTGATATACTGACAGTAGCCAGAGAGATAAAGAATGTCAAGTGGCAGATCGTGCCGTCCAATGCAGTCTGTGCAGAAAGAGAGAAATTCCAGCGCCAAGTGGCAGTAAAGAACATCAGGCGGGGAGGGGGAGAAGGAACATGCACTAAGACCCCCACACATGTAATGTCAAGTGGCAGGTCATATCATAAAACAAATTTGCAAGAAGGGAACTGGTCGTTCCAATGGCGATGTAGTGCAAGAGTTTCAAAAATCCACATCTCCGAATCAATAACAGGATACATTATAAAAAGTGAAGGAAAGAAACTCTTATCTATACCGAGGTGCACACCCTGGACCGGGGAAGAAAAGGGTAGGGAACACATGAAGTGTCTGTCAGCATATGGACACAAATCGGTTTTCTGAGTGTGCGCTTTATTGGATTTCGTTTTTGGGTTAATATTGTCCGGCTTGGTTCCACCGGCTCCTGCGCACCACCTGACTATATATATATATATATATATATATATATATATATATATATATATATATTATCTACTGGCGGTCGCCAGTAGATAGTTATAGTTACAACCTATTATCCATAGGAAATCCGCGACATTCTATTTGAAATAACTCTCTTGCCGGTTGACGTATCTTCGCAAAATTTTCAAACTTTGTGGGGCGCTCCGGTCCGCTCCTACCCTGAAAGTCTCGGGGGATTCGTCAAGCGGGGCCGAGAAAAAGGGGGGTCCCAAAACGTGTTTTCCCCATGCAATTTTCCATAGGAAACTTTAGACACGGCTACAGCCCGAACTGCTGAACGGAATTACACCAAATTTGGCAAAGAGGTAGTTCTTGGTTCAGAAAGAACCCTTTTTGTTAAATGGTGTAAATCCGTTCAGTAGTTGCTGAGAAAATCAAAAGTAAAAGTACATATATATCTATGGGCACGGAGGATTCGCGCACCCTGAGCGCACCCTGCGCGCACCGTCCCGATCACGAGCTGCATGTTAATTGGCTGTCAGCTGGCTGTCAACATTCCGATTCAGGAAATGTTGGCAGCCATTTTGTCCCTCGGTAGAACCGAGGGACAGAAACAAGTGCGCAAAGCGCACAAAGGGGGCAGGGTAGAAACACCCTGACCCCCTAGGTTTGCTCAGGGGTCCCACAAGGACCCCTGGGCAAAAAAAAAAAAAATTTTTTTAAAAATCGGCAGGATGCGCTCAGGGTGCGCGCATCCTGTTGGAAAAATCGAAGCGCGGTCTCCCGCGCTTCGATTGTATTTACCCCGGGTGGCCCAAGTCCCGGGGGCATGGTGGGGGTTTAATTTTATGTGTGGGAGGCCTCAAAGGGCCCCCAAGCCCCGGGGACCGCCACCCCCGGGGCTTTCTTTTAAAAATGGTGCGGGAGGGCTCTGAGCCCTCCCGCAGCCCCGGGACCACCACCTCCCCGGGGCTTTTTTTAAAAATTAAACAACCTGTGTGGGGGCTCCAGCCCCCACACGCCCGGGACCGCCACCTCCCCGGGGCACTAACAAATTAAAATGGGGGTCCGTTTTGGACCCCCGAAGCCCCGGGGACCACCACCTCCCCGGGGCTGTGCTGATGTAGGGAGGGGGGCCGCGCGGCCCCCCTCCTGGAGCCCTTGATGGCCCTGGGGACCACCACCCCCCAGGGCCGGCTCCTGCAGTGTCCCGGGTGCCTACCCCCGGGACACTGTAGTTTGCTATGGCAGGACGGGAGCCTCGCGGCTCCCGTCCTGCCATAGCAAACTGCTTTGGATATTGGAAGAGAGAGCAGGGAAACCTGCTCTCTCTTCCAATATCCAAAGCCGATTGCTTTTCCACATGGGGAGCAGCATGTCAGCTGCTCCCCATGTGGAACAGCAATGCCGGCTCCCAAGGGACGTGGGGAGCCGGCGGGACTGTGGGGGGATTGGGGACTCCCCCACAGTCCCCAACGGAGAGGGCCAGCCCCGGGGGATGGGGTCCCCGGGGCAAGTAGTGGCCCAGGAGGGGGGCCACGCGGCCCCCCTCCCCCCAAAAAAAAAATGGAAAGGCCGGCCCCGGGGGATGGGGCCCCGGGGCCTTAAATGGCCTGAGGAGGGGGGCCACGCAGCCCCCCTCCCAAGAAAATAAAAAAAAGGCCATGCCCCGGGGGATGGGGTCCCCGGGGCCAATACAGGCCCAGGGAAGGGGGGCCACGCGGCCCCCTTCCCGTTTTTTTTAAATAAAATTAAATTTTAAAAAAGGGGTAAGGCCGTGGGGGATGGGGTCCCCAGGGACAAAAAACAGGAAAAAGGAAGGGGGGCCACACAGCCCCCCTTCAGGGGACAAAAAAAAAAAACGATCGGGCCCGCAGGCCCCGCACCCTTCCTTCACCACTCTGCAAACGCGCCCCTGGCGCGTTTGCAGAGGGGGAACGATTCCCCTTGAATACTGGGGGTCCCTGGGGGCCAACTAGCCCACCAGGAACCTCCAATATGCGCCAGGGGCTGCGTTGCAGAGACGTGTAGAGAGGCCACACCCCTTTTACACCTCTCTGCAACGCAGCTCTGTGGCGCTTTTTGGAGGTATATGGTGGGCTAGTTGGACTCCAGGGACCCTCAGGATTCAAGGGGACTTAATCCCCAACTTAAAACGCGCCACGGGGCGCGTTTGCACAGTGGTGAAGGGAGGGGTGGGGCTTCAGGTGACATGTGTGCAAACAGGCCCCGTGGCGCGTTTTAAGATGGGGAATTAAATCCCCTTCAATCCTGAGGGTCCCTGGGGCCAACTAGCCCAACAGGTACATCCAGAAAGCGCCACAGAGCTGCGTTGCAGAGAGGTGTAAAAGGGGTGTGGCCTCTCTACACGTCTCTGCAACGCAGCCCCTGGCGCATATTGGAGGTTCCTGGTGGGCTAGTTGGCCCCTAGGGACCCTCAGGATTCAAGGGGACTTAATCCCCCAACTTAAAACGCGCCACGGGGCGCGTTTGCACAGATGTCACCTCAGGCCCCGCCCCCTCCCTTCACCATTGTGCAAATATTCTTCTAAAATCATCCGAAATACGAATTCCGATTTACTCACCTGTTATCAGGAGAGACCTCAGTGCTGCATCTTTCAGCCCAGTACTGATCCTCAAAAGTAATTTTAACCGTACTTACCAGTAACTTGAATTTCCTTCCATAGGATATCATTGCCTGCTTTTTGCTGAAAAAGTTTCTAAGTGTTGATTTTTGAAACATACAAATATTCCTCTAAAATCAGCCGAAATACGAATTCCGATTTACTCACCTGTTATAAGGAGAGACCTCAGTGCTGTATCTTTCAGCCCAGTACTGGTCCTGAAAAGTAATTTTAACCGTACTTACCAGTAACTTGAATTTCCTTCCATAGGCTAACATTGACTGGTTTCACTTGGAAATTCTTCTAAGTGTGGAGTTTTGGAACTTTAAAATATTCCTCTAAAATCAGCCGAAATACGAATTCCGATTTACTGACCTGTTATCAGGAGAGACCTCAGTGCTGCATCTTTCATCCCAGTACTAATCCTGAAAAGTAATTTTAACCGTACTTACCAGTAACTTGAATTACCTTCATAGGCTAACATTGACTGGTTTCACTTGGAAATTCTTCTAAGTGTGGAGTTTTTGAACTTTATAATATTCCTCTAAAATCAACCAAAGTACGAATACCAATTTACTCACCTGTTATCAGGAGAGAACCCAGTGCTGCATCTTTTAGCCCAGCACTGACCCTGAAAAGTAATTGTAACCGTACTTACCAGTAACTTATATTTTCTTCCATAGGAATCCATTGTCTGGTTTTCAGCAAAAAAGTTTCAAAGTGTTGATTTTTACAAACTACAAATATTCCTTAAAAATCACCTGTATGACTTAAACGCATTCTTTCAACTGTTTAAAGGAGATGAACCAGTGCTGGATCCAGGATCCAACACTGAGTAAGAAAAAGTAACGATAACAGTTTTTACCTGCTAAGTGAATTTCCTTCCATAGGATAACATTGGTGATTCTATGAGAAAAAGTTTCTAAGTGTCAACTTTTAAAATACAATAATATTCCTTAAAAATCACGACTGTAACCAAAACGCTTTTACTCAACTGTTTACAGGAGATGTACCAGGACTGAATCTAGGATCCAGTCCTGTGGTTAGAAAAGTAATCCATAAAGTAACTAATTGCATTTAACTAGAAATTCACATTGAGCTGAATGTTGCATTGTGTTTGAAAATGTGTTGCCCATTGCAACAACTGTAACTACTGTACTTAAAAGTCTATTGCCTATGTGCAAAGTATTTAAACTAAAGTAATTCATTCTGAGAAAGTATTTTTGTAATGTAATGTATAATGTAATTACAATGTAATTTAAAAATAAAATATGTAAAAAAAAATTGTTTCTAAAAATGTAGTAAATCAGTATGAAAAAAATTAATATAACAATTAATACATTTAAAAATTGTCATTTACAAAACCTTTGAAATTCACTGAAAAAACCGTTGGTATCAGGCACGTTATAGTTAGAAATTAGCATTTAAAAAACCTTTGAAATTCACTGAAAAAACCATAGGTTTCAGACACGTTATAGTTACAAATTAGCATTTAAAAAACCTTTGAAATTCACTGAAAAAACCATAGGTTTCAGACACGTTATAGTTACAAATTAGCATTTAAAAAACCTTTGAAATTCACTGAAAAAACCATAGGTTTTAGGGACAGTTATAGTTACTTGGACATTGCACTCGTACAAAACCCGTGAAATTCCCCCGTTATAGTTAGTTCAGCTAACTATAACTCGCGCCCCGCAATGCACTGCTGATGACGTCACATATTACATCACTCATGACATGGTCAGTGACATCACTGATGACATCACTGATGACATCTCAAATGACATCACTGATGACATCATCCACGTGATAATCTGATGCACCTCCTCACACCCTAATATAATCTTTGATACACCCACTCTAAATTACAGACTGCCATTCGCAAAACCATAGACACTCCAACACCAATAACTACATACCCACTCACTGATTCTTAGGTCTACACACACACATCCACTCACTCACCCGTACAGTCACTCATACTTACGGTCACTCAGTACAGGACTATCATATGCACTCTTACTCCTATATAGACACTCAAACAACGCCACTCATCCATAGAGATACTCAGACACCTAGTCAGTCATGCAAATAATTAAACACACTGCCATTTACTCACCTATACAGTTATACACACACCAGCTCACTTACTCATACAAATAGTATCACATTGTTACGCTCTTATACAATCACTGATACAAGCACACACTCATCCATACAGCCACTATCACAATCACTCACTCTTGCTTATAGCTATTTATATACTCCAACACACATATATACTGCCTTTCACATATGTAGTTACTCACACATGTACCACTGGGACATACATTCACTCACTAACACACTCTTACACACACTTACCCACCCATACAGTCTATCACAGATGCACTCTTGAAACCATCCACCCAGTGAATCACCCACTCACACATCTATGCACAGAGTTGCACACACCCCTCCCACACAAACACTCAGGCACCCATACAGATACTCAGACAAGCATTCAATAACTCATATAGACACTCATTTAGCTATTCACAAACACATGCAGCCACTTACACAGCAACAGCCAGACGGATACAGACATTCACCCAGATTAGTCACTAACCCATGCATTCAGTAAGATACGTTAAATCACTCACTTATAGAGTCAGTCACGCACCTACTAAATCATCCATACAGACACTTACACACCCACTCATTCTTCAATACGTCTTTTCCTATATATATTAAAAATATTTAAACTTTACAGAAACACACAGTCACTGGATGATGTCATCAGTGATGTCATTTGAGATGTCATCAGTGATGTCATGAGTGATGTCACTGACCATGTCATGAGTGATGTAATATGTGACGTCATCAGCAGTGCATTGCGGGGCGCGAGTTATAGTTAGCTGAACTAACTATAACGGGGAATTTCACGGGTTTTGTACGAGTGCAATGTCCAAGTAACTATAACTGTCCCTAAAACCTATGGTTTTTTCAGTGAATATATATATATATATATATATATATATATATATATATATTCACTGAAAAAACCATAGGTTTCAGGGGCGTTATAGTTAGTTGGACATTTCACTCGTACAAAACCATAGAAATTCCCCGTTATAGTTAGTTCAGCTAACTATAACTCACGCGCCCGCAATGCACTGCTGATGACGTCACATATTACATCACTGATGACATGGTCAGTGACATCACTCATGACATCACTGATGACATCTCAAATGACATCACTGATGACATCACTGATGACATCATCCTTGTGATAGAGTGGCAGACCTCCTCTCACCCTAATATAACCTTTGATACACACACTCAAAAATACAAACTAACATTTTCAAAACAATGGACATACCAATACCAGTTACAACACACCTATTCAGTAATTCCAAGATCTACACACACATCCACTCATTCACCAACAGTCCCTATACAGTCACTCATACATGTACTCACTCATCATATGTACTCATACACCTATACATCCTGTTACACACCGCCACTCCTCCATAGAGTTACTCACACACATAGTCACACATGCAAACAAAGTATCAAACATCCATTTACTTGCATATACAGTTATACACACACTACCACACTTACTTCTACAGAAACTTACACATACTTACTCTCTTAAACAATCACTTATAGAAACACCTACTTATTTGTACAGGAACTCTTCCAATCTCTCACTCTCACATATACTCACTTATATACACCAATACTCACATATACTAGTTTAAAAAATATGTAGTTACTCATAAAGACACTATTGAGACAGTCATTCACTCACTAACACACCCATACACATACTCATCCACCTATACAGTCCTGCACACATGCTGACTTCAACACATACAAACGGTGAGTCACTCATTCATGCATCTATGCACTAAGTAATACCCCCACCGAACCATACAGACACTCAGACACTCATACTGATACTCAAAAACCAACTAATAACCCATATAGACACTCATGTAGCTACTCACCAACCCATGCAGCCACTTATACACAAAGTGAGAGACTGATACAGATATTTTCATATTTAAACATTACTCACTAACCCATGTATTCACTAAGATACACTTAGTCAGTTATACAATCAATTTTACAAAACAAAATCATCCATTTAGACACTTATATACCCATTTATTCTTCCATCGACCTTGAGATATACATATATAAAACATATTTAATTTTCAGAAAAACACACATTCACTGGATGATGTCATCAGTGATGTCATCAGTGATGTCATTTGAGATGTCATCAGTGATGTCATGAGTGATGTCACTGACCATGTCATGAGTGATGTAATATGTGACGTCATCAGCAGTGCATTGCGGGCGCGCGAGTTATAGTTAGCTGAACTAACTATAACGGGGAATTTCTATGGTTTTGTACGAGTGAAATGTCCAACTAACTATAACGCCCCTGAAACCTATGGTTTTTTCAGTGAATTTCTAAGGTTTTTTAAATGCTAATTTCTAACTATAACGTGCCTGTAACCTATGGTTTTTTCAGTGAATTTCTAAGGTTTTTTAAATGCTAATTTCTAACTATAACATGCCTGAAACCTATGGTTTTTTCAGTGAATATATATATATTTATTATACTATGTATACATGTGAAAATGTCTCGGTCCCCTGTTTGCCTCGGTGGCACGGAAAAATGGGTGGAACTGACGTCAGCACGCCGACGAGGTTCTCTTATGGCTCCGATGATGTCATACGGTGTCGCGAGCGGAGCCGTGCTATTATGACGTCCTCGTTGACGTGGGAGAGCTAGGAAAGAATTTCCGTGGAATGCTGGTGCAGGGGATATTCACCTAAGTGTTCAGGCTAGTCCTTTGGGAGCAACAGTTTATGTTGCCACTCCAGATACCGAAACCAGTGATCCGAGGGCAGAGGCCCTGCAGATGGCACACGAGGTGGGGTGCCCAGTCGTGTGCACCGGCGGGGCAGCGAAGTGACAAGCACCACAACCCACAAAAAAGTTAACGAGGGCACTGAATAACACAGGATCTTCTCTTTGTATCTGGCAGGAACAACGAAGTTAAAATGCCCTAGTACCAAAATGTAGAATTAGTGCTACAACGGTCTTCAAGAGGACAAGAATTTCCGTGGAATGCTGGTGCAGGGGATATTCACCTAAGTGTTCAGGCTAGTCCTTTGGGAGCAACTGTTTATGTTGCCACTCCAGAAACCGAAACCAGTGATCCGAGGGCAGAGGCCCTGCAGATGGCACACGAGGTGGGGTGCCCAGTCGTGTGCACCGGCGGGGCAGCGAAGTGACAAGCACCACAACCCACAAAAAAGGTAACGAGGGCACTGAATAACACAGGATCTTCTCTTTGTATCTGGCAGGAACAACGAAGTTAAAATGCCCTAGTACCAAAATGTAGAATTAGTGCTACAACGGTCTTCAAGAGGACCTGCGATGCCGCTTCTGCCTCCCGTACACTGGAGGTGGCACATGGGTCACGCGGTACGGTCATACTGCGGTGGGACGCACACTCGTTGACCTCTCATGGCACTGCTCCACACTTCAGGGAGGACGCTTTCCATTAGCTATGTTTTCTGATGACATGTCGCGCCGGCCCCGTCCAACAACAGAACTCCTTTAGATCCAAACAGACTCTTCCACTCTCTCACCGGAAGTGAAACCAGGCCACGCGGACACTTTCACAATACAACAGCCGGGAATGCACTTTTCGGTAAAAAAACACATTCCTTCCTCCTAATTAATCAAATAAACGTCTCACTGAAGAACAGGGGCCAGCTTCGATCGGTAAACAGCCGTTACAACGACTTTTTACTTGGCGATACCATTACAACGCATGCATTACCACGCATGCGTTGTACATCACAAAGTCATTACTACGCATTTTTTAGAACGCATGGTCATTTACCACGCATGCCTTTACAACGAATTTTGTTGTAAAGGTATGTATGGTAAATGACCATGCGTTCTAAAAACATGTAGACGATCCATGTCGTTGTAAGGAAACAGAGGCTGTTCCGTTTCCTCACAACGACGTGCACCGCCCCTCAGAGACAACGTGAAGCAGGAACCACGAGGAGAGAGGAACCACGAGGAGTGAGAGGTAAGGGGGATTGGGCATGGGGTGGGGGTTTCTTTTCTAGGGTTTAGGGTAGTGCAGTGGTGTTTGGGTGGTGTAGGGGTCGTGCTGGGGGTAGTCTTTTAGGGTTTAGGGTAGTGCAGTGGTGTTTGGGTAGTGTAGGGGGTCATGCTGGGGGTAGTGTTTTAGGGTTTAGGGTAGTGCAGTAGTGTAGGGGGTCGTGCTGGGGGTAGTGTTTTAGGCTTTAGGGTAGTGCAGTGGTGTATGGGTAGTGTAGGGGGTCGTGCTGGGTTAGTGTTTTAGGGTTTAGGGTAGTGCAGTGGTGTTTGAGTAGTGTAGGGGGTCATGCTGGTGGTAGTGTTTTAGGGTTTAGGGTAGTGCAGTGGTGTTTGTGTAGTGTAGGGGGTCATGCTGGGGGTAGTGTTTTATGGTTTAGGGTAGTGCAGTGGTGTTTGGGTAGTGTAGGGGGTCGTGCTGGGGGTAGATTTGGGGTTTAGGGTAGTGCAGTGGTGTTTGGGTAGTGTAGGGAGTCGTGCTGGGGGTAGTGTTTTAGGGTTTAGGGTAGTGCAGTGGTGTTTGTGTAGTGTAGGGGGTTGTGCTGGGGGTAGTGGTTTAGGGTTTATGTTAGTGCAGTGGTGTTTGGGTAGTGTAGGGGGTAGTGCTGGGGTAGTGTTTTAGGGATTAGGGTAGTGCAGTGGTGTTTGGGTAGTGTAGGGGGTAGTGTTTTAGGGTATGGCAGTGGTGTTTGGGTAGTGTAGGGGGTCGTGCTGGGCGTCGATTTAGGGTTTAGGGTAGTGCAGTGGTGTTTGTGTTGTGAGGGGGTCGTGCTGGGGGTAGTGTTTTAGGGTTTAGAGTAATGCAGTGGTGTTTGTATAGTGTAGGGGGGTTTAGGGTAGTGCAGTGGTGTTTGTGTAGTGTAGGGGGTCATGCTGGGGGTTGTGTTTTAGGGTTTAGGGTAGGGCAGTGGTGTTTGTGTAGTGTAGGGGGTAGTGTTTTAGGGTTTAGGGTAGTGCAGTGGTGTTTGTGTAGTGTAGGGGGTCATGCTGTGGGTAGTGTTTTAGGGTTTAGGGTAGTGCAGTTGTGTTTGTGTAGTGTACGGGTCGTGTTTTAGGGTATAGGGTAGTGCAGTGGTGTTTGGGTAGTGTAGGGGGTCATGCTGGGATTAGTGTTTTAGGGTTTAGGGTAGTGCAGTGGTGTTTGGGTAGTGTAGGGGGTGATGCTGGGGGTAGTGTTTTAGGGTTTAGGGTAGTGCAGTGGTGTTTGTGTAGTGTGGTAGGTCATGCTGGGGGTAGATTTAGGGTTTAGTGTAGTGCAGTGGTGTTTAGGTAGTCGTGCTGGGGGTAGTGTTTTAGGGTTTAGGGTAGTCCAGTGGTGTTTGTGTAGTGTAGGGAGTCGTGCTGGGGGTAGTGTGTTAGGGTTTAGGGTAGTGCAGTGGTGTTTGGGTAGTGTAGGGGGTCGTGCTGGGTAGTGTTTTAGGGTTTAGGGTAGTGCAGTGGTGTTTGTGTAGTGTAGGGGGTCATGCTGGGGGTAGTGTTTTAGGGTTTAGGGTAGTGCAATGGTGTTTGTGTAGTGTAGGGGGTAGTGTTTTAGGGTTTAGGGTAGTGCAGTGGTGTTTGTGTACTGTAGGGGGTCGTGCTGGGTTCTAGTGTTTTAGGGTTTAGGGTAGTGCAGTGTTATTTGTGTAGTGTAGGGGGTAGATTTAGGGTTTAGGGTAGTGCAGTGGTGTTTGGGTAGTGTAGGGGGTCGTGCTGGGGGTAGTGTTTTTGAGTTTAGGGTAGTGCAGTTGTGTTTGGGTAGTGAAGGGGGTCGTGCTGGGGGTAGTGTTTTAGGGTTTAGGGTAGTGCAGTGGTGTTTGGGTAGTGTAGGGGTCAACCAACATGAATTTGTCCTTGTGTGATGTAACCAATGCTCATGTAAAGCACTCCAATACCTGACCAGTCTGCACTATATAAAACTGCAAAAAACCAAAAAATAAAAAGTGTTTTGCACACTTCTGTCATTGGGCTATACGTGGGCTACCTCTGGGTGATATTTGTGCTACATTTGGGCTCTTTTTTCTCTGGTGGCCATCTTGGGAGACTTATTTGTTATGAAGTTTCCTAATTTCCTCATTTACTACAGTCTCCTCAGTAGGAAATGCTTTCAGTTTTTTACTTTGATTCCATCAAGAAGGCATTCAGATGTGTCACACATTTGCCATAAATTCAGAATGTTAGCACTCTAGTTGTTCATTAGATCACTGTAGTAAAGCTACTGCTCACCAAGGAGTTAACTGGAAGTCTACTGCTGGTATTGAAAGTGATTGTTTCAGTCTGCATGTCAGAATTTTCTAATGAAATAGAAGAGGATTTGAGATCTCACTTAAAACATGCCCTAAATTTTCTTTTGCAGCACTAACCATAATTTCTATGGCAAAATGAACCCCCTCATTTTGTTCCTTTTTAAATTAAATGTTTTAAGTGTTACCAGTTTATTCCAATCAAGATGGCTTCAGGTGTGCCATACTTTTGTCATAAGTAAGGCTGTTAGCACTCTAGTTGTTCTTTAGAACACTCTGGGAAGCTGCAGTAGAACACAAAGGCATCAACTGACAGGCTGCTCCTGTTGAAATATAACAGGAAGATATTTGAGATCTCACTTAAAACATGTCCTAATTTTTCTTTCTACAGCACTAACCATAATTTCTATGGCAAAATGAACCCCCTCATTTTTTTCATTTTTAAATTAAATGTTTTAAGTGTTACCAGTTTATTCCAATCAAGATGGCTTCAGGTGTGCCATACTTTTGTCATAAGTAAGACTGTTAGCGCTCTAGTTGTTCTTTAGAACACTCTGGGAAGCTGCAGTAGAACACAAAGGCATCAACTGACAGGCTGCTCCTGTTGAAATATAACAGGAAGATATTTGAGATCACACTTGAAACATGTCCTAATTTTTCTTTCTACAGCACTAACCATAATTTCTATGACAAAATGAACCCCATCATTTTGTTCCTTTTTAAATTAAATGTTTTAAGTGTTACCAGTTTATTCCAATCAAGATGGCTTCAGGTGTGCCATACTTTTGTCATAAGTAAGGCTGTTAGCACTCTAGTTGTTCTTTAGAACACTCTGGGAAGCTGCAGTAGAACACAAAGGAATCAACTGACAGTCTCTGCCATTGTTGGATGTACATGTTTTACTGAGAATGTCAGACTTCATTCTCACATGACTGAGAAAGATAATGTGAATTTACAGAAAATATGCTCTCATTTTAGCTTCTGGAGCACCTTCCAAAACTGTATGAAACAAGCATGTGAAAATAGTTTTCTCTCAAACATGATTCATTATATCCCAGCAGAAGGTTTTTCACAGGGTAAAATCACCTTAGAACACACCACAATTCCTGAAATTAGTATGGTACCATCAACAAATGAATTCTAATGTAACTAAAGTCTGTTATCACCCTTTATAGTTCTCCTTTTGGTAACCCTCAAAATCTTCGATTCACTACAATGCATTTTAATAGGGTACTATCATTTATATTGGTCCCAAGATGGCTGCCAGCAATTCCAGGATGAAGTGCTGACAGCCAATCAGATCTCACGATGACATGTGTGGTTAGGCTCCGCCCAGATATATATGTGTTTTTACTTTTGATTTTCTCAGCAACTACTGAACGGATTTACACCATTTAACAAAAAGGGTTCTTTCTGAACCAAGAACTACCTCTTTGCCAAATTTGGTGTAATTCCGTTCAGCAGTTCGGGCTGTAGCCTTGCATAAAGTTTCCTATGGGAAATTGATTTTTGACTCTTATTTTTTTAATTTCTCCGCAACTACTGAACGGATTTACACCATTTAACAAAAGGGTTCTTTCTGAACCAAGAACTACCTCTTTGCCACATTTTGTGTATTTCCGTTCAGCAGTTCGGGCTGTAGCCGTGGCTAAAGTTTCCTATGGGAAAATGAATGGGGAAAACACGTTTTGGGACCCCCTTTTTCTCGGCCCCGCTTGACGAATCACCCGAAACTTTCAGGGTAGGAGCGGACCGGAGCAGGCCATAAAGTTTGAAAATTTCGCAAAGGTTCGTCAACCGACGCAAGACTTATTTCAAATAGAATGTTGCGGATTTCCTATGGAAAATAGGTCCTAACTATAACTATCTACTGGCGACCGCCAGTAGATAATATATATATATATATATATATATATATATATATATATATTATCTACTGGCGGTCGCCAGTAGATAGTTATAGTTAGGACCTATTTTCCATAGGAAATCCGCGACATTCTATTTGAAATAACTCTCTTGCCGGTTGACGAATCTTCGCGAAATTTTCAAACTTTATGGCCCGCTACGGTCTGCTCCTACCCTGAAAGTCTCGGGTGATTCATCAAGCGAGGGCCGAGAAAGGGGGTCCCAAAGCGTCTTTCCCCATTCATTTTCCCATAGGAAATTTTAGACACGGCTACAGCTCGAACTGCTGAACGGAATTACACCAAATTTGGCAAAGAGGTAGTTCTTGGTTCAGAAAGAACCCTTTTGTTAAATGGTGTAAATCCGTTCAGTAGTTGCTGAGAAAATCAAAAGTAAAAGCACATATATATCTATGGGCACGGAGGATCCGCGCACCCTCCCGATCACGAGCTGTCTGCTAATTGGCTGTCAACACTCCAAACCAGGAAGTGTTGGCAGCCATCTTGTTCCTCGGTAGAACCGAGGAACAAGAAAGCAGTAAAAAAGTGCGCAAAACGCACAAAGGGGGCAGGGTAGAAACACCCTGACCCCATAGGCCTGCTCAGGGGTCCCACAAGGACCCCTGGGCAGAAAAAGCATTTTTTTCTTTTTAAAAATCGGCAGGATGCGCTCAGGGAGCGCGGATCCTGCCGAAAAAAAAAAAAATCGAAACGCGGTCTCCCGCGCTTCGATGTTAATTTGCCCCCGGGTGGGCCAAGTCCCGGGGGCATGGTGGGGGGGTGTTTAAATATAATGTGGGGGGCCTCTAAGGCCCCCAAGCCCGGGACCGCCACCCCCGGGGCTTTCAAAAATAAAGGTGCGGGAGGGCTCTTGGCCCTCCCGCAGCCCCGAGGACCGCCACCCCTCGGGGCTTCTTTTTTAAAATTTTTATGACCTGTGTGGGGGGGGCTCCAGCCCCTCCACACGCCCTGGGGACCGCCACCCCCCGGGGCTTTATTAAATAATGATGGCGGGAGGGCTCTTTGCCCTCCCGCTGCCCCGGGACCGCCACCCCCGGGGCTTCTTTTTAAAATTTTTATGACCTGTGTGGGGGGCTCCAGCCCCTCCACACGCCCCGGGGACCGCCACCCCCCGGGGCTTTATTAAATAATGATGGCGGGAGGGCTCTTTGCCCTCCCGCTGCCCCGGGGACCGCCACCCCCCGGGGCTTCTTTTTTTTTAAATTTTATGACCTGTGAGGGGGGGCTCCAGCCCCCCCACACGCCCCGGGGACCGCCACCTCCCCAGGGCACTAAAGATTTAAGTATGGGGGTCCGTTACGGACCCCCAGAGCCCCGGGGACCACCACCTCCCCGGGGCTGTGCAATTCAAGGGAGGGGGGCCTTGATGGCCCTGGGGACCGCCACCCCCCAGGGCCGGCTCCTGCAGTGTCCCGGGGTGCCTACCCCTGGGACACTGTAGTTTGCTATGACAGGACGGGAGCCTTGCGGCTCCCGTCCTGTCATAGCAAACTGGTTTGCATTTTGAAAGAGAGGCAGGAAACCTGCTCTCTCTTTCAAAATGCAAACTAATTGCTTTCCACATGGGGAGCAGCATGTTAGCTCCTCCCCATGTGGAAAAGCAATGCCGGCTCGCGCAGGAGGCGGGGAGCCGGCTGGGACTGTGGGGGGATTGGGGACCCCCCCACAGTCCCCAACCAGAGGCCAGGCCCCGGAGGATGGGGCACCCGGGGCCATAAGTGGCCAGGGAGGGGGGCCACGCAGCCCCCCTCCCCAAATAAAAAAATTTAAAAAAAAGGGCAAGGCCGGCCCCGGGGGATGGGGTCCCTGGAGCCTTAAATGGCCTGAGGAGGGGGGCCACACCCCCCCTCCAAATTAAAAATAAATAAATCGAGGGCATGCCCCAGGGGATGGGGTCCCCGGGGCCTATACAGGCCCAGGGAAGGGGGGCCACGCGGCCCCCTTCCCGTTTTTTTTTTTTCATTTAAAAAAATAAAATAAAATGCTCAGGCCCCGGGGGATGGGGTCCCCGGGGCCAAAAGTGGCCAAGGGAAGGGGGGCCATGCAGCCCCCCTCCCATTAAAAAAAAAACAAAAAACGAGCGGCATCGTGCCGGAGGCCCCGCCCCCTCCCTGCAGTACTCTGCAAACGCGCCCCCTGGTGCGTTTTAAGAAGGGAAGTAATTCCCCTTGAATACTGGGGGTCCCTGGGGTCAACTAGCCCACCAGGAACCTCCAGTATGCGCCAGGGGCTGCGTTGCAGAGAGGTGTACAGAGGCCACGCCCCTTTTACACCTCTCTGCAACGCAGCTCTGTGGCGCTTTTAGAAGTACATGGTGGGCTAGTTGGACTCCAGGGACCCTCAGAATTGAAGGGGACTTAATCCCCCAACTTAAAACGCGCCACGGGGCGCGTTTGCACAGTGGTGAAGGGAGGGGGCGGGGCTTCAGGTGACATGTGTGCAAACAGGCCCCGTGGCACGTTTTAAGATGGGGAATTAAATCCCCTTCAATCCTGAGGGTCCCTGGGGGCCAACTAGCCCACCATGTACTTCTAAAGCGCCACAGAGCTGCGTTGCAGAGAGGTGTAAAAGGGCATGGCCTCTGAACACCTCTCTGCAACGCAGCTTCCTGGCGCATACTGGAAGGTACAGGGTGGGCTAGTTGGACCCCAGGGACCCTCATGATTCAAGGGGCCTTAATCCCCCAACTTAAAACGCGCCACGGGGCGCGTTTGCACAGATATCACCTCAGGCCCCGCCCCTCCCTTCACCATTGTGCAAATATTCCTCTAAAATCAGCCGAACTACGAATTACTATTTACTCACCTGTTATCAGGAGAGACCTCAGTGCTGCATCTTTCAGCCCAGTACTGATCCTGAAAAGTAATTTTAACCGTCCTTACCAGTAACTTGAATTTCCTTCCATAGGATATCATTGACTGGATTCACTTGGAAATTCTTCTAAGTGTGGAGTTTTGGAACTTTATAATATTCCTCTAAAATCAGCCGAAATACGAATTCCGATTTACTCACCTGTTATCAGGAGAGACCTCAGTGCTGCATCTTTCAGCCCAGTACTGATCCTGAAAAGTAATTTTAACCGTACTTACCAGTAACTTGAATTTCCTTCCATATGATATCATTGTCTGCTTTTTGCTGAAAAAGTTTCTGTGTCGATTTTTGAAACATACAAATATTCCTCTAAAATCAGCCGAACTACGAATTCCGATTTACTCACCTGTTATCAGGAGAGCCCTCAGTGCTGCATCTTTCAGCCCAGTACTGATCCTGAAAAGTAATTTTAACCGTACTTACCAGTAACTTGAATTTCCTTCCATAGGATATCATTGACTGGTTTCACTTGGAAATTCTTCTGTGTCGATTTTGAAACTTTATAATATTCCTCTAAAATCAGCCGAACTACGAATTACAATTTACTCACCTGTTATCAGGAGAGACCTCAGTGCTGCATCTTTCAGCCCAGTACTGATCCTGAAAAGTAATTTTAACCGTACTTACCAGTAACTTGAATTTCCTTCCATAGGCTAACATTGACTGGTTTCACTTGGAAATTCTTCTAAGTGTGCAGTTTTGGAACTTTATAATATTCCTCTAAAATCAGCCGAAATACGAATTCCGATTTACTCACCTGTTATCAGGAGAGACCTCAGTGCTGCATCTTTCAGCCCAGTACTGATCCTGAAAAGTAATTTTAACCGTACTTACCAGCAACTTGAATTTCCTTCCATAGGCTAACATAGACTGGTTTCACTTGGAAATTCTTCTGTGTGGAGTTTTGGAACTTTATAATATTCCTCTAAAATCAACCGAACTACGAATTCCGATTTACTCACCTGTTATCAGGAGAGAACCCAGTGCTGCATCTTTTAGCCCAGCACTGACCCTGAAAAGTAATTCTAACCGTACTTACCAGTAACTTATATTTCCTTCCATAGGAATCCATTGTCTGGTTTTCAGCAGAAAAGTTTCAAAGTGTCGATTTTCACAAACTACAAATATTCCTTAAAAATCGCATGTATGACTTAAACGCATTCTTTCAACTGTTTACAGGAGATGCACCAGTGCTGGATCCAGGATCCAACACTGAGTATGAAAAAGTAACGATAACACTACTTACCTGCTAAGTGAATTTCCTCCCATAGGATAACATTGGTGATTCTATGTGAAAAAGTTTCTAAGTGTCAACTTTTAAAATACAATAATATTCCTTAAAAATCACTACTGTAACCAAAACGCTTTTACTCAACTGTTTACAGGAGATGTCCCAGGACTGAATCTAGGATCCAGTCCTGTGGTTAGAAAAGTAATCCATAAAGTAACTAATTGCATTTAACTAGAAATTCACATTGAGCTCAATGTTGCATTGTGTTTGAAATTGTGTTGCCCATTGCAACAACTGTAACTACTATACTTAAAACTCTATTGCCTATTTGCAAACTATTTAAACTAAAGTAATTCATTCTGAGAAAGTATATTTTGTAATGTAATGTATAATGTAATTACAATGTAATTTAATAAATAAAATATCTAAAAATAAATAGTTTAAAAAAATTTAGTAAATCAGTATCAAAAAAATAAATATAACAATTAATACCTTTAAAAATTGTCATTTACAAAACCTTTGAAATTCACTGAAAAAACCATAGGTTTTAGGGGCGTTATAGTTAGAAATTAGCATTTAAAAAACCTTTGAAATTCACTGAAAAAACCATAGGTTTCAGGCACGTTATAGTTAGAAATTAGCATTTAAAAAACCTTTGAAATTCACAGAAAAAACCATAGGTTTCAGACACGTTATAGTTAGAAATTAGCATTTAAAAAACCTTTGAAATTCACTGAAAAAACCATAGGTTTTAGGGACAGTTATAGTTAGTTGGACATTGCACTCGTACAAAACCCGTGAAATTCCCCGTTATAGTTAGTTCAGCTAACTATAATTCGCGCCCGCAATGCACTGCTGATGACGTCACATATTACATCACTCATGACATGGTCAGTGACATCACTGATGACATCACTGATGACATCTCAAATGACATCACTGATGACATCACTGATGACATCATCCATGTGATAATCTGATGCACCTCCTCACACCCTAATATAACCTTTGATACACCCACTCTAAATTACAGACTGCCATTCGCAAAAACATAGACACTCCAACACCAATAACTACATACCCACTCACTGATTCTTAGGTCTACACACACACATCCACTCACTCACCCGTACAGTCACTCATACTTATGGTCACTCAGTACAGGACTATCATATGCACTCTTACTCCTATATAGACACTCAAACACCGCCACTCATCCATAGAGGTACTCACACACCTAGTCAGTCATGCAAATAATTAAACACACTGCCATTTACTCACCTATACACTTATACACACACCAGCTCACTTAATCATACAAATACTAGCACATTGTTACGCTCTTATACAATCACTGATACAAGCACACACTCATCCATACAGCCACTATCACAATCACTCACTCTCGCTTATAGCTATTTATATACTCCAACACACATATATACTGCCTTTCACATATGTAGTTACTCACACATGTACCACTGGGACATACATTCACTCACTAACACACTCTTACACACACTTACCCACCCATACAGTCTATCACAGATGCACTCTTGAAACCATCCACCCAGTGAATCACCCACTCACACATCTATGCACAGAGTCGCACACACCCCTCCCACACAAACACTCAGGCACCCATACAGATACTCAGACAACCATTCAATAACTCATATAGACACTCATGTAGCTATTCACAAACACAGGCAGCCACTTACACAGCAACAGACAGACGGATACAGACATTCACCCAGTTTAGTCACTAACCCATGCATTCAGTAAGATACGTTAAATCACTCACTTATAGAGTCAGTCACGCACCTACTAAATCATCCATACAGACACTTATACAACCACTCATTCTTCAATACGCCTTTCCCTATATATATTAAAAATATTTAAACTTTACAGAAACACACAGTCACTGCATGATGTCATCAGTGATGTCATTTGAGATGTCATCAGTGATGTCATCAGTGATGTCACTGACCATGTCATGAGTGATGTAATATGTGACGTCATCTGCAGTGCATTGCGGGGCGCGAGTTATAGTTAGCTGAACTAACTATAACGGGGGAATTTCACGGGTTTTGTACGAGTGCAATGTCCAACTAACTATAACTGTCCCTAAAACCTATGGTTTTTTCAGTGAATATATATATATATATATATATATATATATATATATACACAAACAAAGTTCCCCTTGCGGTGGAGGCACACTCAGGATCGTCGCTCAGGTCTCATGTGCATAGCCCCTCAGAATTTGCTGCCAACGCGTTTCAAGCATTACGCCCTTCCTCATGGGCAGCCTGTGAAGCAAAAGAATGGCGGTCAACAAACCAGCGTTTTCCCTCATTAGTTTTTATTACTCCTTGATTCTAATTATGGTGCATTCTTGCAATAGAATACCGCCAAACCATTTCAAGCTTTTAAAACAATCAATAATCGGGGAAACAAATGTCACATGAGAAATGCAATTGCAATACCAGGCATCTCCCGCTTCGCCTCGCTGCTCGAGATCCAGCGGCAGCGAACCCACAGAGTTCATGTGGTGGTGCCATCCGTGACCCGGGGCGGTCACTCAAATGCACAAACAAAGGGGCTATGCACATGAGACCTGTGTGACGATCCTGAGTGTGCCTCCACCACAAGTGGAACTTTGTTTGTACATTTGAGTGACCTCCCCAGGTCACGGATGGCACCACCACATGAACTCTGTGGGTTCGCTGCCGCTGGAGCTCGAGCGGTGAGGCGAAGCGGGAGATGCCTGGTATTGCAATTGCATTTCTCATGTGACATTTGTTTCCCGATTATTGATTGTTTTAAAAGCTTGAAATGGTTTGGCGGTATTCTATTGCAACTACCAGCCCCAGAATGCACCATAATTTGAATCAAGGAGTAATAAAAACTAATGAGGGAAAACGCTGGTTTGTTGACCGCCATTCTTTTGCTTCACAGGCTGCCCATGAGGAAGGGCATAATGCTTGAAACGCGTTGGCAGCAAATTCTAAGGGGCTATGCACATGAGACCTGAGCGACGATCCTGAGTGTGCCTCCACCGCAAGGGGAACTTTGTTTGTACATTTGAGTGACCGCCCGGGTCACGGATGGCACCACCACATGAACTCTGTGGGTTCGCTGCCGCTGAAGCTCGAGCGGCGAGGCGAAGCGGGAGATGCCTGGTATTGCAATTGCATTTCTCATGTGACATTTGTTTCCCCGATTATTGATTGTTTTAAAAGCTTGAAATGGTTTGGCGGTATTCTATTGCAACTACCAGCCCCAGAATGCACCATAATTAGAATCAAGGAGTAATAAAAACTAATGAGGGAAAACGCTGGTTTGTTGACCGCCATTCTTTTGCTTCACAGGCTGCCCATGAGGAAGGGCGTAATGCTTGAAACGCGTTGGCAGCAAATTCTAAGGGGCTATGCACATGAGACCTGAGCGACGATCCTGAGTGTGCCTCCACCGCAAGGGGAACTTTGTTTGTACATATATATATCTATATATATAGATATATATAGATATATATTTTCACTGAAAAAACCACAGGTTTTAGGGACGTTATAGGTAGTTGGACATTTCACTCGTACAAAACCAGAGAAATTCGGCCGTTATAGTTAGTTGAGCTAACTATAACTCGCGCCCCCGCAATGCACTGCTGATGACATCACATATTACATCACTCATGACATGGTCAGTGACATCACTGATGACATCATCCAGTGACTGAGTGTTTCTAAAAAGTTGAAGAATGTCATATATAGATATACGCCAAGGTGTATTGAAGAATGAGTGGGTGTATGAGTGTCTGAATGGATGATTTAGTGAGTGCGTGACTGACTGTATAAGTGGGTGATTAAACATGTCTTAGTGAATGCATGGGTGAATGACTAATCTAAGTGACTGTTTGTATCAATCTGTCAGTTGGTGTGTAAGTGGTTGCATGGGTTGGTGAATAGGTACATGAGTGTCTATATGGGTTATTTATTACTAGTCTGAGTACCTGTATAGGTGCCTGAGTGTCTGTGTGGGTGGGTGATGGGGTGTGTGACTCCCTGCATGGATGTATGAGTGGGTGAATCCCTGGGTGTATGGGTTAATGAGTGCATCTGTGAGGTTCTGTATGGATGAGTGAGTGTGTGTATGGCTGTGTCTGTGAGTGAATGGATGTCTCAGTGGTATATGGGTAAGTAACTGCATATGTGTAAGGCAGTATATGTGAGTATTGGAGTATATAAGTGACTGTATGTGAGAGTGAATGATTGTGAGAGTGGCTGTATGGATGAGTGTGTGCTTGTGTCAGTGATTGTATAAGAGAGTAAGTATGTCTTAGTATCTGTATGAATAAGCAAGGTGGTGTGTGTATAACTGTATAGGTGAGTAAATGGCAGTGTGATTGATTCTTTGCATGACTGAGTAGCTTCATAGGTGAGTGGTGGTGTGTGAGTGTCTGTATGGGTGTATGAGTGTATATGATAGTGGCTGTATTGATGAGTGACTGCATGTATGAGTGACTGTATGGGTGAGTGAGTGGATCTGTGTGTAGACCTAGGAATCAGTGAGTGGGTATGTAGTAACTGGTATTGGTGTGTCTATGGTTTCAAGAATGGCAATCTGTAATTTAGAGTGGGTGTATCAAAGGTTATATTAGGGTGTGAGTAGGTGCATC
The DNA here is from genome assembly GCA_963921515.1 of Calotriton arnoldi. Lineage (NCBI taxonomy): Eukaryota > Metazoa > Chordata > Amphibia > Caudata > Salamandridae > Calotriton > Calotriton arnoldi. The sequence continues at coordinate 361,437 of CAWUFW010002416.1, read as the reverse complement.
AAATTATCATGTGGATAATGTCATCAGTGATGTAATCGGTGATGTCATTTGAGATGTCATTAGTGATGTCATCAGTGATGTCACTGACCATGTCATGAGTGATGTAATATGTGATGTCATCAACAGTGCATTGCGGGGGCGCGAGTTATAGTTAGCTCAACTAACTATAACGGCTGAATTTCTCTGGTTTTGTAGGAGTGAAATGTCCAACTAACTATAACGTCCCTGAAACCTGTGGTTTTTTTAAGTGAATTTCTAAGGTTTTTTAAATGATAATTTCTAACTATAACGTCCCTGAAACCTGTGGTTTTTTCAGTGAATGTCAAAGGTTTTTTAAATGCTATTTTGTAACTATAACGTCCCTGAAACCTGTGGTTTTTTCCAGTGAATTTCAAAGGTTTTTTAAATGCTAATTTCTAACTATAACGTCCCTGAAAGCTGTGGTTTTTTTCAGTGAATATATATACATGTATATATTTGTGTGTGGTGGATACTATAACATGTAACCCCCAAGCAACCCCCCGTAGTGCCACGTGCACTTATTACCCAGTTATCCTCGGAAGCTTGGTTTTAAACACGTCCATGCACCAGACACTCCTCGCGCGCATGCACTCGTGCACACACGCGTGGCCCTGTGAAGTGATGCCCGGACCCTCCAAAGACCCCCCAGTCGGCGGTCTGCGGGTGTCCGAAGTGCAGAGAACACGTGCGGCCTGTCCAGCGAGGAGGCGCTGAGACTCGGACACACAAGAGGTGTCTTCAGGATCTAGAGCACTGGTCTGTGTCGCAATGTTTATTGTCACAAGGGCAAGTGCACTAGTGATGACGTCATTAATATCCGGGCTCTAGAGTTATCGCTGTCAGTGCACTCTAAGTAGTACTAGTGTTGTGCGTCATGGGTTCTCGCTGTCACGATTATTATTCTAATTATCACCATTGTTAATATCCATGTCACTCCTACTATTGCCGACGCCTCTATTATTACAACTATAGTTGTTATTATTAATAATATATTTGTATCATTATTGTTAATATTATTATTATCATCTATATCACTATTATTAGCGTTATTACTTTGTCATTGTCATTATTATTGTCATCATTATCACTCTCCTATCATTATCATCATGCTGGTCGTTGCTTCCGTCTTCATAAAGAGCGCCTAGAATGAGTCTTATATCTCCGTTCTCTACACTCATCCTAGCGGCACTGGAGAAAAAACTCTTTGCAGAACCGTCCGGCGAGGCCTCGAGGTGCTCAAATCCACCCCTCACGGCCCCGAAGGCAGAAGAAACACGTACCAAATAAATGTGAACTGCTGACGGGCTAAACGTGTGCCTTTATAATACGGGTGAGGCCTCGAGGCGCTGAGAGCAGCCCTGCACCGATGTCACCTATAGAGGACCTAGGTGTGCACAAGCGTGTGCAGTGTATCTGAAGAAGTGATAGTGCACACATATCTGTGGGTTAGTCGTGTAGATATCATATATAGAGGGCTTGGGTGCGCTCAGAAGCGTGTATAGTGTTTTGCACATTATAGCTCGGAGTGCAATACTCTACTTACAGACTGTAATTATTAAGACACTGAGCACGCACTTGTAAAACATGCGTGCCCCTTTTGAACATGCAGGCCTGATTCATGGACACATAAAACAGGGGTGGACAGTATAAAATCAAGTACTGAATGTTTCATGTACAAATGGAGGCTCGGGCTTTCGAAGTGTTTCAAGGGCTGTTTCTGAGAGAATAAACTATATTTATCATCAGAGGTCGTTGGGAGTCCCAGAGTGTCTTGGTAACATGTATGTTTGAGGGAGGTACACAGTAAGTACATACCGTGTGTCTGTTTGCGGTGGAGCCACAACACACACGTGCAGCATGTCACAGGTGGACGCAACGTGTGCTTGTGTCAAAAAGAGTGTTGTACAAGTAATGCTTTGGAGTAACAGGGGTTTTTCCTGCACTGCAACCCTCACCAGGTCCTCCATCATACAGCGCTCTGATGGCCATGTTAGCACTTTATAAAACATAATAAATAAAATAAATAAATAAATAAATAGAGGTGTGTCCGAGGGCAGGGGGCACCAAGGTGTACTTAGCAAACTTAAGTACAGTACGGGGGCACCCCGTCCCCTTTTAAAACAAATCTAAAAGTGTTGTGTCTCATCATATACAAAAAAGAAGCTAACAACGGCGCAAGAGGGGATAAAATGTAGAGTTTGTAAAGGGTTGTAAATGTAAATGTCTGGCTGAACACTTCCTGCCCCTGCTTAGAAATGCGTGTGAGAGTGGGGGTTGTAATCAGTGCATATGTATCATCCATCCATACATGATTATTACAGCCCAGAAGCTGGCATAATATGTGCACACAATGCAGTGACATTGCGGTGTGTGTACAACGTGCAATAATGTTTCGGAGAGTACAACATGCAGTAACATCTCAGGGAGTATAACATGCACGTGTGGAACATATAATATCATGCGATGTGTACACATGCAATAACATTGCGGTGTGTATTTGTACAGCGTACACTAATATTGATGTGTGTATTGTGCAGCGTATAATAACATGGCGGTTTGTACAACGTGTAGTAACATCGCTGTGTGTGCGTAAAACACGCGTTCAACATGCAATAATCCCTAGGTGTGTACAACATGCAATAACATCACGATGAGCACACCATCTAAAAACATCTTATGAACTACAACATGCAATTAAATGCACCGTGTGAACTCCTACAAAAGCATAAGTGTTTATATAAAATGCAACATCGTTTGTACAACAACAAAACAATAACCCTGCGGTGTGTGCAGTGTGCAAAGCATCGCAGTGCATCCAACAAACAACACCGTCGCGTGTGTAACATGCAATGGCAACGCGCTTTATAAAGCCTCAGTAATAATACAAATAATGCGATAGTGCAACATGTGAAAACATGGCAACATTTGTGTGCAGCATACAATAACACTGCGGTGTGTGTAACATGCAATAAATCCCTGCGTCTACATGTAATAACCTGGCTGTGTCTGTAACATGCAATAAAATGTGGTATTTGCATGTAACAACATCGTGGCATTGTGTACAACATGCAGTAACACTGCGGTGTGTGTAACATGCAATTAACCCCTGCGTCTACATGTAACAACATCGCGGTGTGTGTAAAATGCAATAACTCGCGGTATTTCCATGTAATAACATTGCAGCATCGGGTACAAGAAGGGATAAGACGCCGTTTAGCAAAAAGCATCTGAAAAGTTGGCGGGAGGAGAGCTGGAGTGCACTCTGGAAGAGGTTGGGGGGTTAGTTTATCTGGAGGGGGCTTAGCAGGAGTGCTGTTCATATCTGTGTAATGGGCTTCGGACTGGAGAAGCCGGTAATGCGCGGATATGATCTCTCCTGTCAGAGAGGGGCCCTTATCGGGGGCGCTTTAAAGCTCTGTAATATCACGGACACGGGCAATTACCGATAGTGAGGTGTCATCTCTGCTGCGAGTGAACCCAAAGTTTATTACACGGGCCGGGGGCGGGGCAGGGAGGCTCAAACCCCTGCTCCATCCGGGGATTTGTGTGGCGACACTGGTGCCTGCAAATTCCACCCTCCATTACCGTGGGGTGCAGACTTGTATACACCACCCTCCGTTACCATGGGGGGCACACTTGTCAATACCACCCTCCATTACAGTGGGGTGCACACTTGTACACACCACCCTCCATTACTGTGGAGGGCACACTTGTAAACACCGCCCTCCATTACCGTGGGGTGCACACTTGTACACACCACCCTCCATTGCCGTGGAGGTCACACTTGGAAACACCACCCTCCATTATCGTGAGGTGCACACCTGTAAACACCACCCTCCATTTCCGTGGGGTGCAAACATTTTAATACCGCCCTCCATTACCGTAGGGTGCACACTTGTAAACACCACCCTTCATTACCGTGGGAGCATACTTGTTAATACCGCCCTCCTTTACCGTGGGGGCCACACTTGTAAACACCGCCGTCCATTACCGTGGGAGCATACTTGTTAATACTGCCCTCCATTATGGTGGGGTGCACACTTGTAAACACCACCCTCCATTACCATGGGGTGCACACTTGTACACACCACCCTCCATTACCATGGAGGGCACACTTGTAAACACCGCCCTCCATTACCGTGGGGTGAACACTTGTAAACACCGCCGTCCATTACCGTGGAGGGCACACTTGTAAACACAGCCCTTCATTACCGTGGGGTGCACACTTGTTAATACCGCCCTCCATTACCGTGCGGTGCACACATGTTAATACAGCCGTCGGGTGCACACTTCTAAAACAACCCTTGTATTTCCATGCGCTCTGGAGCAGGACACACTTATTAATACCACCCTTCCACTATCTTGCTCTCTGGAGCAGGGTATAATTGTAAATACCACTCTTGTATTACGCTGTATTGTGAGGATGGCACACGTAAATACCAACACCCCATTACCGTTCAGTCAGGGGCTGGGGGGTGGGGGCTTCAACTTGGGGTCTGAGAGCCGCGACTCGCACATTTACAAGTGTGTGCAGGTAACACATATTAAAAGGACTTGGGTTCCTTGAAATAGACCGGAGGTATGGGGACCCGGGGCATTATCTGGTCTGAAAGCTTGCTCGACACAAAAGATTTGGTTAAAATGTCTCCCTTGTCAGGTTATGTGTCTTAGAACTAAGCACATTCCAGGTTAGCGGGGTCAGACTTAAAACATTGCCTGATTCCCGTGTACGATTAAGTGCCCTCAGATTCCGGGGTGTTATACGTAAGTTCCTGCCAGTTTCTGGGTGCCAGAGTTAAGCCCCTGCCATTATTTAAAAAGCCCCGGCACCTCCCCGGGGCTGTGGGGGCCCCGTGGGCCCCCGCTACATAAATTATGATTGCCCCCGGGACCTGGCCCACCCGGGGACTTAATGAAAACGAAGTGCGGGAGTCCACGCTTCTTTTTTTTTTTTTCTACCGGATTCGCGCACCCAGCGCAACGCCGGCCGAATTTATTTTTAAAAAAATGCTTTTTTGGGGCCTGGGGGTCCCTGAGCAGGCCTAGGGGGTCAGGGTGTTTCTACCCTGCCCCCTTTTCTTGTTTGTTATCTTTTTTTCACCTTTTTTCTTGTGATTCGGTACCGAGTCACAAGATGGCTGCCAACACTTCTTGGTTTGGAGTGTTGGCAGCCAATCAGAATGAAGCTCGTGGTCGGGAGGGTTCGCTAATCCTCCTCGGCCACCAGATATCGATATTTTTATTTTTTTAATTTCTCAGGAACTATTGAACAGATTTACACCATTTAAAAAAGGGTCGCTTTCTGAACCAAGACCTACCTTTTTGCCAAATTTGGTGTAATTCCGTTCAGCAGTTCAGGCTGTAGCTTTGTCTAAAGTTCCTATGGAAATTAACATGAGAAAACGCGTTTTGGGACCCCCCTTTTTTCTCGGCCCCCGCTCAACGAATCACCCCAAGACTTTCCAGACAAGAGCTGACCTGAGTGAACCATTAGTTTTGAAGATTCGTCAAACGCGCCAAAAATATTGGCAAAAGAAAAAACGCTTTTTGAATAGAAACAAGGTCCTAACTATAACTACCTACTGGCGACCGCCAGTAGGATATATATATATATATATGGTTTTTTCAGTGAATTTCTAAGGTTTTTTAAATAATTTCAAATTATAACGTCCCTGAAACCTATGGTTTTTTCAGTGAATTTCCAAGGTTTTTTCAATGCTAATTTCTAACTATAACGTCCCTGAAACCTATGGTTTTTTAAGTGAATATACATAAATATATATATAAACAATTTACATTCAATGGTAAACACTATCTGCAGATACAAGGGACTTCCATGGGCACTCGGATGGCTCCATCCTATGCAAATATCTTCATGGGCAAACTAGAGAACTGTATACTTGCTACTTATAGCATCAAACCACTGGTATGGCTAAGATACATTGATGACATATTTATAATATGGAATGCAGGAAGTAGAGCATTGGAACAATTTACAGCTTATATCAACAATATCCATCCTACCATCAAATTTACCAGCAGCAATACTAAACAGAAGCATCATCTCCCTTTTCTGGATGTGCTACTCACCATTCAAGAACAAAAAATTACAACTGATCTGTACCACAAGCCTACAGATGCTCATTTGTATCTAAACTGGACTTCATGTCACCCACACCACACTAAACTGAGCATCATCTACAGCCAAGTACTCAGAATAAGACGCATCTGCAGCAATGAGGAAACCTGTAAAGACCATCTACAGGAGCTTGCTACATTATTTAAAAGACAGAGGCTATCCTCTGCATATCATACAGCAACAAATTGACAAGTCTTTGCAGTTACCCAGAGAAGCACTTATTTGGAATACCAACGGCAGAAACAAAAGTGACAGAACTCCATTTGTGGTTGACTATCATCCATCAGCTCCCAACTACAGAAATATAATGCAAAAAACATTTCCCTTACTGTCTACTTGTGAAAAATTGCAAAAGGTTTTTCCAAAACCGCCAGTCATTGCTTACCGCAGAGCTCCAAATTTACGATCTCTTATTGTGAGAGCTGAACTCAAGCAAGTTGTAACAAATGCAGGGGTTCATTGCTGTGACTCTAAAAGGTGCATCACGTGTGAATACCTTTTACAAACATCATCAGTAACTAGTTCTGTTACAAGAAGGACCTATGGAATAAGACAGCATCTTACATGTCGCTCAACATGCATTATTTATGTGATTCAGTGCCAACGGCAAAGCTGTAAAAAACAATATGTAGGCCAAACAGTGAATGACCTCCGTACACGATTCAGGAACCACAAATCGGCAATAATTAATAAGAAAATTGACCAGCCTGTAGCCAATCATTTTAACCTTGTGGATCATTTACTATCAGATTTGAAGATTTTCCCCGTGGAACATGTCTCAAAGGAAGAACTACTGGACTCCAGAGAAAACTTCTGGATGTACCGTTTAAAATCACTGCATCCAGATGGACTGAACATTACTGATAATACAACCTGATTACTGCATATCTCAAGAGCTCTCAGGACTGCATTGATTCCACATTCCAAATAGAATCTTCACTCATGATGCTTTTTGAAAATTCAGCTGTGTCATCTGTGCAGCCACTGAGCAAACCATCTTGTACTACCTGAGGAAGGCGGAAGCTGAAACGTTGTAGTTGAAATATATTTTTGTTCTTTGGTGAATCTATCTGTTTGAGTCACTTCTTTCTTGGATATATATATATATATATATATATATATATTACAGAAGCTTCCTGACGTGAGGAGCGCCTTTAGCCTCTCGGGTCGGGGCCCATTCAGATGCGTCAGATACCAAAAATTATTCCATATGAATACACACACTAATAACGTGCAACAGGCCACACCAACTATGCTCCATAAATCCTTTTTATTTCAGGCAAAAGGGCATAACGCGTTTCAACTCTGACGAGTCTTCATCAAATGCACATGTTCCTTAGGCGGATTCGTTTGCTTTTAAAACGAGGCTTAAACATTGAAAAGGGACCAATCGTCCATACATTTCATTAAAGGGGGCAGTACAAAAAATACTTGTAATATGTGATGTCATCAGCAGTGCATTGCGGGGGCGCGAGTTATAGTTAGCTCAACTAACTATAACGGCCGAATTTCTCTGGTTTTGTAGGAGTGAAATGTCCAACTAACTATAACGTCCCTGAAACCTGTGGTTTTTTCAGTGAATTTCAAAGGATTTTTAAATGCTATTTTGTAACTATAACGTCCCTGAAACCTGTGGTTTTTTCAGTGAATTTCAAAGGTTTTTTAAATGCTAATTTCTAACTATAACGTCCCTGAAACCTATGGTTTTTTCAGTGAATTTCAAAGGTTTTTTAAATGCTAATTTCTAACTATGCCTACAGTGGTAGGACGTGCAGAAAGAGGAAGAAAGGCGCAGAAAGAAGCAAGAGGAATGCAGAAAGAGGCAACAGAAGTCCAGAAAGACGAAGAAAAGTGCAGAAAGAAGCAAGAGATATGCAGAAAGAACCAACCGAGGTGCAGAAAGAGGCCTTGTTGCAAAGTCATCCTGTGCCCCCAACTTTTTGCTGACTTGTAGTGGTGGTAACTGACTCTGACTAACCAGGCCCGGAGCCAGTGCTATGCTGAAACACACTTAGAATACAGTGAAAACACCTACATACACTAGGGTACACTATGGGTTGGGGTACCCCTGTGATTGGCATGACCTCACCTGTAAGGCCCTAGTACATAATAGGGCAGGGGGATTAAAACTACCTCTAACTCAGAGGTGCAGAAAGAGGCAAGAGAAGTGCAGAAAGAAGCAACAGAGGTGCCGAAAGAGGCAAGAGGGGTACAGAAAGAAGCAAGTGAAGTGCAGAAAGATGCAAGAGAGGTGCAGAAAGAGGCAAGAGAGGTGCAGAAAGAAGCAAGAGCAGTGCAGAAAGAACCAACAGATGTGCTGAAAAAGGCACGAAGGGTGCAGAAAGAGCAAGAGAAGTGCAGTAAGAGGCAACAGAGGTACAGAAAGAGGCAAGAGAGGTGCAGAAACAGGCAGGAAATATGCAGAAACAGGGAACAGGGGTGCAGAAAGAGGCAAGAGAGGTGCAGAAAGAGAAAAGAGGGGCGCAGAAAGAGGCAAGAGATCAGAAAAAAGCAACAGAGGTGCTGAAAGAGGCAAGAGATCTGCAGAAAAAAGCAACAGAGGTGCTGAAAGAGGCAAGTGAGGTGCAGAAAGAAGCAAGAGCTGTGCAGAAAGAGGCAATAGAAGAGCAGAAAGAAGCAACAGAGGTGCAGAAAGAGGCAAGAGGGGTGGAGAAAGAGGAGAGAGATCTGCAGAAAAAAGCAAAAGAGGTGCTGAAAGAGGCAAGTGAAGTGCAGAAAGAACAAGAGGGATGCAGAAAGAGGCAAGAGCAGTGCAGAAAGAACCAAGAGAAGTGCAGAAAGAAGCAACAGAGGTACAGAAAGAGGCAAGAGTGGTGCAGAAAGAGGGAAGAGAGGTGTAGAAAGAGGCAAGAGAGTTGCACAAAGAGGGAAGAGGGGTGCAGAAAGAAGCAATAGAGGTGCCGAAAGAGGCAAGAGAGGTGCAGAAAGAAGCAAGTGAAGTGCAGAAAGAGGCAACAGAGGTGCAGAAAGATGCAAGAGAGGTGCAGAAAAAAGCAAGAGAAGTGCAGAAAGAGGCAAGAGAATTGCTGAAAGAAGCAACAGAGGTTTAGAAAGAACCAAGAGAAGTGCATAAAGAGGCAAGTGAGGTGCAGAAAGAAACAAGAGCAGTGCAGAAAGAACCAACAGAGGTGCAAAAAGAGGCAAGAGGGGTGCACAAGAGGTAGGAGAGGTGCACAAAGAGGCAAGAGAGGTACAGAAAGAGGCAGGAGGGGTGCAGAAAGAAGAAAGAGAACTGCAGAAAGAGGCAAGAGAATTGCTGAAAGAAGCAACAGAGGTGTAGAAAGAAGCAATAGAAGTGCAGAAAGAGGCAAGTAAGGTGCAGAAAGAAGCAAGAGCAGTGCAGAAAGAACCAACAGAGGTGCAAAAAGAGGCAAGAGGGGTGCAGAAAAGGTAGGAGGGGTGCACAAAGAGGCAAGAGAGGTACAGAAAGAGGCAGGAGGGGTGCAGAAAGAAGGAAGAGAAGTGCAGAAAGAAGTAACAGAGGTGCTGAAAGAGGCGCGAAGGGTGCAGAAAGAGCAAGAGAAGTTCAGAAAGAGACAACAGAGGTACAGAAAGAGGCAAGAGAGGTGCAGAACCAGGCAGGAAATGTGCAGAAAGAGGGAACAGGGGTGCAGATAGAGGCAAGAGAGGTGCAGAAAGAGAAAAGAGGGATGCAGAAAGAGGCAAGAGATCTGCAGAAAAAAGCAACAGGTGCTGAAAGAGGCAAGTGAGGTGCAGAAAGAGGCGAGAGGTGCAGAAAGAAGGAAGAGAAGTGCAGAAAGAAGTAACAGGTGCTGAAAGAGGCGCAAAGGGTACAGAAAGAGCAGTGCAAAAGAACCAACAGAGGTGCAAAAAGAGGCAAGCGAGGTGCAGAAGGAGGCAAGAGAACTGCAGAAAGAGGCAAGAGAGTTGCAGAAACAGGCAAAAGGGGTGCAGAAAGAGGGAACAGGTTGGCAGACTGAGGCAAGAGAGGTGCAGGAAGAGGGGTTCAGAAAAAGGCATGAGGGATGCAGAAATTTGGAACAGGTGCAGGAAGAATCCATAGCAGTACAGAAAGAACCAACAGAGGTGCAGAAAGAGGCAAGAGGGGTACAGAAAGAGGCAAGTGAAGTGCAGAACAAAGCAAAAGAGGTGCAGAAAGAACCAACAGAAGTGGAAAAAGAGGCAAGAGGGGTGCAGAAAGAGGAGAGAGATCTGCAGAAAAAAGCAAAAGAGGTGCTGAAAGAGGCAAGTGAAGTGCAGAAAGAAGCAAAAGAGGTGCTCAAAGAGGCAAGAGGGATGCAGAAAGAGGCAAGAGCAGTGCAGAAAGAACCAAGAGAAGTGCAGAAAGAAGCAACAGAGGTACAGAAAGAGGCAAGAGTGGTGCAGAAAGAGGGTAGAGAGGTGTAGAAAGAGGCAAGAGAGTTGCACAAAGAGGGAAGAGGGATGCAAAAGAAGCAATAGAGGTGCCGAAAGAGGCAAGAGAGGTGCAGAAAGAAGCAAGTGAAGTGCAGAAAGAGGCAACAGAGGTGCAGAAAGACGCAAGAGAGGTGCAGAAACAAGCAAGAGAAGTGCAGAAAGAACCAAGAGAAGTGCAAAAAGAGGCAAGTGAGGTGCAGAAAGAAGCAAGAGCAGTGCAGAAAGAACCAACAGAGGTGCAAAAAGAGGCAAGAGGGGTGCACAAAGAGGTAGGAGAGGTGCACAAAGAGGCAAGAGAGGTACAGAAAGAGGCAGGAGGGGTGCAGAAAGAAGGTAGAGAACTGCAGAAATAGGCAAGAAAATTGCTGAAAGCAGCAACAGAGGTGTAGAAAGAAGCAAGAGAACTGCAGAAAGAGGCAAGAGAACTGCAGAAAGAGGCAAGTAAGGTGCAGAAAGAACCAACAGAGGTGCAAAAAGAGGCAAGAGGGGTGCAGAAAAAGGAAGGAAGAATGCACAAAGAGGCAGAGGTACAGAAAGAGGCAGGAGGGGTGCAGAAAGAAGGAAGAGAGGTGCAGAAAGAAGCAAGTGAAGTGCAGAAAGAGGCAACAGAGGTGCAGAAAGATGCAAGAGAGGTGCAGAAATAAGCAAGAGAAGTGCAGAAAGAGGCAAGAGAATTGCTGAAAGAAGCAACAGGTTTAGAAAGAACCAAGAGAAGTGCAAAAAGAGGCAAGTGAGGTGCAGAAAGAAGCAAGAGCAGTGCAGAAAGAACCAACAGAGGTGCAAAAAGAGGCAAGAGGGGTGCACAAAGAGGTAGGAGAGGTGCACAAAGAGGCAAGAGAGGTACAGAAAGAGGCAGGAGGGGTGCAGAAAGAAGGAAGAGAACTGCAGAAAGAGGCAAGTAAGGTGCAGAAAGAAGCAAGAGCAGTGCAGAAAGAACCAACAGAGGTGCAAAAAGAGGCAAGAGTGGTGCACAAAAAGGAAGGAGGAATGCACAAAGAGGCAGAGAGGTACAGAAAGAGGCAGGAGGGGTGCATAAAGAAGGAAGAGAAGTGCAGAAAGAAGTAACAGGTGCTGAAAGAGGCGCGAAGGGTGCAGAAAGAGCAAGAGAAGTGCAGAAAGAGACAACAGAGGTACAGAAAGAGGCAAGAGAGGTGCAGAAACAAGCAGGAAAGGTGCAGAAAGAGGGAACAGGGGTGCAGATAGAGGCAAGAGAGGTGCAGAAAGAGAAAAGAGGGGTGCAGAAAGAGGCAAGAGATCTGCAGAAAAAAGCAACAGAGGTGCTGAAAGAGGCAAGTGAGGTGCAGAAAGAGGCAAGAGAGGTGCAGAAAGAAGGAAGAGAAGTGCAGAAAGAAGTAACAGAGGTGCTGAAAGAGGCGCGAAGGGTACAGAAAGAGCAAGAGCAGTGCAAAAGAACCAACAGAGGTGCAGAAAGAGGCAAGAGGGGTACAGAAAGAGGCAAGTGAAGTGCAGAACAAAGCAAAAGAGGTGCAGAAAGAACCAACAGAAGTGGAAAAAGAGGCAAGAGGGGTGCAGAAAGAGGAGAGAGATCTGCAGAAAAAAGCAAAAGAGGTGCTGAAAGAGGCAAGTGAAGTGCAGAAAGAAGCAAAAGAGGTGCTCAAAGAGGCAAGAGGGATGCAGAAAGAGGCAAGAGCAGTGCAGAAAGAACCAAGAGAAGTGCAGAAAGAAGCAACAGAGGTACAGAAAGAGGCAAGAGTGGTGCAGAAAGAGGGTAGAGAGGTGTAGAAAGAGGCAAGAGAGTTGCACAAAGAGGGAAGAGGGATGCAGAAAGAAGCAATAGAGGTGCCGAAAGAGGCAAGAGAGGTGCAGAAAGAAGCAAGTGAAGTGCAGAAAGAGGCAACAGAGGTGCAGAAAGACGCAAGAGAGGTGCAGAAACAAGCAAGAGAAGTGCAGAAAGAAGCAACAGGTTTAGAAAGAACCAAGAGAAGTGCAAAAAGAGGCAAGTGAGGTGCAGAAAGAAGCAAGAGCAGTGCAGAAAGAACCAACAGAGGTGCAAAAAGAGGCAAGAGGGGTGCACAAAGAGGTAGGAGAGGTGCACAAAGAGGCAAGAGAGGTACAGAAAGAGGCAGGAGGGGTGCAGAAAGAAGGTAGAGAACTGCAGAAAGAGGCAAGAAAATTGCTGAAAGCAGCAACAGAGGTGTAGAAAGAAGCAAGAGAACTGCAGAAAGAGGCAAGAGAACTGCAGAAAGAGGCAAGTAAGGTGCAGAAAGAACCAACAGAGGTGCAAAAAGAGGCAAGAGGGGTGCAGAAAAAGGAAGGAGGAATGCACAAAGAGGCAGAGGTACACAAAGAGGCAGGAGGGGTGCAGAAAGAAGGAAGAGAGGTGCAGAAAGAAGCAAGTGAAGTGCAGAAAGAGGCAACAGAGGTGCAGAAAGATGCAAGAGAGGTGCAGAAATAAGCAAGAGAAGTGCAGAAAGAGGCAAGAGAATTGCTGAAAGAAGCAACAGGTTTAGAAAGAACCAAGAGAAGTGCAAAGAGAGGCAAGTGAGGTGCAGAAAGAAGCAAGAGCAGTGCAGAAAGAACCAACAGAGGTGCAAAAAGAGGCAAGAGGGGTGCACAAAGAGGTAGGAGAGGTGCACAAAGAGGCAAGAGAGGTACAGAAAGAGGCAGGAGGGGTGCAGAAAGAAGGAAGAGAACTGCAGAAAGAGGCAAGTAAGGTGCAGAAAGAAGCAAGAGCAGTGCAGAAAGAACCAACAGAGGTGCAAAAAGAGGCAAGAGTGGTGCAGAAAAAGGAAGGAGGAATGCACAAAGAGGCAGAGAGGTACAGAAAGAGGCAGGAGGGGTGCAGAAAGAAGGAAGAGAAGTGCAGAAAGAAGTAACAGGTGCTGAAAGAGGCGCGAAGGGTGCAGAAAGAGCAAGAGAAGTGCAGAAAGAGACAACAGAGGTACAGAAAGAGGCAAGAGAGGTGCAGAAACAAGCAGGAAAGGTGCAGAAAGAGGGAACAGGGGTGCAGATAGAGGCAAGAGAGGTGCAGAAAGAGAAAAGAGGGGTGCAGAAAGAGGCAAGAGATCTGCAGAAAAAAGCAACAGAGGTGCTGAAAGAGGCAAGAGAGGTGCAGAAAGAAGGAAGAGAAGTGCAGAAAGAAGTAACAGAGGTGCTGAAAGAGGCGCGAAGGGTACAGAAAGAGCAAGAGCAGTGCAAAAGAACCAACAGAGGTGCAAAAGGAGGCAAGCGAGGTGCAGAAGGAGGCAAGAGAACTGCAGAAAGAGGCAAGAGAGTTGCAGAAACAGGCAAAGGGGTGCAGAAAGAGGGAACAGGTTGGCAGACTGAGGCAAGAGAGGTGCAGAAAGAGGGAAGAGGGGTTCAGAAAAAGGCATGAGGGATGCAGAAATTTGGAACAGGAAGAATCCATAGCAGTGCAGAAAGAACCATCAGAGGTGCAGAAAGAGGCAAGAGGGGTACAGAAAGAGGCAAGTGCAGTGCAGAACAAAGCAAAAGAGGTGCAGAAATAACCAACAGAGGTGGAAAAAGAGGCAAGAGAAGTACAGAAAGGGGTAGGAGAGGTGCAGAAAGAGGCAAGAGGGGTACAGAAAGAGGCAGGAGGGGTGCATAAAGAGGAAGAGAACTGCAGAAAGAAGCAACAGAGGTGCTGAAAGAGGCACATAGGGTGCAGAAAGAGACAAGACAGGTGAAGAAAGAAGGAACAGAGGTACAGAAAGAGGCAAGAGTAGTGCAGAAAGAGGAAAGAGAGGTGTAGAAAGAGGCAAGAGAGTTGCACAAAGAGGGAAGAGGGGTGCAGACATAGGCAAATGGGGTGCAGAAAGAAGCAAGTGAGGTGCAGAAAGAGGCAAGAGAGTTACAGAAAGAGGCAAGTGAAGTGCAGAAGGAGGCAAGAGAACTGCAGAAAGAGGCAATAGAGGTGCAGAAAGAGGCAAGTGAGGTGCAGAAAGAAGCAAGATAAGTGCAGAAAGAAGCAACAGAAGTGCAGAAAGAGGGAAGAGGGATGGAGAGAGAGGCAAGAGGGGTACAGAAAGAAGCAAGACAGGTGGAGAAAGAAACAAAAGAAGTGCAGAAAGAAGGAACAGAGGTGCAGAAAGAGGCAAAAAGGGTGCAGAAGACGTAAGAGGGGTACAGAAAAAGGCAAGAGAGGTGCAGAAAGAGGGAAGAAGGGTGCAGAAAGAGGCAAGAGGGGTACAGAAAGAAGCAAATGAGGTGCAGAAAGAGGCAACAGATGTGCAGAAAGAGGGAAGAGAGGTGCAGAAAGTAGAAGAGATTTGCAGAAAGAGGCGAGAAGTGCAGAAAAAGAAAGAAATGTGCAGAAAGAAGCAACAGAAATGCAGAAAGAGACAAGAGAGGCGCAGAAGGAAGCAAGAGTGGCTTGCACACCATTAGTACCAATTTAACACCCACATTTAGCAATAAGTAACAGGTGACCATTCTAGGTTTGCAAAAGGCCTTCCACCACGCTGTAACACTTGTCGCAGCATTTTTGGTAACGTTTGAGCCATTTGAGCTAGAAACAAGGCTTTTTTTGTTCAAATCTGCAGATTAGGGAGCAGATGATGAATTATGTGGTTAATGCAGAAAATGTATAATTGTGCGAAAGTCGGTGCAGCCAAAGAGTCGCATAATTCCAGTGGCCCTGCTCATACATCTGACTAGGTCTACAAGTGCTCCTCAGTGATTCCTTCTTTTTTTGTCTCACTGAGTTCATAGTTGAACTTCTATGGAAACGAGGAAGACTAAACCTGACGTTACCACTCCACAACACAGACTACCATACCACATAATTACTCTCCATAACACATAATCCCACTCTACATAATTCCTATACACTAAATACCACATACTTTCTATCCACGTAATTTCACTGCACAACATAACACATAATTCCACTACACACAACGTACATCCAATCCACTCCAAAAAACATTAGTAAAAAAACTTTACATTTACAACACCAATAGCTCTAATTCTCGCAAAATGTGAAACCTATTACATTGCAAACACTTCTTTAACTAGTAGTCGCGTTTGCAGAGTGGTGGAGAAAGGATGCTGGGCCTCCGACCAGCGCTCAGGAATTCCAATGCGTAGGACTTTCAGGAGGTACCAGGAGGGCTTCTTGGCCCCAAAGTCCCTCAGGAGTAAATTGGACTTCATCCCCCATCCCGTAGTCTGCCAGGATGTGCGTTTGCAGAGTGGTGGAGAAAGGGGGGCATGGCCTCCGAAGACGTCTTAGCAATCCCACTGTGTGGGACTTACTGGAGGTAACAAGAGGGGTAGTTGGCCCCCAATGACACCCTTGGGGGCCAACTACCCCTCCTATTACCTCCAGTAAGTCCCACACAGCAGGATTGCTAAGTTCTCATAGCAGGCCACGCCCCCTTTGCCCACCACTCTGCAAACGCGCTCCCTGGCGTTCTCTTGGATGGGGATTGAAGTCCCCTTCGCTGCTGGGTGTCCTTTAGGGGCCAACTAGCCTACCTCTTACCTCCAGTAAGCCCCACATAGTGGGATTGCTGAGAGGTGGACAAAGGCCACGCCCCCTTTCCCCACCACTCTGCAAACGCGCCTCCTGGCGTGTTCTAAGTTGGGGTATTAAGTCTGCTTCATTCCTGAGGGTCCCTGGGGGCCAACTATCCCACCAGGTACCTCCAGTAAGCGCCACACACCTGGATTGCTGAGAATGGTCCGAGGCCACGCCCCCTTTTTACACCACTCTGCAAACGCGGCTCCTGTTTGCACTGCTGCTCGGGGGATGAAGTCCACTTGTGTCCTGAGGTCCTCAGGACACAAGAGGACCTCATCGCCCCACCACCAGTGCGCCAAGAGGCGCGTTTGCAGAGTGGTGTAAAAAGGGGCGTGGCCTCGGACCACCTCTCAGCAATCCCACTGTGTGGTGTTTACTGGAGGTACCTGGTGGGCTAGTTGGCCCCAAGGGACCCTCAGTATTCAAGGGGACTTAATTCCCCAACTCAGAACGCGCCAGGAGGCGTGCTTGCACAGTGGTGCAGAGAGGGAGCGGGGCCTCTGATGAGATGCCGGCTTTTCTTTTTTTAAATATTTTTAGAAGGGGGGCTGTGTTGCCCCCCTTCTTTTAGTATTTTTTGGGCCCTGGGGACCCCATCCCCCAGGGCCTGAGCTTATTGTTTTTTTATATTAAAAAAAAAACGGGAAGGGGGCCGCATGGCCCCCCTTCCCTGGACCACTATTGGCCCCGGGGACCCCATCCACCGGGGCCTGGCCAGACTTTTTTTTAAAAAAAATTATGGAGGGGGCCACGTGGCCCCCCTCCCGGGCCACTATTGGCCCCGGGCACCCCATCCCCCGGGGCCTGGCCAGACTTTTTTTTTTTATGGAGGGGGCCGCGTGGCCCCCCTCCCGGGCCACTTCTGGCCCCGGGGACCCCATCCCCCGGGGCCTGGCCTCACCATTGGGGACCGTGGGGGGAGCCCCAATGCCCCCACGGTCCCTGCCGGCTCCCCGCCTCCTGCGGGAGCAGGCATTGCTTTTGGGTAAGGGGAGCTGCTAACATGCAGCTCCCCTTGCCCAAAAGCAATCTGCTTTGCTTTGTGGAAGCGAGAGCAGGTTTCCTGCTCTCGCTTCTTCGAAGCAAAGCAGAGTTTGCAATGACAGGGCGGGAGCCGCGTGGCTCCCGCCCTGTCATTGCAAACTGCAATGTCCCGGGGGTGGGTACCCCGGGACATTGCAGGAGCCGGCCCTGGGGGGTGGTAGTCCCCAGGGCCATCTAGGGCTCCAGGAGGGGGGCCGCGCGGTCCCCCTCCCTGTGACTACAAAGCCCTGGGGAGTTGGTGGTCCCCGGGGATTGGTGGGCCCGCGAGACCCCCCCATTAATTATATAGCCCCGGGGAGGTGGTGGTCCCTGGGGCTTGGGGGGGCCCGTGAGGCCACCCCCCCAATTAATTATATAGCCCAGGGGAGGTGGTGGTCCACGGGGCTTGGGGGGCCCGCGAGGCCCCCCCTCATTATTTAAAGAAGCCCCGGGGAGGTGGTGGTCCCCGGGGCTTGGGGGGCCTGCGAGCCCCCCCTCATTATTTAAAGAAGCCCCGGGGAGGTGGTGGTCCCCAGGGCTGCGTGCCCCCCACATATAATTAAGTAAGCCCTGGGGAGGTGGCGGTCCCCGGGGCTGCGCGGGCCCCAGCATACATTATAAATATTGCCCCCGGGACCCGGCCCACCCGGGAGCTTACATACAACGAAGCGCGGGAGTCCGCGCTTCGTTTTTTTTTTTTTTTCTCGGCCGGATTCGCGTACCTAGCGTAAATTCGCCCGATTTTTTTTTTTTTTTAAATGCTTTTTGGGGCCCTGAGCAGGCCTAGGGGGTCAGGGTGTTTGTACCCTGCCCCACTTTCTTGTTTTTTAATGTATTTTCACCTTTTTTCTTGTGACTCGGTTACCGAGTCACAAGATGGCTACCAACACTTCCTGGTTTGGAATGTTGACAGCCAATCAAAATGAAGCTCGTGCTCGGGAGGAGTTGCGAATCCTCCTCGGTGCTCAGATATCGATATTTTTATTTTTTGAATTTCTCAGCAACTACTGAACGGATTTACACCATTTAAAAAAAAGGGCGCTTTCTGAACCACGAGCTACCTTTTTGCCAAATTTGGTGTAATTCCGTTCAGCAGTTCGGGGTGTAGCCGTGTCTAAAGTTTCCTATAGGAATTAACATGGGGAAAACGTGTTTTGGGACCCCCCTTTTTTCTCGGCCCTTGCTTGGAGAATCACCCCAAAACTTTCAAAACAGGAGGTGACCGGAGCGGGCCATTAGTTTTGAAAATTTCGCGAAGTTTCGTCAACCGGCGCCAAAGATATTGGCAAATCAAAAAACGCTTCTCCTATGGAAACTAGGTCCTAACTATAACTACCTACTGGCGACCGCCAGTAGGTTAGATGAATGTGTATGTATATATATATATATATATATATATATCTTATAATACAAAAACATTTGAAAACCAAAAAAAGCAAAAATTCACCAGTAATAGTTTCCTGAACTAACTATACCCGGTGCCCCAATCGTGCACTGCGTATGAACTCACATATTACATCACTCATGTTAAATGGATCATTCATGACATTAGTTATGACATCTCAAATGATATCATCCAACAAATATGACAGTGAGAATATTGTCTGTCCTACACTTGTCCAAGAACACCAACACTTGTGCTTATTCAGATACACAGTCAGAGCTACTGATTGGAAAATGATCACTCTGAAGGATTTATGGGCACTGTCAGCCATTGGTTGTCCATATCTGTCTGAGTGAGAATGTTTGAAGACCAATACTTAAAACAAATACAGGGGACGGAGATGGGCACCTGCATCGTTTGCTCCCAGTTACGCCAATTTGTGATGTGCTGGTGGGAGGACAGGTGCTTTAGGCCACCGATCTTGAACATTAGACTGATAAAGTAGTGATGTGGGTCAGATGCATCAACAATGTTTTTTGCATCTGGGGTGGTCAAGAAGAGGAACTTAAACAGTTTGTAATAGCTTTAAATATAAACCACATGTATTCAAGATTTACCATGAACCACAGTAAGGAAACTATAGATTTCCTGAATTTAAAACTGACTGTGTGGAACCAATCTTTAGAAACAGAACTATTTCGAATGAAAACAGCAGGGAATTCCATCTTGCATGCACAAAGTAACCATCCACCTAACTTTATATGGAGTATCCCATACAGTGAATTTCTCCATGCTAAATGGAATTGTAGCTCAGAGGTGAGTTATCTTAAGACAAAAGAGGACACAGAATATATATTCCCAGCCTAAATGCAAGCCCAACAGTCAAATTCTCCTTTCTACAGGTTGGAAAGTCATCACATTTCAAACAGATCCTAAATTTCAACTCGAGTTGTGAGTCCCGGCATAATGTACATGCGAAGGCTCCAGTTCACCGCAGCATAGCGTGCACCCACAGTAATAAGGTGCACGCTTTGGGCTGGGAATATATGTTGCATGGGACACTCTTTTGAAAATAATACAGGAGAGTTACTGGTCACCTTTTTCACTTTGCCGCTGGGATTCTACACTTTTCTGCCCTGAAGAAGTCCCTGTGCTTAAGGATAAAACGTGTTGGCTGTGTTCTTGTCCCTGTTTTTAAAGTTCCAGGAAAGGAAACAAAAGATGGATTTTCAGAAAGGACTCTATGTCTCATGATGTCTAGTTCTTGTGTTGCAATGTTGTTGTAAGCCTGCTTTTCTATTTTTGGAAAGTTATTTTTCCTATGTATAAAAAAGCGTTATCGTTTGTGTATGCTCCTCGCTTTCTCTTGCAATCTGTTAATTTTAAGGGTTTTCTGGACGATTGGCCCTGAGAATGAGCACCTATTGAATGTGGAAAGTATACAGAGTGCGGCAAAACTATATCACAATCATTCTGGTAATTTTTTGTTGAATCATGCCACATAGGTAGTAATGGACAGACTATACCAACCCTCATTGATACCGTAGCCTCTATCAATGTCATGGATCACAGCCAACATTTTCTACTACAGAACAAGCCTAAGCTGGTTCCAACAAAGATGAGGATCTTCTTCTATGCAAGCGTCACACCTCTTCCCCTGCCAGGAGCATTTGAGGACCACAAGGACCACCTGGTGAGAACTAAATGCTTTACCATCCATGAAAGGAGGTGACACACTACTTAGTTGCCAGGCAGCTGAAGAATTAGGGCTCGGTGCATTCACAAAGCAGGTCCACTCCCACCGGGTAGACAAGTTGTTCCACGAGTTTCAACATGTATTTGAGGACCTAGGATGTTTGAAAGATTAGTCTGTCAAACTTTACATTGACAACGCAGTGGCCCTCAGACACCACAGTGGCCCATAACATCTAAGGGGAAAAGTCAAGAGAAACTTACATGACTCAAGAGACCTGGCATCATAGAAAAAGTCTCCGGCCTAACACTGTGGGTCTCCCCCATGGTAATCGCCTTAAAACCAAAACAGCAGGGGGCAGCGAGACTTTATATCGATATGGGCCTCCCCAATATGGTGATCAGGAGGGAGCGCCACTTGACCCCATGCTGAACAACTTAATCGCATATCTAATGCTTGCATAATAGTTTTAGAAGGTTACCTTAATTCAGGATACCACCAACTACTCCTTTACCCTTCCAGTAAATATATCACAACCTTCTTAAACCATCTTAAACCATCTTGTGCTGAGACGTTGCAAACGTCTAAAAATCAGGATATCTTCAGCAGTGGACGTTTTTGAGAACGTCATAAGTGAAACGCTGTCTGGACTACAAGGGGTCCTCATTGTTAACGATAATGTGTTGATCTATTCCAAATCACTCAATGAACACATCCAACATGTCCGAGCAGTCCTAGAGTGGCTGGCTCAAAAGGGCCTCCCCTCAACAAATCCAAATGCTCATTTTTGGACCATTCAGTACAATATTTTGGCTATATCCTCTCAGCAGACAGCTTCAAAGTAGACCCCAAAAAATCAACAGATATCAAACAGGCCCCAGCACCAACCTCGGCCACAGAGATCAGGAATTTCATTGGAATGGTAAACTACTGTGGCCATTTCATATCTAACTTGGCAAGGCTCACTGAACTGCTAAGAGCCATGACGAAGGTGCATGCTTGATGGGAAAGGGGTCCTGCTCAAGAGGACGCATTTCACAAGATCAAGGAAGTGCTCCTGCATGACGTTATGATGGCATGTTTTGATCCTGCACTAGAAACAGAACTAGGGGTCAATGCCAATCCCCTCAGGGCAGTACTGATGCAGAAACAACAACCAGACCGATGGGTTCCTGTTGCCTTCACCTTCAGGGCCCTGTCACACATTGAAACGTGATGCGCTCCAAATTAAAAAGAAAGCACTTGCCCTCAAACGGGGCTGTGTCCACTCTCACCTATACCTGATAGGGAGAGAATTCAGAGTGAACACCGACCACAAGCCCCTTGTGCTCTTATTCCGTGGCACATCCCAACACTCACCGCTCTGTGTAAAAAATGGGTCATACAACTCCTGCAATACCAGTTGGACATGTCCTACAGGCCAGTATCAAGAAATCCAACAGACGTCTTGTTCAGGCACCCCAGCTTGAAGCCACTGCTGCGGCACAACAAACGAGATAAACAGAACAATATGTCTAGTTTGTTTCCCAGGTGGTGTCCAAAGGCACTGCCTTTCCAAGACTTTATCCACACAACAGTTCAAGATGGATGCCTCGCCAAGGTAGGTGAAGCTCTAAAGTAGAACAGGTGGGTGTCTTTCCTGGCAGGAGCCCCGCAGCTGGAGCAGTCGACTCGTGAGACAGTCAACCCAGCTATGGTGAGTTCAAACAGAACTGAGTGAGACAGATGAAGGATCGATCCTTGAAGTAAAGAGGATCGTAGTCTCAGCAAGCCTGCAGGGAATAGTAGTAGAGCTATCCCACCAAGGCCTTCAAAACAAAAGCCAGGCTGCGGGAAAAACTGTGGTTCCGTGGATTGGATGCCCAAGTGGACATGCGGGCGCCCCATGTATGCCATGTCAACTCAAAAGCGCTGGAGACAGCCCTTCACCCATCATAACTGAAAGCCCCAGCTCATTGCCATAGACACTTGTCAGCGCTGACATTGAGAGTTTCCCGGATGGCCGACAAGCCTTTGTCCTTTTGGTTGCCTTTTCCAAATTCTCAGTAGCTGGGTTGGTTTGGCCCGCCGTATTCAGCCACTTAAAGGGGGCTTTAGAGGAAACGTTTGCTGTGTTTGGCCTGCCAACAACTATTAGATCAGAAAACGGACCCCCATTTCAAGGGAATGATTTTAAGGATTCTCTTTAAAGTCTTGATGTCACACACCGCTGCAAAACTACCCAATGGCTACAAGCCAAGGGCAACATAGAGAGGTTCATGCGCATCATGACGAAAGCTCTCAGGATCAGCCTCGATCAACAGGAAGACCCAGAATGATTAGTATATATTGCCATCACAACTTCCTACAGGCCTACCGCAACACATCCCACTGTATCACTAAATGTACCCCAGCAGCACTCATGTTTGGAAGTGTCTGGGGAGTATTCCCCACAGTACCCACATGGCAACCCGCAAAGTTGAACGAATGGGAAAGCCAGGGATGGAGAGCCCAAAACAACCACCATGTCACTCTTGTCAGGTGAGGCGCAGACTCCCAGCTCTGGAAAGGAGACAAAGTGATCTTAAAAGACAGGCGACCAAGTTGGAAGTTTAAGATGCCCTCTGAAAATGGGATATGGACGATCATAATCCGACAAAGAACCATGATCACAGAATGAAAGGGAAGAGAAGTGGTAATCATAAACATATCATGGCTCAACAAACTACAAATGCTAACACTGTCAACAGCCGAGCAGGATTATCCCCCTAAGATGGAAAGGAATGGCCTGGCAGGGGACGGAGGAGAGGATCACGACCAACAGGCGTGCAACACCCATAGGGCTCCGAGGGCTTCAGTCCCCCCCCCGTCGTGTGTTTCAGCCCGGGCTGAGACAGCTTCCCGGGCACACACACAGACAGTTTTTGAGCTGCTGTAGACTGGCTGGTCCGGCGTCCGTCATATCGCAGCCGCACCCAAGTACTTCACAGGTCTTTAAAAGACTATTTACTTGTTAATGAGGCTTTGTTGTTTTTTCACCCCTTCTTAGAGCCCCTGCATGTCCACTCTGCCTATTGCTGGAAGAATTAGCCTCCCCCCGAAATTTTTGTTAGCCCCCCGAAATTTGGCTCTAGTTGCACCTCTGACGACTGACCCTGGTCGCCAAGCCCTACAGCACAAGGAGAAGGAGGCCCATTGCTCAATACCCCAGAAACACATCAAAAGCATACTCCCTCACTTATACATGCCAATAGACCCAATTCAGACGGGAGACTCCCGATATTTTAAGCCAAAAATGGCTTTATTTTGACTGTCTCCCTGAAATTCCCTCTTCTTCAATAGAGGTCAATAGGGGAAACACATTCTTGCGATTATTTTTTTTTAAATCTCCCACTTTTCTCTTCTCAAATGTTGGCATTTATGAGTCACTGACCCCTCGAGGCGGTGTCACCGTGGAGTGGCATGAGGTTCAACCAATAGTACCACCTGCGCCCTCATCTGCCGCCCAGCTCCCAACTGAAGGGCTTTGTCAAATAGGTGACTGACCAACTTCTGAACATGTAGAACTCTTGAGGTTTGGACTGAGGGATGAGGCAGCGTTCTAGTTGTCACGCTACCTGAGACCAGACCTCCGGTATAAAGGGACTGCCTGCCGCTCGGGCAGGAGTGCATAAATGTACACTGCAGTGTCTGTGTGTCTTTGTCTCTGACGGCCGGTACTACACAGTACGCACGGGGATCACTTCCGTCCATCGTCCCTTAGACTCCACTACAGATTTAAAGCATATTTAAATTGTGACCGGGTGCAGGCGTAAGCTCTGCATGTGAGTTTTTTCCAACTATGCTTTTGAAGTCGGGCATTTATTCATAAATTATTTATATTGCACGTTGACCCAAAGTGCTTTATATAGTACTTTTTTTATATGCACGAGTATTTAGGCCCCATCAACTGACCGCGGTAGGATGAAAAGCTGAGCAAACCTCGATGGGTTTAGAACATGCAGCCTGCTGATTACTGCGAGATCTCAAGAGCGAGCTCTGAATTTGCTGACGTAACTTACCAATAGTGGCCTTTAACCAAAATTAATAATTTCCTCGTTTTGTGGTGGCAGATTCTGGATGCCGGTAGAGCCTTGAGGGTCTGTGTTGATGGATCCCAGAGTGCAATGAACACATGCCCTTCTTTGATCACCCCTAACATTTGGGTACAGACTTGCTTACATGTGGTGAGACTTATTCAGTCATTTTAGCTTTGTTCGATAACTTCACTGAAATGTCTCTTTGAGCACCACGTGCACGTTGAACGAAATAGTTAGACAGAAATGTCACAACAATTATGACTGTTTTTCTGTCAAAAGGGCCTTACTTTTTTTTTGACAAACGCATTCAATTATTTTCGTGTAGATGGATATGGTAATTAACATCAGTTTGATCAGAGGGTATTCCACCCGTTACATTTCTAATATGCTCTCCCCACCCAGCAGCACACGACAAAGTTGTCAACACTATTTTTGCTGGAATACCCTTAATGAAAGATAAATGACAGCATTCCACAGCTTCACTAAGTGTCACTCCAATTTATCCAGAGTGTTTCCAGAGAAAGAATTATGAATGTGATTTCTGTGCTCGGCCTTTTTTCCAATTACTCATTAAAATGAAAGCCCTTTTACCTCGTTATCCCCTGAAAGGGCAGCTATTGTACATGTCCGCTGTACTATGGGGCTGGATATCTGTCCCCCCAGAAGGCGATTTGACTTTCTAAATTGAAACTGTTGTGTAGATGAGATTTAGATATACATGCCTATGGGTTGCTTTCAGCCATCCTACTTCATCCATTGGTCTGTTGTTGTGTCATTCATATTTTTCTTCCACTCACCACAGCATCCAGCATGGGGCAGTGGGTCAGCCTACTGCAGCCACTGGCTAACATCTCTGTGAGGGACAGTATTCTTCTCTTTTGCAAGGTGCAAATCCACACACAAAGTAGATCCCTTCAGTGCCAGGGACTAGTATAGACTAGTGTTGCAATGTGTGCTTTTTGAAACGTCAAACATATTTTTGATTTTTTCCAATGGGTTTTTTTTCATTTTGGTAAGGCTTCCACAACAATATTTTATAAAAACCATAGCAAAACGATTATTGACAAAGCCAAAAAACCGGCAGCCGTAGGCAGACAGATTGGCTCTACCAATGCTTCTTTCTTGCCTTTGTTTAGAGTATTCTGTATAGATTGCCCAAAGGTTCAACATAATTTTAATTACACTATGCCTGTTGTCAGTGCTTAATTCATAAAACAATAAACATCACACCCACAGTTTTGCTCATAAACCATGTGGCCGGCGTTATTTAAGTTTGGGGGACCGAATACCAAGGTTGCGTAGTCCTGGTTCGACCTCATGCCTCTTTTATCGACCACCAGATACTCCCTGCCTCTATGTTGCACTGTTGCTGGCTCCGGCTCTCTCCTTTGTCATGGTCTTCCCGTCTTCCTCTTTCCTCTTTTTGTGTTTTTTCTCTCTCTTGCTCTGGGTCAAAGTCTGATTAGGAAAAACTAGTGCTGGTCCCGAGAAATGAGTGCTGGTGATCATACCTGCAGCCACAGGCTCAAATTAATCACTGCCTTTCGTCTACAAGCAAGAGGTTGACGGTCAATAAAAATCTTTAATACAACTTCTATTTAAAAAAATAAATATTTTTATTGTTGTTTTTCCAAACAGTTAGACCAGAGCAGAACTCATCTACAGTCTCACAGCACCATACCGTATTATCTCTGTGAAGAACATTATATCAACGCTGCCCTCACAGTGTCCTTTCTTGCTTAGCCAGGCATAATTTGAAAACAATCTGTGCAAGACTCCCCTCCCTCCACCCCCACAGCACTATGCCAACTTCCCCAGTGATCAGGACAAGGATGTCCCTCATTATGGTTTATGCCGTAAATTAGTATATGTTTCATTCAGATCCTGACTGATCTACATCCATTATTATATCCAGTCCATAATATTTCCTTCAGCTACCCCAAACCTTGTAAAATCAAATTTGAGCATCCTCTTGCCTTATATGTGACCCGCTCTGCAGCCATAGCCATATCCATTCCCTCTCTCCATTCTCGGATCGTTGGTATGCTTGTGTCCCCCACTGTCTCGCTACATCTCTTTTCGCCATCACTAATCCTAGTGCACTGAAGAGTAATTGTGGTCTTCCCACATCTATGTCGTTCGGGATCCCTAACAATATAAATTTAGGGTCTAGGGGTATACTAATCTCCATTATTTTGTTAAGTTCCAGTATAACCGCCTTCCAGTATAGCTGTATATTTGCACATTCCCAGATAGCGTAATAAAAATCTCCTTCTTCTCGTCCACAACAATGGCACCCTGGGTCCATTGCTCGGCCTATCTTGTCTTGCCTGGTCATAATAGGCCCTATGTAATACTTTGTATTGGATAGGTCGGAGACGAGACCTGATTGCAACCTCTCTAGGATGCATCAGGGCTGCCCCCCAGTCTACCTCCTCCTTTGTGCCTATATTTTTTTCCCATGTGGCCCGCAGCTTGCCTAGTCTATCTGGGGCATTATTGTTTAGGGTCTTGTAAGTGAATGATACTGCTTTTGTCGTGATGTGTTCCTGGAGTAATCTCCCCTCTAATGGTGCACACTCTGGCAGAGGGGTATCTTCTAACTTTTCAGCATGCCATGCATGTCTAATCTGGGCATATTTAAGGAACTGGGTTGGTTGTAGTGAGAATTCTGTCCTGAGGGCCCTAAAGCTTTTGAGTTTGCCTTTGTCGACAATGCCTCCTACCGTGGAGTTTAATACAGCTTCTGATTGCTTTTTATCACACAGCCAAATACTTTATATCCTATTTAATTATTAACTTGGTGGAATGTAAATTGAATGACAGTGCTGTTAACAGACTGTACAGTAATGGTTCCTCTCATCTTTGAAAAATCTATATCATACAAGTTTTACATCTATTTGCAAAGATGGAGGAATGGTTCATCTACACTGAGTCAAAGTGCCATTCGCTGGAAAATGAAAGAAGGTGTTGTGTTCAGACCCACACCAGCCAAAGAGGAGACTGACGTTAGCAGGCATTATATCAGGGTGAAGCTATCAGTTTCTACGATAAAACAAAGACTGGAATATTTCTCCACTATTCCAAAGATTTGCCGAAAGTTCATCTAGTGTTAGATCAAGGCTTGAAATAGGCAATGAAGCAGATCCACAATGAGAGACCATTTTTTATACTGGCGGGAGATGATCGATTTCCCATTGAACTGCATGACGTTTCCAAGGAGCACACTTGACCCTTACCGTAGTTTTCCTGGAAGCAAAGAAGGGGTTTCTAATAGCTAAATCCAACCAGGTATTGATATCTTTAAGTAAACCAGGTGGTGGCCAAATTTCATTAGCAAATGCTTCCATCAAAATACTGGGCAATGTATTGACTAACAACATTACAAAATCTAATTCTTTAATGGATTATGTCCATCGGGTTGGCTTTAACTAGGGACCATTCTTACACATCAAGTGACAGGAGAGGAGGGCAAAGGATTGACAACTTACCCGAATCATTGAAATATAAACATTCATTGGACAGGATGGAGAAGGATTAGCTCTTCTAAGATGGGTCTGCATGTCTTATATGGATAGAGTACCTTGATTTCCTCAATCTTTTACATCATAACCCTTCAGGATGGAGTATAGCTAGTGGCAGATTTCTCTCATTTGTCCTTGAAATCCAATTACATATCAGAGAGGCTGCACATTATCTCCACGTCTGTTTCTCTATGTCCGTCAACATCTCTCGAGAGCCATCATAGCTAATACGGAAATGAAAGCTATGCTTCATGCCAATACATATTGAAGACTCTATATGTACTGGCCGACTTTGAAAAGAACGAATGGAAATGATTGAGCATTTCTCCCTATTCTCAGGGTATAATATAAGTTGGGGGGAAGGGGGTAGTGTGAAGCACTAGCCATGACTAATTTTTCATTCCATGGTAAAAGAACAAGATATCCATCATTCCACCTGGCCTCAAAGGGATTTAAACACCTAGGAACTATATTAAGCAGCGGATTAGATGACCTGGTTAGATGGAGCAATCTCCTGCAGTCTATGTGTAGTAGTTCACAAATCATTAAAATGCCCATATCACTATAGTTGCAATGTATCTCCTTTATATTTCCAAAACACAGTGATAAGAGGTTTTTGAGAATGATGCTTCATGAAGTAAAAACTTTTATCTGGAGTATAACCATACCCAGAATTACCATTATTAGGCTCTACAATGAACTCAAATTGGAAGAATTTAAAATTGCCAAATTCAGATAAATAACATTAGACATGCTTGAAAAATGGAAGATTATGTCATTTTATGATGGACCAGATGATATCGTAATTTTATAGTCAGGTTATTGACAATCAGGGGTGCAAAGGTGGATTAAGTGCACACCAGCAGTATCACACTTCAGTAAGATGGTAATTATAAGGGATTAGTCTCCTCTCCATATATAACATCAATAAGAACAGACAGATTTGAAACCTAAGATGGGAGACTTAAATTTTTGAACTGGCATAAATCCTTACATTGTTATTTTTATTCACCGTGAAAGAGCTAGAGACCCATAACAAATGTATTAGAGATGCCAAGTTAAATTATATGCAGTTCAAGTTACTGGAACTTTGTCATTGGTCTTCTGGTATCTGGTAGAATGCTTAAAGTTGACTTTTCCTATATGCTGAATTGGATGTGGCATTAAATGAACATTGTATACCGCATATCTTTTGGAACAGTACCACACTGGACAATTACTGAGAACAGATGTGGCTCAAAATAAGTTGGTCCTTACTCTCAAAGCATGAACAAAGGAGGTTGATGGGCTCCTTCGTATTACAATTCAACGTATTTAACATGCATGGTTTGGGCCACACTTCTAGCAGTCGATTTCCGAAATAGCCAAACTGCCCTCATATGAGAGGATCTTGTACCAGCCATATGAGCCTGAAGCCACCTCTGAAACTATTTGGGGTAGATTCTTGGAATCCCAACTCCCTTACGCCACAGATGACACCTTCACTGCCAATAATTTGTGGTTTATACGTGGTCTTAGGCCAGTTCCATTTTCTGGCAAATGTATAACTGATTTTTTCTCAGAGTTTCTAGTAGAAGGCATTATCCGATAGACCCACTTTTAATTTACTACTCTATTTTCATTATTAGTGTTATTTTCTTGATGGATTTACATTATTAAATAGAATGACTATTTACTTGTTTTGTAGGATGAGGAATTAATAGATTTAATTTTGTTTAAACTTGTCTAAGTTGACAATTTAACATTACATAGGAGTTGCAAATCACACAAGAATATAGGGCCTGATTATGAGTAAGGCTGTTCATAGGTTTGCCGTACTTGCAGTGGAGGTCGGGGACCGCTGCATCTGCGGGCCAACCGCCAAATTACAAGTTTGGCAGTCGGATTGCCATGGGACCGCTGCAACCGGCAGGGATCCGCAATCCCTGGTGGTTGCGAGGCAGTGAGGTGAAGCAATATCCTTTGCCGTGCCGCTGCGGCACCAGCAAGCATATTATGACTTTCCCCACTGCCAGCCTTTTCATGGCGGTGAGCCCGCTATGAATAGTGTGGCAGTGGAGAAAGAAAGGGGGCCCTACAGGGCCCCCTGTTGCCCCTGTGCATGGGGATTCATGCAGGGGGGGCACATGTGTGCCCCCCTGTATGCATGCACCCCCAGTACCTGCACGGCATGCACAAAGGTACGGGCTGTGGCGCTCCCATTGCAGTGCCTTTCGAAAGGCACTGCTGTGAGACTGCCATGGCAACAGCCCGAAAGACTACAAAACAACTCGTAATCTGGCGGGCAGCCGGCGGTCAACTTTAGTGGTCTAGGAGCAGAGTGCTGGCTCACTCCCAGACTGCCAAAGTCGTAATTAGGCCCTTAGTAATTCATAATTCATTTAATGGCTTAATAACATGTAAAATGAAATATGTCTTTTTTCCATTTAGATACTATTATACCAAAGTGTAAAATCAGTTTGTTGAATGACTGTTTTCTGACTATTTTGGGCCTATCTTTTTGACTTTGCTACACTTTGTTTATCAGAGGTTAAGGTATTGGTGAGAATATTACTTGAACAAATTTCCAGTTAAAATGGATTGAGTGCATGGGGGTGTGGCCAACTGTCTAAGATGGTGGTCGCATAAGCGACGTGCTCCGGGCCCGAGCAAATAATCCGTAACTATCCCTGCCTAAATTTGACAGCAACAGCCATCTACGACCTGGAGATCGACTGTGGGGAGGTACACTCACGGTTGATTGGAGTTTCCCGGAGATTGGGAGCGGATTCGGTCTCCCGGGACGGCAGACAGTGTTGCGGCCCGGCCGGCGCCACCTGACTGAGTGGTGCCCAGGATCGGAATACCAGCCCCAACGAACTGGAGGTAGCTGGGTTTGAGAGTCTGTCGTCCCGGAGGAATATCCCAGAGAAGCGCCTGTGATGACGGAGAAGCGGAGGCGGCCTTTAGGCCCCCCCCCTGCGGCCTACGACGAGTGTGCCTGGTCCTGCGGCCTAGAAGCATGGTGGGAACTGCCGGGCCTGTTTCTCCCCACGGCAGCTGCTGAGTGTTGTCGAGCCCCAGAAAAGTCTGGCTCCCCCAGCAGGGGCCCATTGGGCTGAGGCATCGAACGGCGGCGACGCCCTGGCAACGGAGCATCCGGAGGAGAGCCGGTGACGACGGAGGACCGGAGACGACTTGTGGAGGAGGGTGGTCCCCCGGTGGCCTGGAACGGGTGTGTCTGGTCCTGCGGCCTTATCCCACGGTAGGAGTCTCTGAGCCTGATTACCCCCGCAGCAACCGACAGGTGCTGCCAGACCCCGGCACAATCCTACTTCCCAGCTGGGTCCCTTAGACTGATGCGCGAACCTGTGATGGCGCCCGACCATAGAGAGGCAGTGTGGCCCTGAGTGGCACGGTGGAAACGAGCTGTGTAGCGCTGATCACGCAGAGAGGTTGGAGCTGATTCCGGGGGTGAGTCAGTGAGCCCCTGCGCGCCCCTGGGGGCTTCCTGGCCCTTTAACATAACTGGTTACCCCAGGCTGAGCAGATTATAATTGGGGACTATCACCACCGTCAATGAAGCATTTTGAAATTGACGGTGTTGCTCCCAGTCCGATCCCGGGAGTGTGGGGTAGGTACATTTGGGAAACAGCACTAACCTCAGGGTAGCCTGGGGTACTGAGAAGCAGTGAGTAAGCCCTGGCTGGGGCGGTCCGCGCTCAGACTGGGGGACAGAGTGAAGATTTGCCAGGACCAGTCTCCCCCTCAATAAATCTACTTGTGGTGTGTCCTGTGGAGTGCTCCATGGTTATGAAGTGGATTGTTTATGGAATGGAGCCCTGCGTTGCTTGCCTCTAGATACTCCGGTGCAAGTACAGCAGCAACTGCTACGACCAATATTGGGACTATTGAGGTGCAGCTTGGCAGTGTGGCATTGGCCTACTGATCTCACGCTGTGGTAGGGGCCTGCGGCTGGAAGTGAGAGAACGCTGTTTACTGCTGGACACTAGGTGGGGGGGTCGTGGGGTGAGGGGCCTACGTTGCTAACAAGCGCCCACTGGGTACACCGCGAGTCTTTGGAAGACGACAAGTTGGAGTGATTACCTCTGTGACTGTTTCAGTGAGAGACTCCCACATTTGCTGTCATTACCATTGGCTTGGCAGCCCTGTTGTAAGCGATGGGGCGCACCAAAACCAAATCCGAGGCCTTGTCGACAGGTGCGAGATCGCGCTCTCCCTCCTCTAGAACCTCTCCGACAAGGTCAGTGCAAAATGATGGAGACATGCCCCATTCAGACAAACTAGACATGATTCTACTAGAAATACGATAGTCCCGAGCAGCTCTTGCCCAACAACTGGGAACGATTTCTACTGATCTTAACCTACTAAAGGACGACCATAGGAAGTTAGCAGACCGGGTGAAAACAGCTGAAGTAACTTTGGAACTAACCGCACCTAAGGCCAAAGAAAATGAAGCACAGATCTCCCAAATGCGTCGTCAAATTGATATCCTACAGGCCCGGGCTGAGGATGCCGAAGGAAGGTCTAGGCGAAACAATTTACGAATAGTGGGCCTTCCGGAGGGCACGGAGGGACCGAAGCCCACACTGTTTATCGAGGACGGGCTGAGAAAGACAGTGGCTCCTACCGGGCTGTCTGCCTTGTTTACAGTGGAACGTGTGCACCGTGTACCTGCCAAAAAGCCTATCCCCGGTGCGAATCCCAGGCCGATGATAGCCAAAATTCTGAACTATAGGGACCGAGATCTCCTTTTACAAAATGCTCGCAATAATGGTCCGATTTTGATTGACAATGCCAAAGTATCGATATTTCCATACTACACGATTGAAGTTCAAAAGAGGCGCTCATCTTTTTTGGGAGTCAAATCATGAGCACGTGCTGTGGGCATGTCATTTGCTCTCTTGTTTCCCGCAAAGTTAAAGATTCTCCACGAGCAGCGCTCCTATTTCTTTGACACCCCGGAGAGCGCCTGGGAATGGTTGGACAGAAAATTCCCTGACTCGGGCGAAAGTGGGCACCGAGCTGGATCGAGTCAGAAATCACACAGATCACAGGGACAACACAGAAGAGGACTCACCACCCAGGAGGGCTCATCCTGGGCCCCATCCCTGCAGGCAGTACTGGAGGGTAGACAGGAGGCTCTCCGCACTGCCAATACCTTACGTGTTGTCCGCCCGCCAATCCGCACTAGCCCTTCGGTGGAAGTGACATCGGACTCTGACTCTGGAGGTAGTGTCGCTTTGTTTCCATCCGAAACTACGCAACTGAGCGTTGACCCGCTGGGCTGAGACCACTACAGATTATTGGTTAATGGTGTGGGGGTTACGTTTATGGTAGAGTTACCAGACATGCTAATATTGATGTCACTGCTGAGGGGCGTTATGGGTCATATGGGTGTGTTACACGACCTTGATTTATCTCCTACAATGCATTGCTTATAATAGAGAGCTGCAGTTGATGGTATATGTAGCTTGTAACAACTGTCGACAGGGATAGTATAGACTGATATACTGCTTTTATCTAGGGCCCGGGCGGTATTGTACCGAATACAGTGTTTTTACGATACCATATAATTGTCACATCCATACCTCACCCTATCGGCGAAAGCACTGGTTTTATCATAACATTAGGTTCTTAGTTTAAAGTTATTGTTTTGGTCGGATGATGTTGTCTCATTAGACCGCGAATTGGGAAGTTGATCACCTAAAATGCTTGGTGCTGATGTGTAGGTCTGCTGAGTTCCGGGGTCTAGGCGGGATGCTGGTGGGATGCTTCTTATATTACCAAAGGATGTTAGATGGCTACAGTGGCTGACCGTTATACTCTCATAACCTGGAATGTCCGGGGCATGGTCTCAGTCCACAAACGCCATAGAGTGTTGGCACAGTTGCACAGATGGGGGGCGCAAATAGTATGTCTGCAGGAGACCCACCTGGTATCATCTGAACTTCCTAAATTACAGAGGAAATGGAGAGGGCAGGTCTATGCAACTACCTACTCTGCCTTTTCACGAGGTGCTGCTGTATGGATACGGGCGGGGGTCCCCTTCTCTTTGCAAGATAGCAAGATTGATGAGCAGGGCAGATACGTATTACAGAAGGGTACATTGGACGGGAAACAAATAGTCCTTGGGTCGGCCTAATATTGCCCAGGAGGCATTCCTCTCTCGTCTTACATTAGCCTTGGCAGACTGGACACAATACCCTTGGTTGTTAGGAGGAGATTTCAATGGATTTCAATGGATGTTGGGTTGGATCGCTCACACCCTCCATTGCCGGGAACAGTAACGTGCCAGCAAGCCCAAGCCTTACAATGCTGGATGTCAGGGTGGGAATTGGCAGACATCTGGCGCTTGCATAACATGAATATGTGTGAATACTCCTTTTTCTCTTACCCCCATGGTTTGCACTCCTGATTAGATAGATTCATATGTACACCAACCCTGCTCTCACATGTAACACATACTACTTATTTAGGCAAGACTATATCGGATCATAATCCCCTTGAGCTGTCCCTCAACTGGGGCCGGACCCCATCCCCAATCCCAACATGGCGTCTACAGCCCCAACTTCTGGAAGACCAGGTGTTTAAAAGCACTATAGACACGGCAATCACATCTTACTTCGAAATTAATGAAGGTACAGCTACCACAAGGTCGATCGATTGGGAAGCCTTTAAAGTACAGATCCGAGGGGTATCTATGAGCACAGTGGTAGGGGCCAGACGTGAGATTTCTCGCGATCTTACAGAATTAGAAACATCACTGCAGACATTAGAAATTGAAGCTCGGGTAGACACGGGGGGACAGGAAAGGCTTCAGGAAGCCAGGATAAAATACGCTGAATTACTGGAACGTTTACGTCTCATAGACCTCCATTCTTACACAGCTCGGACGCACGTAGTAGCAGACCGACCTGCACATTGCTGGCCCACATGACACGGTCCCAACCCTCCCCTACGCCAGTACTGGCAGTATATAATACCAATCAAGAATTCATGACTACGCAGATAGGAATCAATGAGGCATTTCATGACTATTGCGCTCACCTTTATGCGGCTCCCCCTCAGGTCCCTCCCGAAAACTTGACTGACTTCTTAGGAGCTATCCCCTTACCGGTTATTCCACGTAATATTAGGGAAACAATAGCTGCTGACATTACAATGCCAGAAATTCGTGGGGCAATAAAGGACCTTGCTCGCAATAAGACACCAGGCTTTGATGGGCTCCCGATAGAATTTTATTCTACATTCTCGGAGCTGTTAGTCCCCAAATTATTGCAATTATATACCACATCCCTGGAGGAGGGTACTTTGCCCCCCACAACCAAAGAAGCGATAGTGATGTCCCTATTGAAACTGGGTAAATCGCAAGTGGATCGTTCTTCATACAGACCCCTATCCATTCTTAACACTGAATATAAAATATTGAGTAAAATATTACCAATGCGTCTTTTACCATTTCTCCTGGGTCTAGTACATACTGATCAGAACGGGTTTGTTCCATGTCGCAGCACTTCACTGAACATACGGTGCCTCTTTAATTTGTTCCATACTGCCCAAGCCTCCTACCCACAGGCTGGATACTTGTCATTAGACATTCGACAAGCTTTCGACTCATTGAGCTGGCAATATATGCTAGCAGTGCTGAAGAAATATGGCATTCCCCCACAATATTGTCGTTGGGTAGAATTATTATACACCTCACCGACAGCCCGTGCCAAGTCAGGGCAGAATATATCCCCTGCGTATAATATATATCGTGGGACACGTCAAGGATGTCCCCTTTCCCCACTCCTCTTTGTACTGGCTTTGGAACCCTTAGCACACCACTTACGATTAACAATGCGCACACATGGTATCCCAATAGGTCCAACTACTCACTCAGTGTCGTTATATGCTGGTGATATGTTGCTGTATTTCAAGGACCTGGGGGCAGACCTAACTGCGGTGGCGTCGCTGTTGCATCAATTCGGTCGACTATCGGAACTCCAATTGAATGCATCAAAGTCCATAGCATATTTCTTTTATGATAGGCGTCCTTCATCCACCCTACACTTCGGATCTGAACAGCTCAGAGTCGAACCTGACACCTTCAAATATCTGGGCATCCAGTTTTACAGGGACACGCGGGACATACTAGACGGGAATCTAATTTAATCCAGAAAGCCATTAATGCATTAAAATCGCACGTGGCTTTCTGGATTAAATTACCACTGTCCACGGCAGGGCGAATGGCAATAGGGAAAATGGTGATGTTACCCAGGCTCCTATATTACTTTGTTAATCTCCCTGTAGTGGTCCCGGCATGGGTTTTTAAAATGCTAAACTCCTTATTAATAACATTGATATGGGGGTCCAGGCGTCGTAGAATCTGTCTTGCCAAATTACAGCTGCCAGCAGCAAAAGGAGGTATGGGAGCCCCGGATTTCAAGGCATATAACATAGTTAGTCAATTGCAGTGGTTGGCATATTGGTTGGCGGGGCATAACCTATCTGAAATAGGGTATACGTCTACTCAATTACGGCCTGGAACACTGCAGACACTGATTTCCCCGGAGCCTGGAAGACCGAAAGATATCCCCGTGTTGCTTCAAGTAGCGCTTCATTACTGGAAACTCGCATTGAAGTATACAAAAGTATCCACTCCATATGCTCCGAACATACACCTAGGCGACCTCCCAACACCACATGGCCCGTTAACTGCGCATAGGTTGGCACCTTGGTTGGATGGGGGAATCACGACTGTGGGCTCCTTATTCACTGGTGGGCAGCTAATGCCTCACGCTGAAGTGGTTACGTACATATGGAGTCCCTACTACGCTATTTCTGACTCAGGCTAACATTGTACATTTAGTTCGCAAGTATTGGCTAGTCGATCAGTGTGAACACCCAACATTTCACTTATTGCAAACATTACACATAATGGGACATAAGAGACATTTGGTCCGATGGCTCTACAGGGGATTGAGAGAACATTTGGAAGTTTCACTTTCACCTCTTCGTCAAAAATGGGAAATGGATATTAACCGTGCACTCACAGACAAGGAATGGGCAATAATCCTTGAATATCCAAAACGGGTATCCCGAAATGCGCGGTTCAAGTTTATACAACTGGCCCTGTTGCATAGGGCATATTTGACGCCGGATAAGGTCCATGCAATGTACTCACAAGCCTCCTCTGACTGCCCTCGCTGCCGCCTGCCCGGAGCCGACCTGACCCATATGTTATGGTCTTGTTCGGTATTGCAAGAGTACTGGCGAGAGGTCACTGATAGTATAACACGACTGTCCGAACGTTCCAGGTGGACAATACTAGAAGCGTGTCTGTTAGGGTTATCCCCCCTACCACGGAAAGCAAAAGTGTTGCGCCGGTTCACAGACCTCTCTTTAATACTGGCTAAAAGACTGCTTACGCAACGATGGAAGTCTCATACGGCTCCGAGAAAAGGATATTGGGGGGAGGAGGTAGTGAGATGGGCCCAAATAGAAGGAGAAGCTCTCAAACGGGAGGAGTATAGGGGGCTTCGCAAAAAACCAATATCACTAGACTGGTTTCAACTGTTGGAACAATTCAAAGCTAATGTCTCTGTTGATTAGGGCTGAGTTGGTCTATACCATCGATATGTGATGGGGCTAATATACCTGCATATGAAATGTTATGAATAGAAATGTCACTGTGATTATCTTCTGTTTCCTTGTCTACCTTCCTTTGGCCCTTCCTCCCTCCTAGTTCATCGCTCCCTCTCTCTCCCCCCCATACGACCCCCTTAGCTCCCTCCCGCGCCTCTTCCCCCCCCCTCCCTATTGTTCATTTAGGACCCTTAGTGGCCTATCTTCAAGAATACTGTAAGGACCGCGCAGATCAGCATCTACAAGCAAGAGTTACTGGGAAAGTTCTTTTTATAGGTGGGAGGGGGGTCAAGTTAAGTGTATTGCTCCGAACTGTTCTTTGTTCTAAGAAAAACAATATTTAGCACAAATTCTTGCATTCCTGAGTAAGGGATATGTATCATCTAATGCTCCTAGTGAGTTATATGTGACGTGGTGTAATAATATGCTTGTAATTTCATTTGCAATGCGACAACTAGATACACAATGTACACTACTCCTTGTGAATATTTGATGTACTAAGAATAAGAAAAACAATAAAATTATGTGTTAAAAAAAAAATGGATTGAGTGCATAACATGATGTTTATGATTATTAATCTATGGATAGAGAGTGCAAGGTGAAATGCATGAGTGATTGTGATGACTTGACCATTAACACAGCCAGATGGTTTCTATTTTACAAAGTGGAAATCCAAATGATTTTAATGGCTCAGTTATACAGAATTCGAAGGTCTTAGACGTGGAAACTTGATGATTTGTTGATGTTTCCTCTCCAATTAAAAGTAAATCATGCCACAAACAAAGAAAACCCTTGAAGCACCTTAGGGTTATTTAGATGCATTTTACATGGAAGAGACTATTGAGTTCACTGCAGTGTAAAAGGCAAAATAAATTATTTTTACAGGAATCTCAGCAACTTCGATGAAACACATATTCTTGACATCTCTAATCCCTACAAACAGAGGATAGGCTTCTGGAAGTGATAAATAACTGATATATTCATCATCTGGAAGGACACAGCAGCATCAGTCCAAGAATTCCTGGGCTGGTTGAACATACAAGATAACTATCTGAAGTTCACAAGCACCGTTCACAAGACACAATGGAGCTTTCTGGATGTATCAATTTTCTCAAA
The DNA here is from genome assembly GCA_963921515.1 of Calotriton arnoldi. Classification (NCBI taxonomy): domain Eukaryota; kingdom Metazoa; phylum Chordata; class Amphibia; order Caudata; family Salamandridae; genus Calotriton; species Calotriton arnoldi. The sequence goes on along the minus strand of CAWUFW010002416.1, from coordinate 322,960 downwards.
TGGAACAGGCCTAAGCACCAAGACATACTAAAAACCTACAGATAAGAACAGCTTACTTACCTTAACCAGTTTTCACCCACGGCCTTCGTAGGATCACCTACCCTACAGTCAATTCTTGAGAATAGGCCGTAACTGCAGCAACAAACATGACTTCAACAGTCAGGCAAAAGATCTTGCTAAAAAACTAAAAGAAAGAGAGCATCAAGAACACATCATCAATAAATGCCAAAAGCGAGCCAAAAATCAGAACAGAGAGAGCTTGTTAGAACAGACCAACAGAAGTCCAGAGAAAGACATCATCACATGCGTCACGACATACAGCACAGCATCAAACCACATGAAAAAACTCATCAGCAAACACTGGAGCATAAACATATGAGGTCCATAGGATTAACCGAAACCGAGATTTGCCCAAAAGAGGAACAAGAACATTCGGGACTATGTGGTGCATACCTGACCACCAAGAGCGAAACAAGTCAACAACACCATACAGACGACATGGGTCCTACAACCAGTGACAGGTCACTATTCATGCTGCACGTGCACAGTATGTCATGATGATCAAAGCAACAAAACCTTGAACCTTGACACAGACTTTAACTGGGTGCTAAAGAGACATACCAACTGCAATACCATGCACGCAATTTACATGATCACGTGCCCATGCCAGCTTAAGTATATAGGCATGACGTGCAGAAAGGTTAAGACACACATAGGGGAACATCGCAGTAACATCAGATGCGGAAGACTTATGACCCGGAATGAGCCACCATTTCCACACTGAAAAACACACAGAAAATTAAATGGAGTGGGTCATCCTAGAAACCCTAGACCACATTGGAAGAGATGTTGAAAGAATACTCTTCCAAAAAGAACTGAGATGGGTTTATCAGTTGAAAACGTTTGACAAGGAGCTGAATGACAGCATTCCCTGGCTGGCACTGACAAAATAACTAGAGCGACCATGATAAAAAATAATTCACATCTGTAACAATAAACACAAATAACAGAGAATGATATCCCTACAGCAATCTACCTACCCAGATCTGTTTGATAGCGCATACCCTACCTACAACATTTAATATAGATCAGATAGGCACCACTCAGTTCAGGAATGAAAGGGGAGAAAAGACACTAGCACATAAAGAATAGATTTATGTATACACTAATACGTCATCATTACTCAATTTTCAGAAAAACTAAAATTCCTCAGAAATGGGGATTGAAAAATTATAATAATACCCTCATTTATATGCACAAACTGTACATATTCCGTCAGTGTTTACCAAAAATCTATCGACCATCTCTTTTACATCCATATATATCATTATTCAAACTTGAGGGCCGTTTCTCACTGTAGGATCGGCACACCTAATCTTACGTGCCTATCCGTATCGTTACCGCATCTTTTGGGCCATTTATCACAAACTATAGGGCATGCCGGCAACGATGAAACAAGCACGTCGTGTGCCAAAAAAAGGCTCACACCTGATCACCATCTTGCGCATTGCAGGCGATTAAGGTCAGCTCAGGTGTATAAATACGGTCTCCGGTCAGTCCGCCATTATCTTCGGGCAGGGAGGACCCAGTGACCAGAGACTCCACAACACGAAGTAAGTGATAAACCAGGACGCTCTCCATAACATGACCTCTTGGCGTGAATATGTTTTTTCTCCATTAGATGACTTTTCTTCTTTTTTAAATAAATTAGCAAATATGTTAGAACATTTTTCTCTTTCCTTCCAAACCCAAGGTGAAATGGAGAATACTCTTGTCCCCACCCGCTCCCCATGAGGCACTAAGTGGCCCACTAAAAGGTAGTTTTATGATGGCTATACACAGTTCTTATTATATATTCGATTCAATGTTTTTATCACAGCCAACAAAAATGGTTTCAAGCCCTTTCCACAACAACAGTTTAACAACAAAAAACCAAACACATCACTTTTTAATGACAATCACACAAGATAATTTAAGAATCCTTCATAAAGAAGCAGATTAATAGATTACAATACAGGCAGATACATCTGCTAGCATAAATGAAATCGAAAAAACCCTAACTTTTAAATACCACAACATCTTTAGAGTTTTGTGGAGATAAAGAACCAACTACTTTCACAAATGGTGGACCTTTTCTGGGCACATTGGATATTTTTCCAATGATAATGGAAACAAAACCTCCTACCCATGCCAGACTGGTGAGGTTGAAAATTTGGAATTCTGCACTGTCAACGAGATACATACACAACAATCATCATTGGGGAACTAACAAAATATACGAGCATGAGAAAACATTTCTATTAAAGCTATACTTTATGTTCTCCTCAGTATTTGTGTTTTCTCCTTTCTCTTCCTTTTCCCAATTCTGCAGGCTAATATGCCTACAGACACTACTGGACATACAATAAACGAATGAAGGTACCCAGTGAAGTGCCAAGAAGATAAAGGGATCTGACTTGTAAGGTCCTGGTGAAGGCCATTAACCCCTGAGAGGCATTTACCTGCCGAAACATGTTGAACAACCTTCTCGACTCCAAGGATAAGTAATTCTTCCTTAGGGCATCACATTCTGCTTTTAAGCTTATCCCTAATCTCTTTTCTTTACAATAAAATGGATCCCACTAGTGTTCTATACCAGACACTCACTCCTCCAGTATGAGGCATCACTCACCTGGGGAAGGGAGTCCCCAGGTGCGGAACCCGATGATGATGTCACCTACAAAAAACGCTTCAGTGAAGATAATATACACCGCTGGAGGCAAGTAGGGTTTGAGGGTTTCGGGACAACAACCGTGAGACTATGGCATAACAACTGTGGTGGTGTGTGTAAGAACAAGGGTACCCCTGACGCAAGTTCCTAAATCAGGGAAAATAACTCAAATGTAAATATCACAATTTAGGAATGTTAACATTAATCCTGGACCTTGATATTACATATCATACCATAAACATGCAAACTCTGTTTAAAGGTATCAAAAATATTTATTATTGTTTTTATTGTTACAAATGATTTTTACTATCTGTACACATTAAAAGAGGAAACATATTAACCTCTGTATTCAATTATGCACTGTGATCAGGCACTAAAGGTAAAAATCAGTTCTTATATTGACCCATTATCAAATACATTTTGCACAGTGTCAATAATATATGTTATTGAAACGAAAATATTCACAATGTTTAATTTTTTTTCCTTTTTTTCAAAACATACAAACTGAGTGGATAATCACTTCATTGTATACAGAGTACATTCATTCAAGGTTGGCATGGCTCTTGAGATTCTGTGTCCTACGCGTGTTTCGGCTGTACGCCTTCATCAGGAAGCCATGTATTAAGTCAAAGAAAACCTCATAGGAACTGTGGTGGTCCACTCTTTCTTGACTATATAAGTACGCTCTCTGGGAGCTGAGTGGACCCTGTAAAGCTCCTTTCTCCCCTCCTTGATTATTGAAGAGGAATAAAGCAGCCTGAAACTTGGTGTGGATGATTATCATCAGTTCCCAAGCAAAGGAAAATCTAAGAGAACATGTGTAAATGAAGATTGGAAATATTAGGCAACATGAAACCAGTGTAGAATTAGGACCGAATTTAGGGTTTGTGGAAGGGCACTTCCTCACAAACACTATGGACATCCCATCCACCCTAGTCCAAGTGCATTACATTTTAATCACTTGTAATTAAACGGACAAGCTATCCGTCACATTTGTGATGGAGTAACTCGTCCACAAAACTTTAAATCAGGCCCTAAGACGATGCAGCGACTGCAGAATGTAAGCAAATTAAAGGAAATTCTAGAGGATTATTGGACAATAAACTCACCAAGCTCAATCATTATTTCAAGGTAACTTCCTTAAATGCTAATGCACTTGGGCTAAAAAAGCAGCAAACAAATTTAAACATATATATATATATATATATATATATATATATATATATATATATATATATATTTTTTTTTTTTTTTTTTTTTTACTTTATTTATATGTTTTGTATAACAACATAATACAGGTGTGCATTCCGAAGCAAGCGGATAGAAGGGTCATTAACTATACAAGGTAAACATGTAATCTATTTGGTTGGTTATAACATCTTTTCATATTCAAGGATGTACATAGTGAGTAATGGAAAACCTTTTTTATCCTTTTATTTCTCTGCTTTGGTACATCTATCTAGCACTCCACAGATGCATCCTGGGTGACAAGTTTAAATTCTTGAAGATACAATATCTTATTTTGACCTGAATTATTCAAACAGCTCATTAGTCTACATACAGATGCTGGATAGACTTGGTAATATACCTTTTTTACTATTGTTTTGTTACAAACTTTACCTTAGTATTTTGTGCCTTTCGTGCACATTTTGATCATCGTGTACTTTTTCCTCCATAGAATATTATCCTGGAGAGTATATATAATTTTTTTCCTTTTAATTGCCTTTCAAGGACACCAATTATTTTCTCTTGATAAGGGAATTTTAGTACTGTCGATATGGAATTTATACAAAGAATCTAGATTAATGGCAATAGTGCTCTATTGCATGTTTGCATTGTTACATGTTGTTTGGGAGATTGTTTATATGTGTGTATTTATGTTAATTTTTTGTCAGGCTCTTTTTCTTTTTCTTTTCTTTCCCTCCTTTTATAAAAACATAATATGAGATTATATCCCTTAGTTTAAATCATGGGTCCTTATCACAATATGAAAATATTATAATCATTTACTATGGTGACACTCAAAATTATATTTATATGTATGTGATATATATATTTCCTTACAGAGCACAACATTCTGAGGTGGAACTCCTGATGAAGACAGTGTTTCTGTCGAAACGCGCGTAGAGTCAGTTTGAAAACCACCTAAAAAAGCAAATTTTTCATCAAAGTGCTGTTGTTGTTTGTTTGCTACATCCTTTACAAATCCTATCATGTTTGAAGAAAAAATCATGTATATCAATTTGATTATATGTATGTAGTATGTTTGTGGTTGTGAATGAATGTGGTCAGAATGTTGTACAAGTGCTAGTCTCTGTATGAAGTTTTTTATGTCTAATATATGTTTTTATATTTACTTAAAAAAAGATAAAGATAATTTATAAATAAACTTTTTTATATATTTCTAATTTTCTAGTGTCACTATAGTTTGTTTCTTCTCCTCATAATGGTTTGAGGGATTCATTGGTCTGAAGTAGCCCTAGAGTATTTACATTAATGTATTTTCCCTGTCTAGGTGTACTTTTCACTAATATCAGGGGGCCCCTTTACTTTGCAATTATAGAATTAGCAGATACATACATTATAGTGGTTGTAGCCCCAGCCATTTGACTATCCGTAAACACCCCCATCCAAAATTTAACCCCGATGCCCAATCATTCAATCCCCTTCCCCTTCAGAGCTCATGTGGTTACTCCCTACAGAAGTGCTTTGTAAACCTGCCCGGACGACATCAGCCAGCAGCCGTGGCAGAGCTCCCTCCAAACCCTTAAGTCGCCTTCAAATTTCTCGTCTCTGCGACATCTTTTCATGTGCAACTCCTCAGCCAACATCCATTCACGCACATCTCTTATCCATGCATCTCAGGAGCCGGCACCCCCATCCAAACAATTGCAATTCTTTGCCGAGCTAACACTAATAGCAGTTGCTGGAGCCTATATGCCATCTTGCTTTGTTTTTTGGGTTTACGCATCAACCCCAGCAAGTAATGAGTGGGCGTCAACTGTACCCGTCTACTAACGCTGCCTCTGAGCCTCTCCACTATCTCTGACCAAAAGTGTATGAACCTCAGGACATTCCCAAGCTAAGTGTATGAAATTGGCCCCTTCTTTATGACAACTAGGACAGGCGTTGGACTTATCAGGGGCCATGCGATGTAATCTCTCTGGAGTCATGTATGTATGATGTGTATAGTTATAGTGGACTATTCGGAAGCGGGCGTTACAAGAAATCGTGTGCATGAGAGTCCCCGCTGTCCTCCAGTTCCTGTCCTCCAGGGGCACCTCCAGATCTACGATCCAGGCAGCGAAAGCCCTCTGGGGTGTCATTGGCATCTGCCCTCATGGCCTTGTACAGTAATGATATAAGGTGCCTGCTGGCTCCGCATGTAAGTATTATGTCTAGCGTCTGGGTGTGCTGTGGGATCGATGGATATGTAGGCCATATTTCTTTCAATATATTGGTCAGTCCAGCATAGTATGTATTGTCCCTGTCCCAGTCCAAAAACGCCACAGGCCTGTTCAAATGTAATAAAGCTCTCGCCCGGATACAGATCTGCGAGCAAGGTGCAACCCCCCTCCTGCCACGCCCGGGATGACATACTGGACATCACCCTCCTGACTGACACGAGATCCCACACTGACAATTCCCAGTGAAACGGAGCGTGCTTCAGGATTCGCTCCACGAATGTTTGACAGATGCGTGCGGTCTGTCTGACCACATATGGCACCGTGTTGAATGTACCCGCGCCCTGCATAAGTTGGGACGGGAGATCAGCGCAGGGTACCCTATCGTGGAGCAGTCTCTTGTCCCAATTGTTTTCCTCGGCAAACCATCTTGTGGTGTGCTGCAGTTGAGCTGCGTAATAATAGAGCTCCATTCTCAGTGCCTCAAGTCCCCCACCTTCATACGTGCGATTCAGTGTGGCAAGTGCCACTCTGCTTCGACGGCCTGCCCAGTACAAGTCTATCAGAATGGAGTCCAGCGCCTGAAATATTCTCCTGAGTATGGGGCATAGTGCGTTCTGTAACATGTATAGGCAGTGGGGCAGCACCACCATTTTGGCTATTGCCCGCCTGTCCATTAAGGAGAGATGAAGAGTATTCCAGAAGCCCACCGATCGCTTTAATGCATCAATCATCTTATGGATGTTGAGCTGCAGTATCTGTCCATCCTCCACCGCCACCTAAATGCCCAAGTAACTAAAATGCTCCGTCTCCCACCGTAAGCCCAGTTGAGGAAGGGCATCCACGGGAAGGCCCGCCAGCCAAGCCAGGGGGGAAATCAGTAATTTGATCTTATTTAGTTGCAGTCCCGAACAACCGCCAAACTCCTTCAACACCTGTTGGAGCTTTGGAACCGCATCCTGGGGCAATGAGACGTAGAATAATGCGTCATCCACATATAGAGATATGATATGTGAAGTCCCGCTTGTACTGGTTCCCCAGCGATCCAGGTCCTTGCGCTCCCAGATTGCCAAAGGCTCTATCGCCAGTGCAAACAATAGTATGGATAGAGGACAGCCCTGGCACGTCCCCCTCCCCAGGTGCCACTCACCCGACCTGTTATGTCCCACCCTGACTCTGGCACTGGGCGCCGTGTTTAATATCTGCACCAAACATCAGAACCGTGGGCCAAATCCGGATGCCCCGAGCACCTCCAGAAGATACCCCCAGTCCACGGAGTCAAAGGCTTTTTCTAGATCTATGGAGACCAAGGCTACATCCTCGTCTCTGTGCCACACTTCATGCAGGATGTGCGTCAATCGTCTGATGTTCATACCCGTGTTGTGCGTTGGTACGAAACCGCATTGATCTTCGTGGACTAGGTGCACCATGTGGGGGGCCACTCTGGCCGCCAAGACCTTGCACAATATTTTGACATCCGAGTTTATCATAGTGAGGGGTCGATACGCTGAAGGGTTCTGGTCATTCCCCCCTGGCTTGAGGAGCATGACTATTTCCCCTTCGTGCATTGACTGGGGTAGTACCCCTGCTTCAAAGGCCTCCTTGTATACCTGTAGTAGAGGCTGCACCAACTGGCTGGAAAAGGCCTGTAGGAAGGCCATAGGGAACCAGTCGGCTCCAGGAGCCTTGGCTCCTGGCATAGCTCGAAGCACCTTCTGCACTTCTACGGTGGTAATTTTGGCATCTAGCTCCGTCGCACCTGTGGGCGAGAGCCGCGGGAGCGCCAATCCCTCAACAATGGGAACATACCTCTGCGCTATCACTCCGGGGTCTGCAGTGTATACCCGCTGTAAATGGTGTTGGAATACCTCCAGTATTCCTGCTCTGGTGTGGACGAGATTCCCTACCTCTGCCTTCAAAATGGTGGTCAAAGGAGGTGCCTGCTCCCTTCGGAGGATCCACGCCAGTAGGCGCCCTGACTTGTGACCCTCCGCATATAGTATCTGGCAGTAACGCATCAAGGTATACTTATCCAGTCTATCCCAGATATCTGCTATGCGCTTGCGCTGCTCTCGTTCCCACTTGCCCACATCTGGGTCAGTCGGGCATCCCCCCTGTATGGCGGTTAGGGTATTCTCCTTACTATCGAGCTCGCCAAGCAGCTGCCTCCTCACCCTGCACACAAGTCCCATGCTCGCCCCACGAGCTACTGCCTTTAAGGCCTCCCACTCAGTTGCCCTCCTGGTGGGGCCCCCCGTTCGTCTCCAGGTAGTCTGTTACTACCTTGGATAGGGCACCCCTCCCCGCTTCATCCTCGAGCAAATCGGGCAGGAATCTCTAACGCCTCGGACACTGTATGGGAGATCCACACATCACCAAACAACTTACCGGGGAATGGTCAGACAAGAAACGCACCAAGTGGGTCACCTCGGTGTCTGGGAAGGCAGGCATACTCGAGACCAGGACCCTATCCAGCCTGCTCTGTGTTCCGTGCATGAGTGAATGACATGTAAAGAGTGGAAGCGTGGGGTGAGCCTCCCTCCAAACATCACGAGCCCCCAGTTCATGCATGACTTTCCGGAGCATCTGGGACATTCTGGGTTTCGTTCCGGTCTTGGGGGGATATCTATCTAGGTCTGAGTCAAGGACACAATTAAAGTCTACACAAGGAGATGATGGACGGAGTGCTGAAACTTTTCAAACACTCACCCCCAGTCACAGATCTGGGTTGAATCCATCATCATTCTTTAGCTCACTTTGCCACCCCAGTTCAGACACAGCTATATGCAAATCAGTCTTGACCTGTATCGCTTGCTGCAACTGGGGAGCATCAAGATTCATCTTTTAATATTTTAACATTTGTATAATTGTTTATGAAATTGTAAATGTAGTATTTTTCATTTTATTCGTTAGTATTTTAAATGTTAGCTTTGCGCAAGGTAGGAATTCGAACATGTTGTTCCGACGGCTTACTGTAATGTGAATTTGGTATTATGCACTTTATATGAATCCCCCTGCTCTACCCGATATCCTTAACTCCATTCTTTTTAATTTACAAAAAATTTAAATATGAGGTCTATATGTAATGTATTTTATTCTGATGAAATGCCTTTTTCGCATGTTTAATTTTATGGCATTGATTTGTCGAATAAAGTATCTTTTGACTTGACTTGACTTGACTTGACAGTCTTGACCCTGTGCCTCATGGGGACAGTCCAGCCCGAACTGCCAAGCCATGTCTTCCCTGGACCGGAAACAAGCATCCTGGGACCGGTTTCGGGCTAACAGCCCTCATCAGCCAGGCTAGCTTGACCGGTCCCAGGATGCTTGTTTCTGGTCCAGGGAAGACATGGCTTGGCAGTTCGGGCTGGACTGTTCCCATGAGGCACAGGGTCAAGACTGATTTGCATATAGCTGTGTCTGAACTGGGGTGGCAAAGTGAGCTAAAGAATGATGATGGATTCAACCCAGATCTGTGACTGGGGGTGAGTGTTTGAAAAGCTTCAGCACTCCGTCCATCATCTCCTTGTGTTTGCTTTGTTCGCCCTAAGTTGGCAGGGTATGCCCAGACGTGGGTCCCTTGCTCACTTTGCCACTGGATTCAAGCTAGCCTGGCTGATGAAGGGTGTTGCCCAGAAACCGGTCCCATGATGCTTGTTTCCGGTTTAGGGAAGACCTGGCTTGGCAGTTCGGGCTGGACTGTTCCCATGAGGCACAGGGTCAAGACTGATTTGCATATAGCTGGGTCTGAACTGAGGTGGCGAAGTGAGCTAAAGAATGATGATGGATTCAACCCAGATCTGTGACTGGGGGTGAGTGTCTGAAAAGTTTCAGCGCTCCGTCCATCATCTCCTTGTGTTTGCACAATTAAAGTCTCCCAACCATATGAATGGGACGTCTACTTCGTTGGACAGTAGGTCCTGAATGACGTGGAAGAACGTGGGGTTGTCTGTGTTTGGTGCGTACGTGTTTAAATTAACAATTTCGCTGCCACCTAGTGAGCCTCGCAGGAGTACATACCTACCATTGACAACGGATTCACTGTATATTGGGGTGAATGGTATGCCCGGGCCACCCAGATCATAGTGCCCCTTGCGTATGTGGAGAAAGATGAATGGTGAATCTGACCTCGCCACTTCTTGGCTACTCTAGACCCACCACTTTCATCCAGGTGTGTTTCCTGGAGGCAAGCTATAGATATTTGATGGCGTTTGAGGAATGTTAACACCCTATGCCGTTTGGGGCAGGTGCCCAACCCCGCACATTCCAGGTCAACAATTTCAACTCAGTACCCATAGTGAGGTATGCTCGTGTTGTCATCCAATGTCGGGCCCTGTCCACCCATGACTGAGCTACTACGGTGCACACATGCGAACCAAACCAGAACATGAAAACTTATAGCAATGAAACCAATCCCCCCTCCCACGGACATTTTATGAACAACAATACTATCATAAATGCCTACCCCTTTGTCATGCCAGGACGTACCCGTCACCCTGAATCGCCCAACTGGGGCCAACCCTCTCGACCACCTCATTGAGGGTAATCCGGACCCACCCACTCTGAAATCCTATGATCTGACCTAAGCATGCAATGATACCCTGGTGTTAGGGTCTCCTATTCCCCAGGACAGAATCGCTACTGTACCCGCCCCAGTATATTTTGACATGTGTCCGCCCTCTCGAAGTGCCAGGCCCAACCAGTCCTCATACAGTTCACTTACTAGAGGCTAGATCCTGCAGCCGGCCTAGCCAAAGCATCAGCGCTGGCCCTCTGTTCACTGCTCCTCAGTCGCATCCACCAACTGTTCCAGCTTAGTCTCCGGGACTACATCTGCTGTTGCACCTAGCCACTGTGACCCCTCACCATTGTTCATGGTCGCACTATCCCCCTCTGCATCCAGGACAGGAGGGGTGTCAGTGCTCATCTGTATGGTGCCATCACTCCAGACTGTGATCCTTTTATCCGGGCCTGTGCCCACAGTGAGAGCCCCCTCTCCGCCCCCCCTGAGATGAGAGCCATGTGACGGTCTGGTGCCCCACTTCTTGGTCCGATTCGGTGGTCCCTCAGGGGGAGCGCATCTCTGTGGATCTCCAACCATTCCCATACCCTCCTTTCCCACCACCATTCCCTCCTTAGGGCTCTCAAGGAAATGCGCCTTACTCTGCACCAGGACCTTGAGGGTATAACAGCATATATTGAAGGTGCCTGTCCCTCAGCTTCCTCTTGACGCCCAAGAATGACTTTCTCTGCTCCTGTACTTGCTTGGTGTAGTCTGGATAAATGGAAATCTTGTTGTTTTTGAAGCAAATGTCCTGATGGTCTCTAGTGGCCCGAAAGATGCAGTCTCCGTCTCTGTAGTTAAATATTTTTTGCGATAAACGCATGCAGGGGTGCCCCCGGAGGGGGCGGGGGAACCAGGGCCCTGTGCGCCGTCTCGATGGTGAATAGGTCCAAGAGGCCCGTCGGGCACAGCTGGGTTTTGATCCACTGCTCCAGAAACAGTTCTGCCAATCTCCCCTCGGCTCTCTCGAGAAAGCCCAGCACGCAGATGTTGGAGCATCTTGCACAGCCTTCCAAATCCTCTAAACAGCGCTCCAGGACCTTCGTTGTGGAGGATAGTTGTGATACATGTTTCTTCAAGGCAGCCACTTCTTCCTTGAGGTCTGAGATGTCCTCCTCCGCTAATGTGACCTTGTCCGCTACTTTGCGGAGGTCTGCCCGCAGGAGGTTGACGTCAATGGAGACTGTATTTATCCGGGCCTCCAGCACATTTCGTGAGCCCTGTATGGCGGCCAGCAACATCCGCCCATGGCAGCTCCGTGTCCCCCCCATCCTCCTCGTCAGTCCCAGTTGTTTGGCGCGTGATGCATTGTGGGGGGTGGCGCAGCATGGGGTACTGTGTGATGGTGTTTGGAGCGCCTGTGCGAGTGTCTTTGTCTTTAACCATGTTGGTTTTTAGTGGAGGCCGCCTGATGCTGGACCATGGATAGCCCTCTCGCCTCAGCGCTCCTGAGTCCGCAGGATCTCTCTCCAGCCAATAGCGCACAGGCCGAACTTCTTCTGGGCAATCAGGCCCCGGCTCGCCTAGACACAGATGACCTCAGGGCCGAATCGCAGCAACCTTTCCTGGCCAGAGTTCAAGGGCTTGGCTGGTAGTCTCCCCACTCCCTGAGACTGCTGAGGGGCAGGCCAGACACAGCTCCAGGACACAGAGGGTCGGCCCCACCACAGACGAGTGGAACGGGCCAGGGCCAGGTCAGTACCCCAATTCACTGATCATGCAGCGGCTAGTGCAATAGCCCAGGCCCACCTCTTCTCTGCAGCGGAAATCCTCTTGACTGTCACTGTGGTCCCTGCCGCTGCAGTGCCCCAAGTGCGGTCCCCTAGGCTCTCTTAAGTGCAGCGGCACATCGGTTCCCGGGGGCATAGATTGGGGCAGTGCCCCACACCACAAGCAGTCAAGTGTCTGGCCGGCCTGCCCCCCCAAGAAAAGGTAGGTTGCCCCCAGCTGCAGTCTCCTTGGGCTCCGGTCGTGTGACTCTATTTCATCCCAATTAAATGAGGGCAAGTCGGCTAGGATTCAGCTGGTGTGCACTCCTGCCCGCCGGTCGCTCACCATGCCCGGCTCAGTCCGGCTCCCTCCACTGATCAATACGTGGCCCCAGCTACCCCGTTAGCACATCAGGATGTTAAATTGATCTCCGCTGCCATGGTTTACCCTGGTTGGACTCGTCGGTGGAGGGGGGCGAGGCCAAAGCCCCACCGCAGCTCCCGGCCCACTGCGCCGTTCAGACAGGCAGCAGGCCCCGGTCACCAAGGCTCCCCCGTCCAGGCGTCAGCTCAGGCCGGGCCCCTCCACCTCGCCAGGCCCCAGCTTCAGTCCTGTAAGTGTAGGCCCCAGTTCAGGGATCCACCAGTGCTGAGCCGGCACCCCCGCCGCAGAGGGCCCCCACCGCAGTCCGCCTTCTGACTAGTTTCTTGAGCTTCCTTTGCCGTCTCCCGGCCTGCACATCGATCTCCGACGCCACAGGATTGCTTCGGCAGGTCCCCCAAAGGAGGGGGGGTGGAACATCCACCCTGTCGTGGCTCTCAGCTCGCCAAGGTATCCGGTTGGGCGGCAAGCCCCGCAACCAAATCCCTCCCCTTCGGGTGTCCACCCAGGGCGTGCTCCTTGGACCCGCAAGGCCCCGGGTTCAATTTCGTGCGCTTAGTCCCAGTGGCGGATGTACCAAAGCGCAGGGGCCCGCCAGCGCCAAATAGATCACCCCACAGCCGGCTGCTTAACGCCACAAGTCCTCCTGCGGCCCGCTTACTCTGGCGGTTGCTGGGGTTTCCTTTGCCACCTCTTGGCCTGTGCAGGCCCAATTCCTGGCCCCAAGTCGCGGTCACCGGCGTGCCCCGACCCTCTGCACCGGGCCCGCACCACCGTTCAGCTGCAGCTTGATCCCCGCTCACCTCTCGACAGTAGCGGTCGCCTCAATATAGGAGCTGGCCTCACCTGCTACTTCGGTACACGGAGTGCGGGACCCACTCCGTCACAGTTGTTCTGGCTCTGCAGGGACCCCCCGTCTGCCGGGATCCGCCTCTTGAGCCTGCCGGCTTACTTCACGCTACTTGGGGGGGGGGTGGTAGGTTCATGGGGGTAGGACCCCGACCCCTTGTCCCTAGAGCCACAGTCCACGATAGTGCGTGGACAGGCCCCAGGCCTCCGTTGCGCTCCCCTTAATGTTCAGCAGCGTCTCACAGGTCGGCCTTGTCTTGCGCCCGATTAGGCCCCGCACCCAATACCTTCGTTTCGGCGTCCATCGGGCTGTCAGGCAACAACTATAATACTTGTAAAGGACAAAATTCCCTTATGTGTCAGATTCACTAAGCTTAAAATAGTTTGCACTGAACCAAAGTCCGCACTTCAATATAAAATGTTGTGACTAGCCTATTTAGATAAGTATATTTTATTTTATTATACACCAAGTAACCAAAGACCTGCTTTTGGTTGCAATTGTTTTTAAAATTTGTTAAAAAATCATCATAATAACATGACTGATTGACAATGTATGTTCAACAAAACTTTTCATGAAAAACATTACAAATATATAGTACTCGCATCAATTTTATACATCCAAAAAAACAAACATGATAAAAACCATATATCAATGCATTAACTCAAATAGTAGTGTTGTCAAAGAACAGTGTGTCGACGCAGCGTTTCAGTGTATCTTATATTTTCTTGACACCCTATTCAGGACTCATATGACATTCGTAACTTTTTCATAAAATTCATAAAAAACAGAGCATACATCTAAAAATAGAAAAAATACAATTAAAATCGATTCTTTTTTTGTACAAACATAGACTTTGCACTGGTTCAGTGCATCCTATATTTAATTCTGGTAATACTAAACTTCTAGTCATCAAATTTATTCAGACTAGGTTAGCAATTCTTTCAGAACCTTAGTCACTGCATATACTTTTTATTCCAATTTTTCAGGAACGTTTGTGAGAACTTTAAAAAACTCACCCGAGTAAGTTTTAACAGGGAAACTCCAACTATGCAACCATGTTTAAGTTGTGTTGCACCTTTTCAAGGACATCCTTTCTTCACAGATTATCCTAAGTGGCACCCTAAAAATAACGAACCTATTATTAACATATCCTTTATTTACTGATTTATTACCCATGTCTAGAAAACCTTCACTTTACTTACTTAAGGACTTTCAGGTTAGGTCCAACCACTTGGGATATGTTCTCCAATGGGTGTTGTACACCTATTTAAAATATATATTTTTTTATTTGTATTAGCCAAGCCTTTTATCTTATCTCCATTCTAAAATGCATAGATTTCTTTAGAGAACTTACCCGCAATTCTTTCTTTATATTCCTTAATTACTCCTATTCCAATTTCGGAGTTGATTTAGGTTAAGCACCACAGATCATTTTTTACACTACTGTTGAGATTATGATTCAAAGACCCATCTTTATAAATTGATCAGGCCCAGATTCCTGTGTAGAAAGGAAAGCAAAAAAATGTTTTTGTTGTAATATATTTGATAGTATACTCCTGCCCAATAACCTATATTTTACTTATCCTAATGTACTAACTTAACTAGGTTAACTTAGTTGCGGGGCACTCTAATTAGTTTCTTAAGGATGTTCACGGTCTTCCCCATAACCAGTATACCTCAATATTTTATTCTTTTCACGATATCCCATTTGTGTTCTTTTATAAATCGCTCTAGTTCCACTTGAGAGCGCTATATCAGTTGGCAAAACAGGCGGTTCTATCGAGTACTAAATAGATGAAAAGAACTCGCAATAAAGAGCTACCTATAAGGAGGGGGTTCTATCCAATGTTTAAATAGATAAATCGCCACATTCCTACAGGTAAGCGCCATTATACATTATGGCGATATGCAATATTTTATCCTTGCCACGGATATGCCCCTTACCTTAATAATGTTTAAAAATCTTTAAAAATTATAGGTTCTTCTTCAAGTAAACAGAGTATTTTTATGTACAGGGAACTACCCTATATATCCGTAGTTGCTGGTCCCCCCATATCGCTTACCTCTTTCTTGTGTTATTTATTATAATACACCACGGATTGCAGGCTGAGTATCGGGTCCGGATTTCAGGATTTAGACAGGATTTTACGGCGGGCCGGCCGGGAGCTAGAAAGCTCACGTCCTGTCGGCCATGCTACTAGGCCACGCCCCCCATATTTAAACATATTTAAAATGAATTAGTAAAATTTTAATATATAAATTGAAAAGATGCCACCCAATGACATTGACTTAAAGGGACAGCCAGGGTAGAAGAATACATTTCTTTTTTTGATTTTTCTTAAAATTGCATAAGTATGTTTTTTCAAAATATTTAATTATTACATAATCTCTACTCAACATTCAAGCAACAGATATAGATGCGCATCTGTTATTCATCTGTTGTAATGCTGTGCAGGTGTACTAAAGAGGAGCTATAGCGATTTTTGTTTGATCATCTAGAGAAATGTAGATTTTTCACATTCTCAAAGTTGTCTGTCAGAATTACACATTGTGAATTGCTGCTAATAGTATAAAATCAGGCTTGTTTCAAACTTGAGAGAGATAGCAGGCAAGGGTGTATACTATCGCCCCCTGCTCACCTCACCCCACCTTTGGTTAGTGCTGGAGCCATTACCGAAATCTACCAAGGAGGAGACCAGTGTTATGTGCATAAAGTCAATAAAATGACGCGGAAAGAACTACTGTTTGCTGAAGGCAAGGCAAGGAATATGGTTTGTTGAAGGCAAGCTGGTCTTTTTGATAAATTCTAATGACTCAAATTACTTGAGTTTCAAAAACATTTATAAAGTTATCTGTCTGCAAAGGGAATTCGAAAACATTGAGCTCACTTTGTAAAGTATAAAGTGACCTTTATAAAGTGGAGAGAAAATATAACCCCCGATTACGAAATGTACTTTTTCTTTATATTGTAACACACACTGTATTAAGACTGATGTTCCTTCCCAACCGCATTACTTAGATTTTACCAGTTCCCCTTAGCAAGATTAGAAAATAATACTTTTATTTGATTTGTTAAAATCATAAAAAGAGTGGGACTTACCACCATGATATAAGCAACATAATTCAGATACAGAATAAAAATTGCAATAAGACATTTTTGGTAGTCGTGACCCTAACATGGTATGGTTCCAAGGTTCAACAGGTTATTATACGAGCAGTATAAACATGTCCATAAAGTGCTAATGCCAATAGAAGATGGGGAAGGAAAAAAGTGCAAATCAGCTACGAGTAACCTTCTTTCCAGTTTTTTTAGTCTCTATCGCTTTTTAACCCGGAACATTTACTGGTATGAGCGTGTCTATGCCTCCTGTTTAAAGAGTAAGACTTGTCATAGAAAGGAGCTTTGCAAGAGAGGGAGTGCAAAAAAAAGATCGAAAAAGAAAAAGACTTAGGCCGGCTGCTTTATGCCCTTCTTCCAAATTCCTGTTTCACTGTTTCTTTCTTTCCAAGTTCTTGTGCTGTTTCTTTCTTTTCTAGTTCTTGTGCTACTAGTGATAAGAATTTGACAGTCCTACTAGACAGTTGGACTGAGGCATTTTATGATGGCCGCTCTGCAAGTCCGGATTTGAGTTTCTCTTAAGATTGGCCTTAAGAGTGACGTCCTTAAATTATGTAATACCGGGCAGATGCATAATAGATGTAATAGTGACTCTGCTCCGTTACCACAGAGGCGGCAGGCCGAGGATGGCCAAGTCTGTAGCCATTTTGGAGTAAGCTCTTTGTTCGAAAAGGAACCCAGTCTCAGTAAAGTCAATTTCCGCTTGTAGTGGTCTCTGAAGCTTTCTTGCAGGTAGGGTTGTGGTTTCATTTGCTTGTAAGTTGGCATCACCGACCATGCATGACTTTTACCGGCAAGTTTGGATTTATCAGTTTGTAACCATAGTTTTTTAATTGATTTATTGGTAATTTTTTTGAGGACAGAGTATGACATAGGTGTTTGCCAGACTTCCTCCAGATTTAGTGATAGAAGCGCTTGTTTTAGAATTTGGCATATAGAGTTATTGTGCCTTGATTGTGTTTCAACCTCCTCCCAGCAGTGCTGAGCTAGCGTGTTGTCTTCGGCTGCCCTCATTCGCCAGTAATATTTGACCAGGACTCCTTGTCTGGCCTGTATCTGGTTAGTTAGTCCATATTCCAGACGTATCTGCGCTTGAGAGATATGCCGCAGGATTATAAACAGTTTTTTAAATAAACTGGACTGGGCTAGATTTAGCGTTTGGGAGTCCTTGGTATTCAGCATTTCCGAGCCGTATGTTATTGCTGGCAAAAATTTTGCAGCCACTACCTTTAGGAGATGGTTTGTTGAGCTGCCACTTAAGCTTTTCTGTAGAGTTTTAAAAGCAAATAATAATTGTTTGGTTTTTGTTTGAGCTTGTTCTAGGTGTTGTTTGTAAATTAAATGGCGATCTAAGAGAACCCCCAGGTATTTATATACTTCCACCTGCGATAAGATGGTTGAATTTATCCTCCAGATGAATTTGGGGTGTTTTTTATGAGTGCTGGAAAAACATAAAACATTGGATTTTTAGATTAATTATCAGTTGTTCTTTCGAGATGTATAGTGCAAGTTGTGAGATCAGGCGCTGCAGACCAAGTGGAGTTTGGGAGAGTAGCACAATATTGTCCGCATATTGCAAACTTGCAATTGATGTCTTTCCCAATTTAGCAAGATTATGGAGAAAGATTGGTCTAAATAAATGTATTACTTCACAGTGTCCTAGGTGGTCACAAGAGGACGTCTGTGAGTCATTTGTAAGATACTGACCGGAAGAGGAGATATTAACGTTCCAAACATTAAACTCAATGAGAAAGTGCATAAAGATTATCAAGCTTCTTGACAGGAACTGGTAAATGAAAGAAAACCTCTTTATAAGCGTGTTGCTAGAAATGTATTTAATTAAGGGAGTATCTGATATTTTAATATTATGAAGAGACTCATTACATAAGAGTAACACAAGTCTGTAAGGGGAAACAGCCTTTACAATGTGGCATTTACTGCCCAATGCCTTTACCACGCATTGTCTTTTCCACACAGGTCTTTACCACCTATATTATAAAAATAAATATATATATATATATATATATATATTTATACATACATACATACGTACATACATACGTACATACTGGCGGTTGCCAGTAGGTATTTATAGTTCGGACCTAGGGGCATATTTACAAGCCCCTATTGCCACAAAAAAAGTCACTTTTAGTGACGTTCCTGTGGCGATAAACCCTTTGCCTTATTTACAAGGCGGCGTTAAGCCACTTAATGTGGCTTAACACCACCTTGTAAATAAGGCCCCTTTCACTCTACACATAAACAATCATTTACAAAAACGACGATTTGCAACTTCTATTGTGTGCTGCACAATGGAGCACACATAGAGGTTACAAATCGCCATTCTGGATTGTTTATGTGCAGGAAGGGACACCTTCCTGCACATAAACAATCATTCCCTCAACACATGCACCCTTGCACTATGGTGCAAGGGTGCCTGCGTTTGTGCTAGGCAGCTGAATTTAGCACCAGCTTAGGGAGAAACGTAGGGGTGTGACGTATTATTGTAAATACGGGGCATCCCTGCTTTTCTAAAGAGACGGAGCTAACCCACGCTCAGCCACTTTCTTATACATATGCCCCCCTAGTTTCCATAGGAAAATGTTTTTTTGTTTTGCTAATAACTTTGATGCCATTTGAAGAATCTTCACGAAATGGTAAAAACTAGTATGCACCTGAGTTCAACTGCTGTGTGGAAAGTTTTGGGATGATTCGTCAAGCAGGGGCTGAGAAAAAGAGGGGGACCTCAAATTGCATTTTCCCAATGCAAACTGCCTATAGGGATTTTGAACACGATTACAGCCCGAACCGTCGGACGGAATTACACCAAATTTGACAGAAAGCTAGCTCTTGGTCTAGAAAGAGCTCTTTTTGTAATTTTGTGTAAATCCCTTCTGTAGTTTTGGAGTTATTTAAGAAAAAAGAAATATAGATATCTAGGGACGTGAATCCTCCATGGATCCTACAGATCTAATGCGGAGATCTGATTGGCTGCGGACACTACAACCAGAAAGTGTTGGCAGCCATCTTGGGACTCAGACTCATCCAAGTCCCAAGAAAAAAGGCAAAAAGACCCCATAAGGGGCAGGGTAGGAATACCCTGACCCCCTAGTCCTGGTGGCGGGGTCCACAGCGATCCCGCGGGGTGCCAAAAACTTTTTGTTTTCCAATTTTGCCACGAAATCACAGTGGATCCACAAATCCATGGCAAAATTGAAAAAAAAACACGGTCTCCTGCACTTGTTTTCTATATGCCCCCTTGGTGGGCCAGGTCACGGGGGTTTATTTTTTACTTTAAAGGGGAAGGGGGACATGTATGGCCCTTCTCCACAGGCTGTTTTCCACCACTTCCTCATCACATGGCTGATTGCTAAAAGAAGGAGGGGGGCCGTACGGCACCCCCTCCCGAGCCGTATTCAGCCCCAGAGACCACCACCTCCCCGGGGCCAGGCCGTGCACTTTAAAAGCAGGGGGGCTGTGCGGCCCCCTTCCTGGAGCTATTAATGGCCCTGGGGACCACCACCCCCCAGGGCCGGCTCCTGCTATGTCCTGAGGTGCCCACCCTCCGGACATAACGGTTTCCCTGCCTGAACTGGTGTGGACAGGGAAATCTCTGTTTGCTCTTTCTTGGCGGGATCAATTTAAAGCTCTTGCCAGGCTAGAGCAAACAGTAAGTCCGCTCCTAGCGGGTAATAGCATTAAAAATGCTTCCACCCTCTGGGAGCGGACTTTTCAACAGATAAAAAAATTGCTCCCACATGCAGGGAGCAGCAAAAAAAATAAAAATAAACAAGTGCTGTCCATGTTTTAGCAACTTTAAAAAAAATGCATTTGTTTATGTACATGAATTTTAGTAGTAGGTGTGTATATGTACAAGGAAGACGGACTGAATACACAAGTACTCCTATGGAGTGCTTGAAAACAAAGAAAAAATAGCTACGCAAACCGGGAGCAGTGTAAGAAGACTGTACTTGGTCTATGCGCTATGTGAGGGCCAAACACAAGAAAAGGGCATGACGCCTGCATGCCATGACGAATGGCATCAAAGAAAATGAGAGCAACGCTGAAGTTTACCAATGGTAGGAGATGGGCGGCCTGTAAGCCCACAGATAGAACACAACATGTCTCTTTGAGACAGTGCATGCGCTGTCTAGCCTAGCAGCGCATGTGCTATCTAGTCGAATTCTAAATACAATAGATTGCTCACAAGCGAAACCTACTGGCTTTGACAATGCTTGTTGTGTTTAGAAACAAGGAGATTACGTGATTTATCCATAATCACAAAATGTGAAACTGCGGCCGAGGCTAGGGAGATGATATGGCGTCCTTTCAGGAGAGGATGTGGCACAAGGGCCAGAGCTGCCGACTATGGAGCTGGTAAACCGGGTTTGAGTTTCGGCATCGGCTTAACATCCTTGATTTTGGGCAAATCACTTAATCTAGCCATGCCTACAAGAATGAATGTGTCCTTGTGTAAAGTAACTGGTGCTAATGTAAAGTGCTCCAATACCTTCCGGTGGTGTTGGCGCTATATAAAACTGCACAAAAAAGTAACTGTTGCTAAAGTAAAGCGCAGCTCTTCAGCACACTACACAGTTGTTGGTAAATGTGAATATAATTATATATATGTGCAGCTCAGTAGGGATTATGTTGTTGTGTTTCAGGTCATGAGAAGCAGAGTGAGGTCTTGAATTGTGGCATTCCTCAAGAAGGCATTTTTTGCCAAAACACGTGTTGAAGAAAATTAATCTAACCACAATAGTGTGAAGAAAATAAGTTTTTACCGTTTCACTTGAGACCAAATTTAAGCCACAATATTAATAAAAAAAATTGTTTTTGCCATTACACCTGAATTTACATAGAGGAAAAAACAGATTAAGAAAAAATTTGAAATGTTGAAACATTGTACAGTTTTTTTGTAAATGCTCAAGACCAATGTTGTTATAATTCTAAGCCAATGTTTTAGTGTGTGTAGGGATGTAGGAAAAGTGTTATTGATGCATGAATTATGTGGTACAAATGTAGATTGAATGGAGTGTTTTTAAATTGATTATTTACGTTTATCATGTTGACCTGTATTGAGAACACTGAGGATGAATGTCTATGTTGATACAAATAAGTCATATACATTGAGCATCCTTTGATCAAATTCTAAAAGCATTGATGGAATATACAAATAAAATGACATATAAATAATAAAACATAACCTGTTGGGCTGTACATTTATGTGTGGATGTGAGACTTATGAGCTTGGATGGAAAGATAAGGTTGCAGGGGAATTTTGCTTCTAATCCTAATGTAAAGCGCTCCACTACCTTCAGGTGATGTTGGTTCTATGTAAAACTGCACAAAAAACCCGGAAAGAATCAAAGTGCTTGGCTGGTTTACAGTAGTGAACATGAGGAAATACATTGCATCGGCAACCACATTAAAAGGGCTACTTTTGCCATGGACACTGAGGGGCAGGCAGACCTTGAGGACATCAAGATCCAGCCTGGCTCCTTTGAAGATTATTCAAGTTATGCAACAATGGAGCACGGAAACACTTCACCGGTGAATGCGGAAAAAGTAAGAAAGAGTCCTGATGGGAAACATTTTAAGAAATTGAGTCCCACCCTATGAAATGAGAAGCAACAAAATGAAACACGAACAGTTCAATCATTTCGCACAGGAGAAACGTGGCTATGTAATTACAGCAGAAGACACAGGTACTTTAGAAGCTCTAACATGCCCTGATTCACTTGAGGTCTGATTTACCACCTATAAACACCATTGCCAAATGACCACATATGGTGTGAACATGCACACACACCTAGTAGCCACGCACCTCGGAAAATAAACAGAGACTACAAGTGTGCCAAGTAATAGCAGCCATGCACACAAGCTCCAATCAGCACATCAGCTAACAGGACATTAAAAGGCAGAACACTACCACTCACTAGAACGAAACAGATTGCAATGGGGGTTTAAAGTAGTGATGGGGGAAGGGGTGATTTGTGGATGGGGCTAGCACCAGGAGGCGTGAGAAAGCAAGCAGAGACGGGAAGGAGAAAGTGGGGGAAACGGAAAGCAGTAACAAAGGGAAAAGCAGGGACGGGGAGGGTGTGATCTGTGGGCAGGGCATGAGGGCGGGTGGGAGGAGACATGGCTGGTAAAAGCATGAGCACTGTGTAGAATGCTGAAAAAGAAAAAAAAACTAGGTCCGCAAATGGTCATAAAAACAGGAGCAGTGGCTGTTTACAAGCACTTGGTTCATGCTCTGGGCAGAGGGCAAAACACAAGAAGAGGCATGGCCATGCTTGCCAGGGACAAATGGTGACAAAGAATAAGAGACAGACAATGGAGCTAGCAAATGGGAAGCCTCTGGGTGGGCTGAAGCCCACTGATTAAACACAACATTCCTCTTCGAGACAGCGCATGCGCTGTCTAGCCCAGACCTAAAAATGATCTGAAATCCTTGATGGAGGTGAATGCATCATTGATCTGTCAGAGCGTAATCTGTAGTGACTGTGACAGGTGGGCTCATTCTTGTCATCTCCTGGTGAGAGCAGAGTCCATGGTTCTCCTTTTAAATTACTATGAGCATGCAAATGTGCAAAATCACCTGGAAGCTCCACCCATTTGGCCCCACCCGTCCATCTTAGTAGTATACAAAGGTCCTTCCGCCTTTTCCCAGGTTGATGGACAGCTTACCAAAAGGCCCCCCGAACGCATTTCCCGCTGATTTTGGTTATTCATTTTTTATGCCAAGGAATTTGAGGACATCTCCACCAAACAAAGAAGCACTTATTTCATATAGTTAAAAGTAAGTACTGGGTCTTCCCTGAACCGGAAACAAGCATCCTGGGACCGGTTTCGGGGTACTCGGTGCTCACTTTGCCACTGGTTTTAAGCTAGCCTGGCTGATGAAGGGTGTTACCCAGAAACCGGTCCCAGGATGCTTGTTTCCGGTTCAGGGAAGACCTGGCTTGGCAGTTCGGGCTGGACTGTTCCCATGAGGCACAGGGTCAAGACTGATTTGCATATAGCTGGGTCTGAACTGAGGTGGCGAAGTGAGCTAAAGAATGATGATGGATTCAACCCAGATCTGTGACTGGGGGTGAGTGTCTGAAAAGTTTCAGCGCTCCGTCCATCATCTCCTTGTGTTTGCTTTGTTCACCCTAGGTTGGCAGGGTATGCCCAGGCGTGGGTCCCTTGCTCACTTTGCCACTGGATTCAAGCTAGCCTGGCTGATGAAGGGTGTTACCCAGAAACCGGTCCCAGGATACTTGTTTCCGGTTCAGGCAAGACCTGGCTTGGCAGTTCGGGCTGGACTGTTTCCATGAGGCACAGGGTCAAGACTGATTTGCATATAGCTGGGTCTGAACTGAGGTGGCGAAGTGAGCTAAAGAATGATGATGGATTCAACCCAGATCTGTGACTGGGGGTGAGTGTCTGAAAAGTTTCAGCGCTCCAACCCAGATCTGTGACTGGGGGTGAGTGTCTGAAAAGTTTCAGCGCTCCGTCCATTATCTCCTTGTGTCAGATTTCACATGTGCCAAACTATAGAAAGTCAGCAATTATAGTTACCTGAGCTAACTATAACTTACGCCCCCTCAATGCACTGCTTATGACCTCACATATTACATCACTCATGACATGGTCAATGACATCACTTATGACATCTCAGATGACACCATCCAGTGACTGTAAGTGTTTCATAAACGTTTCTGAGACTTATAGATATATACTAAGCTACTGCATAAGTTAAAATACTATTCTTTCTGTACTACTGAGTGATACTATTTCTAACATATGTCATCTGAGTAGCTGTGTGACTGTCTGTATCAGTGTGTAAGTGGGTGTCTGAGTGGGTGCATGGATCTGTCAGTGGGTGTGTGAGTGGTTCTGTAGGTCTGTTAGTGGGTATATGAGTGACTGTATGGGTCTGTGAATGGGTTGGTGAGTGGTCTTCTGGGTGTGTGAGTGGGTGTGTGAGTGGTTGTATGGGTGTGTGAGTGGTTGTGTGGGTATGTGAATGGGTGCCTAAGTAACTGTGTGGGTATGTGAGTGGTTGTATGGGTATGTGAGTGGGCTTGTCAGTGCTCGTATGGGTATGTGAATGGTTGTGTGGGTGTATGAGTGGATGTGTGAGTGGTTGTATGAGTCTGTGAGTGGGTGTGTGAGTAGTTGGGTGGGTGCAGCTGCTGTAAGAGTTCGGCAGCTTGGTGAAGTGGTGAAACGGATTCATTTTGGCTGCTTAAACTGCCACAACAGAAGTGATTCTACATGTACTAAGCCAACGTGACATTGCGGATTATTTAATCCTAAAATTTAAGCGCCATTGGGCTACGATCCTGCGAGTGTGTGAAATGAAGATTTGTGGATAAAATTGTCTGCGACTGGCAAGGGGTCCTTGGATGGTGTTTTCTCACACAAGACATGTTGGCTGTAACGGGCGCACAGATTTGCATATTGCGCCCTTGTTACAGCATTAAGAACTTTCACCCTGGATAACTGCTACGGGCGCACAGGATTGCAAGTCGCACCCGTGCATTACTTGAAACTCTCTCTTTGACAAAAGGTGACAGCCCAATCATGGCATTATTTGCAAATCAGGACTAAATATTTGCTATTAGTACGGTGAGAACATTAACCAGCATTTCGTTATGTGGTATATGAACATGATCAGCAACATGGTGTATTTAAATGCATTTGTCTAAGACTAACCACTTTACGAAAATACTATCATTTGTTGGAAATGAACATTGGCATGCAAATATAGCGGACAGAGTATGCAACTCGGATCATGAGCCCTTCTTTTGTGTCCATAAACACTTGTCCAATCAGAGTGCAATGATGGATTCAAATGCTATCGGCGGAGGGGTAGTTTTCAATGCAGTAAGCCTTGAGAAAGGCGGTGGTGCCGAAACGTGTTTTCTTGCAGGAATAATTATCCTATCTTTGTATTACCCCATGATGCCTGAATCTCCTTTTTGGGCAAATCTGTGATGTCTACATGAGTTTGCCCTCACGAGCGTTGCAACCATTGTAAGACTTTGGCAGATTGGCAGGCAAAGTGGTGAAATGGATTAATTTTGGCTGCCTGAACCTCTGCAACAGAAGTGATTCTGCATGTACTAAGCCAACGTGATGTTGGGGATTATTTAAACGCCCATTGGGCTACTATCTTGCTAGTGTGTGAAATAAAGATTTCTGGAAAAAATCGTCTGCGGCTGGCGAGGGGTCCTTGGATTGTGTTTTCTCACACAAGACACATTGACTGTAACAGGCACGCAGGATTGAGGCTCACGCCCTTGTTACACCATTAAGAACTTTCACCCTGGATAACGGCCACGGGCACACAGGGTTGCAAGTCGCACCTGTGCAATACTTGAAAATCTCTCTTGGACAAAAGATGGCAGCCCAATCAGGGCATTATCTGCAAAGAAGGACTAAATATTTGCTATTAGCACGGTGAGAACATTAACCAGCATTTCGTTATGTGGTATATGAACATGATCAGTAAGATGGTGTATTTGTATGCATTTGTCTAAGATTAACCGCTTTACAAAAAACTATCATTTGTTGAAAATGAACATTGGCATGCTAATATGGCGGACAGAGTATACAACTCAGATCGTAAAGCCCTTCTTTTGTGGCAATAAACACTTGTCTAATCAGAGTGCAGTGATAGATTCAAATACTATCGTTGGAGGGGTGTTTTTCAATGAAGTAAGCATTGAGAAAGGCAGTGGTGCCATAACGCGTTTGCTTGCAGGAATAATAAACCTGAATTTCACTGGTTTTGTACGAGTGAAATCTCAGCCTAACTGTAAAGTCCCTGTAACCTTTTGTTTTTTCAGTGAATATATATATATAGAGTCACGCATGATCTTGGAGTTCGATTGCAAAGCTCCAAATGGGCTAAACAACACCGAAGATCTCCACAATTTCCTGTAAATAAGCGATGTGGATAACATCACAACCTCCTGCAACATATGTGTATATATAGCTCCATGTATACCATCATATATGTACCACAGTGAAAGTAGAAGCAGGGGTCTATCAATTTATGAGATTTAAAAAGACCACCACCAGATATAAGCATATCTATATCATCTATAATACCTCTGAAAATACAGTTATACCTTTGTAAATAATTTTAAACACCATTAGCACTAATAAGAAACCATAGTTGCACTAATATGCACGTAGCACTTTCAATGCACTTAAGCACTTACTTTGGGGTTGCTAGGCAGAAAAGCACTTTATTACCATATTACAAAAAAACAAGAGAAAAACAGGCGCTTCATTTTACGATAGGAGGTTTTACTAGCGATTTTAAGGTTGTTGATAATTAAATACTCGTATCAGCATTCATGCGGTCATATAAGTATGTTTTAACATGACATATTAATGGAGTTCAATACTGAAGCAATATATGTTTCATGTGCATAAGAACAGCATCTTTTTAGATGGAGGATGTCAATGTTTCAATGGGTGTACATACAAAATGTATGTATCTAATCATTTAGTTATATATATCAAGTGACACATCTATTGCCTTTAAAAAGCTAATTTTAGATTTGTCGTAATAATAATGTTGTCGCAAACAAGTAATAAAAATGAGATAATACGAAAAAGAGAATAACAAAAATAGAATTAGGAGCGCTCCGAAAAATAGACTATCACTGGTATAAGTTAAGGATGAAGTATTTCTTCTATGGTGTTGATCATGTGACACAGGGGGTGTGGAATAAAAGTTAAGCCGGTCAGCGTTTCTGTATGTGATCAAGGTCACTTGTTAACCGAAACGCGTCAGATTTTGTAACCTGTGAGCAAATAAAGAAATTTTGCAGGATACCCACTGGAGTTCGTTGCTCTCTTCTCGCCGAAAGAAAGTGCATGAGGGCGTGCGGTAACTCGGATATATATATATATCAAACAACTCCCTAATTCCTCCAAAAGATTGGGCACGAACACCACTTTACTTCCTCTTATTTTATTGCAATTGCTCCTGCCATGACGCATTTCGGCCAGTTCTGGCCTTCATCACATACACGCTGCGATGATAAAGACACACTTATATTAACCACATGGTGTATGAACATAAAAGACTTTGTGGCAGATTTACTATTTTTTCACGAAGCGCACTGTAGCAGCTGCAAATGCTGCACTACAAGAAAAGGAGGGAGGAGGAGAGCGCCCTATTTACTAAAATATGGCACTCTCCTCCCCTCTCACTAGCGCCGATGCTGAAATCACCTGCCGTGCGCCACGGAGACACCTTTGTGCCATGGTGCAAGGGTGTCTCCATGAGTCTAACATAGGTTTCGTACTGGATGGAACCCTTCCAGTACAAAATACTATGCACAGACTCATTTTAACCATTTTCCCACTTTGTATGTGTGCTGTAAAGTGCAGCACATATGCAAAGTCGGAAAAGGAAGGAGAAATGAAAGCCTTTCTCCTTCCTTGCGCCTACTTGAAAAGAGGGCAGTTTTCTCAAACTAAACCCAATCTACTTTATTTAGAAAATTGGGTTTAGAGTGAGAAACCTCGGGTGGTTGCATGGGAACGCCCATGCACCACCCTTGGTAT
The DNA here is from genome assembly GCA_963921515.1 of Calotriton arnoldi. Classification (NCBI taxonomy): domain Eukaryota; kingdom Metazoa; phylum Chordata; class Amphibia; order Caudata; family Salamandridae; genus Calotriton; species Calotriton arnoldi. Next base: position 294,640 of record CAWUFW010002416.1, on the reverse strand, counting down.
GCCCCCATGGGGCAAAGTAATGCAAAACAGCGCTATGCGCTGCTTTGCATTACTTTTCCGTTATTTCCAGCGCTAAACAAATTTAGCGCTAGAAAGTAAATTGGGAAAAAAAGATTTTGCGCCGATTTGCGTTACTTTTGTGAAGCAAACACGGTGCAAAATCTTAGTAAATCTCCCCGATACTGTGCAAAATGAAACCCAGTGGCAAACACCGTGGAATATTTCCGTGCAAAACAGGCAATGTAGTAAAATTTGTTTTTTACATTTTTAAACATTCTAAGATATTCATAGATATATAAATAGATGTATAAACAGATAAATGCCTAATAACATATTACCACAAGTTGAAACATTCGATCACCGGATAAATCCATTAATGTGGGCTAAAAATATTAATTCATTTCTGATATTGATACAGCATAATAAATATCTGGGCAGTATAAAAATGGTCATTATTAGAAAATAGTGCATTTAGGCAAATCAAATCACATTGCAGCATTGTACAATTGAAATACAATATATAGTCATCACTAGCTTCTAATGGTTGGTAAGAACACTAATTAAATCACTGTATATATATATATATTCCCTGAAAAAAACAAAGGTTGAGGTAACAGTATAGTTAGGTGAAATGTTTACCTTTAAACTCCTCTAAGAACCAATGAAAGTAACTATAACTGGTGCCCCCCACCATGCACAGTGATATTATCAATGATGTCAAAGAACATGTCATGAGTGATGTAATATCTAGGGTAAGTAGCAGTGCATGGTGAGGGCGCGAGTTATAGTTACCTTATGGCATAAGTCATAGTTACTGTCTTGGCCGTGCGCAGTTGGGGGTTGGCCACAAGGCCTGGCATGTCAAGGACTAGCCTGAGGCCAGGCCCTGTTGCCAATGCCCCCTCCCGCATGCAGCCAACATCACGCTGAGCACGGCCTTTGGCTGTGTGCAGTGGTGGTTGGCCACAAGGCTTAGTCTGCAGCCAGGCCCAAAGGCAACCAACCTCACACCACACACGGCCTTCAGGCGTGTGCAGCAGGGGGTAGGCCAAGGGGCCTGACCCTAGGGACCCCAGGAACTTTTCTATTTAAAGAGAAGGGGGGACGTGTGCCCCCCCTCCCTAACCTATTATGGCCACAAATTAAAGTTAAGGGAAGGGAGACATTCAGCCCTCCTCCCCGGGTCGAGTTCAGCTCTGGTGACCCCGGGGCACAGCACATTTTTGTGGCAGAGGGGGGCACACGGCCTCCCTCCATGGGCCGCTTTTCCCCCCGGGGACCCCATCACCTGGGGCCCAGTGCATCTTTAAGGGGGAGGGTAGCAAGAGGCTCCCCTGCCCAAGCTACTCTTGGCCCTGGGACCCCATCTCCCCTAGGGCCCACCAACATATTTATAGGTGAGGAGGCACATGACGCCCCTCCCCTGGCTGATTTAAGCCCCTGGGATCCCATCCCCCGGGGCCTGTCTGCATATCTGAAGGTGAGGGGGGCACCCGGCACTCCTCCCTTGGCTGATTTTGACCCCAGGGACCCAACCCCCCAGGGCCTGGCAACAAATGGAAAGCGGGAGGGGGCACTCGGCCCCCCTCCCTGGGCCGAGTGCAGCCATCCCTCGAGGCCCAGCCAACGATGGGTGGGTGCCCTGGTACCCACCCAGGGCACCCACCACACTCTTGCTGGGAGCTGCGGGGGGGACCCCAAGGCCACTGCAGCCCCAGCCAGCTCTCCGCATTCAGTGGGATCAGCATTAATCCCTCCCGCAGGAAGCAGCTAAAAATGCTGCTCCCAACGGAGGAAACAATCTTTTCATCTGTTTCCCTGCCCGCTTCACTGCATTTTTGCTCTCGCTTGGCGGGAGATTTGAAATTGCTCTCGCCAAGTGAGAGCAAACACATTTTCCCTGCCTGTGCCAGTGTGGGCAGGGAAAACAATATGTCCTGGGGGTGGGCTCCCCTGTACATAGCCCGAGCTGGCCCTGGGGGCTACAGTCCCCAGGGCCACCAATGGCTCAGGGAGGTGAGCCGCACAGCTCCCTCCCCTTTGTAGATTAAGACGGCCCCGGGGGATGGGGTCCTGGGGCTGAAATCAGCCCAGGGAGGGCGGCCGCATGGCACCTCTCCCCCTTTTTATTTTTGACTGGGCACGGGATGAGGTCCCCAGGGTCAAATTTAGCACAGAAAATGGGGCTGCGTTCCCCTCACTCCTTCTGAAAAAAGGCCAGGCTTCAGGGGATGGGGTCCCCAGGGCCAAAAATGGCCCGGGGAGGGAGGTTGCGTGCCCTCCTCCCTCATAAAATAGTACCTGGCCCCGGGAATGGGGTCCCTGGGGCTGAAATCAGCCTGGAGAGAGGGCCCACACACACCCCATTTTAGGCCTTTGGGAACGTTCCCAATGTGGCGCGCCCGTCATGTTTGGTGGCCATCTTAAGCGTGGCTAAACGCTTTCCATGTATCAAAAGAGTGAGGCCTACCCCTAAGCATACGTCACGTTTAGCAGCCATCTTAAAGTGTTCCATTTACAGTATTGAAGCTTCAAGTATTTCTGCCACCATTTTGGATTGGTGGATGTCGGATTAGCGGCTGCCATCTTTAATCAGCAAACTTTCCACATCCTGCATTATGTGATGCAGCCATTTTTCTTTGGTATACGCTGCATTATCGGTAGCCTTAGCAGAATCTAGGATTCTTCCGCAATTTTTGTTTTTTCGGTGACAGGCACACTCATTCTACGCTTGTGCCTGCATAATCAGTGATAGGCACACCATAAATTTGAATATGGTAGGCAGCAACCCACACTGTAATGTGAATTGGTTAAATGATGGACAGAAATGCAGCACTACCACCATTTTTATCAGTGCCTGGTACCCCTCCTCTGTGTTGGAACAATGGCGAGAGGCATTCAAGGCATATTTGGAAGCCATTGACAGTAAAAAGTTCACCTCAAAGAAAAAGAAAGCTTTATTAATTTATAACCTTGGGCCTGAAGGCAGGAATGTGTTGAAAACTCTACCCTTAGTAGTTGTGCATGTACACACTGGCACCCGGAGATGGTGAAGGTGATGTTGGTGAAGCATTAGACGAGTATCTTTCTGTGATGAAAACATTGGACAAGAGATTTAACCCTAGGAAGAACACAGTTTTAGAATGGCACAAGTTCTTACAATGGTCGCAACTTCCTGGTGAACCAATTGACGATTTCGTAGCAGCTTTGCGAACACTTGCAATTTGGGAATTTAAGGATGAAATTATCTGCAACCAACTTATCGAGAAGACTAAAAACAGAAACATCCAAGAGAAATTGTTATATACTGAGGATCCAGATTTGGAAAAAGCTCTTACAATAGCCAGAAGCATTGAACATTCTGAATATTGTGTCAAGGAGATGAATGTAAATGCTAGCAAGAGTGAAGTGAATCATTTAGCAAAACAGTCTCAGAGAAACCACAAAAGTCTGAGAAACCCAGAGAGAATAAACATGTAGATAAAGGGTCACCCCAGAATTTTGGTATACATGAAAAGTTTTTCTGAGGGAAAAACAAACAATTTGCTTTCATTGTGGTAGCAAGACTCACTTAAGCAACAATAAACGTTGTCCGGCTGTAGCTAGTTCATGTTTCAAGTGTGGCAAGAAAGGGCATTATACTCTGGTATGCAGATCGGGAATGAATATAAAGGGGCGAACTGCAAATATTGAGGATGATGTGGAGATTGAGCTTGATGAGAATGTAATATTAGCATTATCGGCACCTGAGGATGAGAAAGGTGCAGTCGTAGAAGTAGCGTCTGTAGATTCAGTGAGAAAAAGAATACCACCCTATTGTGATATATTGATGAAAGGTATGAAGGTCAAAATAATGCCCGATTCCGGCTCCCTTACACTTTATTGAGTGTGGATGGATTTAAAGGATTCATGGATATTCAACTTGAAACATACCAGAAAACAAAATTGCCTATGGGGGAAAATGGTGGAAATTTTGATTAAATTTAGGGCCAATCTTGAATTTGAGCACAACTCCACTCAATGCACAGTGTATGTTGTGAAGAATGGTTCGAACCTTCTAGGGTGGGAGGAGCAAGGGGAGCTCGATATTGTGCTTGACCCCAATCACCCCGAACAAGTAATTTCTAGGAACAGGTTGTTCAGGGAAAAGGAGTCAATGAAATGCCAAAATGTGTGTGCTATATATAATTGCAGGTGGGTTACTCAATATCCCAGTATATTATATACACCAATGATCTGGGAAAGTTGAAGGAGTTTCAGCATCAGATTGTTTTGAAGAAGAATACTTGCGCGGTGGTGCACAAAGTACTTAAGGTGCCTCTGGCTTTGAGGAAGGAATTGAAAGAGGAGTTGGGGAAGTTGTGTGTGTTAGGTATAATTGAGCCAATTGAGGAATCAGAGTGGCTATCCCCATAGTACTTGTCCGGAAAGATGACAAGTCCGTAAGTTTATGGGTGGAGTTGCGTGACTTGAATAACAATATTTGGGTGGATCAGCAACCTCTTCCAAATAGTAATTAAATGTTAACCACTCTAGAGGGGGATGACATTTTCACATCCCTAGTTATGTCAGCAGCCTACCACCAAATAAAGCTGTGCAAGGAAACCAATCATCTAACATATTTTGTAACACCCAAAGGAGCTTACCAATATATGTGCATGCTTTCGGTCTAGCTTCTGCTTCGGCCCTGTTCCAGAGATCAATGGGAAATTTGTTTAAGGAGATGCCAGTGGTAGCATATTTCCAGGCTGACATTCTGGTGTATGGGAAAACTGAAGAGGAACATGATTCAAGGCTCTATGATGTGTTGCAAGTAATTAGAAGGAGCAGGCTTATAGTAAGGAAGGACAAATGCAATTTCAGTCATTCAGGAGTAGAATATTTGGGACACCATATATCTAGTAAGAGAGTAGACCCTAAAGTTGAGATCTCGAGAGCGATTCAAGATGCACCCGTGCCCAAAGATAAATATCAATTAAGATCATTCTTGGGGCTCATTGAATACTATTCCAAGTTTATTGATGATTTTGCTGCAAAAAATACTGTCTCTATAGATGTTATTGAAAACAATGCCAGGTTTGTGTGGGACAAGGAGTGTGATTAGGTTTTTAAGTCCATTATGCAGAAAATCATCTCAGCCAGCCCCCTAAAACCTTTTAACACTGGTGATGTGTGTATCATCACCACTGATGCCAGCAATCACAGTTTGGGAGCTGTCCTCTTACAAAAAAGAAACAATGGGGCAGAAGAAATTATTGTCTTTGCCTCGAGAGCCTCACAGAAAGTCGAGCACAGTTATTCAACTATAGAAAAAGAGGCTTTGGCAATGTGGTGGGGTGTCCAGCACTTTAAGAACTTCATTTGGGGCAACGAGTTCTTCTTGAGAACCGATCATTAACAACCTGTAAATCTATCCAAAACCAAGTGTGGTGCAAGGGCTACTCCCCACATTGCCAAGTGGCAATACCTGTTGCAGGAATTCCTATATAAATTGCAGTATATTACTGGGTGTGCAACTTTGCAGCCGACTGTGTGTCTAGGTTGCCCTTGGTTGGCCAGTCTCATGAAATTGATAAGGACCTTGAGGATGTGGAATTTGTGTGTGCGGTGGATGTGATGTAAAAAAACACACTTTTATGGTTCAAATCTTCTATTAACATTTTTAAAGATAAAACGAACAGTGCCAGCAGCAGATTCACTTTACCCAAGAGAGAACATTCTCTGGTGTAGACATGCATAGAGTGCTGATTACGTGCTGGCAGAACCCTACCCACTCCCCAACAGTGACCCCCTCCCCTCTCCTCACCCACACATAGGAACATTTGAATTACACAGTCTTGGTTGTGTTCAATGATCTAAAGTTGCTGATGGTGAAGTCGCCTCTGATAAGCGTAACAAGCAAAGATATCTTGGGCAAGTTAATTTCCGATATTCCTGGGAGAGCAGTGACACATATGGGCTCCACAGGTCCCCAAATTCAGCTTCCCTCCCAGCCAGGGACATAGTTATCTTCTCCATACCTAAAATGTGCCAGAGCCTGTGTAGCCATGTTGTATGTGTGGGAATTTTGGAAGTACCCCAAATGCTAAGGATATTTTGGGTGGCTGCCCCTAGTGCCATGCCTATCTGGCGGCCGTGTTTCTATCTCAGAGGGTATGTGAGTGGGTTTGGGAGACCCAGCAGTATATAGGCAGGGAAGCACAGGAGTTGGGTATCCAGATGTCTATCTATGTCATCTATGACTTGTGTCCAGTATTGGTGAAGCAGTGGGCATTCCCACAGTATGTGCGTCAGGGACCCCGTTCCCCCGCAGCCTCGCCAGCAGTGTGCGCTTAATTTGGGCTTAATCCTATGGAGCTTTACCGGGGTGTAGTACCAATGTGTAACAATTTTAGTGAGGGTTTCGGTAAGGGCATTGCTGCTGGCTGTGTGGCAAGCCCTATATGAAATATCCTTCCATATCTTATCACTCAGGGGCCGTCCAAGTTCCCCCCCACCTCGCCCGTCCCCCATTGTATGTATGCCTGTTAGTTTGAAGTAAAAGAGCATATAGTTCAGAGATGAGGCTTTTATCCAATGTTTTGGCAAGAAGCCATTTCTTGTATTGTGTGAGGTGACGCTGTGCATTACGTCTATTTTGGGGATGTGTGATCCAATGTCTGAATTGGAGGTAATGGAGTCTTTCCGATTCCGGGAGTCTATATTCTTCGCGCATCTGGGGGAAAGAGAGTATGCCCTCAGTGTCGAAGAAGTGGCCCATGGAGTGACACGCAGTTTGTCTCCATTCCGCGAATCCCGCCGCCCCCACCCCTGGGGAGAAGTCTGGGTTGTCCAGTTAGGGGTCACTGGGGATGGAAATGTGGTTAGTCCATGCCTGATGCTGTTCTGGTCCCAAGCTGCCATAGTCGCCCATGTAACTGGCGAGAGATATAGATTGGGAGGTCTGTGAGCTTTTGGCAGGAAGGGAACCTTCCACAGCGATGTGCCAGCGACTGCCCTGTCCTCAAACAGCCAGTGCTTTTCAGACTCAGGACCTCACCATTCCACTAAGTAGCGCAATTGCGCTGCCTGATAGTAGAGGTGGAGGTCAGGTATACCCAGACCCCCGGCATCCGGAGGAAGGTGTCTTAAGGTCTTCTTCATACGCGGTTTCTTGCCTTGCCAAATGAATTGAGTTAGTCTGGAATTTAGCGATCATGCCCGATGGGCCTGATTAAGTTGAATTCTCGTTTCCGGAGGGCCTCCTAGAATATGATGGAAGAGGTCTCTGACATAGCCAAAAATATTGTCTCCTTCCGCCTTAGACGTCACTCCCCTAATACGGATGTCATTCCTCCGAGACCTATTTTCTAAATCCTCCAGGTGAGACTGTCTATATGTTGTTCTCGGAGGCGGAGGACCTCCTGTTGAAGCACTTCAGTCTCCTCTTCCTTACCCCCCTCTTTGTCTTCCAGTTCCGCTACGTGGTCTCCCAGCGTGTCTATATCTCTCTGGACCTCTTTAATGTCTTGTGAGAGCTCGCGCTTTAGTGATTGGAGGTCTTCCCGGAGGGTCGTTAAAAGCGCCTCCAAAAAAGCATGGGTCACTGGCTCATCGGTTGGCTGGTCCAACCGATCTCCCGCTTGATCCGGATGCTGGGCCGTGTCTCCAGCTGGGCTCGTTGTCGGGCGGGAGAGCATGTTTTTAAGGGTGCAGTCCTTCTTGGGGTGGCCAGTTGCCATTTGGGAAGTGTCTCATCTGAGACTCTCACGTTGATGGGCACGATGTACGAGTTAGGTCACAGGGCCTGGTGACTTCCTTCCCTCCCAAAATGTTCAATGGGGTCGTGGTTCTGCACCCGGAGGCAGATAGGGTTGGAGGGCCTCGCCTCTAAGGTCACGGGATGGCCCAAGGGTCGCTGTTGTGTTTCCGCCGTAACTTGGGCCGAACTGCCCGTCGACGCCGGGAGAGAGCGCGGTCCGACCCCATGATCTCACAGTCTTCGTATGCTGCTGTACTGATGGGTTTCGGAGCCTACTAAGGAGAGCCTACTCCACCTGGACCTCCCTCCTCCCCCGCAGGCTCACTCCTTCCTAGGGGCCTCCCGGGGCCCCGTCTGTGGTCACTGCTCCCACTCCAACTGTGGGGCAAGCCCGTGCTGATCCACACGGTGACGTCAGCAGGGGGGGGCCGTACCCACTCACTCCCGGGCCCTCGCAGTTGCCACCTCCGTTTATCTAATGGGGCCGTGTGTGGGCCCCTCCCAGGGCCTGTTTCCTTGCGCTGGGTAACTTCCGCCCTCCAATGCCCAGGCTTTGCTGTACTCGCAGGCCGTCCACTCTGCACAGGGGGCGGGGCTGTCACCAACCTGCGGGCCCTCACTGCCGCCGCGAAACGAACTCCTACGAGGGCAAGAACAGCAGAGGGGCTAATCACCTCTCGCTGTAGCTGGTGTGACGCTGATGGGTCTCTCCCTGGGGCCTTCTCCAGACCTTCACTGCCTGTTCTGTGCTGCTCCCGCAGACGAGCAGCTTCTCTCTAGGCCTGCCAGGCCCTATCGTCGAGTATGCTGGGGGGGCTGTATCTCCACGGCGCCCGGGCCGCAGCCCGCGACTGTGATGGGCCTGGTGTTCTCGGGCACTCTGCCTGGCGAGCCGCCCCAACACCACCACCGGCCCGGGCCGATCTGCCTGGCGATTACAAGGTAGGGGGCCCGCTTGCGGTCCTCCGCATGCCCTCCCTCCAATGGCGAATGGGTGCTGCTGTCCTCGCGGGAGGCGCCTGCCTCCCCGGGCTCCCACCCCACGACAGGCCACTCCCACCTGGGGGGACACTCAGAGCCGGGCCGCGAAGCAGAGCCGATCAGCTCCTGCACCTCTCCAACTGCCGGCAGGGCCTCCGATGATGACCGAAGCCGAGGACTCAGGCCACGCCCCACTGGCCGAGCTCCAACCCTCTGCTTCCGCGCTGCTCCTGCCCGGAGGACCAGAATACCCTACTCCGGGGCCTCTGTGCGTGTCTTCTGACGGGCACTCTGTGCCTTCGGGCATCACCAGGCTACACCACCACTATCGGCTGCTCTGGCTCGTTGTGAAGAGCCCGGGGCACAGTTTAGGCCTGTGGCAGTAGGAGGAACGGCGAGGCACGTCCTACCTCGGTGCTATTTTGGCCACGTCCCCCAATAACACACTTTTAGAAGGGGAGTAGAGGAAAGCATGTTTGGATGATGAGGTAATGCAGGAAATCACAAAATATTTGTCAGGTACATGGCCCCGTATTAAGGAGATGCAAGAAACTTTAGTTCCCTTTTGGAGAGTTGCAGAAGAGTTGTCCATAATGAATAGAGTGATGCGCAGGTGTGAACTTTAATTGTACTCTGCGGTCCTCGCAATATAATATTAAATCTTGCTCATAAAGGAGATTTAGGCATACGTGCCATGAAGCGGAGAGTGAAGGAAGATATTTGGTGGCTGGGAGTAGATAGGGACATTGAGCATCACATTAGGAAGTGTTACGCAAGTGTTTTGAGCGACAAAACTCAAGTAACAGTACCTGTTCCTGTTGTGCCAATGGAATGCAATAATGTGCCATGGAGCAAGTTAGCACATTGGGCATTCTTGGTGCCACTCCTAAGTATGTTTTAGTCTTAATAGATTACAGTCAAAATGGCCCGAGCTGAAGTTTTTAGAAACAGTAAAAACTACAACAGTTATTGAATTTTTGCAAGAGGTATTTGTCAGCGAAGGCTACCCAGAGCAGTTGGTCACTGACAACGGAACCCAATTTGCGTCTAGGGAAATGGGGGAATTTTTGAAGGCACTGGGAATCAAACACATCAGGTCTTCCTTATATCATCCCCACAGTAATGGATTAGTGGAACCATTTAATTGCACTATTAAAGACCAGTTACAGTTGGCACTAGTGAATGAATTGGATTGGAAGAAAGGTATCCGAGATATTCTCTGGGTAATCAGGACTATGTCTCACATTAGTACTGGAATGTCACCTTTTTCATTACTAAGGGGGAGGATAATAGGTTCTAGGTTGAACAAGAACTGGATGTGTAGGAAGGTCGTGGATTTGAGTAAAGCTGAAAGGGCGGTTGACTTAAGAAGTGCGGTGCAAAGAAAGTACAGTACAGTGGAAGGTTCATGGAGAACATTGCCCATTAAATAAGGGGACTGGGTGAGAATAAAAAAAAAACATTAGGGAGCATCATAAGGTCATCCTAGGTTCTCTGTGCTAGTCTAAGTCAAGGAAGTCAAAAATCACGTTGTGTATTAGAGAACGGTAAGATGTGGAACAAAAGCATGATTGCCACTGTCCTTGGTGCCATGACGGATTAAGGTGCATAATAAGTTAAGCAGCAGTTCTGGCAATGAAATGGTGCCAGACTCTGTGGGGCATTCCAAGCCTGTATGAGCCAGATCTTTACAGTCCAAGTTTAAAGATTATGCTCAATGAACCACTTCCGACATACCTGAAATTTTCTTTTGTGTTAATATGGTATTACATGTTATGCATTGTTTTTAAAGCATCTAAAGTTATTGAATTCTCTCTGGATTATGCCAGTGCACATTCATCATTATTCCGCTATTACCTTGTTTATATTTCGCAGCATGGTTTCTTATTATATAGCCACTGAATGTGCAACTGTTCTACGTAATTCTTTTCCTGCGGGTTACCAATTTCCTCATAATTGTCGATCATAATTCGTTCCCTGTTTATGTGTGTTTATTTCAATTTATTACATTTTTAAAAGTACATTTTCTTTATTGTGTAGGGTTTTTTGAGCCAACGATGGAATGTAATGGGTGGAATCTTGGGGGGAGTAAGAATATTATAATCTTGGGTTCCAGGATAGCATGCTGCCTGGAACTTGGTGTCACTGGTCTCAATAAAGTACATTTTCACCTACCCTTAGTGTGCATCCTTGTAATGCATGAAACATAAAGGCTTAAACTCCAAGGCAAAAAAATGCAATGGGATGCTTTATTGACCTATTCAGAGGTCAATGCTAGCAGTGTCATCTACACCACGCAGCCACCACAAAAGCAACCACTATGTTTTTTTTTTCAGCTGCTCCGCCTTTTCAGATAAGTAAATAGCCCCATTTCTGTCCCCAATACCTCCATTGAGAGGCATAAAATCTGATTTCCCAAAACCTTAAAATCACATCAAACTTGACAGCACTTTATGGCAAGAAAACCAGCCATGAAGATAGTTTTGAAGTACTTGGGTGACAATCTCCCATCTGTTTGCGAGGAAGAGTCTTTGGCATATTTGCATATGTAAATAGAGCACAGAGAAGATTCAAGCAGGAAGGCAACCCACTATCTGCCCATTTTTTTCTGTGCAGTTGTCAATATCATCGGTGAAAAAATGGTAACAGACTAACCATGCTGTGCATAAACAGGTAAATTCTACCAAAGGAGTATGTTACACCACGTATGGTGCCAGAGGGTAAAGAGCTTCTGGATCCTCAAGTGTTTTGAAATACCTAAAGGAATTTCGTGAACTTTTTGCACAATTATGCGAAAGTTAACACTATATGTACTTACTGATATCTAATGTGAAAATTGAACTTTAAGGCACACCTCTAGTTGAAAATAGTTTCCACTCAAGTCACCTCAAACACTGCCTGCACCTCATCTAGGCCTGGATGTCCAGCATTGGAAGCTCAACCCCACCTATACATAATTCCTGTTACTTGCCAATGAAACAGGCCACAAATAGTCCAAACTAGCTAAAATACATGAACCTTGATGGCTTCAAACCACAACTATCACCCAATGCCAAGTCACTTGGATTCATCCTGGACACAGCCTTCAGCCTCAAGGAATACATTGCCAAGAAAATAAAGACTTCAGAACTGATGTACAAGCTATGAATCTACACTGGTCCCTCTTAAGTGAATCTCACACACTGCAGCACATCTCATCCAAGACCTGAGGAAATATGATCACGTCACCCACATCCATCATGATAGAGCTCCACTGGCTCCTGTTGCCGACCGTCATCATCTTCAAAACCAGCACCAGTATCATTTACAAAGTCATCACAACCAGTTCCCTTCCTTCCTGCCTAACAAACTTGTCATCTCCGGTGGCGTTCACCACACGTGCAGCCAGGACACCATCATACTAGAAACAAAGAAATGTAAAAAAAGAAAAACACGAGGTATCAGGTCTTTTCTATCTATTCACTGATGATATTGAACAATACCCATGTATCAACCAGGACTATCCCAATTTTGCTCCAATAGAAACAGTTGAAGACATACCTCTTTAAAGAACCATACACGCAGTGCAGTATCAGTATATTTCTGCTCCCAGAAACCAGCTCCTTCTCCATTCACTTGTTGACTGTATGCTTGCCTTTGACAATGTAGAGTGCACCACTGCCTTTTGGCTAGGTTGGCATGACACCAATTCCACATGCATACGTACATACATACTTATGTACAAACCTTACAAGATACTGGATGAAGACTAGCTTGAAGGGAAGATTTATTTTGGTCACAGTTTTATTGTTCCAATGAGACATTGTCTGCTCAAACTACTATCCCGTGGGGGAATATCATGTGAAATTTTGCATCCATGTAATCTCATGAAATCTATGAAATTCACAGAATGTGAAATGTGCACATTTTTAAAGATTTCCTCAGTATAAAAAAACAATAAATGAGCAAAAAATCAAGATACCATACTAGCAACAATGGTGTCTTAAACAACAACATCCTATCTGCCCAATGGAAGAGGGGAGGGCCAGCACTCATGAGGATTCATCTATGGGTCAGGCTGGCATCACCCATATACTGACACCGCAAAAGACAGTCCACCCGACGCAGTGTAGTCAATTAGGGTGAGATCGCACATGCGAAGAGGGAGAAAGCAAAGGAAGACCTTCACATCGACTCCTGAAATAGCCTGGCACATCTTTCTAGAGCGCTGGCGCATTGGCAGAAATTTAAAATTACGTTGAGAAGCAAGATTTCAAGGAGAACAAGATTCTCGCATTAGCAGCAAGTGGGTGCCATTTTTAAGTCAGGTGCATACCATTCCATTTTGGAACCAGGCAGGCCTATAGAACTCAACGAAGCGGGCATTTCGCTTTAAGGTGCCTCATAAGAAATCATTTGAAGGGCATATCAGAGTGAAGCAAGAGAAAGAAGTCCGGAGAAGAAATATCAAATGACCTCTAAAGCATGGTCCTGAACAAATACTGCAAGCAAAGAGCTCGGGCACTAGAAAAAAATTTTTTAAAAAAAATATAATGCCAACGAAATAAATGCCACAGTCTTAGTGCATACCATCAGAGTAAGTTGGCCATAAAGAAAAAACAAACTGTGAGTTTAAACTTTGCTATACATTTTAATGCAAGGGGATTAAAAGGCAGATACATAGCTCTGAACAAAAGGAGAATATCAAGTCCCGGAAACGGAAAGAGCACCAGCAAAAGATTGGAACTGCACTAATGCAGGAAAGCAGGAGCAGCCTGTGCAGGTAAAAGCGGTGGGGCCGGGTTGGGGGAGGGATTCGACAGACGACCACAAGGGAAAATTAAATTTTCCCTCGTCGTCGTCTGTCAAAATACCCCCCCCCCAAACTCGGCCCCACTGCCCCACCGCTCTTACCTACACAGGCCGTTCCTGCAGGAAAGTGTCAGAGAAAGCTGGACAGTCCCCACTGCGAGTCAAAGCTTGAATCCAGCCAGGGCGAACTCATTGCTTTATCTTCGGCAAGTCAGTGGCTTTGAGCACCACTGGGTTAATGAAGGGTGGTGCCTCTCATTGTAGCATTGAGAGACATAAAGGTGCAGAGAAGCGCAAGATACAGAACTCATTTAAAACAATGCAAGGGTAAATTATTCACAAAGAAAGGCACAAGGAATTCTGAAGAACAAAAACATGCATCTCAATAGCTACCACTGATAGTTAACATATTTGGGCATGAGCGGCACTAAGACATCAAAACCTGCAGATAATACATATAGAAACTGACTTGAATAATAAACAGACAATTAAAAGATATAGATAGGGCCAGATGTACGACCAATTTTAGCATGCGCAAACGGGTTAGCGACCCGTTTGCGCATGCTAAAATCGGTATGGCCATGTACTAACACAATTTTGCGAGTCGCAAATGAATTGCGACTCGCAAAAAAGTGTTTAGAGACTCGCTATTTGGAAGGGGCTTTCCCTTCCAATTAGCGAGTCTCTAACCCATGTACTAATGTTTTGCGACCGCAATTGCGGTCGTAAAACACTCGCAATTACCACCTACTTCAAGTAGGTGGTAATGCATTCGCAAATGGGAATTGGTCCCCTGGGTACCCCTTCCCCTTTAACTTATTGCACAGTTAGAAAACCTGGCACAACACTACACTTTCAATACATTCACAAATACAAACACAATTGAACTGCAGGTCACAGAGAGCTGCATATCACCAACTACACAACATAAGCTTCTCTAAACTGCACTCTTTTCAAAGAAAATTCTTGAGAGAGCCAAAGCTAGTGATATCACCAAAGAAAAAGCATAACATCTCAAGACAAGAAAGGAGAGCAGTCTAGAAGAGGTTTTGCATATGCCTCTAGGGGTAATGCAAGAGGCTAAGAGAGAAGCAAAGAGGAGTGAGGGCACAGAAAAGTCTAAGGAGGACAACATTCAGAAATTAAACATCACAGAAGAAGGCATGGTTCAGAATGATGTAGTCCAACAACACACACCAGATAAGGAGAGTGAATAAGAGACCTAGTCAACCAGGGATCAAGCCAAACAAGCCCTAACAACCGCACCAAGCTGTTCATCATAGAGGATGTTAAACTTCAAAGACAACTCTGAAGAAGTGTCGAACAGTGGTACAGTTCACAAATGTGGGAAAGACAACAGAGTACCACAAGAGAGACTGAGAGACAGGGCACACCATACCTTAGATAGAACAAGAGCCATTTGTGGACGACAGCAGCTGTCAAATAAGGAGCCTTCCAGATGTGAGCAAAACCCTCCAACTCAAAGCAGCACCCAACTCAGAAGAGCACACGAGACTTGCCAAAATGTGATTACTACAAAAATACCGATAGAAGACCCTAATTTAAGGAGTAGTTCACCAAATCCATTAGATCAATGAAATCACTGATCACACCACTGTCAAGAAACCCTTTGCATGAGAAATCACATGAAGATATATCAGACTCAGTGTGCATGTCAACACGATCTCTTAGGTCAACCGAACCACCACTCACACTATTGGCAAGACAACATCCTTACAGATACCCAAAATACATGTTGGAGTCCGAGGGTTTACTCCATTCTGAGAAAGGTACACCATCTTCTTTTAGTGTGGTCACCAGCTGCACAACTCAACCTGTCACATCCGCTGGAGTGACACAGAAAAAACGTGACCATCATGCTTTTCCCAGCGAAGGAGCCTCGGCCCACCTTTTCAATTCAATCCAATGTCGGATCCTCGATGGTTCTTTTTAGCAGCATTAAAGCGTAGAGGGAAGATAAGTTCATAAGTCACTGGACATACAATGAAACACAAATGGTTACATAAGAACCCAAATCGACAACCAGTTGCAAGTTAGTCAGTTTTATTACAAATTCAAAAGTAGTTGGACATACACAAACCTCAGCATGATAGTGTAGCAATACAAGGGAAACAAAAGAACGCCAACCCTCCTGAAAAGGTTCACTCGATGGAGCATGAAAAGAACAAGAAGCTCAATTAAAATTATGCATAAGATGAGAAAGCAAAAGCTCAAGTCTCCTTGCATCGGCACTTCTTCTGTATGCAACATTTAATCCTAACTATCCCTACTCTAGCTCTAAAGTGACATCCCTAAATTAAGGCACAAGCAAAGGACATTAGAGAGGATAAGGTCAGTGGGCAAAGCCTTCCTAAGAAGTCATTTCGCCATAAGATGGGTCTAAGGCATGAAGCCACAAGCAAAGGAAAGAAAGCACATCCGCATGCAGGTGCTCTCTGTCAGGAGATCAAGCGGGAATGGGGTGACTATCCCTCTCTACGAGGCATCATATACATAAGTTGTATTCATCAAGTGTCCCATAATGCTTTTCGTCTCACAAGCTGTACAATGGGCTCAGCCACAAACGTTTCCATGACGTTGACTCCCTTCACGGCTTTCTCCATGCACACGCCTCTCTGTAACAGCTCGTCCTTGGTCTTCTCTCCGTCTCCTGTGTAAAAACGCCTCCCTCCACCTTGTCTCCTGCGACCAAGCTAACTGTAACTTCTTCATTCTGCAACCTTGCTTAATGAAACAATACCCTTACTCTTCCCTAGTAACGTTGTCCACCTGTAATGCAAATGTGAGACGGAAACATTCTGCAAATTTCACATAAGAGTTTGAACATTACTATCAGAAATGAAGACACTTCGAGTGTAGTACAAATCGAGGCCTATGAATCAAGCTCAGTTAATAAATTCAGCACACAATGTAGGCGAGCCAATACATCAGCCAACTGCATTAATGCACATGTTTACATTCATCATTAACCTAGGAAAGCAGTTATTGCTATTAACACATCGTTGAATCGCATTTTCTAATGAGACCTAAAAGCAGTTACATTGATTTCAATAGTGAGTACACATTTTAAGTGATAAGTACCAAGCCCTACATTGGGTTAAATTGTCTTTCCCAGTAACATGTTAATTGATTCACATTTTCTTCTAACATCAAATTCTCTCATAACATCGAATAATATGTGAGTGGGTTCTACAGATGATTACATTGCACTCCTAACAGGTACCCCATGTAGGATACGAATTCTCCACTCTATCACCAGCAAAAGGAGCGGCTCAACTGAGGCATGAAGCACCCACCTTATAGGATCAGACACAGAGAAAGACAATGAGGGAAGTTCACCTCATGTGTGGAAAAATGTTGTGTTGTCATTCATTAGGAAGTGGGGGTAGATGTAATCAGATGTTGCATCGGAAATGTGTTAGCTTTCTTCAAGGAGAGGGGAGATGTCATGTTCTGAGGCTAGGACTAGGACCTTGCAAGACCTAGTCCTTCCAGGACACTTGACTCTACTTTCTGCCCCTGGATCTGGGTAGAAAATGGTGGAGAGGAGCAATGGGATAGCATAGGGAGAGCATGGGTTGAGCCCAGCTCCCCCACTAGTAAAGGAGTAAAGGTGGTAGAGAGGCCATTGTTAATAAAGAATAGTAGAGTAAACTTGCCTGACTCTGCATCTTCTCTTCTCATGCAAGCAAAGACATGACAAGCACTAGACAATTAAAAAAAAAAAAAGAGAGAGGAATTACATTTATGCAAAAAAGAAAAAGGTACACGAATATAGGAATAAAAAGGGTTCAGAAGGGTCTGTGTAGGGATTCAAGAGAGAGTGAGAAAACCATGGGACAAGGTTCACAACCAAAAATGAATCACAGAGTGATTCATTCTTGTTGCATACTATGTCATGCAGCTGAAACTTAGCCAAATTGTTTGAGGATTTTATTTGTTTGAATAGACTTTTTTTGCAGTGATGTTACAGAGAAGACAATTGGTATTTTCTGCAAAGGATATATATTGCCATGGAAAAGCTCAGGGCAAAATCTTTGCAAACTTTTTGAAATTTGCAAACATTTCCGTAGACATTCATGATGTTTTGCAGAAACACACATTTGGACATCCTGGGCCCAATTCAAAAAGGTAAATATACATGTGTATATTAACTCACTTATATACTTACCAATACACCTAGGTGTGGCCCTACACATATTTTCTATTCAGTATTATCAAGTTCAGACTTACACTTAGACGTAAACTTACATTTCTCCACCCCCTGAAATTAAGAAGTGAAGCCTCCTACCACAGGATTTAGAAGTATAAAGTTACTAGCAGTACCTTTATACATAGGAAGCTGTCTCTGCATAGAAAAGATAGGTCATATGCTTGTGTGTGAACAGAATTTTGTAGTACAGGAGTAGTAATACTGTACTACTACTCTATGTACTACAAAAGGCATTTTGTTAATCAGGCCCCCTAGTTTTAATATCTCATAATATTTCCATGTGAAGATGAAATTGAAATGCACAGCAACACAATGCGTACTGGCTGTTGTTTCAAACCTCTGCAAAAATACAGCCTCCTGTTACCTTTTTTGGTGTTAGCTTCTAGATGTTTGGGTGCAGGGAAAAAAAGCTATCAACATTTAACAATTTCAAGATATTACTTTTAAGAGCAGTGGCAGCCCTTGCTTGTTCTATTTCGTGTTAATAAGTAAACCACTGGTTTAGTTTTATCAGAGATCAGGGGACTCAGAGGGCCCAATAACATTGCCACAGTGCCTCATATATCTTTTCATTTTCAATTTCCCGTAGGTTTCACTAAGATTTCCCAGAACCACCTGTATGTATATTCATGTACCCCTTATGCTGTGGTCACAGTATCTACTGGAGCTGAACCACGGCTTTTTAAGTACAGGAATAACTCAGAAAAACTAAAATCCATATTCCACTGTTGCAGTTTACAGCAATTTTAATAATTTACAGTCAAGCTTGCACAATCATTTCCTCTCCATTTTCAAGCATGTGCGTTTATCTGGAATTATGTTTTGCTTAGGAGACTGGACTGTCCCTACAGCAATGATTTAGAGGCTCTCTGCTTTGTATGGTGAGCTGCAGAGCAATCCATATGAGTCAGGGCAATGTTTTCTCTGTACAGTATGACAAATGTGCTGAGAGCAAAATTGCTATCTATGTTTCTTTTCCAGGAAAAAAAAGCTTCAAATAAATCGCTTACTGTAACAATGCCCTCAATTACAGTAGCTTGCCTTATATATAATGTCCTGCTTTCATGTCTGCGTCCTATGCAAATAGGTCTAATATTTGACAAAATAATATTTCATAGTTTATGGCAACTGCTATTGGGAAAATAGCTTTAGGATGTACTCCTCAAAAAATGCAAAAACGAAGACATGGATGCCCAGAATAACAGATTCAAACACACAACAGTGATGGGGGAAATGCTTGCAAATAGACTAACCATGGGCAATCGATCAGGCTAGCATTCCAACCCCTTTATTTTCTCTCCACTCTGCTACCTCAGATTAGTTCCAGCCATATGTAAATCAGGCCTAGTCAGCATGGGCCCACGTTAGGGTATATTCAGAGCCATTTAGGGTGTTACATGCATCCCTACCATCACTTTCCGTGTGTTTGATGTAAAGCCCTAAGTAGCCAAGGATATCCGTGTTCTCTGTGACAATGGAACAAAGGTACAAATAACTCAAGTGGCCTAAATAGGCCAAAACTGGTTTTGGGTTGCTTGTGTTCTGGTTCAGAGAGGATCTGGCTCAGCAGTTCAGACCGGACAGTTTCCATTGGAGCAGGACCAAGGCTGATTTGCATATGGCTGGGTCTAATCCGAGGTGGCATCTTGGACAAAATAGCAATAGGTTAGAATGCTATCCCGAACAATTGCCAGTAGTTAGACTATTTGAAAGCATTCCTCCCAACACTTTTTTGTGTGTTTGGCAGATTGACAAATGGTTTTATTTTTGCACTTTTATACAGCACAAAGTGCCCCAAGTCATCAGAGAGCTTTACATGGGAACCAGATTATGTTACACACTTTAAAAAATTTTAGGCACAGGGAGATTAGGTGATTAGCCCACAATCACAGGATGTTGAGCAGAGGCTAAGTTGGCAGTGTTAGCCATTAGGCCACATAATTGTTTAAGATTGTCCGCATCTTCACTAGCTGTGGTTAGCCACATAGGGGAACACTTCCATAGAGCCCCTTTTACCATTGATATTCTTAACCTCCTGGTTAGATAAGTTTAAGATTATCTCAGACCTACAGTACGGCTTTAGACAGGGCAAAGGGACGCTAGATCAGTGCGTAAACTTACATTTGTTGGTGGGGAAATACACAATAGCTAAGACGGGATCCTTGCATATGGCCTTTATGGACCGAACATCAGCATCCAACTGCATTAATAGATCTAAGTTGTGATCGATTCTTCTGGAGCTGGGTCTGGAGGCAGACCTTCTGACTTTACTACACTTTGCCCATAACAACACCTGCAGTGAGATATAATGAGGACGGTTGTGTCAGCTTCCTGGGATGTCTATAGAGAGGTCAGGCAGGGGTGTATCCTGGCTCCCCTGCTGTTCACGATGTATATCAACAAGCTAGGGGATATTCTCTCAGCAACTAGTAAAGAGATCCCGAGAGCTGGCTCTAAACTCATACCCGCGCTTCTATATGCTGATGATGTGGTGTTGTTTGCCAGGACAGGTGTAGGTCTTCAGAAACTTTTAGACGCTTTTATAGATTTTATGGATTCGCTTGACCTTGCAACCAATTTCTCCAAATCACATACCATGACAATCGGCATTAAGAAGGCTGTTAGGTGTAAGTTTTTCTGCAGGGGGGTAGAATTAACTAAAGTACCAACCTTTCCCTAATTAGGTGTGTTGTTTGATGAGAATGGGTCGTGGGTTGCGCAAAGAGCACACAAAAAGAACGTATTTACAAGGGCAGTGGGGGCTACAGTGGACTTCGCTAAAAGACTGGGGGCAAAGCCCGTTCTTGCACTGCTAAAATTGTATAGAGAAAAATGTATTCCCATGGCAACCTATGGATGTGATGTGTGGGGGTATAAGGATGTGAAAGACTTGCAGGCGGTGGAAAATAAATGTTTTCATAGGCTTCTTGCTGTCCCCCCTTGCATCCCCGCCTTCACGTTGCATGAGGAGCTTGGCATGGGATACATCTCAGATCACAGTGAAGTTGCGCCTTTAGTACGTTGGCTGAGAATTTGGTCTTCCCCAGTCTCCACCTTGAATCAACTTGTCATAGCGGACTGCATGGCTCTTGAAGGGTCTTGGCGTATTCCATGGTTAAAGTACATCTCGGAGCAGATGAGAGGGCTAGGTTGCTCCGACTTGTACACTAACCCCAAACCTTCATGACATATTGACATCAGAAAGATTAGGCATCAGTTTCTGGCCAGGCAGCAGGAGGACAGGGAGGGTGTAGGAATTGCTAAGCCCACAGTGAGAAATTACATCACACTTAGTCCATGCCCACAGGTGCACCCCTACCTGTCTCTTTTTAATAATGTTCATCATCACTTTTTGCTAACCAGATTCAGACTTAATCTTATTCACTGGTTACTAGCCTTTCCATAAGGCTACCTGAAACCCGGGGATTCAAGGCCATGTCGATGTGAAAAAATCTCCGATCAGGATACTTTGCACTTTATTTTTTTCTGTGAACTGTATGTCTCCCTGCGGAAAAAATTAATCCTTTCTTTATTGAGTTCATGTCATTTTGTCCAAGCAAGACCAGCATTATTATACGTGCAGATGCTTTCCTCACCCATGGTGTGCCTTGGAGTTGCTAGCTTCCTCTCAGGTGCTATAAGAATTAGGAGGAAGACGCTTTTTGTCTAGCTGAATTTGCACCTTATTTGATGAAATGTATCAGCATTTTATCTGATGAATTTTATAAGCTGAATTGTCATGGTATTTGCTTTTAAAAACGAGTCATAACTTTATTTTACTTTTTTGCAAATATGGTTTTAGGGAAATGTATATTTTCAAATTGTACTTGTTATGTTTTTATAGTCTTTTAATGTCTTATTTTAATAACTGCCCCTGGTACATTTATTTGTGTGCTTTTATGGCTTTTATTAGCCGAATAAAGAATCTTTGACTGACTGACTGATATTCTTATAAGTAAATGAAAGTAGTTTTCCGTGATTCCCTGAAGGAAGTTACAATTCATTAACAGGGATTCCACAAATAAACACTTCCAAAAATCAGAAAGATAATTGTCTTGCTAAAGAGATTGTTGACAGTCAATGGTGTTGCCATGCTACAAGTCTGTTTTCAAGGAGCAATACTTGCTTATTTGTTGTGTAACCAGCGAATCTCAAAAACATTCTATACAAATAGACCTTCCCAGTCTCTTCCTTCTGGTGTGAAATGTGATGGGGATGAGCTGAAAGCTGCAGCAAGATAATTACAGAAGGATAAATAAATTAGTTCAAGGAGATTCTATGCAATCAACAAGCTTTCGAAAAATTGAACAGCGTCTGAAAAAGTGCTAGAGGGCACTGACTCCTGCTACAGCAGCACTTACACCCTTTCACGGAAAAAGAGCAATACAAATTTACATCCAAGACAAGTTAGAGTTATTTTTAATCAGCCTACAAGCAATAAACAACAGTCAACAAGGAATAGGGGTTGCACACATTCTAAAAGTAAACCATTTGTAAATATACAGAGAAAGTAATTAAGGAAAGGATCTATAAATGCAAGAAGGATGAGACGTATACTGAACTACATCCCCTTATCAGAACAAACCAGATGCATGTGAATCTCTCCTTATGTACAGTCATCGAACACACGCCAGCAAGAAAACCTTAAGAACCCACCACAATTTTAGCAATCATACTACCACTACAGTGAGGAGAACCCAGAGAAATTGAAAGCTATGTCATCAAGTCCTTCATCCACATACCCGAGAAGTCTCTCAAGATATAACACCCAAGGCCGATTTCAAACTACCAAAAATGAACAGCACAATTTATGTATGCCCTATCCCACTGCAACTCTACCTGCTATTGCGCTCACAAGGATGGATACAGCGACTCACTATCTTGAGGTGCAATGCCAACAAACATACATACAACAAAGGAATTTAGCCACACACAAATACAAACCTAGGGAAATAGCAGGATGACCACATGTGACAGTAAGCCGGTAACTAGTTTAGACACAGGATCAGTCCTCCTACACACATCATAATCCCAATAACATTACCTAATAACGTAAATTTCAACATGGGTGGTCATCATCTGGAAGGCGAAACACTGGCTCTCATTTATCCTTTCCTACACCATTTGTTCACAAAATTCTATTATATCAGCTTCAAAGAGTTAATAAGAAGGGGTGTTTTAGTAAAAATAAGCAAGAACTAAATTTGGCCCAATATCACCTTCCACAACTCTCAATATTGCAGTTAATCAAGACAAGATGCTGAAATGGCCCAACCTCATGTTGAATTATAACTTCTAATGTGTTTCAAAGTTGTAATAAATGTTATTAACATTTTGATATGAACATTTCATCTTTTTTACATTTCCTTGTAGTTTCTTAAAAACATATTTAACATATTGAAAAAGGATAAAACATTTATAACATGATTCCAGAATGTTCAAAGATCTGTAGATAATTTAAGAGGGTTCTGCATTTCTCAACTGTTTAAAGATCCAAAACATTATTCCTATACAATTTCTATTTCTTGGAAAATATTCCATCGTTGACTTGTGCATTTACTGCTGCTTAGCTATGAAATCATATGCTCTCAAGCATATTGGAAATACTGAAAAAATTGTAATTAAAGATTCTAACTTTCTCTTCAACCGCAACATTACTAAACCTCCGTCAGACTATCCCAAAGTTTAGTTTGACTGGAGTCCAGTGGAAATCAACCAATGAGAAATACCTTTCAATTTATCAAGATAAAGAATCAGCATCAAAACAGGATAGCTAATCTTTTATTATGTTTTAACTTCAAAAATGTATTTGCAAATTGGTTAAATAAGGAAATCAAGAGTGTTCATAAGGACCAATTTAGTTTAAATCCTAAGAGGCGAAAAACAATAGAAAATCCTGACACATTTTCAGAGTTTTTGTGAGGGTATAATATGTCTCGCAAATCTTTAAAAAACAAAATGTCCACTATACTGTCCTTTTGTTTTTCATCATTCATCTACCGGGCCATGAAAAACAATGGGAATGCGGGAAGAGGATGGACATCTTTACGAAAGAGAAATCAGTAGTGCAAATATAATTCCATCATAATGTGGAACATAAATTTTGCATTAGGATGCATACTGTGAACTATGTGAAAAACAGAGTTATTTATTTTTAACTCTCAGCTATTGAAAGCAAACAGAATGAAATCCAGATCCAGAAAACATTAAAGAATAACAGGAAATGTAGTGAGTGCGCACATTGAAGTAAAAGAGATTAGGCACTGAAAAATGTGTTCCTTTTTGGCAAATGTAACTTTATGGTGGCAATAATTTATTACAACTGCAGGGAACCATGCAGGAACTTACCAGAGTCTGTCCACAAGCAGAAGAGAAAGGAGAGCGAGACACGTTGACAGTTGGCATATTTTGAAATGTTGCACTTGGTGTACTGTTGGGCAGCCGCACCACCTGGATTGTCCTGGTGTCTCCACACTTGCAGCTGCCCGGAAAGGTGTTCTGCAAGCTAGTCACAATACTGGTCATGGATGGAGGTGGCAGGAACAAAAAGGGTAGCACCGGTCAAGAGATGCCAAACTCACGCTGCTTTTTCATCTACCTGATGAAAGCCATACTTTCCAGAAAGGGTACGTTAGCAAGTCATAAAAACGAGCCTACTCTAAAGTGGTGGGTTGACCATAGAATCTTCACAAAGGTTCCCAATCCAAGATGGGACAGAATTATTTCCTGCGATGTCAGATCCTGATAATACTTTGTATAAGGAAGCATTTCAAAGCATTAATTCCCTTATTTTTCAGTACGTTTATCACCCTTGCTCCCTGGATTTTGCTTCTTGCTGTTTTGATCTTATTCTGAGATCTATGTCTGGATTCTGATTGGCTCTTCTCTCTTTTCTGATGTCAGGAGAAGTTTGGTGCCTTACGGATTTCTCCAATATTAATCTCCATCTTCAATCACGAGCTACAAGATCGGTAAGGAGTTATTTTCTTCTTTGTGTGGTTTTGCTCGTATATGGAACCCCGTAAAGAGACACTTGACACATTTGACACATTTCACATATACTAATGGGTGTAGGAGTTAGGAAGGCGACTTAACGGACCTTCTAATTGTTCAGTCCTTTACAGAAGCATTCATTAAATTAGCAAAGTAGTGATGTCTCAGAGGGTTAAAAGGACATACTAATCAGTATCATGGTAATAGATGTGGGACCTAAATGAATATTGTTATTTTGAGCATCAATGGAATTTGTATTGAAAGAATGAGGAGAAATGTTTTGGAATATTTGTCACATGACTATTATTTTGTTCTCTTTCAGGAGACTCGCCTACCATTGTTGGCATCAAATAGTTATTTTTAAAGTTAGCCAGTTTAAGCATGGTGTCTTTTACTTACAACCCTCCACAATTAGAGAAATGGTTATTGTAGCAACAAAAACAAGTGTGCTAACTCTCTTTGATCATGTTAAAAGCCATGACCAAATTGCACATTAGCCTCTCAGTATGCCTCAAATGTTAATGAAACTAAATGGTTTCATGAAACGTTATTGATGTGGTGACTCAATGTGGTATCAAGTAATCAATTATTGACAAATGAATTACATTTTTTTACATAGAAAACAAAAGTGATAAGGGAATCTAAATTCCGATATAATCTTTGGTTAAATATCACAGAGAGAGAGAGCAAAAGAGCGAGAGAGAGAGAGAGCGAGAGATGGCACAGCTTACATGGAGGAATATATATTGATAAAACGCTTCCTGCTTTCAATAGTGGGTCAAATCAATATGTTAAACATCATAATACTTTCCAAATTTAGTACTAATTTATGGCCTTCCCAATTTTTATCCTGCCAGCATTTTGAGAAAACTGAATTCTTTGTTATCACATTCACATAAGTCATAGAAAGCTAGTACCTACATCTCTTGCTAGCCTGAGGGAGGTTGACTTTTCCACACTTTGTTTTGCTACTGGGCAACCATGGGCGATAGGTTAATGTATCTAATAAAAAGCACCTCAATGCTCCCATAAACTTACAATATCTCAAATCAATGTTTATTTCAGGGGGGAGACCCCGATTAAACATAAAATCAATTACAATATATAAAATTACTACAATACATTAAAACTGCATCTCATAAATGTATAAAACATCATAGGAAGTTAAAATCAGAAATATATTATTTATAGAAACGTCCAATGAAAAGAAATATACAAATACGTAGCCTGTGTCTCATGTGCCAAGTTGAATGTAAATATTTAGACACTGCAATAAGTGTCCTTAATGCATGTTCAAACTGTGTAACAGCCATATTCCTGCACATAGAAATTATCAATTTCATTCAAATGTGATGGTATGCTGGGCAGAAAACACAAAATGAGCAATGGATTAAAAAAACACCTTATAGGAAGGACTAGTTTTCAGGCAGTCAATATTTGCTCGCTATTTGCTACGAAAACTATGAGCAGGTAGTATTCCAATTCGAGATTTCAGAAAAAAACGTTCACTCCTTATTTGGTTCTATTTGGTCTAAAAACTGTTCAAGCACCTTATTTCCAGCAAATACACCCAATACTTTGCATTGTTTGTCCATTTCTCTCAGTTCTGCAAATGCTCCTTATTGGTTCATAATGATGTGGTAGACCACAATCTCACCCAATACTACAGAGGTCGGAGATTAGCTATTAGCTAAATTTGCTACAATCTGTAACTCCAAGTCCAGACGTACCAAAAATAATGATTCACTTTACAGAAAGTTAAAAAGTGATCTCATACATTTAATTTCCACACAAACAAGAGGATTTAATTTGCAATTGACCCATAACTCTGCACCTTACCGAGCTGCGCCCATTCCTTTACCACGGCATAATTCCAAAACTGATGAATTTGGGAGATATGTGGAAGAATGACATGATTTTAAGACTAGCAAAGCTCTGTGTTGGAGGGTTAGTTGGCTTTTCATAATCGGAGGTGTCCATGGCACTAAATCGGCAACCGTACCCCTAAATAGTAGAAGTGATTTATTCTTTCCAATATGGTGTCACCCAATTTTACCTGGCCATTAAAGGGCATACATTTTCGTTTTCCAGGGTTAGTTTCCAATTCACTTGTGTACAAAATTGTGAAAATCATAGGGGTTTTGGAGGTGAGTAGGGTGTCATTTACAAAGAGACGGGAAGGTATTTTCTGATCAGCTAGTTTAGGAAAACCATTTTCCCAGTCATAAAGCTTTTCTATTATCCCATTTATATATAGTGTAAGCAAAGTCAGGGCCAATATAGCCCTTACAAAGCCCTCACCCAATGTTAGACTGGTCTGTCGCACACCTTCTTCCCACACCTGACACAGGCATTATTACCAGTAAAAGAGCATATTTTCGGTTCTAAAGAATTCTCTGGGATTCTCCTGTTACTTAATACCTCCCAGAGCTTGGGTCGCGAGAGATCAAATCAAAAGCTGTCTTAGGTCTACTAATACAACATATATGTGATTGTGGTTCAAAACTACACTTTTCTAAATCAATAAAAATATAACCGAAACATGATTGATGGTTCTAGCATGAAATCAAAATACCGCCTGGAGATAGGCTACTACTTGTGACAAATGAACCCATTCATGGGGATTCTGGACAATAATTGACTGCTAAAAATGTTCTGTATGTTATCAATTAAATTAATCAGCCTGTAGTTCCCTGGATTATCTCTATTTCTTTTTTTGTAGACCAGACATTCTCACCCCCTCTCCAGGACTAACGAATGTCAGTACCAGCTAAAATGGCTTTGGAAAGGACATTCAAATATAGTCCCCACAAAGCAAGCGCAGATCGATAAAGGTCCCCTGGATCCTATCCAGACCTGGTGCTTTAACTGCTTTGACAGCCTCAATAGCTACGAAGGTTTCATCCAACGTAACAGCACACTGAGGAATTTTACTGCCAAGCTCCTCTATAGAATCCCCCCTTCTGTCCGGAACTGAATAGAGATCGGAGAAATGCTGTAGGTGAATATTCAACTCCACATCCCTATTTTGTTTTGAGCTACTCTATGTGAAAAGATACCAGAAGGATCTAGTAACCTTAGTAAATTGACTTATATTCGTTCCTACCATCTGTTATCTCAGCCCTAATGCCTAAGAAGGAATTACCAGTTGCAAGTTATATTTTGCTAACCTGCAGCTATGATCAAGCCAAGATATTGCTATTGGTTTGAAAGGCTGTGGGTTCATGCTCCTGAGAAAATAGAAAGGCTGTGGGTTCATGCTCCTGAGAAAATAATCTCTACGTACTGTAAACAGAGTCTGGTGAGTATTCTTTATCAGAAACTCCTTGCCTGAAGATTTATATAGCTTTCCAAGGTGTCAGCAACAATGGTGTATACACTGGTGAAAACATCTGGTCATGCCTCTATCGAAGTCCTTTTTACACGTCTCCTATTATTGGCGTAGAAGATAGGCACAATTGGTCCATTAGTGGGTACAGACAGATCAGAAAGAGAATTCTTCAGAAAAAGAGTCAATGCATTATAATCACTCACATTTCTATCCACCAGTACTATGTCATGCAAGCTAGATAAGAGGTGTATGTCTAATAGGATATAATCTATTTTACTAGTGCTCTTTCCGATTTTAATCTTATGCCATGCTTTCCAGTCTGGGTTAAATCACCTATTACATGTCCGTAAACTATGGGTTAAGGTAATTGATGCTATCTGTAGCACAGCAACAGCCAATTTTTAAAGGAGGGGCAGTGAAAGTTGGGATTCACCTCGCCTCATTCTCATCACTCGTGAGTAAATGCATTTTATGCTTGAGGGCTTGAATGTCCCATTAAAGTCGCTGGTCAAGTGAAGTGGGCATTTTCCAGAGAAGTAAAGCCCCATAAGATTAGGAGATCTCAGATCCACAGATTAAATTTTACAAGCTAAGAGTGATTTTTTCCAAATTGCCTATCCGCGGGGGGGAGGTGACCTGCATCTTTTGGTCTTGCTTCAATACTGCAGTTTAAATATCCAGATCTGTAGATAGGTAGAAATGCCCAGGTTTCTTGAAGGACACATATGTGAAAATCATCAATAAAGCTCTCCATGTTGGATGATCAAGTTTGGCCTTAAAACTCGCCATATTCCTTGATAGCAGATGGATACCATGGGCGTCAGGTAGATCTTGCCATACATGTCCCTGAGTTATTTAAAATTGGGGCCTCCATTCACGTGCCTAACAGGTTTCAACAATAGGAATGGGTAGCTACCTTGCCTACTTTGGATAAGAAAACACTGGTTGAAACTACCCCATTAGCAACTGGAGAATGGCCATCATCATGTCAATCTATCCCAGCTAACTCTGAATCCAAACTAGGGTTTCGTGAGGATGCAATTTTCCCATCGCTACTTGTAAACTGCTCAGCTCTATTAAATTTCCCATGAGGAAAGGGATTATATGTTGTAGATGGTGGGTTAAACTTGAATTGATCATCAAACCATTGGGAAGGGTAGTATGTACCTCGAGAGCCACCAAGCCATCACTTCTCTCATCAAAAGTTAGTCTGAATGCTATATAATTATATGGCTCATTAGGGAGGGAATGGTGCTTAACAAATAAAAGGTCAGAGCGTATAATGGAGCAACATTGATGACTCTGTCATATCTAGTTTAGGTCATTCTCCAATGAGTCGTAATCCTCCCTTGCATAGGATGTCAATTTCGGAACTCTGACCATATATGTCTCCCTACCTCTATATGATATAAATCATGCAATCTTCATTACGTTCCCTGGGTTTCTCTTTGTACACGCATTCAAATGGTTATGCATGGGAGGGTGTTAGGGAGCATTCATTATGATTGATCTCTGGTTCACTCTCAAACTTTGTGGGTGTGATTGCATTGAAGATTGATCAACAAGATTATATGTCTTGCATGGTTTGTCAACTCTGTAGACACCATTAACTCCCACCTGGCCCAGATTTACCTTTCATCTAGCTGCATGATGGTTATTAGTGTCAGTCTGATTGTAGACGCTCTTGCTCTGTTGGTCTTCCCTTCATTGTACGGCTTCTCTATATTGACATGACCTCCTTGAATTAGTTAATCAAATTTCCTAGATAAAGCCAGGACAATTTCTTTTAAGTGACTAATTTCAAGAGCCATTGATTGTATTAGGTTTAATTGTTAACACCATCAACCTTAGAAAAAGAGGAGTGACACGTTGCCTAATACTGTCAATAGCAATATTGATGATCCCAGGTATCAGGCTAAGAGGTTCATTGGCTATTAGGAATGCAAATCTATTTTAGCAAATTACTTCTGAATCAATTTGAGTTTGGGTACGGTGCTCTTGACATGCAATATTTACAGGAGGCAATACCAAGTCATTCAGGGAGTAGTCTGATTAGTCACAGATTATGTGGTACCACTAACTCGTCAGTTTTGTGGGCTAGTTTGTGTTATTTTCCGTTAATTGTGCTCAGATGTTTGCCATTTGCCATCTTCCTTCTTATTCTTCTTCTTGAAGATAGAGGGGACCTTATGCGCTTGCTTGGGGCAACTGGAAATACCTTCAGAATTAAGGATCGATTCGAACTCTTCAGTTAGTCTGTTGATTATTTCTAGCATGCAGGTCTCGACAGGGTGTCTTATGGGTTTTTTGATCTTCCCAGTCCCTAATGGGTTCTCTGCTGCTTTCCTTTTTCTCATCTTCATAAGCTATCTAGACAGGAAAGTTCATTTACAAGGGCACCGAGCAGTGAAATGCCTTCCTGCAAGCAGAAACAAAACAGTTCCATCCTGCACAAACAATGCACCAAAACTAAAACAATAGAGCAGCTCAGATAATATGAATGGTGGCATTGATAAAATGAACTCTAAAATAGTATGGGCATGCCAAGCCATAGACTAAGTAAAAGTACCTTGTATCAGATAGCACTAATAAAAAGGTCCAAGCTCCAATTGCAACAGCACCGGACCATTAATCCAAAATTTAAACAAAAAGCGAAGAGTCTTCAAATGGCACGGTTAGGAGGGTAGCCCTGTCCTGCCTACTCCTATCAGTGGTAGTCCATCCTGAGTATGCTAGTTGACAGTTTATAGTGCTGCAGCATCCAGAGGAGCCCTCCTCCTTTCGCACTCTCCTACCAGCAACAAAGGATCCTGAGACAGGTAGTCCATTGCGTGGATGGTGTCCCCCGCAGCGTGTTAATTTGCACTTTATAGCACAACAGAGTCCACAGGGGCCCTCCTCTTTCCACCCCTTCCTACCAGGAACAAAGAATCCCGAGACAGGTAGTCCCTTGGCGTGGATGTCGTCCTGCACAGCAGGTGTTAGTTGGTGCTTTATAGAGTGACAGCATCCAGAGGGACCCTCCTCCATCCTCCTCCTGCAACCGACAACAAAGGATCCTGGGAGAGGTAGCCCCTTGGCGTGGATGGATCAATATATGTTTAAGCAACCTAGTAATTATAGTTTCATGCGACTTCGTGACCGCCCCTACTACACCCAAAACATTTTTCATATAAGGTGTTTCATGATCTCTGCTCTAAATGTACTTACTTTTAAAAAAATATCTCAAAGTGCTTACAAAACATGGGAAGGTACCTCATTGGGACAACCTAATGCTTCAAAAATTCTGCCTTAGCAACACTAACTTAAATTCGGTCAATATATCCTTGTAGTTTGTATACTAACTTTATGAGGCATGAGTTGTTGGAGCGTCCACAAAGCTACAAAGTTTGCAATTTCGCATCATTTTTTGATATTCACAACTACAAGACATTTTTCTAAGATCTAATTACAAGATCAGTGAGATGTTTCAGAAAGGCTATACACTCTATGTACAACACGAGAATGTCCTATGATAACTCTGCCTTATAACTTTTCCCCAGGATTGCTAGAGAAGAGAATACCTAGGGGGGCTGAGCTGAAAAACTGCTTAAGAGGATTATGAACATATACAAGACAAGTTAGTGAGGGAATCAACTAACTATTTGCAGTGGATCTCCCTGATAAAAAAACATGAGCTGCAATACTATAGAAGTTTTTTTTAATTTCAAGATAATTCCCAAAAGACTGTGCAGTTGCAAGCATATTGGAAGAATGTTTCTGGATACCCACAGTGTGGCTTCCCTAAAGCCAACTGGGCCCATATGTTTGATTTATACCCAGGTATCTGAGATTATTGAGAGACTATCTTTCAGACCATATATGATATAAGAGGACTAGCAATGCCATTCAGCCCTGTGGTGAATATGTTTGAGATCAGAAGTGTGACTATACAAGAGCATAGTTCATCTGGTAATATTGGGTAGGTACATAATAACACACTACTGGAAGGGCCAAGTATCACCATCACTAAGTGAATGGAAAAGGGAAGCAATGAAAATTTTAAAATTCAAGAGATGTATGAAACTTGTCCACCCTGGTTCAACGCATTTTGATAGAGTGTGGCCTGGAATTGATTTGGAAAGACTGCAATAACGATGGGATAAAACGGAACTATGAACATCGTTTAATGTATGACTAACCATGGTTGATAATTATATTATACAAAGTGGTATTCATTCGGAATTGTGAAACTGTATCCATGAGCTGCTGGATAAAAAGTAAAAAAATGAAAATTGATGTTCTATTGAATTTATTTTTATAACACAGCATTGTGATCGGAACCAAACAAATTATACCCTAATACAGTGACTTTTGACTTCTGTGAACACCCAATTAATCAGTATTGGAATCCAGGAGCCCCCACTGAGTCATTATTGGAATCCGGGGACCCTGGCCTAATACATTTTGATTATATGATCTGAAAAAGTATATGCAATATTACTGAAACAAGAATTAATCAAACAATTATGCAAATGATAAAATATTTAATTTAATTTACAAAGATATAGAAAAAAACACAGTTTTAATGGGAAGGTTAGAGCTTTTCTAAATTCAATTGAGGCCACCCATGTCCACACTAAATTCTGTTCGATGCACTGTTCCCACAAATTAATCCGAGGATACCAAATTAATTTTTAGCCTCCATTTTCAAATTCCTTCCTCTTTACAGAACGCTTAAAATTTTCAATTTTACATTAAAATTCTTTATTTATATGCACTTTATTGATCTGCTAATATTATTTTCTAAGCAGTCCCGGACCCCCAGGAGTTAAGAACCACAGCCCTAATACATTTCCCTGAAACATACAAACCTTTGGGTAGCATTGAGCAGGCATGTGTTTTTTCTTAAAGCATAATGTTGGGATTGAAGTGGAGCCAGGAAAGTGAGGGTAATATCCCCAGAAGTCGCTATAGGAGTACTCTGACACTCAGCCTGGTGATTGGATGATGGTAAGTTAGAGACATGAATTTGGTGGCCACAAGGGAATGCTATTTGAATACCAGATTTGACCTCACATTTAACAGCCATGGCAACGTGCCACAACATATAACAACCCTTATGAATATATATATTGACATCTGCTTGTCATGATAACATTGAGTTTAATATTTGCAATCAATGTGTTGTTCTCCAGTGTTTATTATAATGATCTCCCAGGTACTAATTTAGACAAATAAAAATGCAGACTGATACGAAAAATGTTCTTTCTTGAAAAAAAGACTATGGAAATTCAAAAAAAGGCTGAAATGGAATAGATATTAATACCTCACAACCAATATTTTCTAAGTATGTGGGCTCTTGTATACAGCCCTATCGTGTAGTTCCTATAAACCTATATAGGATCTGTGCGTGTAGACAACATACACTGTAGGATTGGTGTCCCGACTGATTCTAGACACCCCCACCGGGTATGTTAGCCTGTATACCAGCTAGCTCACAGTGCCACTAGGAACCCCTCTTACCAAGGGGAGAATAGTTCTTGGCAACTATCGAACATGACAACTCTGTCCCATCAGGGATCGTGGAAACAGTGTGCTCAGTCACTCGTGCTCACTTTGTCTCAGAGAGATACACAGAATAAACGGTGGGGACGTTTTCAGTAAGCATTTATTGAACCAGCGTCATTCTAGTGTAAAATAGGTGTGCTAAAACAACCATTAGACAGAAACAGATATAAATGATTATAAGCACCAACAGAGTAAAAGGATGGTAGATTTCTACCATCGTGCTAAAACAATGAATACAGGCAAGTATATAAAATACATGACAGTAGTAAATGCGTATTCCTACGATGCAACCCTAACTAGATGTACCTAAGTGTACCTAGCATGTATGTAGGTGTAAAGCCAAGAATCCCTCTAGGATAAAGTCAACCCTATTACTTGAAGTGGGAGACTGTGGGACCCCGTCTTGGTCTCGAGATGGACACCCCGCGAGGGATGTCGGACCACTTGCGAGCTGGAGTGTCTGCGTGCATGAACCTCAGCGTCTCGCGTCAGTGTGGCAGCATGGAAGTCCTTATTCTCCTCTGACTACCTCAGCAAGATATGGTGTTTATATACCAAAAGTGGTACCCTCAGGGGCTCTACCTTGCTATGTCATGTCGGACTTAGGATGACAGGAGGAATGACCCTTATACATAGTTATTATGCAGGAGATGGTAGTCCTGCTGAGTTTCCAAGAATCCTCATGCATAATGGATGAGGCTAGTTTTCAGGGGAAACCCCACGCCCTGTTAGCAGTACCATACCTAGGTAAAAGGTCAGTCCCAAGAACCGTTATGTAGTGTAATGGTAGGGGAGAATATAGGTGAAAGGGTAGGTTGCTACCTGAGCCTATATTGGGGTACCTATATGAAACATCACACCCACTCCTCATCCGACCGGACGACATACTTAAATTCTAATGTATTTGTAGGCGTTTGTACGCAAACAACTAATACAATTATAAAAACAGTGTATAAAAATGTAAAAATTCGTAAAAATGGCTGAGATAATAGTTTAAGTGATAGAAGTCTGTACTACAATTTTGTTCGTATATATAGTTCGAACAACTATGAGTGACTGAAAGCCATGCAGCTTAGCAAAAAGTGTCTATTGTTTAAAAATTCAAAATTTGGTTGTTTTTGAAAAAGCCAATTTTTTCCCAGCACACGATGAGCCAAATGTTTATGTGTCCTGGCTGGGAGACGCAACATCACTGTTGCCTGCAGTCGCAGATGAGGGTCCCTGCAACACCTCGCAGATCAGGTCAATCGAGCACAGATGTTCCTCCGTATTCTCAACAGCCACTGCTGGGGATGCCTGTGTGACAACCAAGGCCTGAGTATTTGTTGAGGAGCCGGTATCCATTCCAGCAGGAGCTGAAGCAGACTGTGGTGGCTCTAAGAATTGAGACATCAACAGTGGAATACGCTGAGGACACAGCAGAACATGAGCCGTTATCGGGTCCAGTAAAGCATCAATGTCCGGCGGTACACCTGATGGAAGTGTTAGACAGAGATCCAACACGCATTCTTGTCCGCAGAACAGGCATCGGAGGACAGGCAGAATACAGTCGATCCAGACTGGTCTAAATGATAGGAACCAAGATTCACTTAGTTCGCGAAGGCGAGGTGTGCCCAGATGGAGTGCCATGCGATCACGGTATCGGCGCTCCAAGACCATTTTTTCAATCTCCTTGGTGACTGGGACGTTTATTGCTTAGCAGAAAAATGACATTCAGGATACCTGCTATTAGGAACAGGATCAGCGGAAGCCCTCCAAAAATGCTTCCGAATATGGAGTGTATGAAGTTGGGAATAACTCCGAGGATTGTCTGAAAGGTGCTTAACAGTCCAGAACATATGGTATTAAATAGGTGTACTATACCCGTCGTATCAGACATGTTAAAGATACGTTGTACCATTTCTGTGAAATGGAAAGGGCAGTTTGTTTGTACTAGTGCCAGTCTCTCAGCTGAGGACCTTGCGACCTGAAGATCATAAGTCTCTTGGGCGGAGGTTAAGGGCACGGTTTTCTGTAAAAGCATGGCTTTCATTCGGCTCAGAGTATCAAACCGTATAAAGGAAACATTCAACGAAGGCCATAACGGCGCCTCCCTGACTGTATGGGTCGGTAGGAACAATACTTGCATATGGCAAGTAACCCTGGAGCTTACAGTGACAAGCTATGCGATGCCCGGGAGCATCCTACAACAACCTTGATCATTCAGCATCAAGTAACTCCCATTTGAAAGTAACTTGAACACCGTATTAATCAAGGCAGCTGGGGATCCTTTCAAGTGACAGGATAAGTTAGCAACTGAACCATTACAGGCCCTGTGAAGCATGATATCCTGGCATATGAGAGATCCACTTAAAGCGTTCTCGCAGTATGTACCACTTAGAAACACTTCCATATCCCCACTCCTGCATCGAAATCTGTATGGCAATTCCCGAGATTCCTTGATGAATTCCCTACCCATCGCTTCATATCTGCCTGCCTGTTGTTGTTCTAGGCAATACTGAAACTGGAAAGTTGTGACCGGTAATGTAATATGGCCATGGATTAACCACTCCGTAGATTGTGACTCTGCCACAGTGAAAGGTAATTGGTCCAGGTTTTCAATACGCAGCATTGTATATCTTGCTCCTCTTTGTGCCATTGTTATCTGTTTTTCAGTTCGTTTGTATGCAGAGAACAAGGACGTACTGTTGATAAAACGCCAAGGCACATAACCAGCGTGCACTGATTGCAGCGTCCAGCTTAATAACATAATAGAACGTAGTTGAGATTGTCCATGTTGTAGTATGGACAATTCCTGTTCTAGTATATCTATAGCAGAAGATACAATGTTGCCCAGTGAATAAATCCTGGATGTTAATGTAGTCATACCATAGTCAACTACAGCTAATGCCTTTTCTAGGTTAATTCTATCTATTTTACGGAGTCTCTCTGCGGCTTCTTGTTGAGAGATTTTCCAGATTTCATTATAAACAGCACATAAGAAACTTTTCTGACGTGGCTTTCGGGGACATAATAAAAAATCCCTTAAATCCACCTCATCTGAGAGTAAGGATAAGTGTTGTTTCACCTAGGACAGTGTCGAGGTTTTTAGCCAATCGAGGCACAACTTCCCAACACTGTATGATGTCACCACCTCCGGATGTTCTCTTTGTACATAGCTTTGGTGGCCTATGGATACTAAACCTTTCGGTTGTACCCCTGATTCCTGATTGACATCTGTTTGTGTCTGTGGGACAATCTAACCATCCCTTCCAATTGGGGTCTGATGAATTGTACTGTATGATGTCATCTATTGTATCCCCTCCACGTGATGTAAAGTTTTGCCACCCCTCAAAGTGTGACAGTGTTGGAATCCGAGGTGTGTTCAAATCCTTGTTCTTGGCTAACCCAAGACAGGAAGTCTGTTACACAGTGTCATTCAGAAATATTATCTGCTGTGGAATGAGGCACCCTCGAAATAGTGCTTCTGTTCCCTGTACCTGCCATTCCTTTGAACCCCAGACTGATTTTATGTCTAAAGTGACCTTTCATAAGTCGAAACCCTGTTCAGACAGTTGGGAAATAAAGGATGCAGAGTAAATCTGTTTGGTGTTAGTCAGCATATTTTTTGTGCAGGTGTAGGTGCAACCTTATAGTAATATGAGGTCAGGTCAGAAATGTTAAACACAGAAAAATAAGAACATTTCTGTGCAAACGTTTTTGAACTACCTTTTGGTGGTGATGGGCAATGTTCCCATTGGTGCTATGTGAAAACATTTTGTGTGATACTGGATTTGTGTAAAAAGTGATGGCCATAATGATGGTAAGAGTACATAGTGTCAAAATCAGATGTGTCCTCTAACATTTCAGTGCTTGAAAATGCAGTGGATTGTTCCAAATCACACAACATATTATTTACAGTTTCGAAATCCCAATCGTCAGAAAATGTGCCCGAGGTAATGATATAATTTAGAGAAATTTTAAATAAATGTGGTATTTTCAAAAGTTCAGTGGGACCAAATACATCATAATCAACCTTGTCCCAAACTATACCATCAGAAATTCGAACAGCTGTAATGTTCACAAAGGACAGGTCTCTTTGTTCACGATGAGAAGATGTATGAGGTTTCAGGACCAAGTTCACATTTGATACTGTAGAGCGTTCTGGGAGATATTTTCCATTCATGAGTAAGCAAAAGACAGTCACTAGGGCAATCAAGAACAGAAAAAACAATATTCCAGTGATTATCCAGAGCTGGAGCCAAGGTGATACTAAGTAAGTCTTTTTCAGGAAAATGTAGAAGTCACAAAATTGTTGCTTACGGGAAACTGGAGCTGGCTTTGTTTCAGGTTCACTGGGATCCAGAGAAAATGTATCAAAATCAATGAAGTAGCTAGATGCAGTTCGATCTACCTTTGGTAGCTCAGCAGGTTTTGTTGAACTGGCAGGCTTCTCTTGTTGAGGCATATTGATGTAGTCTTCGGTGTTAGGCCGAATTGAAATTTGTCTTTCATTTGTGTTTTGAAGTTCTGTTTCAAGAGGAATGAGTTCCATTTCATTGTTGGAAATTCCATCATTTTGTATTGGTGACTCTTCAAATGTTATGAGTCTTTCTGTTTGAACTTCCTGTATGGTAGCGAGAGGAGAGCGTCGGCTACCCAGGAGCCGCACGAGACCTACTATTCAGTATCGGCCACATAGTGTGGTTTGATCAGATCAATGGAGACGAATCTCTTTTCTTTTTTTTGCCGGCAAGAGGTGGAAGAAGTACTGTTCTTGTTCCTTCAACAGCCAAGACAGAGACTGGCTTTCTGTATGATGGCCCAAATTCTTTCTTGTCCACAATCTTTTCTCTGACCAGATCCCCGACTTTTGGGATCCAGGCAGGTCTTGCCGTGACTGATTTGACTTCCCCAGTGGTGGTGTATTTTACTTGCACGTTGCTTTGTAGTGCCCGGAATTCATTGAGATTCTGTAAAACAGCCAAATGTTTATTTATGTCAAATGCTTTTTCATCCGCCACTGTGCTTTCAAAATCGAGATCAGGTACCCACATTCTTGTCCCAAAAAGGACTTCGTAAGGAGTGACACCTCCTAGGGAACTTCTTCGCATATTATTAAGGGCTCTTTGTACCCCGTATAAGTGATTGACCCAACTACCACCCGAACCTAATACCCTTGCTGTTAAAGATTGCTTTTAAGTCCAGGGGGCATATGTACAAGCCCCTATCGCCACGGGAACGTCACTTTTTGTGATGTTCCCGTGGCGATAGGGGCCTTGCCTTATGTAGAAGGCAGCGTTAAGCCACTTAACGTGGCTTAACGCTGCCTTGTATATAAGGCACCTTTTCACGCTATGTTTAGTGTGAAAGGGGCGTATAGTGGGTGTTGTGGTGGGCGTTCCACCGCAACACCCATTGTATTTGATGCTGCCCCCTATGTACAAGGGTGGCGTACATAGGAGGCAGTGCCAAAATTAAGACCAGGAAAACCCTGGTCTTAAGGTGGCGAAACGAGGAGAAATGCATTTTTCTCCTCGTTTTGCTTTTCCATGTGTGCTGCCTTGTGCAGCACACATGGAAAAGCAAATGCCATGGTTTGTTTATGTACAGGAAGGTGTCCCTTCCTGTACATAAACAAACCTTTAAAAATGCCATTTTGTAACTTTCATGTGTGCTGCATGAAGCAGCACACATGAAAGTTACAAAATGGCATTTTAGGACTGTTTATGTGCAGGAAGGGACACCTTCCTACACACAACCATTCCTCCCCTGCACACAGACACCCTGGCACTCTGGTGCAAGGGTGCCTGCGTTGGCGCTAAGTTGTTAAACTTAGCGCATCGCAGGGGGAAACGCAAGGCTGCACCACATTCTTGTAAATATGGTGCAGCCTTGCGTTTCCGAAGTGGCGGAGCGTGTCGTTAAGCCCAGGAGGCTAACGACACGCTCCGCCACTTCGTCGTACATATGGCCCCAGATTTTTCCTCTCCATGACCGAATATCCCTCTGGATGGTACAGAGAGGAGTACCGCAGTGCAACACCTAGACTTCCCATGGCTTCCTTGTAAGCCCTAGAGCTAAACGCGGGGCCACGGTCAGAGTGTAATGTGCCAACTGCGTATGTCCCTATGAAGACTCGCAAAACAGTTCGAGCGTCAGCTGAGCGCTGAGGCCAAACCCATAGGAATCTAGAGCATGAATCCACTGCCACCAAGATATACTTGTAAGCCCCATCTGATTGTAGGGGGCCGCAGTGGTCCAAATAGACACACGCGAGTGGTCTACCTGATAGTAGTGGTGTCTGTGCTGGACATGCCACGGTGGAACCCTTCATCTGCTGACAGAAGTCGCACTTTAAGACAAAATTCTTCAACTGTTTAGTAAGTCCTGGCCACCAATAGCGCTGTTTCAGCAATGAAACTGTCGCTGTAACTCCTGCGTGTGCAGAACCCAGACCCTCGTGTGCAGCTAGTATTAGACCCAATCTGCGATCTATGCTTGGTATTACTCTATCCCCCACTCCTGGAATCTGAGCATATGGAATGTTATTTGCATCTAACCTGTAGGAGTACTTGAGTGGAAAACCTTTCAGTAAGGCTTTGCTGTTCTTGCGTGAATCAATGACAGCTACCATTATCTGTCTGTCTATTCTCGTTTTTGAACGAGTGATTGCAGCTACGGCAGCAGTATGTACTGCCCCTTTTGCGGCTTCATCGGCCAATGAATTCCCTTCAACGTGAACGCCATCACTTTGATGACTCAGCGTGTGTATCACATGAGTTCTTGGTAGTGCGTTTTTCAACTCAGCTACCTGTTCCCATAGCATTTTATGCTTAATTGTGCCACTTTTTGAGTCCTCAAACCCATTTTGACCCCAGTAGTGAAGCTATTCATTGTATGACATGACACAGTAAAAGGAATCGCACACAATCAGTGTGGGGACTTCTCGATCCATGTTAATCAGTGCCAGTAACAGGGCTTTTAGTTCTGCCAGCTGAGCAGTGCAGTCTCCTAGAGACTGTGTCTTCGTACTGCTAGGATGGAACTTGCCGTCCTGCATGCGACCCTTTACAATCGCACATGCAGAGCTGTATTGTTGTTTACTTCCTATGGCCGGCTGAGCAGATCTGACATTGTAAATTGATATATTCATACTAATCTAGAGGCATTATTTCATTTGAGAGAGGATATTCTTGTTCATATTGCAGGAATGCTTGTGTTTTTAGACTAGGGTCATATCTGTATTCTACATCCGTCCCAGTGAGAGAATTAGCCCATTGTATCCATCTTGGATGTAAGGCTTTAACATTAGGAATGCATGCCTTTGTAGCAGCCTCTAAGGCTGGTACTGGAGTTACGACAATTATTCGTTTCCCCTGAGCCAGTGCTCTTTCTCTCACTACAGCGGTTTGTACTGCTGTCAGAATTTTTTATGTAGAAGCAAAACGCATTTCAGCGTTTGTGTACAAATGTCATTTGTATGCAATTGATACTGTTTCGCCTTCATTGAAGGTTAGGTAAGTATACCCAGATTGACCCGCTATAACACGGATCACCAAGTTGCGGACATTCACGCGTGTCTGCAAGTGTTTTGATGCTATCATGTCAGCTTGTAGGGAACGAAAGATATCTGTGTGTTCCTGTGTCCAATGCCTAACTGAAAAATCAGGTCTTATTAAGTCGTAGAAAGGTTTTACTTTTTCTGCGTAATCTAAAATGTATGTAAGCCAAAATTTAAGAATCCCAATATGGATTGTAGATTTTTCAGCGATTTAGGAGGTTGGAGCAGCGCACACTTTTCTAAAAGTTAGCTGCCAGGCTTTTCCCTTCACTTGAAAGCTCATATCCCAAAAATAGGACATTGAGGTGGGCTATTTTCAATTTTTAAAGTTGAATTTGTAGCTCTCAGAGGCAAACCCAAAAATTATGTTGCTCACCCTGGTCAAGTAATCCTTTAAATCATCATCCGTCAGATAAATATCATCTACATAGGACAATGCCTCTTCATCCAAATTCTGAAGTAACTCTGTTACCCTAGCGGAGAACAACCCAGGTCTATTCTTATACCCTTGGGGGAGTCAACAAAATTGACTCTGGTAACCTAGCGCTGAGAATGCTGTTAAATATCTGCTCTCAGGTGCTATATTTTGGCAGAAGAATCCATTTGAGATATCTTGTGTTTTTTTGAATTTTTTCCGCACAATGTTATTCATTAATGCGGCACTGTGTGCATTCTGTACTGCAAATGTTTTAGTGCAGGTGTTCAATTGTCGGTAGTCTAAAACTAGATGGTATGAATTATCGGGTTTCATTACGGGAAACAAAGGATTATTCATGGAGGAGGTGCAAGTTTCAATTACACCCTGGTATTCAAGTTGATCTAAGATCTCCCTGACCTGTTTTTTTGCTTCTTTTTTTATTGGGTACTGTCTCTGTGGAGTTGGAGTAGTTTTTCCTGGGATTGTATGGTGAGGTGACTCAGCATCCCACCCAACATGGTTGCGATATAGTGCTGGAGCAAGTGCTAAAGCCCACTCCTGCGCGTATGTGTGTTTTAAGTATATTGGAACGAGATCGGAAAAAGCCGGTAAAATTACCGTTTCTCCCTTTGGGCAATCCATAACAATTTCAGGCGGCCAATCTTTTTCAACTAAAAGGATGTCATAGCCATAAGTCAGGTTCTCCCAAAAGAGGCCTTTAATTTTTCTGGGTTTGTCCCCCTCCATCTGGAGTGTTATTTCATGTAACCTATGTGGGACACCTACCCATGTATCAGATGTTTCCACAGTGATATGCTCATTCAACTCCGCTGTCACCAGAAATTCCATCAGGTTCTGGCGAGCTATTGTTACTTCTGCTGTGCTGTCTAGCATCGTCAGAGCCCATTACTCGTTCAGACGTTGAGTCCTCAGAATTCTGGGCATGTCTAACTTTAAGACCTGCTACTTTCTTCTTTTTAAATTGAGGTTTTGATTTTGGCTTTTCTTCTTTTTTGGAAGTATAGTCTGAAGTGCGTTGCGTGTCTCTGGACTTTGTACGCTCTTGTCTGTGTTCTGACCGTCCTTCCCTCTTGGAGTGTTTTGATGAACCCTGAAAGGAACAAGAGGAACGTGTATCAGTGTCCTGATACCTGTCAGGTTTTTTAATGTTATCACGATTCCTAAGGTTGTTCCTCCTTTCGGAGGGCTCCTGTTGAGGAGACCCACCCCTGGATAGTGATCTATTCTCTCTATTATTTTGTTGTTTATTGTTTTTCCATTTCTTCTTCGAAGAAGTGGGTGCTTGCTTAGCGTTATCCTTTTCAGGGCCACCCATGAGTTGAGGTTTTACTGCTCTAGCTCCCAAACTATCTCTACTTAATTCAGCACAGGTGTCTTCGATAATTTTAGGTAATTCATATTCCTGTTGTAAAGGAGTGAAGTCCCTTAGGCGTTGGCATATTGCCACTGCTGCTGCCTCCCCTTTTATGTTTGCTAATATTATAGCTGATACCTGGGCAAAATGTCCTAATAATTTCATCCCTAAGTTCAGAGCAGGTTCTGCTACATACTCATTCTGTATTTGTCTTAATACATCTAGTATTACTGCTAATGAAGGGATACCATGAGTTCTGGTACATATGGCAGCGAAAACTGTACCCCAAGAGGTACAATCCTTTATCTGGGGAGGTATCCCCATTGGCAAGCAAATTGTTAGCATTCTGTGTTTTTCTTGAGGGCTAGTGTGTGGAAATACTGCCTCTAATTGTGTTATTTTTTGTGCTATCCAAAATGGCATTTGCTCACATTTAGTGGGCATTTTACCCATAACCGCGTGTAGCGTTTGAGGTGTTATTTTAGTTGTAGATCCCTGAATTTGTCCTTCTTGTGTAGCCCTTGCTGGCTAAAGTGTGAGTGTTCTCATCACAAACTGTGTCAGGTTTCTGTAAAGTTTTATTATTTCTTTATGAAGTGGATGTAAGTCTGCTACTGGCAATTATGTCAATGTCTGGATGTGTGTATAGGCCGCTAGGACTGGCCAAGTCGCTCCATCTCTTCCGAGCGGACCGAGTCTCACTATTTCTTTTGTGTGTAGGAGGGCACCTTTAAACCAGTTTATGTGCTCCTGGTAGGTGAGCGGAACTTCAGTGTCCTCATATGGACGGTATTCATCTGGTGTTTCATCCTCAGTATAAGAATGAAATGTTTTTGATTGTGCATCTGCTTGTGGGAACTTAGCCCATGAATAGAATACCTCTGTTCTATATGATTCGTGTGCCTCAATCACGAATGTGACTGTCCCACCCATAGCTGTGACTCCATAGTCTGCTAGTTTTAGAGTAAGGGCAGTTCTAACATTTTCTGAAATGTTTATTTCCCCTTCTTGCTCTTCCCTTGCTGAAACCGCACGTTGTGCTGGCGCAGCCGCGTATTCGCCAGCCATCATTTTGGAGAAGGAAAAAGTTTCAAGGAAACTGAGATAAGGTTTTATGCACAATAGGAACTGTTTGTCCTTCAAGCTTGATAAACCTACAGACAATACATAGGATATACCTACTCAGCTGTGGCGGATAGTTCCCTTCCCACTCCAGATGTCTCTGGGGAAATGTGAGTAGGGGTCTCCTGAGAGTAGCACGACTGAACTACTCAGAGTTGACCGTTAAATTAGTACCAAACAAGCGTTGGGCGCCATGTTGTGTAGTTCCTATAAACCTATATAGGATCTGCGTGTTTAGACAACATACACTGTAGGATTGGTGTCCCGACTGATTCTAGACACCCCCACCGGGTATGTTAGCCTGTATACCAGCTAGCTCACAGTGCCACCAGAAACCCCTCTTACCAAGGAGAGAATAGTTCTTGGCAACTATCGAACATGACCATTCTGTCCCATCAGGGATCATGGAAACAGTGCGATACTTTTCGCTCACTCACTCGTGCTCACTTTGTCTCAGAGAGATACACAAAATAAACGGTGGGGACGTTTTCAATAAGCATTTATTGAACCAGCATCATTCTAATGTAAAATAGGTGTGCTGAAACAACCATTAGACAGAAACAGATATAAATGTTTATAAGCACCAACAGAGTAAAAGGATGGTAGATTTCTACCATCGTGCTAAAACAATGAATACAGGCAAGTGTATAAAATACATGACAGTAGTAAATGCGTACTCCTACGATGTGACCCTAACTTGATGTACCTAAGTGTACCTAGCATGTATGTAGGTGTAAAGCCAAGAATCCCTCTAGGATAAAGTCAACCCCATTGCCTGAAGTGAGAGACTGTGGGACCCTGTCTTGGTCTCGAGATGGACA
Source organism: Calotriton arnoldi (assembly GCA_963921515.1). Lineage (NCBI taxonomy): Eukaryota > Metazoa > Chordata > Amphibia > Caudata > Salamandridae > Calotriton > Calotriton arnoldi. The sequence continues at coordinate 249,740 of CAWUFW010002416.1, read as the reverse complement.
CCCAGCGAGGGATGTCAGACCACTTGCGAGCTGGAGTGTTTGCGTGCAGGAACCTCAGCGTCTCGCGTCAGTGTGTCAGCATGGAAGTCCTTTTTCACCTCTGACTACCTCAGCAAGATATGGTGTTTATATACCCAAAGTGGTACTCTCAGGGGTTCTACCTTGCTGTGTCATGTCGGACTTAGGATGACGGAAGGAATGACCCTTATACATAGTTATTATGCAGGAGATGGTAGTCCTGCTGAGTTTCCAAGAATCCGCATGCATAATGGATGAGGCTAGTTTTCAGGGACAACCCCACGTCCTGTTAGCAGTATCGTAACTAGGTAAAAGGTCAGTCCCAAGAACCGTTATGTAGTGTAATGGTAGGGGAGAATATAGGTGAAAGGGTAGGTTGCTACCTGAGCCTATATTGGGGTACCTGTATGTGTAATAATTCATTTGTCTGCACTCAAACCTTTCTTGAGTTATAAGTGGAAATGCATACCCAATTTAGATATGACTTAAAACGTCTATTTGTGTATTATTTGTTGGCAAGGTTATGTCACTGCCTCAATTTGATTGTGTTTACTGTTTTTCTTTGGTTGGATTCATTTGGTTTATTGTAATCTCAGTATAAAATGTAGCATCTGTATAGAGGACACATTGAACAGTGTTTTTGTATCTATAGAAGCTGAGTAAAAAGTAATTAAAATGTACAGAAAATATTTTCAACAAAAGGATGAAGAAAGCAAGGCATTTAGTGAATGAGCGTACACAGAACTATAGACTCAGTGAGATGTGAGGAATAACACTATGGAAAAGAGGTGTTCTGCTTTTTTTCAGTAATAAAGCCACATTAATCTAGATTGTTTTTATAGTACTGTGTATTGTCTACGCATGGTTCTCCAAGACGGTCCTGGAGGGCCAGATCCATTCCAGATTTTTATTATAACTACATTTATCTAAATGGGGATATGCTACAAATCTGGCATGGATCCGGCCCTCAAGGACAACTTTGGAGAACCCTGGTCTACAGTATTACTGTTAGTGCAACTCTAAATCTGCAGCTCCTTTGCCTCTTCTCAAATTCTAGATGGAAGGTCAAAACAAGTGAGAGACTGAATTACCACTTTCCACAAATCTCACATCTTTGCAAGTACTAGACTGTTGATATATCAATTAATATTGGATCTTTATTGTTGGGGTCTATCTGATTTCTGTTGCTGTCTGTAACCGGTCTGATGTTTGACTACTGATTGAATAGTATTTTAACAGTTGGTTAACAGGAGGTTATCTGTGCACTGCCCAAAGACCATTCGTACTGTAGTTGGACAGTCATTCTCTACATTTTGTAGACATCACTGCTGGACTAATGTCAAAGGTATTTTGTGATGAAAGGGAATATATCTCTGCATGACTTCTATATAACCCAGGTTAACCTCAAAAGTATTTTTCAGGCTCTGCAGCCATACACATACAACATTTGTAACTCACAACATTCACTATATACTCCTCTATAGGTGTAATTTGTACATTAAAAAGACATGTAAACCATAAATTCAAAAAAATATCCATGGAGCTGCTTAAGTGCCTATATTCCTTGTGTATCACATTGAGGCTAATCTCACAAGTATTTCCACTGTACTGGGTTATGTCATTATGTTCACTCTACATTGCAGCTGGGCTCACCAGATAAGTTCATTTCTTCCATTTAGATTGTATTGATGCTCCTGCAACCTGAAGAACTCTCGGTACTTCCATTACACTTTCCTCAATCTGAAATTTCAGCTGTGGGAATCTTGGGAGTCTGAATAAATCACATCTGAGTTAGCCTCACATGTACCTTCCTGTCAGAGTTGCTGCAACCATGCAAATGTAACATGAATAGTCATGCAAGAAAAGAATACCGCTCTACTTTCCCTCTGTATATCCATGTAAGTCGGTTCTACAATCAGATAAATGTCTATCCTCCTTTTAATAGCATCTGCATGCAACCTGTATGGATTTCCAATTCGGAAATATAGCTATTTCATTTCTGAAACGTGATTAAATCTCTGGGATTCTCTGTCACACTTCTCCTGATCTTTAAATTATTAGTATTCTCTTAAGATTACAGTTTGCTGCTCGAAACCTAAGTATCTTCCATCCTATACTTTACTAAGGACTTGATTTAGAGTTTGGCAGATGGTTGCTCTGTGAGGACTGTGATGGACATCCTGTCTGAATTATTAGGATATAGGATTTAAGGATAGGACATAGAATATAATGGACTTGTAATCAGGCATTTTGGATATCCGTCATGTTTGAGACGGAGTCTGCCAAACTCTACATCAGGCCCTATGTCTTCAAGATATGAAATGGGACAGGAACAACTGTGGCACCAACTCCGACTGCACAAGAGATCTTTCATGGCATGGCTATAAAGCATACTAAACTGTGGCCGTGGTATAGAGAAGGGAGTTCTACACTTCTGCCTTTTCATTGACACTGGCATATTTCATGCAAACCAGAATGTCACTTCCATCCTTATCCAAATATTCTTCTATGTCTTTCCGGAAAGTTGAAACTGACCTTGCTTCCAGAGATTCTTTGTTATTACTCGATTAGAACATGACAAACGGAGTAGATTTGTAGAATAAAAATAACTTATATCTTATAACATATACCAACTGATTTAGGCTTTGATACATTGACCATCATTTTCTCAGAAGGGTCGCAGGCTCCAGGAGTGATGTGGCCAGTGGGGTGAGCAAAACTAGGCTCCATGTGGATGCCTGGAATGGAGCTGCCAAGTGCTTTCTATACCTGGGTCCAAATCCTATATCTGAAATGAGCACATGTTGGTGTCTGGGTGGGTCACAGCACTCAAACATGGCACAGCTTGGTGAACATAGATGCTAAGAATGCAGCCTGGAGCGTGGTATTAAACCCCTCCCAGGGGCGAGTCTCCCTCTCCCCCCCCGCCCGCTTAACTGCGTCCCTTTACCTTCACTTAGACCACAGACATCGTGATTTGGTGCCTTAAAAGGTCGCAGTTTATTCACATATAACATGGTTGTACATTTTGCAATTTTATTGGTCATTCATAACATCCATGATAACTGATATTCTCATTGTCCTTGTGATTGCCTTGTACCTTCCTTGTGATTATGCACTCCCAGACAGTGTATTTTGCGGCCCCCTTTTGTCAGGGCCTTTGTGTCTGCGGTTCCAGGCTTCAACTTGCTACCGAATTTTGTGGGTGTCCGCCAGGACCTGCCCGGGCTGCAAGTGCTGTTCCGCTTGCCCTGGACCCCTTGTTGGCCCCTCGCCTGCTCTTCAGGGCCCCTGCCGTGTGACATCCCAAGGACCCTGTGTGAGCATCTCATCTACTCAGCCTGTGGCTGCGTCCTGTCATTTTGCTCCCTCAGTACCCCTGCCGTGAGGCATCCCAAGGGCCCTGTGGGAGCGTCACATCTACTCTGTCTGCGGCTGTATGCCGTCCTTAGCTCCCTCAGTGCCCCTGCCATGAGGCATCCCAATGACACTGTGTGAGCCTTCCATCTACCTCTAGTAAACTTTCTCTCTGTTGTATATCTTTCTTGGGTTTCTTCCGCCACGCTTCCTTCGGTTTCACGATCGGAGGGAGCTCCCCCCCCCACTTCCTACTTCACGAGAAACCCATCTGCTCTAGTATCCCCACTATGTTTAGTAGGAACATGTCCATCCCTACCCCCGTCAGGTGTATGCCGTCGTCCAGATGGTACCCTGGGGACCTCAAGTTGATGAACCCGTACCATTATTTCCGAGAAGATCACATCCGCCGGGCGCACTAGCCTCGCTATTGCTGTGAGGTCTGCCTGCATTTTTTCCAAGAGGCCCCTCCTACCGATTGTCGCCTAGTCAATCCCTCCCAGGTGGACCACCACCACATCCGGTCTGCCACCTTGCCCCAATGCTTCCCGCACCGCGGGGAGCAGTTGGTCCCATTTCATTCCAGGCTGCCCCAACCAGATTACTTCTGTGTCCCGGAGCCAGATTCCTACAAATTCGCGCCTGGCCTCCACCCACCCCTGCGCCCACGTTACGAATGAGTGACCCACAATCCAGACTTTCTTGCGCCGCTTCGCCGGACCTAGACAGTAGGGGGGGGAGAACCAGGCTTTGTATAACGTGGGGCGAATGTATTGTTTAAACGCACCGGATGCCCAACGCCCTATCCTCTTGATCTGGTCAGCTCCCAACCCAAGCTCTGCTGCAGTGGTGGCTGCCCCAATTCGAAAGGAGTAGGACCCGAACGCCTTCACCAGAAGCCCCACCCTGCCTAGCGCCCTCCTCATCACTGCTATGAATTGGCACCGGCTCAAGTAAAACCCGTCCTCATGCGCTAGCAGCGGGCCCCACCTGTGTTCCCCTCATTGCATGTACCGTCGCTCTAGGCACATGGGACAGCATGACTTACCCCTGATGCAGTTGATCCTGGTCCACTTCCCCTTGCCTGCCTGTTCCATCTTTGACCTCCGCAGGAGGACGTTCATGTGCCCCGCCCCCAGCTCTATGTCGGCCCGGTGAATGCAGGCTGATCCTGGATTGTCTATCGAGGGGGCCACAAACTCGCTGACCCTCTATGCCCCAAAGAATGCCAGTCCAAACGCTGCCCTGAAGAGTGTAGCCTCCAGCTCCATGGAGCACATCTCACCCAAGGCCCCTATCAGCTGCTGCAGTACTGTAAAGTTAATGGCCTGCCTACTTTCCCTCTTCGTTTGCTGCAGTCTGCCCCAGCCCTTCAGGGCCATTCTATACTGGAAAGAAGTTTTCGAATCCTCCCCTGTTGCCATTTGTGAGTAGTATGCCGCGGCATGGAGGTGTGCCTTGGCCCAGGATTTTGTTCTCCTTGTCACGAATGCCCATTCTAGGAAACCCAAGACCTCGTCCTGTCCTACCTGGCGGCCCCCCGTGATCCCTGTTATGTCTGTAAATGTCCCCCAGCACTTACGGTAGCAGTTCGCTGTCTTAGGGGCCATCGCGTTGTCCAGCATCATCTCTAATCCGGGGCCACCCATGCCCAGGCCTCTTCCGGCACCGGGGTCTTCCCTTGGTCCGCGTCCGGGGCGAGCTCTCTGAATTTGCCCCACTGAAAACGAGAAATGGCATCCGCAATTGAGTTATATATCCCCGGGAAGTGCCGGCCCTAAGCGTGATGTTTGCTCCTAACAGGCAGTCGACTAGCTTCCGCAGTAGGTTGACCACTGCCGGGCATTTCGCTGTTCCAGTGTTGATCGCCTGCACTACTGCGTGGTTGTCTGACCATAGAATTATCTGCCTGTTGGCCAGCCGTTGGGCCCAAATGTGGAAAGCCACCACGATGGGGAATAACTCTAGTAGTGAGATGTTGGCCATGATTCCAGTCCTTTGCCAGCTGTCTGGCCAGGCCCCTGCTGTCCATGCTTTTCTCAGGATGGCCCCGAACCCGTAGCCACCAGCCGAGTCCGTGTAAAGCTCGAGTTGGTTGGCCGGCATCCATGGTTCCCTCCACATGAGGGTGCCATTGAAGTCGCCCAGGAAGGCCTCCCACTGCCCCAAGTCCTCTCTCACCCCTTGTGTCAAGCGAACCCTGTGGTGCTTCTGAGTGATCCCCCTGGTTAACCAGGCTAGGCACCTGGCACAGGGGCGCCCTGCGGGGACTACTCTAGTGGCAAAATTCAACTTTCCCAGCAGCTGCTGTATCTCACCTAGGGTTGCCTTCTTTTGCTGTCTCAAACTTCCAATGATCTCTCTTTGTTCACCACCTTCTCGGGTGGTAGTCTGCATGTCCCTGCCACTGAGTCTAGTTCTATCCCGAGGAAGGACAGCTTTGTGGTGGGCTCCTCAGTATTGTCCTGCGCGAGGGGGACGCCCAATTCCTGCCCCAGGCCCATGAAACGGCGGAGGAGGTCTGCGCACTCTCCTGTGCCCGCCTGCCCGAAGAAGAGGAAATCATCCAAGTAGTGGACCCTCCCCCCAGTCGGGGCACGCGTTCCTAGCTCCCACTCCAAGAACCCGGTGAAGGCCGCAAAGTATGCACAGGATATGGAGCACCCCATGGGCAGGCATTTGTCATAATAGTACTGGCCGTCTAGCTGAAAACCTAGTAAGTGGTAGCTATCTGGGTGTACTGGGAGGAGGCAGAAGACTGACTCTGTCGTTTTTGCCAATAGGGCCCCCTTCCAGCTTGTTTTATCAGGTCCACTGCGTCGTCTACTGATGCATAGGCCACCAATCAATTCCCTTGGTCCAGCCAGTCACTGATGGAGTCCCCCTGGGGGTGCGACAGATGGTGTATTAGTCTAAACTTGCCTGCCTCCTTCTTCGGTACCACGCCGAGAGGGGATACCATCAAATCTTTTAGCGGGGGGAACTGAACGGGCCTGCCACCCTTCCTAGCTGAACTTCCTTTTCCACCTTCTGCCGTGCCACCCCGGGTTGTCCCATATAGATTTCAGGTTCCGGCTCTCCTGGGCCCCCACCGGGCCCTTGTAAGGGATGGGAAAGCCCGCTGTGAAACCCCCCGCTAGCATGTCTCTGTCTGAGGTTTTGGGGTACCGTCCTAATAAATATAACAGTCTGCTCGTTTTGATGGGGGTGGGCAAGGGCTGCCCCCCGTCCGCAGCCCCTTTGCCCCTTTCTGAAGCCCCCCGCTCCTCACTTTTTGGCGCCTCCCTTGTCCTTGTTGGTCCCTGTTCCTTGGGCCTGGCTGCAGCGTATGGCGGGGTGGTTCCCCCCGCAGGACTCACATACGTGCTTGAACCTGCAAGCGGCCCCCCCATTTACATTCGTCTTTGCCGAATTTCCAACATGCTTTCCCCGATTTGCTGCTGTTCTGAGTCTAGCCTTTGAAAGACTGCCCCTGACTTTCATATTTCCCTTTTGCCCCATAGGGGTGAAAAGTGGGCTCTCTCTCGCCTACCACTTCCCTGGCCGCTACCATATGAGTCGTAAACCCCTCCATGTCTTGACAGTCCCATTCAATCACTGGCCATGTCTGCATCTTTTCCCTGAATCCCTCGTCATACTTTGACCATGCGTCCCCCTGGTATTTTAGCTGTGCATCGTGCACCTGGGGTAATTTTCCAATGAATACACATGCCAAGGTCCTGAAAGCCCTCTGCCAGTTCTCAAAATACCTTTCCACCCTGGGCTTGCGCCTGTCCCTCCTGTCCTTGTCTTTTTTGTCTTGTGTAGTCAGGTCAGAACCTGCCTGGCGCATCTCTAGCAGCGAAAAGATATCTATGTATTCCTTCCTCCAGATCCATTCTTTTACTGTCAGTGGGTTGAGATTGGCCAAACCTAGGAGTTTCGCGGTCATGGGGGGGGGGTCTCCTGGGGAGGGGCGTAGGTACTCGCTAGCCGGTTTCCCCCTGGGGTCCGGGGCCTCCCCTGCTCCGCTTTTGTCCGCCTTGCTGCCCTCGGGAGCTGCCCCCCGTGTGGCCTCTCCGGTCCCTGTCTCATCGTCCTGATCCACCCGCTGGGGGTTCTCCTGCCCTTTGCCCTCTGCCCCCTTCGGATCCCTGCTCTTCTTTGGTCGCTGCTCTGATCCCTGGCTCTCTCCACTGCTCTCAGCATTCCACTGGGAGCCCCCCCAAAGGGGGATCCCGCCCCAGGCCACTGCCACCATGGAATCCATGCCGGTGGGTGAGCCGGTCCCTGACCCCATGCTTCCCCCTGGAATCCCTGCTGGTCCCTTCCTTGACCTGCTAACCTGGGTGGCTGGATAGGCCAGGTCCCCCACATCGCTAGATTGTTGACCCCTAGCTGCGTTCCCCAATTCATGATCTGCCCTGGTCCCCCGTCTACTGACCCAGAGGACTGCCCCTGTTTTTGCCTTACCCCTGCGCTCTTTGCGTGGAGCTTACCAGTGCACTTGTCCGCCGAGCTGCTCCATCTTCCATGTAGTTCTTGAGGGGCCGCCGTGCTGGCTACAGACCCCTCATCGCTGCTGCTCTCCTCCAAATCCGAGCTAGACAGCATGTCGGGGGCTGGTGGCTCTTTCTCCTTGGCCCGGGCACCGCTCCTGCCCCTGGTGCCGGTGGCCTTAGTGACTGCAGCATCCCTTGCTCCTGCCTTGGGTGCCTTCCTTGGGGCTGCCGTTTTGGCTGCATGCCCCCCGCCTCCTGATCGCTTGGTGGCTGGCGCCGGTGGGTTCGCCCGTCCCGGCTCCTTTCCCTTCTGGTGGGGCTCTCCCCGATATGCTGATCCATCCAGGACTTCCCCTTCAAGGCCACCAAAGCCCTAGTTTTCTCCAGCATCGCCTGCAGGTCTGCATCCAGCTCAGGTCCCGCATCCATTCGTGGCATCTTCTGCCCCTTCTAAGGGGCATCCGTGTCCCCCTTGTCCTTCCCTGAAGCGTGCTGGCATCCTTATCTCCCTGCCAGCTGCCCCACGTCTTCCTGCCATGCCGTCGCTTACTTCCTTGCCTCTTTTGCTCTCAAAAAACAGGTATTTGCTCTACTTGGCCCCCACACATGTTCCCTTGACCAGGCGAAGGCTTCCCAAATACTGCAGTCACCACTGGTCAGTATTTGCTTGCCTCTTGAAACTGGTGCGACTTCCAGCAACAGAAACAATGCCCCCAGCTGCTTCGTGCCTTAATTGCCGGTTTCCCCAGGATGCGGTAGCAGCATGTAGCCCCTTGTCGTTTACCGGCTTCGCTCTCTGTTCCTGGCCGTTTGATAGAAAGGATCGGGTTAGGCAATTGCAAATAAAACAAGACGGTCCGTGCCCCTTTAAGGACCTTCAAGGCAGGCCCCAACCAGCCCGTGTCCTTCGAAGCTTCGTCTTCCTGCTGCAGCTCCCTGTCCGAGTTCTCGCTTTCCCGGGAGCCGCAGACAAATTGCCCGGGGGTGTGTGGGACCGTCCACTGGTGTCCCCGGGCCGCTTTGCTTCCCCCACTTACTTCCTGGAATGGAGCCCAAGCAAGCTCCTGTCCCCACCTGCCCGTCAATCCGCTCCGCAGGCTTCGATGCGATCAGCCCTTCCAGTAGCTCAGCCGCTCCGGCACCGAATCCGGTCACCGCTGGTTCCCGCCGATTCCTCCGGACCGCTGCTCAGCTGCACTGCTCTTCGGCGAGGCTCCTCCCGGCGTCTTCACGATTGCGGCCAAATCACCATTCATAATTCTTCCGGCAAAGGGGGGTTCTGTGGTCTCTATTGGCTTTGCGCCCCCTTTTATTCCCCCCAGCCGCTTGCCAACTCGCCCCCTGATTGGGGGGGCGGTAGGCCCATCTGGGGCGACCAATCCTGGTCACCCCTTTTTTCGCGGGCTTCGCGACGGGGGAGGGAGGACTTCCCGCCTCCGGGCGGCATTTGCCCTGGGCCCCTATTGGGTCCGGCTATGCCTTCCCCGGCCCGGGCTTCGAGGCATTGCAAAGAAACCAGTGTGTGTGTGTGTGTGCACATGCGTGTGTGTGTGTCATCTTCTCTTAAGAAAGCAGAAGTATTTTCTTCAAATACACTGGGGGAAGACTTGTGTATGGTGCCATACTGTTCACTTTTGCCTCATGCTCCTCAAACTCTAAAATCCCACAATAGTTTGACCCTAGTATTAGAAAATGTCCACTATTCAAAACAGAAAAGATGTGATCTCTAGGCATGATGTTGGTCCAATACTGGTGGTAAAGGGGTTATTATGGCATCGAATCCTCACAGACATGTAATATTAAAAAGAAATTTGCAATTGCAATGCATCCGACTTGCAGTCTGAATGTGTGCCATTGATACCCACATACGGCACAGCGTGACAGTATTCTCCCTGCATAACCAATTTTACAAAATAGTTGATATCATAAGAAATCCGTATTGTAAGGCCAATGGCACAGTGTGTAATGGTCCACAATATGCCAGACCCTGTATGGAGAATGGACTATATATATATATATCAATGCTCTGCTACACACAGCTAAAGCTGTCTTTAGCCAGACTTAAAACACGTATATCCTGAGCAGCTGTCGTAGGGCCTTTTAAATCATAATAAGCAGAAGGAATCCACAAGGAGTGAGGGGCACTCATTCACTTTTTAACTACTAGCTTAGATTATAAATGTTGCTGCCAGGGAAAGAACAGAATAGGAAAATATTGATTCACTGCCAGGAGGATAAAGTACAAGCGAGCCGTTCCTGATGGTCATTCATCCTCTCCATTCGGTCTTCTGTTGACTTTCATACAGAATCAAGTAATGGAGCAGTTATTGAACATTGCATTGTTGCAGCAGCCGAGAGAACTGCATAATTCTAATTAAAGGAGAACATCACAGTTCTGTGTGGCACAGCCTCTCATCCTTCCGAGGTATCCAGCATTTTGGTGACTAGTAAAAGAGGGACAAAGTAATAGCAAACATAATTATGGTTGTAGTAACTGAACTTATGACAAATGGTCTATTTCAGGCCTCTCCAACGAGTAGCTCGTGAGTTACTGGTAGCTCTCCAGATATGTGGCTCTCCTGTGTGCGGCCCGCCTACTAAATTAGAAGCTTTTATTGACTGAATTCATATCCCAAATTGAAAAGCATGTATTCCATATAAAAATATGTGTTGTTTCATAACCTGATATTTGGAGAAAAATGGATTTCCAAACTATATTTAAAGTGTCAAGAAGGGGACTAATTAATTCTTGCCCTCCACAGAGGACTCTTTGGGCTGCACGGATTGCCGTGTCTCCAGCCTTCTATTCCACACCCCCGCTATCAGGTGGATTCTCATTGCCTGCCAGCTCCCCTCCCCTCCATGGGGTAAGTTCTTACTATTTTCACCCTTGTAATTTCACGCAATTGCTCATCTGCTCCGTGTTTTATTATGGCTGCCCTTTTACTCTCCATTGTTCATTCCTTTTACCACATGTGCAGTGCCCGGCCGGGACCAATGTGAGTACTGTTCTTCCACCTTCCACTTCCCTGTGGTGCACTTTCGTCACGCTGGCACATCCCTTTGCATTCCAGGTACAGGCCGTTTCCATCCCTGCCCATACAGCCAAGCTGTTGCCTTTATGGCTCACCCTGACCACATTCTTTTCCCTTTCATTCCAGATGTCCCTTTACCAATAGGTCCTGAAGAGACCCCACATTCCTATAGGGGTTGAAACGCCGTCGACAAAAACTGAGCGAACCATCTATCAGCATCCATTATCATTTTAGGACGCTGTCTCCATTATACATTACCTGTGATGGTCGACTTGTAAAAATATTGGAAACCAAACCTATATGTCACATTTAAGTCACTGTTTTCTAGGTTCCATGTTCACTGGGGACACATTGCACCGCTGTTTTGTAAAAACTGCATTTACATTTGCATAAACTACTACTGTTTGTACTGAAAAATTGAGTTGTGTATGGTTTTTCTCCTTCGAATATCGACTTAACCCTTACACATATCGTGATGCGCAATCTATTATTATCATTTACATAGTTCCACAGGAACCACTGTTCTGCTAATACAATATTCACCCTGGTTCCTTGTGAGTAGGGTCTCCCTTGTTTCCTTTTCCGACACTTCAAATAGTGACACCATAAAAGGATCCCACACCCGATGTAAAACCATAGATGAATCCTTAATAAATAAAACTAGACCAAAACGCCAAAAAGCCAATCAGTAGAACCGGAGATATGCAATTTTAAATATTTAAGTGAAAATAGAGCGACAAAGCACCAACTGTAGATATCTGGTCGCATTGGACTGGGACCAAGTCACAAGTTCAGGCCGGCCGCGATGGAGCTCAGGCCAACTACAGGGGCCCAGTTAGGCCCGCTGAACAAGAGTACCTTAATCCTGGTCCCTCATCGAGGATGAGTCCAGGTGCTGGGTTCAAGGTTATTGGAGCCTTCTGTCTGTAGTCAGGAGGCCAGCCAACTTTCCCTTGTAGTCACTCTGCGGTCCTGGGTTCAACAGATGCAGGTCTAGTCCTTCTCACCCAGGCAAGAGGGCAGCAGGCAGATGGTCAGCAGAGCAGCAGTCCTTTGGAGAAGCAATGCAGCAGTCGGCAATGCATTCAGCAGCACAGAAGCCCTTCCTGACAGAGTATCCACAGATCCAGAAGTGCACTGAAGAGTTAGTGTCTTAGGTCCAATATTTATACCTGGGTCTTCCTTTTAAGTGGGAGAAGCTTCTAGAGGCTTCCCTTTGAAGTCCAGAGGCTTCCCGCCTTCCCTGCCCTGTCTCCAGGCTGTGTGGAGGCAGACAGACCCCATTTTTTTTGTTGCGACCCTCAAAGGTGTATCTGCGCTTAGGAAATGGCTCCAAAATTGTTGTGCCGGGGTAATATCTAGAAATAGTTCGCCGAGAAACTATAATACTTGTGTCCCAAAAGAAAGGGAGATTTTTTCGCAGTTAACGTATGTATCTTAATCTAATCTATAATACTCGCGCATTTGGTTACGCAAGGAGGAGGAGCGCCATACAGTGAAGCACAGCGAAGCGGCCGGGAGCCAGGGGAGCCGGGAGCCGCGACCTGCATACCCAGACACCCACGAGTGCCTGCAACAGGAAAAGCACCCAGCCCCTGCCTCGGTCTATCCCACTACCGCTACTGCTACGAACACCATCCTGCCCTCTCTCAGGGCTCAAAGCATTCAAGACGTTCAAGGCTCAAGGCTCAAGGCTCTCGGGTGAAGGGTGAGGGCCTGACCCCAATCAGTGGCATTTCAAGGCTACTCCGGCCAGAGAAGACGTCCTGGCAGCACCGAGAACAAGGTAGGGGGGAAAGGGAAAACCCTCCGTCCCATTCTCTCTCTCTCGCTACACACTGACGCCACCCAATACCGACGCCAAAAACAGGGAGAGAGAGCCTCATAAGGAGGAAGGGAGGGAAGTTACAGGGTCACAGAAGGTAGTCTGGAAGCAGAGTGGTATGGTGGGCTAGGCCCCACTGCTCTGGTTGAGCAGCCTGACAAGGTTTGGGTGTGGCTTGCGGCTCAGGTGTGCTTCCCTGCTCCCCTGCTCCTCTGCTCACTTGTTGGAGTATATTCCTCCTCACATCTCCCCAGCGTGCTTGTGCACCTCCTCGCGATACCTGTAGACATTTAATACTTTAGGGAAGGAGAGGCAGCGCCACCTACAGAATTGCATTCACATGCCAGGGGAGAAAACCCAGACCTTAAAGGCATAGAGTGTGAAGCCAGGAATTTGTGTTTGAAAGACCTAGCAAGAGTAACAATTTGCTTCTCTTCAAATCAATTCAATGTGTCCACATTAAGGGTAATAGCTAGGTGCCCTCCATGTAACTTATCTAAGGCCCAAATGAGAAATCTGGCCGAGGCGCAAAGCCAAATGTAAGCCTAAAGCACGAGACAATAGCGTCTAGTCCCCAGCGACCTTAAGAGACATTAGGGCCTTAAGGAACTTCCTCTTTGAAATTATCATTCAAGATCTCTATACGCAGAAGAACCAAAGCGATGCCTAAATAGAAGGCACAGAAGGTACAGATAAAGGCACAAATGGGAGAAGGAAAAGGTCTCTCCACACATAACACAGAATAAGGAAAAATGAACCAGACTACTAGGACGACCACAAGGTCTAACTCAGCTAAGCTCCCAGAAGGAAGCATGTAGTAGCATATAAGCAGTTTCTGGAATCACGGCTTACTTCAAGAAAGAGGATAGGGGCATGTACCCCCCCTGGGGTCTCCGGGCTGTTAGAATTTGTGGCGCACTCACCACTTCAAGTACAATCAGCTTCAGAACAAGCCAAGGGGTCTGGCAACCCATGTAAAAGAAGAAGGATGCGCTCATGCCCAAAACTGGGGGACATACGTTAAATAAATTCAATAATCGAGCTATCTTTGATAGCACCAGACCCACTAGCAGAGATAAACACGGGGAGGGAACTGGGTAGCGTATGACGTGGACAAGATCTGCCCCTCCCTCACTCATAATCCTGCACAATGCCGTGCAGTTCCATGACGAATACGGATTCGAAATAGAGGAGCGCAAGTCATCGGGGGTCATGATTCAATCAGAATGCTCCGACATGAGAGGGGCATCCCAAAATCTGGAACACACTACAGGCAATATAACAGGGTTAGAGATGCCAACGTTTTCTGATTCCTTACAAAGGTCCTCAACCTATCTACCATTTGAAGTCTCCTATACGCAGGGCAATTTGCTAAGGTCCATTAATACCTCCTGAAGGTGGCCACAAACACCTTGACAGGGCAGTCACAAAAACTGGAAATACAGATGGAAACTCTACAAGTAATGGCACTCACCATGGTGGACATGGACAAGAAGATAGATAAAATTGATGAGGTTAATAAAAGGATGCGGTCAATACAAGATTGCCTATGTCCAGTTATCGTGGACAAATTGTCCATGCTACCATCCATTCTGGCCACACTGGAGCAAGACCTCTGACATCCTGGTCAGGGAAACTGCTCTCTCCTCGCGCAGCTCCATTGTTGTTCCGCTGCCCCAGCACCTTCTGGCCTCCAGGTAAGGTGTTCGAGGTCCTCCTCCACCTGCAGGATCCTGTCTGCGCCTCATCCCTGGTGGTCCAGTGGGAGAGCCTTGCTCTTCTGCTGGTCCGCTCTGCCAGCCTTTCTGTTTGTTTTCCCTGCTTTTGTCTGTCTGTGCCCTGGTTGTCTGTCTGTGCCTAATTGTCTGTTTGTGCAGTTTGTGCCTCTTTATCTCTTCTGCCTAGTTGTCTTTTTGTGCCTTTGTCTCTTGTGCCCGTGTCTTTTTTGTGCCTTTGCTCCGTGTGCCTCGCTGTCTTTTTTGTGCCTCTGCCTCTTGTGCCCTGTTGCCTTTTGTGCCTTAATTGCCCATTTCTCTCTGCTGCCGCTTTGCTCCCTTTCCCGCCGCTGCTGCCCCCGCGGCCCCTCCCACGCCTGTTCCCGCCTCCCAGCTGCTCTCTCTGTCCTGACTTAATGGCAGCCGTGCGTAGCGGGGGTGCCGCTGGCACACCAAAGGTGCGCCAAATGCAAGCCCGTCTGCGCCCATCTGCGCCAGGGACCCTGGTCCTCTGAGCCCCCACCGCTACGACTCAGCAACCCTCCAACTGCCAGCTGTCAACACCGAACACCACCCAAGGCCAGTTCTCCTGCCGCCACACCCTCCGCACCTTCACCCACGTCTGGACCCCTACAGCTACTGCCAACCCACCGGACGCCGGCAAGCCCAAACCCATGAGCTGCATCCTCCTCAACGTACGCTCCCTACACAGACACGCAGTAGAAATCTGGGACCTCCTCAACACCTTCGCGCTCGGCGATGCTTTTCTCACAGAGACCTGGACCACTGCCAGCTCCGCACCCCACATCGCAACCGCTATCCCCGATGGGTACAAGATCCAGAGGAAAGACCACCCCAACCACCCTGGAGGTGGACTCTCCATCGTACACAAAAACTTCCTCCGACTCACAACCGCCAGCTCGAACGACTCCTCGCTCCCCATGGAACACCTCCACTTCCAGATCCATATCAACCCCAGAACGATTCTACACGGAACCCTCGCCTACAGACCTCCCGGACCTCGCGCCACGTTCACCATGACCATCGCAGACCTCATCGCGCCCCGAGCCCTCACCTCCACAGACTACGCACTGCTCAGAGACGTGAATTTTCACCTTGACAAACTCAGCGACCCCAACTCCACCACCATCCTGGACAACCTCGCCAACATCGGACTGAAGCAGCTCGTCACCTCCCCCACCGACAAGGCAGGACACACCCTCAACCCCATCTTCGCAGGAGGAAACAACATTCACTTCAGCCACACCACGCAACCCCTCTGGACGGACCACCACTGCGTCCACTTCTCCTTCTCAAAACCCACCACACACAAGCCCACGACACGCCCTCCATGCAGAAACTGGAGCAAGATCACCGAAGAGCACCTCAACGCCGCCCTCAGCAGCACTCCTTCACTCACCACGACCGACGCCAACTCTGCAACCAACTAACTCCGCAGATGGATCACCGACTGCGCTGACACGCTTGTCCCTCTCCAGAACCCTGACATACAACGCACCACGAAAGTCACCTGGTTCACCACGGACCTCCGGGAATCCAAACGCACATGCCGACGAGTCGAGAAAGCATGGGGGAACGGCAAAACCTCAGAAGCATGCACCGCCTACAAGACCACCATGACAGAACACCACCAACTCATCAGAGCCACGAAGAGGAACTTCATCCAGGACAGAGTCCTCTCCAACTCCCGCAACTCTAAGGAACTCTTCAGTATCATACAGGAATTCACCAAACCCTCCAGCAAAACCTCTGACGTCCCTCCCTCCCAGGACCTCTGCAACAAACTCGGCTCCTTCTTCCATCACAAGATCAGGACTCTCTAAGACAACTTCGACAAACAGAACCAAGGCATTGACACAACTCCAACCACCAAAAACGCCACCCAGCCGACCATCACCACCTGGACCCCTGTCACCACAGAAGACACCGCATTGACCATGAGGAGCATACACTCAGGAGCTCCCACCACCCCTGCCCGCCGCACATCTTCCACAGAGTAACCTCCGCCATTGCTCCTGAACTACGACGCACCCTCGAAACAGGCACATTCCCCGATGACTGGAAACGCACAGAGGTCAAACCCCCCCTTCTTGAAGCCTTCCGCAGACCCGATGGACCTCAAGAACTACAGACCCATCTCTCTCCTCCCCTTCACCACCAAAGTCACTGAGAAGATCATCGACAACCAGCTCACGAACTTCATAGAATCCAACGCGATCCTCAACACTTCTCAATCCGGATTCCGCAGCAACCACAGCACCGAGACCACCCTCCTAGCCGCCCCGGACATCATCCGCACTCTTCACGACCAAGGCCACACAGCAGCCCTCATTCTACGAGACCTCTCAGCAGCCTTCAACACCGTCTCCCACTGCACCCTAGCCACCAGACTCCATGACGCAGGCATACAAGGAACTGCCCTAGACTGGATCCGCTCCTTCCTCGCAGGCCGAATTCAAAGAATCAGACTCCCGCCCTTCCTCTCCGAACCCACAGAGATCAGATGCGGAGTACCCCAAGGATCCTCACTCAGCCAAACGCTCTTCAACATCTACATGGCCCCTCTCGCAACCATCATCAGAAAACACGGACTCAGCATAGTATCCTGCGCCGACCACATCCAGCTCAAACTCTCCCTCACCAAGGAACCCAGCATCACCAGACACAGTTTCCAGAAAGGAATGAAGGACGTCGCATCCAGGATGTGCAGCACCCTTTACACGTGCCACACCTGATAGGTTGGAGGAAGATTGGCACGCACCAGACTTAAGGGTCACAGACCAAGCAGTATTAGATACTGCCTTACGATTTAAGAGCCCCAGGCTTCTGCGAGAGCATGCTGGTGAAATGTCCAGTGGGCTGGTGCCCCAATCGTCCCGATTAGGGGATCGCTTTCAATCCCATTTAACAGCCAGCCACAATACAATAGAGTGCGTGGTCCTCAAAAAATGATACTCCCCCCACAGTATATATCTCGGTGCAACTCGGTCATCCTCAACCGATCAAACATACTAAAACTTTTGCAGTACTACCCCTCATTGTTGTTCATCAACTGCGAAGATATAAAAAGGATACAGTTTGAAGCCGTGGGTATAGACAAATCGAGAGAATCGACGATCATAACATGGTGGGACACCAGTATGTTCAAAAAGACAGCCTGGGGTTCAGAAGGGGATTGTTGAGGGGAGAGGAGATTGGGGGAGCAGGACGTGATGTCTAGAGATGTGCATGTCTAGAGATGGTATGTCGAATATATTCTTACTGCTTTTCATAATCTTTATATTTTTACAACAGAAGAATCAACACCATCCAAAGAAAGCTATGATAGCTGAGACACACTGCCAGTTAAACCTATATAACTTAAGCCACACAATGCTAAGAAGTCTTTGATATTTTATAGGGTGCGGGATCTTTCATATTATCTCAGCTCTTGCGGCATGGTTCAGGCTGTGATCAGGGGTCCTGGCTTGGTAGCAGGCCTATCTTTTTGGGTTAAACGGTAGACCTGGAGTCATTTATGGCAAACCTACTGCATCAATTCAGAAAAGGGGTCATTGGTCTGTCAATTTGTTGTTTCCATTTTAAATTAGTAGCATATGTAGAGTAGGGCAGTGAGTCATGCCACCTCAGTCGTTAGATGACATGTACACTTGGATCAACCCAGCGAGCATGATTTAACTCTTTAAAGTCTCTTGGAAAGTGAGTAATATTTACATGTTGTATAACTGCTGAATGTGCCTCTAGAAGGGGCAGAATAAATGAGAGCCCCATGCATAGGGTAGAGAGCCAAGCTGGGTGATTGGGAGACGGATTTAGGCGTGTGGAGTGAAGACAAAGTACCAGGCGGCCGCCACATGATGTCATTGCACATGCTAATACCGCAGGCTTTCACTTTGCTGCTGCATGGAAAAGGGAGAGAATGGCGGCCTGCGCTCCTCCAATGCAAGAAGAGATCAAAACAGCAATCATGTTGCTATGATCAGCCAGCAGTCACTGGACCTCCTGTGATGCCAGAAGACAGCCATAGGTCCAAAAAGGTGGCCCAGCGGCCATAATGGCATGCGCTTCACCCCTGCGGTAGGAGAGGGGCACAACATCACTAGGGGCATTGCAAACACTGCCTTA
Organism: Calotriton arnoldi; assembly: GCA_963921515.1. Lineage (NCBI taxonomy): Eukaryota > Metazoa > Chordata > Amphibia > Caudata > Salamandridae > Calotriton > Calotriton arnoldi. Next base: position 231,163 of record CAWUFW010002416.1, on the reverse strand, counting down.
GGCAGGGGAGGCCCCTACGATAGGATGTAGAGACATCAGAGGATCATTGAGCACAGGGAGGGCTTAACCCCTTACAGAGGGGAAGGAGTACTGGAACTCCATCTGAAGAGCTCATAACCTGAGGAGCAGCGTGGCCATGACAGTAAAAATATCTCAAGGGCATGCAGAAGGGGACAGCGAGTGACTTTACCCCAGGGAGAATGAAGAGCAGAAGGAGCAGTAACCCACGCTCACAAGGCAAAAAAAGACCGCAGAGAGAAACCGAGGAGAGACAGTGGGACGCGGTCAGAGGTTCACTACTGTTATGTATCTGTACAGCATGGCAGTAATGAATACAGTAGTGAGGCACAGCTTGCGACAAGGAGGGAGAATCGGCATGTCCAGCTGAGCTGCAGGTCATAATGGGCCTGAGCAATTGCAAGAACTGTTATGCCATCTCTGCCACCGCCTGCACAGCCTCTTCTCCGTTCCGCGCTCCCTGATCTCCCTGTGCATACCTCGTTGTTCAGGTGTTTGAATGTTTCCAAGAAAAGCAACTCCACAGCAGCCTCCATCTCCATGTTCTTCTGTATGGAATGCAGGTTGTCAATACCGGGTCATAAAGTAATACACCAGGAGCAGCCAGTTCTCTAGATTTTTGGGAAAGGGAAAGAGGTAGACATAGAAAAGGACAGCCATTAGGAGTTCTGTGTATCTGAAATGACGGCCATCTTGAAGAAACAACGTTTCGGCCAATCACTGAAGAATCCGCGGAATAACGTAATTTAAATCCAGAACTTCACAGGACATTCAGTTTAATAAGGGCCTTTTTGAAATGTAGTTTATTTATTAAAGTAGCAATGAAATCCAAACTATTTACAGTTTAGTATTCTCATATAGCTACCTCAATCGTAAAAAAATATATTAACTAAAGTTTACAAATTACGTTCAAGAAATTGTAATTCTTGCTTGCAGCTCGATATCAAATTAACCTTAGTTTCACAAAAAACGACACTGCCTATATGGTAGCCTCTTCATGTTGTCGGAAACATGAAGGGAGGAGGGAGGAGGGGCCATCACACGCTGTAACAGTGTGATGGCCAACAAAATGTTCTCTTAGTGAAATCACCGGGGAGAGTGAACTAACCACACAAAGGAGGGACATTTACACAAATGCACCAATAAAAAGGAAGCATTTAAGACAAGCACAATAAAGAACCATGGCAATAGATGGGTGTGCTTAAAGCCCATAGAGTGAATACACCATATCTTGTAGACAGTACAAGCACTGCCTAGGCTCGACCTAAAAATGAAGACTAAAAGAAAGATGGTCATACACACCTTCTGCAAATTAAGCAACACACTTGATATTCCAACAACCACAGCTATTAGGAGGGTGATCATGACAAAACTCTTGCCCTCAGTCAATTGCGTACAGTAAGCGTTGCCAGGTATGCTGGCAGCCGACCTCGAGAAGCTCCAATGCATGGGGTTTAAGAAAGTGTTCCAACTGCCTTCCTACACAAGGAACACTCTGATCAGACTCAAATTTGGCCTTGTCAATCAAAAACTCAAGTGCATGGCTGCCTTGGGGAAATACTTCTATCAGACAACTGCTGCACCCAAGAATACTATGAAGGCAGTCATAAAAACAATCTTTACAAATAGGAACAATCCTAGGTTAAACTAAACTCAAAGTCACGGAGGAGACTCTACAGCTTGCAGTTGAAAATTGGGATCCAAAAGCAACCAGCTACACAGCCATTAAAATGTTGAAAAAGAAACAATTACACCTCCGTTTATGCAAAATGGACATTGAAGCTATGCAAACGTGGGACATTTATGAATCCCTAATGACTCCTCAGATGAAACAGTCATGCAAACCACACATCGACCAGGCATTGGGAAAATGCGGCCTAAATAAAATGTTATGGGCAAGACTGGTACCACTTCCAATCGGAGAACTGAACCCAACAGAGGGGAGTCATTGGCCCATACACTATTTTGCTGCCCGGCATTGCTTCTTGCACGCTGCACCCTTTTGAGGCCAATCTTCCTAGATCATGGCACTCGATTGGTTAAAGAGGCTCAACACGTCTTATGCACCCTGTAAACAGTGGCAGAGATGACCAAATTTGGGAAATTTATACATCAAGCCTGTTTATGGTTAAAGGGAATGTTGCCAGAAATCACGGCTCTGCCCTGCCCCTCAGCAAGGAGCAGCCTTGCACCCAACAAACTTAGCTCCAGCTTATAACATCAGTAACTTTTGCTTTTATAGTTTTGGGGAATGCGCTAATATATCCAGCTTTTTTGCACTAGGAAATGATTATCCACTGAAAATGCACCACGTGCACAGAAACTACATGTCCTGGTAGTGAAAAACTGTTAACTTTGTTTTTCTGTAGTGCAAGGCCTGCTTCTCCCATAGGATAACATTGGAGTTAACTTATTACAGTTAATAATCTGCAACTTCTAAATGGGAATGGGTATCCAGTTCGTGTTTGGTGTCTTTGGAATTGTAATGAAAAATTATCTCTTTTTTTTTTTTGTAAACTGTTTATTGTCGTTTTTTTAATTATACATGTTACAATGCAGATATATACTGTTAACAGTAGAATCAGTTGAGATCAAATCACAGATTGCACACTGTGTGAAGTCGGTGGGTATGTTAACATTGACTATATTGGCTGTAATCATATATCAAATTAGTGTCTAGTTAATACAACTGTTATACATCCGCATTTAGTGCTACTCACTAGATCACTATGTACGCCAAGCATATCTGCCCCTTACAGTTCAACAAATGATCCTCCTAAGCATTGCGCAAGTGTCTCCTTCCGACATTGTCGTAAGGCTCCTTCTAGGATATAACTGAAGAAGGCTGTAACTATAGATTAATTATCATCTAATTAACAGAGGAAATTAACCAAAAGGGAGGAAGGGATGTTAGGAGGGAATGCTAAAGAGCTGCATTTACTCTTATTTCACCTTAGTTTCAGCTAATTTATGAAAAAGTATCTCTTATGGTGAAGTCAGATTTTTGGTTACAATTTTGAAAATGGCACTTTTATAAAGTTGGTATTATCTTGCCTTAGCCATTTAGTGACTGCAGCCTCTCACTGGGTCACATAAATGGGTTGGGTGACAGTTGGGCTTTATGTATTCCCCCTAGATAGCCACACACAATAGGGATCTTAGATGTGAATGGATGGGCCATAACTGGCAGGATAGGAGGGAGGAGCTGGCCCCAGCACACTTACACTTGAATAGGCTATGTCCTGTCTCTACACAAAGGGCTGCATACCCCCTGTAGTTAGGGGGCAGGGCAAGGAAGGCAGGGCACCTGTGCACTTCAAAGGCAAGTCTCTAGAAACTTCTCCCTACTTCAAAGGCACAACTGTGTATAAATACTGGACCTCAGACAGCACCACTTCAGTACACTTCTGGACTTGTGGATACTCTACCAGAAAGAAGGACTGCTGTAGTGCTGAGAGGACTTCTACTCTGCTGGACTGCTGATCTGAAGGAACTGCTGCCCTACTGTGCTGACCTGCTGCGCTCGTCCCTGGGTGAGAAGGACTGGACCTACAACTCTTGAGACCAGGATCCACGGTGATTCCAAGGGTTAGTTGACTGAATCTGAAGCCTCAGGGATACACAAGGCTTCCAACAACCTTGCATCTGCACCTGCACTGTGATACCTGTGACTCTAACCTGCCAAGTGGTGCCACCCCAGTCCTAGACTCTTGTAAGTAGGCTTAAGGTACTCAGCCAGCCTCTATGGATCCAGCAGAACCAACGCCTTTCCTCTGATGCGTGGACGCCGGACTTTGCATTGCAATCCCCCTCTACAGGATCCTCGACGATGATGCAGGCCCTCGCACCCCAGCTTCACCGCATCCCGGAACTGATGCATCGCTTTGGCTGCACAACACATCTTCAACGCAGATCCTCACAATGCTTTTCAAACCAGTATTTAAGGTTCTTTGCTCAGCGGGCCTAACTGGGTCGCTGTAGCTGGCTTGCACTCCATCGCGGTCTGCCTGAACTTGTGACTTTGTCCCGGTCCAGCGTGACCATATATCCACAGTTGACGCTTTGTGCTTTTTTATGCTATTTTCACTAAAATCTTTAAAACTGATTACCTCCAGTTCAACAAATTGGATTTTTTGTCGTTTTGGTCTTGTTTTATTTATTAAAGAAAGTTCAATTTTTCTAACTTGGTTTGGGATTCTATTTGTGTGGGGTTTTCACTTTCTTACTGTTTGAAGTGTTGCATAAATAATTTACACATTGCCGGTAAGTTAAGCCTGGCTGCTCTGTGCCAAGCAACCAGAGGGTTGAGCACAGATTAATTTGGTGCTGGCTTGTGCCTCACCCTGACAAGGATTGTGGTTGCTGCTTGATCACGGCTCACACCCAGGTCAACCAACAACCCAATTTCTCACAAGTCCATTCAATGTGTTCAGTGAAATGCTTCAGTGTGCTAGAAATCAATTTCAATGACACTATGTGCCTGTACTCTCTCCAGCAGTATCTGACACAGTTAGACGTGTTGTTTCCCCTTAGCATGCCATAACATACAAATGGTTTCAACAAAAACCTTTAAAGTGACTCCATTGTTGCTGTGATTGGAATGTGTCTCAGTTAAAAGTGTCAGTGTTTGCTACTAGAAGCATTTGAAAACAGTCATAGTTTAAAATGTTCCTTGGGGTGTGAAATTTATATAGTTAATGAAGATATTTTCCTTTTAGCCTCCTAAATAAACTACTTGCACATCTGAAAAAAGTTAACATTAGGAAAGTAAAGGAAGTATACTCTCAATTACAGCAGCACATCGTTTTTACAATGTACAATTCAAGCATCCAAGCAGTCTCAGGAGGTTTGCTCATTTCGGGTGGTCATCTCAGCATCAGAATATGGTGTACCATTTGGATAGCACAAGGGACTGGGGCAACAAACGTAATGAAAATCAAAAACAGCGCCCCTTGGGCAGTAAATAATTATATAGAAACATATTTGTACCGCTGATTCTTAAAGTATTGAAATGATTAATCATAAAGATAGAATACTTACATAATCTTTCTATTTATTACAAAAAAGTCATAAAGTACATAATGTCTCAGCAACCTTGTCAATAAGGCCCGCCCATTAACCCTTCAAAACAAATAATCAATTGCAAAAGGAAAAACACAGGCATCAGTACAAAAAAGGAGAAAAGGCATTAAACATCAAGACAACAAATAATAAAGGCAGTTCCTTCTAAGTCCTTCAAGGGAAAGATGCCCCCGAGGTATTATTCCCAGCAAGAGTTGACCTCTTCAATGTCTGAATAAGTCGTCATTTCAGTCATTGTTAGTATTTGTGCAGGGCCTTCATCAAGACTAGAAGAAGGTTAGAATCGATTTTAGGAGATGGTTGCTGTCAGAAGATGAGTGTTTTTACTCTCTCATATCACATTATTTAAAATATATCGTTTACATATGAATTTAGATAGTCAAGGACCCATTAAAGCATCTCCAACAAAACATGCCTCACTATAATTATAACTTCATGTTGAAGCCAGGATTGACCAACATTGTAATAGTTTAATCATTAGACACTCTCATAATGCTTATTCCTCCGTTACCAGATAAAAGGCAAGATGTAAACACAATTTGACCCCAATAATAAGCATTAATCGCATTATTCAAAACATAGTAGAAAACGTTTGCTTATATGATGCAATCAAACAAATATTTAAAATGTCTTTGCTGTGTAACAAAAAAAAAAAAACATTAAAAGATCAGTAATAAGTATGGGGGAAATGGAATACATAAAGAGGGAACATCTGTGAGCCACTCGAGCTACCGTCGCAATTATCCCCGGAGGAGTCAGACCCCTAATGTTCTAGTGGATGCTGGCCGGAACAGAATTAATATGGCAATGCTGAATTGTATGTACCGCATTACTGACTACTTTGATGTGTCAATTGTAATAATGATAGTCTGTGCTGTTGTTTTGTTAACAATAAAAAGAATAAAAAAAAAAAAAAAGATCAGTAATACAATTCCACAATTATTTTTCACACTCATTGTTGGAAACAGAAACATGATCAATAATAGAGGCATGGAAAGAATTGTCATCTATAATCAGTCTCATGTGTATGAACTAGACATGGATTACTCACGCCAAACAGTGACCTTCTTAGGAAGCAAACTCCTGAAAATACCATGCCACAAACTTTGGATTTAAAAAACACAAGATCCTATAAGTGTGGCAACAATCATGTGCCCTATGAGGAACAGGTAAAATTATTGTTAGGAAACATATCCTAATTGATTGTGTAAATTAATTCTATCTTAAAAAGAGAATGTTTCATTACTTACTGCTAATCTTCATTGCCTCAATTTTTAATCTTCCTCGTTCCATTCCTAACAATGTGAGGCATTTCTGCCTCTGAAAGGGAGATTTTCCACGCCCAAGGTATGAGGACCTTGTTAACATAGAACACTTCTATGCCTAAATCACTATATATATGCTCCACCCTCCTACAGCCCTTCCTGTATATAACAAACCATAGCTTGGAGGTGCATAGTGAGGGAGGGTGGAATGTAGACTGGAATGAGGAAGGCTATGAATCAGGGTAATGAAGATCACCAGTAAGTAATGGAATCATTATTATTTTATTTACGTTCTCCTTGTCTCAGTCCTAACAATGTGAGGATGTACTAAGTGATTGAAGGAGGGCAATAAAGCCCCTAATTCACCCACCTTCCTTGCTGATATAGTAGCTATGATAAAAGCGTTTTTACAGGTTCACCATGGTAACTCTGCATGCTCAAGAGGTTTGAAAGGTTCAAGTTGTATACCCCATGTAGGAACAGTGGAGGGGCCTTCTTCGTCTGAAACCTTTGAGGATCCTAACCTCTAATGGAGTGATCTTAATACAGTCCAAATCAAGCTTCAGGGCTTTTATTGCAGCCTACTGTGTTGCCACTGTGGATGGAGCCGAACCCTTCTAGAAACCTTCCCTTAAAAATTCTAAACTTTGGAAAGGATCATCAACTGACGCAGTGGAAAGCCCATTCTGAACACACCACTCTTGGAAAAAAGCCTGGTATGTTTCATAGGAAAGTAATCTTGATGGTTTCCAAGAGAACTTATTTCTATGGTGACCAATTTTGAGTAACCCCTCTTCTCAAGACCTACCTGTTCAACAACCAGGCCATCAACCGTAGTTGCAGAAGTTGTAGAATGCATAAGCGAGGGCACTGAAGAAGAGGACGTTGAAGTGAGAGTTGTATGAATGAACCCTTGGACATTGTAATTAGAAGGGAAAGCCACAGGTGATGTGGCCAAAATGGGCAACCATCAACGCTGTGCTCTTCTCCTCCGGAATATTCCGAAGCACCTTTTGGATGTGGTGAACCAGAGGAAAGGCATACAAAAGGCTCTGATGTCAAGGGATTGGACAGCATCAACTGCCCAAAGTTGGGGAGTCGGTTCCATCAAACAGAGAAGCAGGAGCATTGCGTTGAGTGGTGACGCAAATATGTCATTCCAAGGGTTCCAGAAGATAATACAAGTGTGGTTGAATTCTATGACTGCTATGAAGAGAGAAGGGTATGCTGTTCCTAAGTGGAATGGGGGGGGGGAAAGGGAAGAGAGGGCGGGATCTATTAGATAAAACCAGGTGTTCGTAAGAAGAAAATGTAGTGAAAAAGGAATAGCTCTAATTAGGAGAAAGGGCCCTCACACACCCCGAAGGGTGTCATGCTTCATCATTCTACAGCTCCTAGTTAGGCAGGTGCTGCAATGCCCAACGAGCCCCGCAGGGGAGCTCTGTGCCAGAGATCTTCTCTGGTTGCCGACGTGAAGCTAAAAGATAATATTGGGGCGTATATGTAGTGAGTAGACGTGGGAGAATGTGAGTGTGATTTAAAAATAGCTACAGGATTCTCCAAAAATTATTTATTCGCTGGGTTCCTGTGCTATGAGTAAAAAGCCAACTAGAAAGTCGTGGCTGAGGAGGGAAAATTATACCCGCTTCAGCTCAGGATGATGTGTAAGGTGTGCAGGGGGTCGACATGTTTCATGCCCTATGTTGTCCAGGCGGATCTAGGCATTTCATCAGGACCAGGGGATCCTCATCTACTCTGAGGGGATGGAATAGGTATGTGTAAAGAGAGGTCATGTCCCCTGTAGTCTGGACTCGTACTGTAGTCCTGTTTGAAAGTGAAAAATGTAATTAATTAAACCGATGTAAAGTGGTCTATACCTTCTGGAAAAACACCTGGAGGAGAGAAAGCACAAGTACAAGATAGTTAAACAACCACAGTTACAAGTAGTTGGGAGACACAAGTGCCCGGGGAGGGTAAGGACAAGGGAAGGGCACCTGCGCAGGACATGATATAAAAACATTAGTGCAAATTCAAAAGCTGGACAGAACGTCCAAATGCATGCAGTTCCACACATCAAGCAGTCATGCATGGCATTGGTAAAGTGGTGGCTGTGCCATGTAGCTATATGTCCAGTAATAGTGGGCTGTCCTGCGGAGGAGGGTGGTGGTGTTCCACCGCAGGAGTATACCACAGCATGTGTCCCTTTCAAGCCAAATCATGGCCGGAGGGGGAGGGTATAGAGTGACTCACCTAGAAGTAGAGGTCTATTAGGCCCAACCGTGACATCCAGGGTACTCGCTGAATGGCGATGGGAGCAGTCCTTGTAACATAATAGAGTGGAGAAGTAACGGTAAAGTAATGCAGCATGAGGTGAGCCGGGGTGGGGTGGAACGGTATGGGTGAAAGGGAGGCCATGTGAGCCAACAATGGGGTTTGTGTTGGAGAAGGAGGAAGGAGGCGCTAGGGCCTATAAGGGACCGTCAGCGATCCCACCTCCTATAGCAAGGCATTCTAATGTACAGACCTAGTCAGCCCTTATGTGGTGGCAGTACTGTGCTGCCAGGAGGCAAGGCACAGAGGGCTAGTACGGAGCAGGCTGGCGGTATCATGATGCGTCAGGCACCATGACCTGCAAGGGCGCATTGCTATACGTGGCTCATCTGGAGCGGTAAAGCAGCTAAGTCCCAGGCTACACGGGAGATACTCGGCACTTGCGTATTACAGGTGGCGGTCAGGTGTGAATGAGGTGCGGTAGGCAGATGGGGAATGTCCAAGGTGATGAGGAGGAAGGGCGGCACAAGTCCCTCAATGGAGGCTTAGAGCGAGGCTTATCCGTGAACGTTACACTGTGGGCCTGCCAGTGCTCGGGGATGTGAAGACAGCGGGTGGTGGCAGGAATCAGTCGCCGAGGGTAGGCCGGCTACTGAAGCTACATGCTCACTCCAAATAGGGAGGGAGCGGGGTGGGAGGAAGTGTAGGACAGAAGGGTGGGCGCGGTGTCGAGCGGGGAAGAAGAGGCAGCAAAGGGGTTATTTGAGGAGAGAGCCACATGTCAATAGGGTTCGGGTGGGAAAAAGAGGCTGCCCTGTACTTACTCGATTAGAGGTGCTCTGTAGCTCGGTACCTACCCGCATCTGGCCATCACCGGTAGTGCCGGTGGTTAGGCACAAGTGGTCTTATCTATGCGTTGGCGTAGAACACATGAAGACTAGGGCGCGCCCGTGAACTCAGGGAGATGGGAAAGCGGGTGCCATATTGGAATAAGGCAAAAATGTAAATGGTGGGCACCAAATTGTGACGGCCAGACGCGGGTAGGTCCCGCGCTACAGATCACCTCAAATCGAGTAAGTACAAGGCAGCCTCTTTTCCCGCCTGAACCCTATTGACGTGTGGCGCTCTCCCCAAAATAACCCCTTTGCTGCCTCTTCTTCCCTGCTCCACCCCACGCCCTTCCCTTCTGCCCTCCACTTCCTCCCACCCCGCTCCTTCCCTATTTGGAGCTAGCATGTAGCTTCAGTAGCCGGCCTACCCTCGGCGACTTATTCATGCCACCACCCGCCGTCTTCACATCCCCGGCAGATGAGCCATACATAGCAATGCGCCCTTGCAGGTCATAGTGCCTGACGCATCATGATACCGCCAGCCTACTCCATGCTAGACCTCTGTGCCTTGCCTCCTGGCAGCACAGTATGGCCACCACATAAGGGCTGACTAGGTCTGTACATTAGAATGCCTTGCTATAGGTGGTGGGATCACTAACCGTCTCATTATAGGCACCAGCTCCTCCTTCCTCCTTGCTCTGAACACCACCACCCTCCTCCGCAGGACAGCTCACTATTACTGGACATATAGCTACGTGGCGCCGCCACCACATTACCGATGCCATGCATGACTGCTTGATGTGTGGAACTGCATGCATTTGGATGTTCTGTCCGGCTTTTGAATTTGAACTCATGTTTTTATATCATGTCCTGCGCAGGTGCCCTTCCCTTGTCCTTACCCTCCCCAGGCACTCGTGTCTCCCAACTACTTGTAACTGTGGTTGTTTAACTATGTTGTACTTGTGCTTTCTCTCCTCCAGGTGTTTTTACAGAAGGTATAGACCACTTTACCTCGGTTTAATTAATTTAATTTTTCACTTTCAAACAGGACTACAGTACGAGTCCAGACCACAGGGGACGTGACCTCTCTTTACACATACCTATTCTGTCCCCTCAGAGTAGATGAGGATCCCCTGGTCCTGATGAAATGCCTAGATCCACTTGGACAACATAAGGCATGAAACATGTCAACCCCCTGCACACCTTACACATCATCCTGAGCTGAAGCGGGTATAATTTTCCCTCCACAGCCACGACTTTCTAGTCGGTTTTTTACTCATAGCACAGGAAACCCAGCGATTAAATAATTTTTGGAGAATCCTGTAGCTATTTTTAAATCACACTCACATTCTCCCACTTCTACTCACTACACATACGCCCCAATATTATCTTTTAGCTTCATGTCGGCAACCAGAGAAGATCTCCGGCACAGAGCCCCCCTGCGGGGCCTGTGGGCATTGCAGCGCCGGCCCAACAAGGAGCTGCCCAATGATGAAGCAAGACACCATTCGGGGTGTGTGAGGGCCCTTGCTCCTAATTGAAGCTATTCCTTTTTCACTACATTTTCTTCTTACGAACACCTGGTTTCATCAAATAGATCCTGCCCTCTCTTCCCTTTCCCCCCCCCATTCCACTTAGGAATAGCATACCCTTCTCTCTTCATAGCTGTATAGGGCCTGCATGCTGGACTTACCAAGCCCCCGTCCCTCCTTGTGAGATTAATGAATTTCCTGACTGCTATATGGTGTGTCACTGACGATTGAAGGTTCAGACTGAGGCTGTCTGCCCCAACAATTCCATTGACCTTGAATGTAAACAGCCCTAAATGCTGGGACAAAATAAAGGGAGCAGATCCGAGACTCTGAACATCTACCTCTGGAAGGAGCTCGAATCCAAAAAAGGCAGCGCGGCAATGTCCTATCTACAGAACTCAATAGAGAGCCTGTCTCTACGAAATCCCTGGGAGAGTATTGGATCTCATAATACTTTTAAAAAAATGGTGAACAAAACAGTAAAACTTATTTCATTAGTGGAGGATAAGGCGGCGCTAACGAAAAGGGCACATGGTTGGTTTGTTCTTCAGAGCTACACTAGAGGCTCGCCTCAACCCTACTTAGGCGTTGGCTTCACGCGGTCTACAAAGGAGAAATACCTTCAACTAAGGTTGGGTATCCTCCCATCACTGTTTCATCTGCCCCGTGGAAACGCCCACAATCAACAAATAACTGCCGTCGATGCGGAGATTCTAAAGAGGATATGATACACCTGCTATGTATATGCAGGAAATTGGACAATGAATGAAGACGCATATTAAAACCTGCTTTGAATAAAATGGGAATTAGAACATGTAGGCTGGCAGTCAAGGCATGTTTCGAAGGCGAGGATCTCCAACTAGCCTGCCGCCTTGTCCAATTTCTGGACAAAGCAGAAAAAATGTTAAGCTCCAACCTGAAGACACGTGGTAGGGCCATTATATGATTCACCCAAGTTTTACCAGCCAAGGTACCAGGGCCGAACAAAATCAGTACCTGCTCGTCTCACCCATTGGGAGATATCCAACGCCCGAATGCCTGTAATATCTGCAATTTTGCAAATGCAATAATCTTAAAACTTTTAAATAACCCTCTCCTTTTAACAGATCACCTGCAAAATCAGCAATTATCGACCGGTACAAGTTACCACCCATAAAAGGGCTCGAACTTTAAATAACTCAGTGATCATTGTTTTATCAAAGCATATTTTTATAAATAGGGTCTTATCATATTGTACATTTTGATATATTGTTTCACATTTGCAATGGTTTTTAGTAATCACACAATAAAGGTTATCTACCTACCTAGTGTTAGAAGGTGGGTCTCAGCCCAAGAAAAGATCTGCTCCGCTATCAGATGCTAGGATTTGCACTTTGTGCCACACCCTGCCAATTGTTGTAGCACCTGGCAACCTGATTTTCTGTTCTGACAAGAACATTTTGCCCCTCCAACTGACTGGCAAATGCTGGTAGCACTTTCTTCACTGACATTAATTCTCTCCAATTGCAAGAATTGAGACTATCCTCCTGACACCAAGGACCCTTCACCTCTAGATCCCCCAGAGTAGCACCGCAGCCCCAGAGACTGGCATCATTTGTGAGATGGAGGGGTACAGGAAATTGAAAAGGAACCCTCCCCTTGATAAGTTGTCCCTCACTAGCCACCATTGAAGTTTCTGACAAATTTGGGGAGGTACAGGAATCAAGCTCTCGTCATTGTGTTCACTTGGGGACCAACAACTGAGAAAATGATTCACCAAGGGTTTGAGGTGAAAGCGAGCCCGTGAGAACACTGCCTGCGAGGCTGCCATCAGCCCTTGCACTCTCAGCCTAGTTTTTGCTATTGCCACCAGCTGAGTGAAGAGTTGTGTGAGCAGTTCCTGAAGAACCAGAATCCTCTGGGGAGGAAGGGGGGAAGGAAAACTCGATCCAACCTGGTATTGAAGTGGGCTTCGATTAAATTCTCCTCTTTTCTGAAAATTCACAAAAAATACCAGATCTTGAAGGAACCTTCAAAACCAGCTGGACATACTCTTGTGCCTTAAGGAAAGCAAAAGCAGACAACAACCATTCATCGAGATAAGGAAAAAGAGAGACACCAGATAATCGAAGAAAGGCAACAACCAGAGCAAGTACCTTGGTGAAAACTATGGGAGCAGTTGAGAGGCCTATAGGCAGGGCTTGGAACTGGAAATGTTGGTCTTCCACTAATAATCGAAGGTACTGTTGGCTGGCTGGATGAATCAGGATGTGAAAGTATGCATCCTGAAGGTCCAGTGTCACTAAATAGTTGCCGTGAGAAAGTAAGAGAATGATTGTTTGCAAGCATATATTCTTGAATATTTCCAGCATTACATACTTGTTCAAGTTTTTCAAATCCAGAACTGGCCTCCATTTTCCGTCAGGTATTGGGACCAGAAACACAACAGAATAGAATCTTGTTCTTCTTTGCTCCAAGGGGACTGGTACCACTGCTCACTTCTCCACAAGGGCCTGGATGCCTAGAAGCATTTCTTGAGATTTTGCTTGGTCTTTTGGTAATGGGGTGGGTCAGAACAACTTGTGTTGTTTTTGTGAGAATGGGATTCGATAACAGTTTTTCACTATCTCCAGTACTCGTTGGTCTGAAACACAAGCTGTCTATTGTAGAGAGAAATAACTTAACCTTCCACAAATTGTAGACAGTCATTTCTTGGACTGGTCTTTAACGATGGTGCTGGTAGGTCGAGATTTGTTTCCAAACATGGCTGCCTGACCTCAGGACTGGCCTCCAAATGGACATTGATTCTGATAGTTCAATCCTAGGCATTTGACTTTTTAGTAGATGCCAGCTTGAAAGGCTTAATTATCTTTTGCTCTCCCACAGCCTTTTAGACCATTTCATCGAGCTCCGCTCAAAACAGTTTAGGGCCCACAAATGGCATCTTCTGGATGAGGGTTCTCTGACTCGATTCCAGCTTCCATGATTTCACACAGAAGAGTCTATGTCCTCTTACTGTAGCTCATGCTGAAGCCGTTGAGGCCCAAAGACTGTCAAAAGTGACATCAGAAAGGAACTTAGAAAAAGTTCCATGTTTTCCAAAATAGTTTATCAGGTCACTACTGCTTTGAATACAATCGTAAAGGAGTTGGAAATACTTTAGAAGAACTTGCGTGGTGTAGGCTACATATGTGTTCGCCCTAACTGCAAAATAAGATGCAGCATAAGATTTTTATTAAGGGAGGACTCAACTTTCCTATCCACCACATCACAAAGCGTTGCATTCTCTTTTGCAAGATTTGAGCTGGATGCCATCATGGATAGTAAGGTGTTTACTTTGGGAGTCTAGGGTAAGTCCATCCAAAAGTCTTTCAAAAATATCTCTTGTTGAGAAAACGTGGAATTGCTGACTTATCCAGATCTTTCCATTCCTTCAATAATATGACCTAGATAACAGAACGGAGGGGTAATTCATCTGCATCCATTCAACAGTATTGGGAATAGAATCCCTCCTCTTGCTGGCCTTTTTGCTCAAACCCCAGAGCTTTTCTAACATGAGCAAGGAGATCACAGAACTGTGAGCCTTGGATATATTTTCCTCCATGATCGTCTTCCGGCTCATCCTTTCTTTTAAATGTTTGCTTTTAGGCTCTGCCAGAGCAGAGTCTACAGCCTCTTTAATTAGGGACTGTAAATCAGTCCCAGCAATGTGTAAGACCTCTTCCCCTTGGTCTTCGTACAGTTCTGTGACATGCTGCTTCTGTGTAGCCTTTCACCCCCTCCATTTGAAATGCAGGTACACTGATACACTAAAGTAGCGTTGTTATATGCTGCTAGATAACGAGATCTCGCAATACATGGGATCTCGCCAGCAACATTAACAAAGCTGCCTCCCACCCTGTGTATGTGCATTGTGAGTAGTCCGAAGTGCCAGCATATGGCACGACTCCCGATCAGCCCGAATAACAGCGTTCCACCACTCCCTGTCAACCAGTGCACTAGCATAAAACCACCACGCCCAGTCACAGCAGAACAATCACATGCAAGCAACAAAGCATTTATCAATCAAGAGGACTTTATTTTGATCACTTTAGATCATAAAAGTGTAACACCGAACAGCATACATACATGAAAAGTAAAAACAATTATAAATAGCACAGTGTATATACTCTTTGGATGAAAAAAGCATAAAACAACCAAATCTTGTAATTTTTATCTGTTCAACACATTAAAATAGCAGCAGATGAGAAATAAAAACTCCTCCATAAAATCTTAAAATTGACATCTGTTAAACACATTAAAATAGCAACATGTGAGAAATTAAACTCCTCCACAAAAAGCTCAAGCAAGAAACTGTCAGCAGTACAGCAAGATAACAGCATAAGAAAGGTGAGGTCTACAATAAAAATAAAAATAGAAGCTACTTTATACATGCTTTGTGCAGCTTATCCACATTGCCATTGGGAACTTAGCCAGACAAAAGAACACAATCTGGCTTGAGTCGGTTTGCAGTATTCTGAACTCCTCTTGATGCTTCATAATGCCCAGGTTTCTACAAAGGGGGACAATCCACTTTGTACGAAGCTGTTTATAAAATGGACAAAAAAAAACAGTACATGGATGAGCGATTCAGAACCCCCTCGACAACCTGTGCAAATATCATCAGCAGTGAACATTTCTTTTTGCCACTTCCTAGTAAAAGAATTTACAGGTAAGGATCCATACCTAAACTGTAGGTATAGCTTCCTTGCCAAAGGGGGAACAATTTTGTCAATAGTATTCTCATACATTGCCCCAGGTTTAAAAGCAGCAGATAATGATCCCTTACATTACAAAATGTTGTCAAGTACAACACTTTCCCAGAAAATGGCTTTGATGTTAGCCTTTGAGATTGAGCACATGGTCTCGGGAGAAACCCAGTATGTATCAAGGTTCAGCTTCTGGAGTAAAGCCTTTACAGTGCAAAGCCACGGGATCTTACACGTTGCGGAGTCATGAGGTCTCTAAGGTCCACCTGGTATGATTCTAACACTGTTGTGAATCAGAGCCCGTGCCAGAAAATGAGAAGTCTGTACTTAATCTGATGAGCAATTTTCTTTTGTGCCAGATCAAATTAAAGAGGAGTCATTTGGGTACTCACTGGGAGGTTTAATAAAGATCTTAAAAACGTATGCTCCACTGTAGACAGGCTTTGGGTTTTTGAACTACCCCATAGCTCCACACCATACAGGACCGACCCTAGTGCCTTGACATTGTAAATTTCTAACGCAGTCGCCACCCTTCTGGATATAATTTTTCTCTGGATGTTTGCTATATTATCAGTGTATTGGACCAAGGACAACAGTGCCCTTTCCACTTGCGGAGCCCAGCATAAGTTTTTTGTAAGTTTTACACCTAAATAATCTAATTCGACTACTGCATCTAAAGGGATATCACCCACCAACATCTGTCTCTAGGCATTTATTATTGTAGGGTTCAATAGGACCTGCGCTTGAGTCTCCATTTTAGCTACACATTTTCATTTGACATCTTTTTCTAATGGTGATTTATTATGTGATTTGCACTTACACTACATAATTAGAAATTATTCTGCATGCAGCACATTTCTTATCAAGCATATTATCACGTTGCTGGTACACTCTGTCCAAGGCTAGGAACATTGACTGTAATGCCCTTGCATTTGGTTGTCCAGTTGGATACAAATATATCTCGATACTACGCAAACCATTTATTAGCATGCCTTTAGTGCGATGTTTTTACATTGCAAATACCATTATCGCATGTTTTTACTGCGAATGCTTTTACTTCGCAAATGCATAGTATTTTCTTTAAAATGCTTTTCTCCGCATTATAGTACTTCGTAAACCATTATAACTTGTTTTTTGATTTTTTCAATTTATTCTTTTTCCAAATAGTTACCTATCCCCTGGCACGGGATGCCAGGGAAATAGGGGTTTTGGGTGGGGGAGTATATAAGCAGTCGTCCACCATTTTGTAATCAGTTGACAACTGTCTTTGAGAGCGACATCGACTTCTTTTTCTCATAAACAGTTCCATCTTCTGTTCACAGTAAGTATCACATAATTAAATAAATGAAAAACATTTCGTTTTCTCTCTCATTTTTTCCTTTATACTCATTTCTATTTGCTTAGTAACGTTATTCCTTTTTTCATTTATTTATTTCACCCAGAGAGTGGCTTATTCTTCGCATCCCGGATCCTGCAGCAGGGGTAATAATTAATGCACACTTTGATTAGGGGAGTCATCTCAAGCCATGTCCGTCATCATGTGTAATCCAATCTCGCCCGTTCTTCCCGTTCAACCAGTCAGCCCATGATGTCTCTTCCCATGCACCTTGCATTACTCTACCACATTCTCTCGTTCTTCTCCGCATCATCCTTCCTCAAAATTAATACTCTAGTATTTTTTTTCTTATTTCGCTTTATACTCATTTCTATTTGCTATGTTACTGTTTTCCCTTTTTCTACTATTTAATTCACACAGTGAGTGGGTGAGTAATTGCATCCCCGTTCGTGCAGCATGAGTAATAATTTTTTACATATACATTTGGTTGAGTCATCGCATCCCATTTCCGGCAGCAGGGGTAATCCTGTCACACCCGTTCTGCCCGCACAATTATTCTGACCCTTAGTTTTCTGCTCATGCACCCTTTAGAAGTCACTTTTTGTCGTGCTTCCGCATTCTCTCGTACTATTCCCCATCATCCTCCCTCAAAATTAATACTCAAGTATTTTTCTTCTTTTTTCCGTTTTTACTCTTTTCTTTTTCAAAAGTAACGATATTCCCTTTTTCATTCCATTCAGCCCATTTTATTTCTTTCCATGCACACGTCACAATTCACTTTGCTCGTGCTTCCACATTCTCTCATTCTTATCATCGTCTATCTTAATTAAAACTCATTTTGCGAAGTAACGGTATGCGTAGTATTATCATGCGAAGTAAAAGGATGCGTTAAAACAGTAAATGCGAAGTAAAAACATCCGTAATAAAAGTTCCTGCGCAGTAAAAGATGCGTAGAACTGTAAATACGTAGAAGTGGACGCGTAGTAATGGTAGATTACCGTTGGATACAGCTCTAAGACTCCACACTTACCATTGCATCAGCTCTGCACCTTTGACACAGTATGATTAGAACAGTGCTTTTATTATATATGCTACCTCTGAGCCAAATTTGGCAGAGGAGCACTTCCGCTGGATTTATCCTGGAATGCTGTGCACTGTAACGGAGATGCAGCCCTGTTGACTCTAACCTTTATTCTGCAAAGGACGATAGCCTGCTCTACACCAGATCGGCTCCCTGATACATCATACACAGGTATGGGGGTTAGGCTGTTCTAAGGGATCAGGCAGAGGGTACTCTCACTATGCTCTTGATAATGTAGGTAGTATTAGATAGAGTATATATATAATCATAAGTATACTGTAATGTTATAATGGTTGAACTGTTTATCTTTTTCACCATTCTTGTAATGCTGGTTACAATACTTTGTTTCATCCTCCTAATAATTGCAGCTCCCGCTTTCTATGCACGAATACAATTGTTTCAATAAATGTTTGAAAAGCCAATTCGTATCTTTCTTGTGTTTACCTTGGGCATTCAAAAGTGAACATTGGAAGGGTAGATCTGTTTCCACAATTTCTTTGGGGAATTAGAGTGGTCATGTTCTGAGGTTGAAGATCCCAACTGGTACTCTAGTAAGGTTAGAGATTCAGATGGGGCACTGTGGGTTAGCTAGGAATTGGGAAAACATACTCTGATGATATGTATGGACTCAGTCCTCATATTCTGACGGTTATGTTGTCCAGATACACAGTCCTATTTAATTCATAGGAACCTATGCAATATGAAATAACAAAGAATGTGTGTCTTACCTCATCTGTCAAGGACAGAGGAAAAACAGGAAGTTCTGTTGGAGGGTGAGGCATTTATAGGGCTATGTAGAACATGGAAGTGTTCTATTTGAACATGGTTCTCAAACTTTTTGCGTAGAAAATCTCTCTGTCAGAGGCAGAAGCGCATCACATTGTTAGGACTGGGACGAGGAGGACGTAAATGAGGGTGTAATACCCGCAGTCACGTTACTTCGTTTTCAACAGAGGCCTGTAGCTTTCTTTCTGAAACACTGCTAGAGTTGCATTCTGAATAGAACAAAAAACAACAATGTATCTAGCAATAATAAGAAGGGCTAACATGTCCAAAAGAAGCTGCAACTATGTGGCAATACATTTTTCAACTTTTTGATGAACGGTTTGCAATCTAAACATGCACAAATGGACAAGATGTCCCAAGGCGTCACAACAGGGGGCCCGTGGACCACTTGAATAGTTGTGCTAGGATAAATCTCTAGTTAAACCAAAAAGCAAAGACACAGGTGGTATCTGATGAAAGATTACCATTCTCAAAGAAAAAAAGAAGAAAAAAACACAGCGCGGTCAAATAGTGTCATGATCTCAAACTTACTTTAGACTAATGGCGTGTCGTCTCGGGATGGTCTATGAAAAGCCCAGACGGAAGTGCCCGGATTTGTCTCAGTTCAAATACTCTCCCTAATTACATAATTAGAAACTAGTGTGCTTAAGTGGTTTTGTGCGACTACTAACTTCCCAAAGGACACAGGGAAAAGCCACCACTTGAGTTAGCGATCTTGTATCAAAACCAACAACACGAAAAGTGTTTCTACCACGCATAAAGATGTACATCCAACATAGCAGAGACAATCGAATGAATATATAACAATATACACAAATTGTTGGTGACCATTTAAAACAATAAGGATGCTGATTTACAGATGTTGTTTTCAGTAGGAAAAATACTTCACCCCTATAGAACAATAAAGACATGTGACATCTAAAAACAAGCATTTGCAGTGTCAATAGGTCTACCTTATGAATGCGCTGTAAAGCCAGACCTAAAAATCTATGTAGGTTAATGACTGCCCTCATCACATCTGTGCTGCTGCCAGAGAAAAAACTCCATGATTTATCTAGTTATTTAAGACACTTTAATAGCATTACAATGTCATGAGTGTGTCCCTGAATGTTTAGCCTTAGTCAGCTGTATAAATTAATAAAAAGATCGCAGCTGTTTGGAGGGCAAGCACTTTTTTGTGGAAACACAGAACTTCTGCCCAATCAAAACATGTACTCCTGGCTCCCAATGTGTAGGCGGAGCCAAAGCCCCTCCATAGCGATGCTTACATAATTGTCTGGCAACAGCTGCGCTTGTCAAGCCAGACCATTAAAAAAAGAGAATGCCACATAAGATATTAATTCAGAGAAGCCGAGTTCACACTGTCTATGACAAATCGACATACTCCTTATTTGTCCCTTCGCAGACTGAGCCGCTGGATTGCAAAAAAAAGCATCCCATCAGTCCAGGTCCGTGATGTCACTTGAAACACTTGTAAATAGACATGCACCACAGAGGGGGAGCTGGACAGCTACTACAGCTAATGACATAGCAAAGTGTTATATATATATTTATTTCAATAGACTGCTGTGGTGCTGTATACTTCTGAGGACTCAAATGAGTGTGAGCAATTTTTTTGAGTAAAGTGCTGGTTTTCCCCATTGGTTTAGTTTGAAACAGCATGTTGAAATAGATATGGACCTCTTCTGGCTGTTTAGCTCTGTCTACAAAGACAATTAGTGATACCCAGGTCATCTGATCCTTATTGTTTTTATTGTTACCTTCCTGTTCCAAGATGCCAAGCTAATTCTTGCCTGTGTCCCCCAGAAGAAAGGTTATTCTTCAATGACCATGCAGCAACAGGCCTGACGACATCTTCAATGCACACCTTGATTTTATGGCTTCCAGCAGCCAATACATTGAAAGAGGATTCATACTCAATCAGAGTATGCAGGGGTGCTTATCCCTTATTCGGTCATGGGGAGCACTCGCTGAATAGGAAATGGAGTAGGAGTGGCACAGGTCATTGGGAAGCCAAATGTTCTGGCTTTTTAGAAAAATAATGATCTACTTTTCTTACTTTTGTCTCAAAAAACATCTGAGAAAGCCCTTTCAGTGTTATTGAGTTGCTCATGGAGAGAGTTCCAGAAATTCAGTTTAGTGAGCTCCTGGTAGAAGGTAGCTATGAAAAGTTTTCATTGTGTTTTCTGTGGCCTCACTAATGCATTTAGCAAGGTAGTCTTCTTTGTCTCTCACCACTATCTTCTAGTAGCTTTTCCCTTGTGTCTAACACCTGATCTTGCCCTCATCAGCAATTGATATGTGCCCTTGAAATTCAAGATTATGTAAGCTTATTACAGCTTGGTCGGCACCTTTTATACATTGGTTTGATGGCTGTTTGTTTCTACATCTGTATTCTGTTTCTGGTGCTTCCCAGCTACATGTGCCAACTCTATCTCTTCAGTCTTTCGCAGGTTTTGGTCTCAGCGTGGGGACACATCATTCCAGTGTAACCAAGAGCTTTACAAATCACGTATTATTATTATTATTATTACATCTAACAGAGTCCAGCTTCTACTTAGTGGTTGACATATTACATTAGATTTTCCATCAGTGCTTCAGAATGGGAGGCATTTAGGAAATCTGCATTATTGTGCTTTGGGGTGAGTCAATCTCAACACATACTTCCATAGTGTTTGAAGAATGTGGTGTGTAATATTTTGGTTTGTAGACTGAGTAGGGTGGTATAGCACATTTGAGAGGTGAAGGGAAATGAAAGAGTGGTCTGACTACAACTGCAGTTGCCTTTACGATATAGATTCTCCATATTGCACGGAAGTACTGCATTCACCATGTGAATAGTTGGGTGCATTGGGCCACCTGCTACCTGATTGATATCCATCATCTGAACTTGTTCAAAGACGTCTCTTGCTTGGGTTGGCTTAGGTTGTCGATCCACAGGTTGATATTACTTATAATCAAGAATTTTGAGCTCTGGCTGCAGGTGATAAAAATTCAGTGCTGTATTCATCTACAAATGAGGAGTTCTGTCTTTGCAGGTGGTGGATCGTCTCAGCAATAAAAGAACTGTTTAGTTTGATTGTTCAGTGGATGTCTGTGCACATGAAGGATGGTAATAACAGGATTGTTCTGTAAAACTTAGATCAGCAGTATGAACTAGAGCCATCTTTCCATTCTCTTAGACTCTCTGTTCCTATAAATATACTTGAGTTCTACTGAGAGTAAGTCACTGTGTTTGACTACCAAGCTGTCAAGCAAGCTTCGTTTTTTTCCCCAACTACAAGTAGGTTTGTTTCTTTTACTACCTCAGAAACATACAAAGCATATTTTCAAGCTTAATGGGAGTTGAGTAGGTCTATTCTGATTTCCACCTGCCGGATGTAATTTGGAAAGGTTGTATGGGTGTCAAAAGATGGTACATGGGTGTCAAGTTGGGGTTTGATAAGGTGATAAGAGACAGGATTCGTTCATATAACACAATACAATACCACGTTGTAGCCACTCAGACCTTACAACACCATATCACACTATACCACATGACACAATCCATATCACAAAATGCATCACCACAACATGCCCTGCAACATCACACCTCATAGAACAACATTTCAAAAGACAGAACCCATATAACAGCTTAGCACACAAAACAATGCACAATGCCACACTGAACTGCACTCTTCCTCATCACATTGTACTATATCTCCCCATTGTGCATCACTCTCTCCAGCCAACACCACATCTCTTGGCACCTCTCATTCATTCAGCACCATATCTTCACCATATCTTCACCGTGTCATTTGGAATTATTATTTGTTATAGATTGTTGTTAGATCCCATTCAGGGAGCCACAGGGCAGACATTGGCAACTGGGCCACAACTGTGGTTCTTAATGTCATTTGCCACTGGTATCCTGGGGTCTGTCCTATCATTTGTCTGCAAACTGGACTAAGTACAACCCTTTCCTCAGTTGACTCATAGGGTAGTGAGAGCAAGCAGCCCAAGGCTTCTCAGGGATTTGGGGGGAGATTTACTAAGCTTTTGCACCGTGTTTGCGTCACAAAAGTGACGCAAAACGATGCCAAACCTTTTTTTTGTAATTTACTTCCGAGCGCTAAACTTGTTTAGTGCTGGAAATAACGTAAAAGTAATGTTACTTTGCGCCATGGGGGCCTACCAAGGGTGGTGCATGGGCGTTCCCATGCAGCCACCCAAGGTTTCTCACGCTAAACCCAATTTACTAAAAATAGTAGATTGGGTTTAGTGGGAGAATACTGCACCCTTTTCAACTAGGCACAAGGAAGGAGAAGTGCTTTCATTTCTCCTTCCTTTTCCGACTTTGCATGCGTGCTGCACTGTGCAGCACGCATATAAAGTGGGAAAAGCTTTCCCTTGTGTCTAGCATAGTATTTTGTACAGGAAGGGTACCCTTCCTGTACAAAACCTATGCTAGACTCATGCACACACCCTAGCGCTGCGGCGCTAAGGTGTGTGCATGGCGCACGGCAGCTGTAATCAGCGCCGGCGCAACGGAAAGGGGTGGAGAGAGCCATATCTTTGAAGATATGGTGCTCTCCTGCTCCCTCCCTGTTGCGCAACGTAGCGCAGCCTCGCGGGGGGCTGCGTTGCGTGACTTTTTAGTAAATCTCCCCCTCAGTATGTGGGGCAAGAGTTTAGAAGCCAACTTTCAACTGACTGATACAATAGCATAATGTCCAGCCCACTGCTTATTGCTTATGTAAAAAGAAAGAACTTTAATCACACAGAACTAAATTCTACCACATTCAATGGAAACAACATATACAGTTGCAAACTTGCTTTAAACAGTGAGGTGCTACACCATATTCTTCTCATGATCCCATATTTACAGTTCCGAATGCACTACATGTTTAGGCAGGATTAGGCGCAGGTGTTGATGGCTCAAGTATTCTTAAAGGTCAAACGTGCAACTCAGTTCAATGTCTCTTTACCCCTTTGGGAAAACGTCTTAGGGCTTGATTCACAAAGGTAAACTTACACTTTCATGTACGTTTACAATTGTTTGCTATCCACAAAGGGATTTACGAGTAGTATCTTTATGCGTGCAGAGTCACTGCACATAAAAAGACCTATGTTCTTATGTGCAGAGCCTCTGCACTCGTAAAGATACTACTACTCGTAAATCCCTTTGTGAAGGGCAAACTATCGTAAATGTACACAAAAGTGTAAGTTTACCTTAGTGAATCAGGCCCTTAGTGTGCATGTTTACTCTCTTATACCCAGTGCGGGTTAAGCCCCATGATTTACCTGTACAATGATTTATTGTAGCTGTTCGGGTTGTGCGGTGAATGTAGTCTAGTCTCCACCCCCTCATTTTTTTGTTTAAATCTGTTTTTATTATTATTAATTTTGATTAGCATGTTCATGAAAGGCAACATACATTCGGTTATTCATCTGTACATACAACCATCTGCCACTGATTTGTGTACATTTCTTTTGCGTGGGTATTGAGCATATCATAAGTGTCTGTGACGCCATTGGTACAGACGCAAATCGGGCCTTGGCGCTCGATACAAGTCTCCACCCCCTCATAACAGCACCTTGTCTCCTGTGGGGACGATGACTGCAGCCTCACCCTGGACGAAGCTCAGAGGTGATTGATAAGGCAGCTGTATGCAGCTGCATATGTCATCATCAGCAGCGCCCTGCAGGCAGGCTGCAGTTATTTGTTCTGATGTGGCAGTAGAGGTCTTGTGGTTGAATCCTTTGCAGTAGTGTCCCTCTGGCAGTTGCAGCTTCCGGGCCGATCAGAGCTTCCTGCTTCATCAAAGACACAGCTTTCCCTCACAGTCACGGCAGCAACAGCATCAGTTTCTTAACCTGGGGCAGGCTGCCAGGTGACGCGGGATACTTGTTCTGATACAGTCGTATGCAGCTCCCATGGAAACTGTGCAGTGCAACCAAAGGAACGCCTCCATGATACAGATCAACCCTCACATTCGCTCTCTGGGAAAGTCATCTTTCTCTGAGTGCTTCACATGATGGGAGCATGCTGGGCTTCTCCTCTTGGATAGTCTCTATTTCTGAAGGGCCAAGTACACTCATTCCCTCTCTCAGCAGGCAGTAAGGCTTTGAGGCACTTCAGGCAGAGCCTCAGCTTCTTCAGCAGAAAATATAGATTTCAAACTTCGGAATCCCACTCACCACAGAGAGACTGACTATCAGCCAGACAAGAGGATTGAGCCAGTATAAAGAAGGTGGCATCAGCCTGGAGAAGGTGGAGGTGATAAGTGGCATAATTCATGGATGTTATCCTCTTATGGACCTACTACAGAGTTCAATTGCACATAAATTCAAAACGAGTTCCAGTCTTGTAAATCCATAGAAAAAATGACAATATCTACAATGTTGATCATAAAACAGGAGAGGCGCAAAGTACAAAAATAAGAATGTGCAAAAACCCCAAAAATGTGATATAAAAATATAGTGCGCGCACAGAAAAGGTACAAATATACAGGGCCTTGAAAATGATCTGAGTAGCAAGATAGTGCAAAAAGTAGGAGGTCATAAGTTCCAATCCGACACTCCTACTGGAAGACCCTGGGTCCATGATGATCCTCTGATGACTGCAAATGCAACCTGTTTTGGGAGGCAATGAGACTATGACTTTACTCTCCTTTTATACGATCTCAATCCAAGATGGAATTTGTAGATTTATATAGCGTGGCTTATCACCCATCACGGTATCCAGGCGCTGTCTATGGGCACAGGGAGATTAAGTGATTTGCCTAGAATCACAGGATGTTGAGCCAACACCGGGACTTGAACCTGGATTCCCAACTCCCGAGTCGGAAGCATCTGATGGCCGCCGTATCCAAAAATACTGCTTTCCACTCAATTCATGTTGGTTACATTTTGGTTGCGACATTCACCCCCACGCATGCCTGCTTTCCTTTGAGCGTGAATATCCTTATATCTAGTTCTCTAATTGCAGAAAGCATTTAGCAAACACCATTTGGACCTGTTATTACCTGTAACTCAACCATTATTAACACTGCTATATTGTGTAATCATGACAATAAGGTTGAGTTAGACAAAAGAATCAAACTTTTTCTCTCTCCTTTCTCTAATCAATATCCTGCCCCCAGTTATTATCTTTGTTTGACAAAAGCTGCCCTATGATAACAATAAGCTACCCTAAGATAACAATCAATGGTTCGGAATGTCTGGTTTCCACAGATCAACATAGCACTTGCATATCCAATGTTTTGTATCTTATGATGTTTGCAGACAAAAAGCTAGGATCTTTCTAATGTAAAAGAGAGATCACAGTGTGAAGTCTCACGAAAGGGTGCAGAATGGTGTCCTGAGATAGGCTTTAGTTGAACAACTCGTTTGGGAGTATTAGGGAGGTCATTGCTTGAAGGGTGGCTCATTTATAGAAGGAGGACGTTACGATTGCCAAGAATAAAATATTCCTCTCTCTTCCCCAATGTACATGGTAAGCAGGGAAAAGAACCAAACTGAGTGAAGGGTGAATTCTAGTCTAATTTCTTCAATAGGGACCATGATTGAAAGGCAAAAAATCCTTGTGCAAACCAAGGTCTCAGTTTATATTGATTTGATGAAATTGTATGTTGCTTCTGTCTTACTGTGGTAAACCAACACCACAGATTATATAAGAACAGAGGTGAGACAAGAGCTCAAGGATAAATATTAGTACTTGCTCTTTTATTTATTTTTTTATTTATGTATTTATTTTTGTAAGACTTTGTACAGTGCTAAAAGTCAAGTCATCATCAACAAACTTTATTCGGCTTTAAAAATAAAACCATAAAAGTCAAACATCCTACGATATACCATCATACAGATTACAGGTAGATAAATACAATAAAATCCGGGTAATCAAGTCAAGTCATTGCGTTTACAACAAACCATCATCACATGCTAATACATGTATGTATAATTTTGGGAAACTATTCTAACTGAAGTTACGGTTCTGTATTAGTGGAAGAGATTAAAAGATGACTAATTAGAAGATAGACATGAAGGGAAAAAGAATAGTAGCACAATTCAGTGAATAAATAAACACATATAATCCTCCTTTTAAATTCATAAAGGCAAAAAGAAAACCACGTGGAATTAACCTGGACATTAATATTACTATGACGAAAAATATAATTATCAATTCCATTTATAGAAAATCAACTGATAGAAATATGTATTTAAATGCAGGTAGTTTTCACCTTAGAAGCAAGATCAATGGTTACCATATAGCAAAATATTTTGGTATAAAAGCATAATCTCGGAACCAGAAAAAATCATCATAGGAAAGAAAGAATACTTCAACCATTCAATCAGTGAGGATATGAACAGATGATATTGTGTCAAGCAATTGGAAGACTTCAAGAATACAGAGAACAGATTTATTTATAAAGAAGCAAAGATGAGTGCGCTAACAAAATTAAGGGGCCGATTATGATGGCGGGCGGACTTTGTCCGCCCGCCATCGCCCCGGTAAATGGGACCGCCCGCTATGTGTGCGGCGGTCCTGCACATGTGATTAGGATGCCACCGCCACGGTGGCATCCCCATTTCCAGCATTGTGGCGGGCGGTGCTCACATCACCGCCCGCCACAGTGCTGGAAATGCATGTTGTGCATCTGCATGCACAACGTGACAGGCACCGCGCGGTGCCTGCCACCTTGTGCATGCAGATGCAGGGGGTACCATAGGTACCCCCATGTGCAGCCCCCACCCCCAACAGCAAAGACCGCGAGCCTTTCCATGGCGGCGACGCCACCATGGAAAGGCTCATCTCCGCCGGCATCATAATATGGATGGCGGTGTCTTGCAGACACCGCCACCATATTAAACCCTTTTCCGCCCGGTCGACTGTTCGGCCGGGCGGAAAACATGCGGACGGTCTTACCGTCTGCCGGGCTCCCCTCCGCCATGGTAATATGGCGGGGGAATTTGTTGGCGGACGGGCGATTATGGTGGGCGGATCGCCACCGCCATGCGGGCGGTGGCGATCCGCCCGACATCGTAATCGACCAACCCTAAGTGATGGCATGTTATTCATCATTATCAAAGAAGATTAAAAAAATAGAATAACACCATTAGGAAATAGTTAAAAATAGATACTATACTAATTAATCTGCTCCAGGAAGGACCTCTGTTTGAGCATACTAGAGGACCAAATAGTAAAGACAAATTGACTAAAGCTGAAAAAGGATCACTGAGAATGAAACACACAACAATAAGCAGAATGCAAATGGGTAAATTTTCAAATTTTCTATGTGGTAATTGTAATAACATCTTCATGGAAATGTAGTGAGCCATGCAACCTCTAGAAAACCTTTCAAAATTAAGGTCTATTACACTGGTGGCAGCACATATACATTTGCATTATTAAATGCCTGTGTGGTCTTCAATACATAGGACAAGCCAAAAGAAAAGCCAAAGTAAGATGAATGAATGCTAATCCAATAACAGAACAGACAATCAACAGTCACCAACAGCCTGAAATTTACAACAGATCACAATATTTCACAGATAACATTTCAAACAATAGCCCACATTTTTACTTTACCATGGAAAGGTGACAGTACATAGTTTGGACATAAAACAAAATAAAATAGATCAACAAATTAAAAACACATCACAATGGAAGAAAGATGAATCAGAAATCCCGCTATATTTTCTTTGGCAAGTGAAACATTGGTTAATTAGTGGATGAGAAAACACAATTGACATTGGAAATAACAACATGTATGAACATTATATATTGCATCCAATGGATGAAGGAGAAGTATTTATGTTTAATGAAAATGCAACATAAGAATTAGAAATAATTTCATGCCTTTATCAAAAGAATCATCTACAAATATCATATTTGTGACTACTTCAAATAATGCATACAAAGTTACCACGATGATGGTGACAAATTATCATGAGACAAAGGACACAAGTAAAAACATGGCAAGTAACCCACTTTATGTTCTAAACATTTTGTTGACAAACTTGATAAATATATATTTTAAAAACAAAGATTTTATTAGAAGATAACGAGCAGCAGAAATTTCTAAAGATGAGATGGTTGTCTAAATAGCAGAAGCTGGAATAGTAACAATAAGAAAAATTGACTTCTCATGTTATGAACTGTTGTATTTGATCTCACATCAAAACTATTAAGAAACAAATAGTTGTATCAGAGCTTTGTAAGAATGAAGGCTTTGTTAAACTCAAGATGACTACTTGGAAGGAGGCATAGAAACATTATAACGTTATTTTTTGAAGAACTCTGTAATAAGATGTTGTTTCAAGATGGCAGAACAAGGAAACATGAAAGAAGCATTAAATGTCATTATAACAAAAAGAAGAAAGACTTCCTACATTATATGTGACATAGGGAGCCTGACATAAAGGAAAGAAACAATCTGCTAAAACACGAGGATACCAAATATGATGACAAGAACATAGAATATTGAGTGTAATATAAGGGTGGTTTGACTCTCAATGTACTAAGGCCTATACTAAACTAAAATACACATTAAAGGCCAGAGAGAAGGATCAGGACCTAATTAGGGAAGCCAGAAGAAATTATAAAAGGACATTATATGCAAGGAAGGAAAAACTAAAAGAGGAAGCCTGGAATGCCTTACATGAGGCTTCAATTGATCGAGACTCTGCTGCATTCTGGAAGGCGGTCAATGCGCCATTTTTGGCTGAGAAAGATAAAGCTACTATAGAGATCGCGATATCAGAATTAGAGTGGGTATCACATTACTCAAAGCTTTACACTAATCAACTGTTAGCTGATCAGGGAACATCGGAGACTGAAGTTGACCCCGAGTTCTCTCCCACCTTTCAAAAATTTGCATTGGATATCTCTCTGAGTGAGGTTAATGTGGCCATAATTGCCAGCTTGGGTGGTAAGGCCCCGAGGCCTGATGGCATCCCGGTCGACCTATTTAAAACTAATATGGCATTGTGGGGACCACTTTTAACGCAACTTTTTAATGCATGCTGTTCCAGGGGTTTTTATCGTCTTGGTATGAATCTACAATCGTCCCTATTTTTAAAAAGGGTGACAGGGCGAACCCAGTATGCTATCGCCCGATTTCTTTACTGGATTCTACAGTCAAGATTATTGGGCGAGTGATTTTAGATAGATTACAGAGATGGGCGGGGGAGCATTCAATTTTAAGCGACCTCCAATACGGTTTTCGCAAGGGCCTGGGCACAATTGATCAGGGCCTAAATTTACACATTTTATTAGATAAATATACTAAAGCGAAAAAGGAAAGGATGTTTTTAACTTTTGTTGACTTAACGTCAGCATTTGATTGTGTTGTTCATGAGAAGCTTTGGATAATTTTAGAGGGGCTGGGGGTAGATAACTCTATTATTTCCTTTTTAAGGCAGCTTTATTCAGGGGCAAGGGCGAGGGTTCGTTTTGGACAGGGTGGAGATTGCACCAGGAATTTTAGAGTACTGAGAGCAGTGAGGCAAGGCTGTGTCCTTGCCCCATTCCTATTCACGCTATATATAAATGGCCTGGAATCCACCCTGGTCAAGGAGTGCAGGGACTTACCACTAGTAGCAACTCGTCCTATCCCTGCACTCCTTTATGCCGATGATGCGGTCCTGATGGCCCGTACGCCCCTCGGTCTCCAAAGAGTAGTAACTTCCTTTACAAATTTTATGGCTAATCTGGGTCTCACAATTAATTGTACAAAAACGTTCTCAATGAACTGCGGGATCGGGTCAAATAAAAAGAAAAATACCATTTTTATTAACACTAAGGCATTAGAGAATACTAGTACTTTTTCTTATCTAGGGATTTTATTTGAACAATCAGGTTCCTGGAGTCGGGCAATTAAAGCCAGAAGGCTGTTATTTATTAAATCGCTGATGGCATTAACAAATTTTAGCAGGAAACTAGGCAGACGTTCTCCTGGGGAATTGTTGCGTATCTATAGGGCAAAATGTGTCGCTATTGCCACTTATGGAGCAGGTATCTGGGGCTATGCTAATGTCAATTCACTGCAGATAGCAGAAAATATTTTTTTTAGGTTTCTTTTGGCAGTGCCGGACAGTACGTCAACATTCATCTGTCATACAGAACTTGGCATGGCATACCTAGAAGATGTGATTAAGCTACAGCCTCTCCTCCTTTGGCACAGGATTTGGACCACTGATGAGTCCGATTTTAATCGCCATATTCTGAAGGATGCACTGGGAATTGACGGGGTCAAATATATAAGATGGCTAGAATATGTTAAAACATTTTTATTTCAAATAGGCCATCCAGAATACTATAATGACCCCTATACTATGGGGCCGATTCCGATTCGTGTCGGTAATTTCTCCGACCGAGCCGGCCTCGGAGAGATTTCCGACCGAATCGGACCCGTGCAGTCCGACCGAACGAGTCCGATGCATTCGTATGCCACCGGACACGAGTCGGTCGGACTCCCATTGAACTCAATGGGAGCCGGTCGTACAACGCGTACGCGGGCTCCCATTGCCTCAATGGGTGCGAGGCAGACAAGGGCGCCCCTACAGCGAGTACGCCGCGAAGCGCTCGCGGCGTACACGCACAGGTAGGGGACCCTTGGGTCCCCCTGTGTGCGCCTCGCACGGGTACGCGTACAGGGGGGTCCGACACAGACCCCCAAAGTACGGCTCCGACAGCGAGTTCGAGCCGGACGGCGCGAGTCGGTCGGAGCGGTCGAGGTGCGCATCGTACTTACCCGGCCGGAAAACGTCTCCATTGCGCGGTGCGAATCGGGTCCGAGCGAGTCGGTCGGAGCGGTACGATCCGGGAACGAGTCGGTCGGAGCGGTCGGGTCGCCCGGACGAGTCGGTCGGCGAATACGCATCGTACTCGCTCGCCCGGACGCGCGTACGACTCAGTCGGAAAATAGGGCTCCGGATCGGATCCGGTAAAACCGAATCCGATTCGGAGCACTACCGGCCGAGATCGGAATCGGCCCCTATGTGTGGCGTGCCTAGGAAGGATTTTAAAGGTAGTTGTATGCTATTCCTTAGTGAAACCAGAACTATGATTGAAATGGGTAAAACTACGGTGATAGCACATCACCTTACTTTGACATCGGTAACTATACAACCGTATATTCTGCTAATTACTAGAGACTATGACAGATTCCTGCTAACACGTTTTAGACTGAATATAGTGCACAGATCGTTAAGTTTTCCCGAAGTTAATGATTGGTCGAGAACACTTTGTAATTGCCCATGTGATGACATGTCCGCCCAGTCATCTATACATATATTGTTCTTTTGCACATTCTACTCTATACCTAGGAAAAAATGGATTATCCCTGTGCTAAAAGATTGGGACTGAGACAATGTCGCCCAGCATTCCTAGTGTTGCAATTTCTGGATAATGTATTTACCATTGCTTCTGTTATTGCCTTTTTAAAAATGTTTTTAAATTTCGTACATCAATTTTGATATGATTTTTAAAATGTTTTTAGCTTTTGTGTATAGTCTTTCATTATGATTGTGGAATTCTTGTGTGATTCATCAATTGTGCTTTTATGGTTATCTTTCTCATAGTAACCGAATAAAGTTCTTTGAAATTGAAATTGAGTGTAAGCCAGACTCACCCTTCTCCTCACATAAGAGGGTATATGAACAACAAGGAAACTGTTTGTAGAATGTTTGATAAGTTACATGTTTTTCTGATGAGTAGTTTTTACATTTAAGACTCCAAGACTGCCTTACATCTCAATTCACTGCACGAGGAGACTGGTGGCATTTATTAGGATACAAGGTAGGATACATTTAATGAACTTGAGGGGTAACTTTGAATTTACTACATGTAAAAAAGATTAAGAGGGGATTTACCCCTGAAGAACAACAGTACATTATAAATTGTCATACATTTTAAAATACCACAAATTGTAATAGAAGCATTAGTGGACATTAGTAACACAGATGTATTATTAGTTGACAGCAAATTGTAATCATACTTGATCTAACCTCTTTCTAAAACATTGAGAAAATGAAAAATTGTTGACTCATAGAACTTTTATTGAAACCTTTGTGTACAAACTGAATCATCTTATGTGGTGGAGTATTAAGGCTTCTACACGAATGTGCTTGAGGTAGGCCTGGGTGATACATGCAGAAGTGGATCATAAAAACTCCTTTTAAAATATAAAGCAAAAGCTTTCAGAAATAAATGTATTAAATCAAGCACATGTGGAAAGGCTAAAAAGAGTGCCTCAATAAAAACTGTTGCCTTAGTTGAGGAATGAAAAGATAATGGGATCAGGTCAGTGATTAGCCACAATAAATGAGTTTTGTGACTACACATACAGTAGTGCCATGAAGTCTGTCTGTCACCTGGACATGACTCCAGCTCCTGTTTAGTCCTCAATACTAATCCCTTCACATTTCTTGCAATGACCTCACCCTACAGGTCATTGTCATAAAAGTCAAGGAGATGGATATTTTCATTATGTGGGTTGACAGACACAATCCAAAACCAGAAGTAATCTTCCTTGAGAACAAGCAGGCCTGGGCTTGAAGCAGTTAGTAAATGGTTCAACACAAACTACCAAAAGCACAATGAACCTAATGCTTATAATTAGTAAAGGACTATGCGATACCAGATTTAAATCTGATTAGAATATGCTCTTATGGCCCTTTACATCCAGTCAATTAATGCACTTTGCACTGATTTGATGCAAAATACTACCACAGGGCAAACAGCAGTGAGAGCAATGGAAGGAGGGCCTTGCAGGTCGGGTCATGCTAGTAGAGCAAACTGTTCCCATTTGATTGACTATGATTCAGAAGATGGAGAGACAGGGACAAGAAACGTTGGATGCATTGAGTAGCCTGGTGCAATTCAAAGACTGTGAAATTAAGAGAGTTGTAAAACTTAAGCAATGAATGGAGATGCTAGAAAATCTTAGGAGGGGATTTCAAATGACTGCAACAGTGGGCTTTGAGATCTTGAGATCTGTCCTGGAGCAGATGTTGACATAACTAATAAGAAGCTGAGACACTAGGTGGTAAGTCTGCAGGACAGACAGGCTCCCGGCCACAGCAGAAGATGGAGATCCCAGCATGGGAAGCATGTTGATGGTCATGTTGGATCAATAGAAATCAGAGACGCGATCCTGAGAACAGATCTGATGGCAAAAACTATAGTGCATGGAAATAGATGCCTCTTCCTGTGCCTCGATGTATACCCTTGTACCTTGAATTGAAAGCCAGAGTTACTAAGAATAAGGAATGCATTGCTGGGCAGAGGTACCAGTGGGGTTCCCTGTACAATAAAGTTATTTTACAAAGGCAAAACTTCTCAAACTGCAGCTGCTACGGCATTTTTGAAGAGCCTTGAGGAGGGCGATGGTAATGAAGTTTGTGTCATGACTAACTTCTCCTGACCGGAAGTGGTCCAGGAGTGTTGTGGGGGTGCAGAGGCCCAAGGAGATTGAGGTAGAGTCCTCTCTTGGGGAAAAAGGGGATGGAGATTTATAGTTGCATGAGATTGTGATTGTTGAATTGGTTATGCTTCTGCCTCAATTTCGCTGCCCTCTAGGCCCATCACAAACCTTTGTTTCTCATGGATGAGGTTAGTTTTGTGGCTTGATGTTGGATTTGTTTTGAGAAAATACGTGATTGCATTGGGATTAGGGAGTGATTGTGACTTGTGTCTGTTCGTGGGCATTTCGAATGTGTAGCTTGACTTGTGCTTTACACTACTCTGTGTTGAGGATTCAATAAATAATTATTGATCTAAAAAAATTAATTTATCATTGTAATTATTCTTCTATCTTAGAAATCCT
Source organism: Calotriton arnoldi (assembly GCA_963921515.1). Lineage (NCBI taxonomy): Eukaryota > Metazoa > Chordata > Amphibia > Caudata > Salamandridae > Calotriton > Calotriton arnoldi. The sequence continues at coordinate 196,423 of CAWUFW010002416.1, read as the reverse complement.
CACCCTACCAAAATGAGAAACTAAACTCGGCATCAAGTCCACCGAGTGAAACACAGGAAGCTGGCTAAATGTATTAGCTATAACCTGGAATGCCAATGGCTCTAGTGATCACAAAAGGCCAATGTTAGGGCATCAAAAAGATAATCAAATAGCAGTCTAATGCACTGAAAGGAGTATTAAAAAGGAGGCCACCAATCAAAGAAGGGAGAGTTTCAATATGCACCTGGAACTGTCTAACCCAGATGCCCTAAAGAGCAGCCCTTGTATATCCCAACAACACCGTGGAGTAACCTATGGGGGTTTTTACATCTTCAAATAACAGCATTCTGCAACTTCATCTCCAGCAACCCAACATTCTCACTGTATGGACCCCCCATTGCCGCGCATGCCACTGTCCATGCTTATAACCTGCAAATCAGTGGTGAAGATGGTGGTGCACAGGCTAGCTCATAAAACTGAAACATTCATCATTCATTCATTCATCATTCATCAAACGTTCATCCGACCCAGTCTGTTAATTAAGACATTTCTTCCCTTTACTCACCATGAATATTAAATCCTTTGCCTTCCTAATAGAACAAATACGATTTCCTGAGCCATGACACCATCTTTCGCTTCCTTCTGAAGAAACCTTCAGCTGATCCAAAGATACTAACCACCTGCCAGTCTTCAACATGCCCACCTCAAGCAAAACCATGAAAGGCAAGGGACTACGTCAACTAAAAGAATATGTGGAACTTAAAGGTCTGTTTACCACGACTTCCTGAGTTTAAGCCCTTGAAGGATACCAAATCAACTTTGGCCAACCCCAAAACAGCATTAACATTTCTCAATTTTTCAGCTGCCCACGATAGAGGATACTAGCATACTACTGGTCGAGCAGTGCTTAATTTGAGCAGGTGGTTTCCGGCACTTAATCATCAACACTGGCGTTTTTCATGAGCACCGAATAAGAACACATTCATTTATGGTAGGCACAGGGAGATCAAGTGATTTGCCCAGAATCACAGGATGTTGAGCTGAAGCCGAGACTCGCACCTGATTTCCCAGCTCCGAAGTAGTCAGCTCTGGCCATTACACCACATTCCCTCCCCACTTTCATGGGTAACAGTTGGTTCTGTGTTAGGTGGTGATAACAAGAGAAAAGGGCTGGTAGAAGCTGCCTCCTGACAAGAGCCCGGCACTTATTTTTTTACAAATTAACCACTGTGGTGAGATTCGTAGAATGGGCAGGCAAAAGCAAACTGCTCTGGAAAGGTTCTGACTATTCCACTCCAACCACAGGCAACTAATACACAGTGAAGTCGTCCTTATGCAGGATGTGAAATGCATTGCATGTGACGATTCGCTCTCTGCGCTCATGCCCTCCACCAGGGGGCCGAATTGTGGGACTCTCCAGTGTTCCGATAAGCTTCCAGACAGTCCTGTGCATGCATATCCTGACTTCCAGCCATTTGGACACTACTTGCAAATTGCCATCCATTCCCAATCCATGCTGGGTTTTGTGGAAGCCAGTCTGATTATTCCTGAAACTCTATTACCTAGAATTCCCTGCTCTCTGATTCGTCTCCACCCGTGCAGGCCAAGTATGGGTGGAAGATTTCAGCTCACCTGTGGCTGGCTGCTGCTAGCCTGCTCACACCTGATGAATACGATTACTGTGAGCTCTTTTAAGCCCCAGCTCCCTTCAGTCCAGCGTTGGTCATTGTAGCTGTGTCCCGGTGATACTGATCCTTGTTTCCTGAGGATTTGATATCATTGTTTCCAGTGTTTCCTAAGCTTTAGTTATTCGTTGTTCCTGAGCTGCTTCTGTTTTCCTTGTTCCCGAATCAGCACTGCCTGCAGTGCTACCTCGACTCCTGAGCTTTAGTTCAACTCTAGTTCCTGCTCCATCACTTCAGTGCTACTTTGTTTCAGCACTTTTCTAGTATACCCTTGTAGCCTCCCCTTCTCTATATCCTTTTCCAGTCCCTGCCTTTCTTCTCATTTCCTTGGTTCCAGTTCCTAGTTTGCTGGTCTCATTCTATTCCCGATGTCTTGCTTCTATTACCTTGTATGTTTGTTACTCAGGGGCGGCTCCTCCATGTGGGCCGAGGTGCGTCGCCCCACTGCTTTCTTGCAGTGCGAGATGCAGAAACATAAAATGGTATTATAAATACCATTTTATGTTTCTGCTTCTCGCACTGCGAAAAAGCAGAAGGGTTTGGTTGGGGCGGGCGGGTCTGCTCGAGGGCAGGGAAAGAATGGCTTGCCCAATGTTGCGGGCCCTGACTGTTTGGTCGGCTCTCTGGGGCCGACCAAACCAGTCATGCGCACTCTCCCTTTTCTCCATGAAGGCTGCATGCAGCCTACATGGAGAAAATGGCCTCCCCATAGACACCTGTGTGGTCGGCGTCCCAACCAATCACAACGCTGTCATTGCAGCGTTGTGATTGGCTTAGGGGAGGGAAGGGAGGCTGTCTGTTTCCACTTCCTGCGGAGGCAGGAAAGCAGGAGCAGACCGAGTGGTGAAGACGCTGGACCGGGAAACGTAAGTTTTATCTTTTTGTTTTTTTACTATTTAACCCCCCCTCCCCGTGCGACCCCCTTTTCCTCGTGACCACTCGCCAGTCCCCCCACGCGACCCAGCACCCCCCCCCATGAGCCATGCCGGCCACGACTGTTGTTACATGCTTTCTGCCAAGTGTGCCTTGTGATTTTCCTTTCTTTCCTGTTAAGCACTCCTCCCTGTTAGCTCCTTATCTATTGTGCTTGTATTTAGTTGTACCCCCTTGCTGTTACTGCCTTACATGTTACTGTTTGATCGCCAGGATCCGTGGGCACAGCTGACTACCTAGGTGGTGTTTCTTGTCCACTGTGAGTGTTGTCTTTGAGTTACATTTATAACATCACCATAGGTATCGGCTCCACAGACCCTGCCTTTGCATGCATATCCTATATGTGGGTATTTGCAGCCAGTATCTGTAACAGCAATTGTGGGTGAGGAACTTACTGAGCTTCAGTCTTACTGTGTAGAGCTCCCGAGTGCTTTACCCCCACATTCCCTTTATTGTTAATGATATATATATATATATATATATATATCCAAAGAACTCCGTTGCTAAAACTTTTCTTAGTAAGAACGGATACGGACCACCGAATTCGTGCAGCAATGTTTATTGTAGGTGCATGGTTATCGCCATGACGCGTTTCAGCCCCTTCACGGGCCTTGATCACATGACACAGTCAAGTTACTACCATTGGTTTAAATAGTGAACAGTACAAGCGTAATCCATGGAGCATGATCAACATTGAAGAAAGACTATGTAAAAACGTCACAACTCTTTCTAAAAAAGAAATGCACATTATATCATAAGAGCATAAAATCCTTAACAACCGATTTGAAAGACATGAAAATGACAAATATAAATCAGTTAAAAAAGAGATCAAGTCCATAATAATATAAATAAGACTACGCAAAAAAAGTTTATATAAAGTGCAATATATGTGCAAATAAATGTGCAAAAAGTGCAATATTAAAAATATGGACCTCAAGAACAACAAATTTGGGAATGCGCCTAATAAGAATGTGTCACCCATAATATTATTGTATAAAAATATGTCACTAGAAAGTGTCAAAATATATACATATTGTTAACAAATGGGTTTCTGGAGCCCCAGTTAACTCATTTTAGACACAGTACCATAGATAATTCCCATAATTTTCAACTTGATCCTGTTGTGGATTAGCAATAGCAAGAATGATGTCAGAGGTTAAAGAATATCGGTTTGAATACCCAAATTGCATTCTGCTTCAAGCAATATAAATGTTATACTATATGTGAGTATAATCAGAGACCACCCTATAAAAAGTTGTTAAAGGAAAATAAGGCATTGACATAGACCCTATCGACATTTTCTAATCCTTCCACAAAAAATATAGATAAATACATATATAATAAATATCATATAAGCAAAATTAATACAATCCAAAATAGATAAAATCTGCTCAAATATTCCTACATGTAATGAATAAATATGTTTAAAAGCACCACTAAAATGTCGATAAATAGTCAATAAATACACCTATTAAGTCCACTGATAATACACTCACATAAAAAGTATGTATATAAGATGATTCAAATATATACAGAATAAAATGATCGGCATTTATGAGGATCTAAAGACATGTAAACAAATCCTCTGTTACATTCAAACCTGACGGATGTTTTGAATTGAGTTCCAAAATATATCTAGTTTCCAACTGACGTAATTTTTGTTCTCTGTTACCGCCCCTCCTACTGCCTGGTATTGAATCTATAACAAAGTATTTAAGATCTTTGCTTTTAGATTCATGTTTGGCTTTAAAGTGGCGAGCCACCGGATATGTATTGTCCTGGTTGTTGATTGCCCTCAAATGCTGCAATATTCTTTTGTGCACTTGAAGCTTAGTGCTTCCAACATAAAGCAAGTTGCACGGGCATGACAATACATAAACTGCAAATTCCGTCTTGCATGTGAGTAGTTTAGAGATCTGGTGTTTTTCTCATTCAGGGGAGTAATGTAAGATGTTCTATTTTCTCCCTGTTGGCACGCCTTACATGTTTTGCACTTAAAAAAGCCAGTATGGGTTTGTAGCCAATTAGTTGACTCAATAACTTCAGGACTAGTTGTAACTAGATCATCCCTCATGGAGCGACTTCTACTGTAGGTTATGGACGGTCTCTTAGGTAACAGAGAGCCAATTACTGGATCACTTAGAACCAAAGGCCAGTGGCGAGATATTATAGATTTAATCTTTTTGGATTGTTGGCTAAATTGAATTATAATCCTGAATTCCTTTTCTATATCATCAATTGATGGCAGTACTGCGCTTGGATTGGTCTCAACTGTGGATTTGGATAAGGGTTCTATCTCCCTTAACAGCTCACTTCTACTCCTACGGTTAGATTTGTTGATAGCTCTATCAATAACCTGTTCTGAGTAACCCCGTTCCCTGAATCTCAATTTGCTTTCTGCCTGAGCCTGTAAGAGATCACTATCTTTGCTGTGGATACGCCTCAGCCGAAGCATTTCACCATAGGGGATACTGGTTATTAAGTGTCTAACATGAGAGCTACTGGCGTGTAGTGTAGAGTTGCCAGCGGTTTCCTTGCGAGATAATTTAGTTTGAATCTTATCATCATCTATATACACATGTGTATCAAGGAAACTCACAGTAGAAGAACTGATAGTAGCCGTAAAGTGTAGATTCAAATCATTTACATTGATCGCTTGTATGAATTCTTGAGCCTTGTCTGCACTCCCATCCCATATAACAAACAGGTCATCAATGAAACGCAACCATAATTTGACATTGGTTAACATAGTCTCCCGATGTGTAGTCATGATATATATAATGTCTTGCATGTCCGTCCTGGGTGTAGTTATTCTGAATGCTAAATTGCCTCTTGAGTGACCATCTTTTCTGAGTCTTAGCCATCTTGTTCACTTGTGCAGGCATCCCCTTTGGATCCCTTTTCTCCTCTGACTTCCTGTGTGATCCTGGGTAGCACTGTACTCCTCTTTTTGCTTACGTTTTCTAACCAGTGGCCAGTCCTTGCCCAATTCCCTGACTGTGTTCCAGACATAGTCCCGGACAGTCCCTGACATTGCAAAGGGTTCATCAATCCATTGCCGGCTACTCAATATCTACATTCACCCTTTCGTCGAGCTGCTCCAGCAATATCATGTCTGCTTCTAACTTTACACCAATATTCAAGTCAACAACCGTCTGGGAACCGACCAACAGCACCTCATGCTTGGGTCATGAATTTTGCTGGATGAAAGTGGTTGTTTCTGAGGAAATGCCATGCTTTGACCCTTTGATGAACATCTTTTAGAAAGCTAATAGGTCCTTGGTGGCCCAATCCCTATTGCTACATTAGTGCTGATGTTAAGTATAAGATTTCTGAGTGAGCCGGAGATTAATACCACTTCAAGTCTGCTGTACTCTGGATTTTTCTGTGTTCTTAATTGTGGCAAGTACGTTCTGAATGTCACACTTCTGAAGATGTATTCTTTCAGTTTTTTGAGTTTGCAGTTGTTGGTTTGATTATAAAGAGGCTCTCACTGCTGTCACTGTGAAAGTGAGATGCTGGGTTCCTCCTGTGGTGAGGCTCGGAATGTCCGTGGCAGGGTAGAGTATGTGACCTTGTTAGGGTTTGTGAGAAGTTTGGGTGTCAGTCATTGGTGGACACTGGGTCTCTCAGCATCTTGAAAATGGGTCATATTGGTGCATGTGATTTGGAATTTCAAATAGGTCACTTGGGTAGGGGCTGTGTTGGCTTGGTGTGGGCTTAAAAGCAGTAAATGGTTCTTGGCTATTTCTATCTGAGGGTGGAGGTCAACTTCTCTCTGTGTGTGAGGCCTTTGGCTCACAGTTGACACTTGTAAGTATAACTTGGGTTCAAAAAGCCATACTATACAGCATCATTCACTGAATGGAGGCAGCTGGACTTGCAGTTATGAGTCTTTATTAGTTTTATAAATATTCTATATTACATGGATCCTGCAATCCTATTGTAAATGCCCCTTACTAATTTCCTAATTACAGTTGAGTTGTAACATCTCTGGTCACCTGTAATAACTAAATTGCGTAGCTGCTCAACTGTAAGAAATTATTACAGTTCAGTTCTGACATCATAAGGTCTGCTGCCAGAGCCTGCAGCCAAGGCAAAAGGCAGCTCACAGAGCATAATTACAGCTGAAGTTTAGACAACGAAAAAGTTATGAAAATTAGGTCTTTACCATTCTAGGTAATTCCCTGCTTGAGTTGCATGTGATAATCAATCCATCAAAAGTGAATGCGTCTGATTATGAATATGACACACATCTAGCTTGTGGTATAATGTTTTGCACTATGATAATCAAGCTCACATGAATATGTTCGCAGTATTTATTCTAGATGCTGACTGCTTTATTTTACATAGTTTTTTTATTAATTTCGGGGAGTTTCTCAGAGGTTGACATTTGGGTGCCTCGTTTATTGTTCTTATTCAAAAGAACATATAGGAATATTTACAAGGAGCTAGCGACACAGCAGCGTCCTATTTTTTTGACGCAGCAGCTGCGCAATCAGTGCGCCACAATGCTCCATGTTTACAAACTGACGCATTGGGCCCAATGCGTCAGTTTATAGAGTCCTGCGTCACATTATACATGCGCCGGGAATAATGTATGCAGGGTAGGCGTTCCCATGTTCAAAGCCACCTAGAACTGATGCAGTGAAATTTACAACATTTCGCTGTGTTTCTCTACGACTTGACTGCATCAAAATCCCTATGTCTTCTCAAATCAGGCATAAGGATTGACGCAGATCTTTTAACATGGGACTCCCCTCTATGTTCTGACGCAGTCTTTAGACCAACTCCAGCAAAGCGTCACTTTAGCTCCGACAGATGTGTCAGAATTTCTGACGTATCCATGGATCCTTGTACTAGGGAGCCCTGTATTGTAAATACAGCACATCCATGGCGCCGTTAAAGCATTTGCTGCAGGTGCAAGAAATCTGACACATTGATGCCGATGCGTCAGTTCTTGTACATGTGCCCCATAGTCTTGCAGAACGAAAATAAGGGGAAAGCCTCAGGTCACTTTCTGTTAATTGTTTTGCAAACAGTTTTAAAGAATAAAATAAGGTTATAAAAACTGAGCACAGAGTTAAGGATAGAGGGGAATCTTCATGCCAGGCGACATGGGGACAGGCCATAGAGGACCATATCTCCTATCCCAATTGAATGCTATCAGGAAGGGAGGCACCTAGCCTTCGCTCGCTAACTTATAAGTGCAGCTGGTCTCATGAGAAGAAAACAGCAGACCTTGCTATTTCTTTGAACATAGTACTCTATTGTTCAAACAGGTATACGAGAGTGACCATCTCAGAAACTAGAAATACGTTTCATTTTCTGTTGTGCTAGCATTATATTAGCAGTTAGACATAGCAGAAAGAGGGTAGGATTGTTATAAATGTATATCACCAATCATTGGAGAGTAGTTCCTCTGATTTACGCTTTTGACTAGGATTCTTATATAAAATAAATCTTTAAAATGTATCCTTCATTATCTGGGGCCTGATACCGATGTCGTTCGGAAGGGCTCCAAATCGGTTTCGGGTTTGCCGAATCCGATCCGGAGCCCTTGTTTCCGACCGACTTGTTCCCAGTTCCGAACGACCAAGTACGATGCCTGGAAACTATTAGGGCTGCCTGAATCAGTTCCGAAAGGCATCCGGACAGGACAAGCCTTTCTGGAGCCTATTCGTACAGCTCTATGGACTTGGTTTCCGAACGAGCGAGTAGGATGACCGATTTGGACAGCCTTTCCGATTCGGTTTGCCCGGAACGAAACAGCTGCTGGAATCGGTCTTTGGGGGCCCATAGCAGGCCCCCTTTCACACTGGGCCCTTCCAATCGGGCCCGTGGGGGTACCCATAGGTCCCCCCTTTCCAACCATGCACAGGGTGCAAGGTTTTCCCCAACAACCCCTTTCTTCAATGGGAGCCTGTGTTCACGTCCGGAACACAGGCTCTCATTGAAGTAAATGGGAGTCCGACCGAATCGGATCCACATGCATAGGGATGCATCGTACTGGTTCGGTCGGAATCCCTTGATCCGAGTCGTACTGAAAGCATTCCGGAACCGATTCGGTCGGTATGCTTTCCGAACGAGATCGGAATCGGGCTCCTAGTGTTCTTGAGTGTGTTATCCCTTAATGAAAGAAGATTTGGGTGTTCCACTCATTATCCCTGTAACGTCTCATGGGATTGATTGTTACCTGAAACAAATCTAACTAAAATAGGTTGTACTGCAACCATTGTAAACTGGTTTTCTGCTTCAGGTTCTTAGTGCTTGTGGATCTCTATTTTTCTACACATTCAGAGCCACTGTACTTTTTAATCTTACTCACATTAAACTGAATCTAATTCCTTTGTTCAACCAATTAATTTACTACTTTTTAGTGTGTTTATTTTGCACTACAGATTCCACTTTTATTCTTCATGTCTGCAAACATATAAACTCTTTTATATGAAAGATAGGCCAACAAGGATTTAAGAGGTTTGTGGAAATGGTGATGGTGTGGCCATGTAATGTAAGGAATAAAATCTCCTCTGCTGTACGTTAAACTGATATTACAAGTCACCTTGAAGCTCCATAACTTATAATGGAACTCAGCCTTCAGATTAATTCCTCTATATGGTCACAGAACTCCTCGGTGGTTTGCAATATCTTTATGATTTAAGGCAGAGATTTCTTTATCCCATAGACATTTCTATTGTTTAACATTAGCTGTGGTCATCATAGAAAATTATATTTACAAAACATGAATTAGTGGTATAATCATTTTTGGAGTAATGATGGTTCAGGTGGGTGCTGTGATACCACACATCCATAATAGTCCAGAATATTGCCCTAATGACTAATTTGAATTCTAACAAGCAAATGCACATCTTCCCTTGGAGTCTTCCCCGAAAGTATGAGATGGCAGGTGGAGATACACTCGGGCCTTTATGGCTTGCAGATGACCATCACTTTGGAGACTGGGACATAGTCCATCCTCCCTCCATTTTTTATTTTAAAACATGTACCAGACTCAGGAAATTTAGATATACATTTGCTGACCCAAGGTTGTGACTTTGTAATACTGTAGCAATTTGTGTTATAGATGTGAATGGTCCTCATTTTGCTAAGGATTGAAGGCAGAGCAATCCACCCTGGAATATAAATCCCTGTCCTGTCTATAATGCAGATACAGCAGGTGCATGAACATTTGGCTCTAGTGGAGCCCGGATTTTTAAAATACATAAAAACTACTTCATAATTGTTAAAAATTGTGTTTTTTTAAGTTACTACATTTTTTTCTTTATGTTATCTTCTTTCTTTCTTTACGTTGTGGTGGTGTTCTTGTTTTGGTTTGCCTGTATTGGGTTGTTTGTCAAGATTTGCAGTTAATTGGGCTTGTTTTGAAAAGCCTTTCTGATTTTTGTTTTTCGCAGGACTAGTAATGATGGTCGGGCCCCTATATAGTGGATGACACTGGATATTAGAAGTGAGGATGCAGGAATTGTGGCTGGGATACTTTGCAATTAGTGGTGTTGAACATGAAGCATGAAGGTTCAGAGCAGCTGGTGTGGGGGACAGTGTTGGGAGGTGTGGTGGATGGTTTGGAAAAAGGCCTGACCTGCAAGGACTGCATTGGGTACTGAATGATATGGGCAGAAGGCGTATGGCAGCAAAGTGGCAGGGCAAGTGAAAGTGGCCTTAACAAAGAGATTGAAAATGGCGGTTAAGTTGCATAGACTAAGCAGTGCATAGTGGCGGGAGGCAAGTTAGTACCGATGCATGTGGAGCAGACTCTGAAAAGTGGATGAAGGTGAGTCTATAGGCATTGGATGATGGAGAAGAACGGAACAAGTATTTGGTGATGAGGACAGCATAGGATGAGCATAGGCTGAGTCGACAGAGGACTTTGGAATGGGGAGAAGCTGTAGATCAAACCCATACCAGTCAGAAGACAGACCTAGGGAGAAAGAGGACACAGCAGTGGTGTGGAAGCCTGCAGTAAATTGTCTTTGATTTAAGGCATAATAGGGACTCTGAGAGAGAGTGTGCCAAACAGGGACATCACAAAGGGGGGAAAGCCTCGCACTTTCCAGGTACTCACTGTTTCATCAAAGTTTAATTGTCCATTTTTAATTGCAGGCAAGCCTCCCATCTTCATTAATATTGAGGAAGATTACTTGCCCGCCCTAGTCGATGGTGCCAGAAGCCATTCCTTCTATTTTCAGGGGAGTACATTTTTTCCCAAAACTGGTGCTCATGGCACCCGTCAAAAAGGAAGAAGAATCCAGAGAGCCCTGAATACCGCTTTTTGTCTAATCCTCGCAAGAACATCTGACAAGCTTGGCTCCAGAGCGCACCGGGGAGTCTGCAGATGAATATGCATGTTGTTTGGCAGTTACAGAGGTTGAGGTAGATGCCTTGATTTAGAAGGAAAATCCACCTCATGTTGTGGTCGAATTAAGAGCTCTCTGTGGCATGTTGGGCTAGTTTATCAGTTCACCATCTTGATTGCTATATGATTGATATGAGACCTGAAACAAGCTCTCCATATTCTTCTGCTCTTGATCAGATTTGATAAAATGATTGGCCATAGAATTATTAATCTTACATGCACATAAGTTTCCTTGTCCTTCAAAGGCATAACTCAAACACCATGCCTCTCATCCTACTCTGCCCTCAGAATGTGCACCTTTGAGTGTTAAACTGATGTTCCATCTATTGGTTGGCTGTGAAACCTCTTTTATTAAACCTGTAAAAAAAGCCGATCTGTATTTGATCTGCTTCAGTGTTAAATTTGTGGTGTAATTCCAGTGTTACCATTACTTTTTCATTTTCATACGGGCATTGCAATTCACGGTCGTGCCCCCTGGTGCCCAGATTCTTTTGTATTTTGGTGCCTGTGGCAAATTCTTTTCTTCTCTGTGGCTTCTCTCCATCCCTCCTCCAACACCTACGCTCACCCTCCTGAATGCCACACATGCCCTTGCTCTTAAGGCAAAAAAAAAACTCCTGAAAAAGTTGAGAAGTGTCCCCAGAGGTCCAGTTAGTGGTGGAATGTTCATAGTATGGGCTGGTTAAAAGGTGAAAGATGATTATTTTAGCGTGATGTCTTTGTGAATTAGGAATAGTAGAATATGCATTTTCCAGCATAAGTGCTTTGGTGTAATTAATTCTGCTTTTGACACTAAACAACAAAACTCAGTCAATCACTGTTTAATTTGAGGTATACATTACTAGTTCTGTTGCTTGAGACATAGGCACTCCAAGCTGTCTATTGGCAAATAAACTATGGAGCTGAGTTGATGAGCTGCATACCATACTCCATCCTCGCAAGATCAGGCTGCAGGCAGCTCCACCTTGCACATGTATACAATACGTCTTTGCCCCATGAAGCCAGTAGATATACCTTGGACTCTGCCTGTTCAGACAGCTCCGAGTCTCTATTCTAGGGAAAGTATAGAATTCCTAGATTTAAAACTGTTCGTGTCTGACAATAAAATCCAAAGTGATATCTTCAGAAAGCGCACTGCTTGCAATAGCATGCTTCATGCGGAGAGCGCCCATCCAAGTACTACCATCAACGCCATACCCTATGGCGAGATGGTCCGCACAAGACGGAATTGCAGCCAGGAGCAATCCTTCGAAAAAAATCTTGTGTTGATGAAAAACAAGTTCAGGAGCAGAGGCTACACTGATCAATGTCTCTCACAAGCTGAGAAAAGGATAAGGAGTGTAGACAGAAAAAACACCCTAGTATCACATCAGAATCAGGCCACCAAGAAAAAGGACAATGAAACTGTAGCATTTATAACTCAATATAATGCTCACAGTAATCATGTCTATGATATTTTAAGAAGAAACTGGCACCTTTTAACAGGGGCCGAGCTGCCTGCAGGCAGTATTGCACCCAAGCCAAAAGTGGTTTACAGGAAAGGCAAGACCTTGAGAAATGTATTGTGCCCGAGCTATGTCAAGGAGCAAACAATGAGCACACATTCGTGGCTACCCAATAAACCTTTGGGATTCCATATATGCGGCATGTGTAATGTCTGCCAATTTGGACTTAATAAAAAACGTAGGTTCAAATATAATACAGAAAGGGAGTTCAAGATTAACAATTTTATCAATTGCAATACCACACATACTGTATATGTCATCGGCTGCTCCTGCAATAAAATCTATGTAGGGAGCAGCATTCGAAGCCTCAAAACAAGAATACAAGAGCATGTAAGAGCTGTAAAAAACATAGATGAGAGATATCCAGTGGCCATACACATAAAAGAATCACATCCCAATGAATCAACAATCTGGTTTCATGCAATTGAACATATAACATCTCCCGAAAGGGGGGGCAACAGGGAGGTCCTGCTACGACAAGCTGAAGCAAGCTGGCTCTGTCGTCTAAGGACCATTCCCATGGGTCTTAATATCAATAATGAATTCTATCATTTCTTGTGAAACTTCATACCTAAAGGGTCCACATAAATATGTGCAGAGCATCTAATTAAATCCATTAGAAATTTTAATTAAAGTTTCCACTGACTAGCTTTGCTATCTGCACAAATTCTGTCGCTCTTTGTTTGAACACTACGTTAATGATTTATGAACTCATAAATAAGAATATGGTATGAATAGGAGTGTTAATCTTAATGTGTACCGTATTTTATTCAATTTCATCATGTGGATGTAAATATATCATTTTGTGAATATATCAAGAAATTCTCCATGCTGAATGCCTATGTTCAATGGTCTTTAATACTACAGCATCTTGATTAAATGTCCTTTTTAAAAGCAATTAGACATAGCCTTTCCGAAACATGATTCCTTTTAATATTGAACATTATATTAGTTGGCACCATAGTTGGGCAACCAATTCGGGAAAACAAAGAAACACACCATCGATCATAGTGAAAGGAATTCTCACCCTTTTCAAACTCAATCAGTGGTCAAGGACTATAAACTAATACAAGCACAAATAAATCTCATTTCTCTCTTGAGAAATTCATTAAAAAACCATTGTCTTATGACTATTTAAAGATAGTGGCCACCTCTTACTCAGCTTGAGAATGGCTGTAATAGATGCATATGCACCATGCCTAATATGCCTCTTGCTCAAATTATAACTTCACATGATCATCTAATGATACAAAAACAGTGATGTTGACACATCATATCACCCTTTGGGAAGTGAAATGAAAAATATAGCACGTAATTGAAATGTAATGGTTTGACAATCACTCTGAGGCAGTGGACCAAATTAGGTCCAGTAGAAATACTGTGACCATACCTCGTCGCGCTCATCATATTACGTTTTTTTTAAATTCAATCAGCGGCCAACCATCGCGGGAAATTCCATAAAATATGACTTTTTGATCACTCCAAGATGGCGGCATTTTTCACCTCGTTCGGTTTTCACCATAACATAACACGTATACCCCCGGTTTTAATTTAACAATTTTGACTTATCCATATACAGTGCCAGAAATGGTGATATAGGCTGATCCTATCACCGTTTGAAAATCGGGTAGCACATATAAATGTATTGATTTTTTTCGACCATTGTAAGATGGAAATCGAAATCGCCGCTTAAATAACGGCGGGGAATATAGTCCGACGCGGACATTATTGCAGGCCACAGAGTATAATCGATGACAAAGATCATCCAATATTGATTAATGAAACATTAGATTGTTTTCATACCTATCGGTCAAACTGAAGAATATGCCCGTTTATGACCATTACAAAATGTCGGCCGCGTTTACTGCACATCTTGAGTGCGCCTAAAGCAATTGCTTTCAGGTGATGACTTGCCCGGGTTATTTAAACTCGGGAGCCGGGACATCCAAATATGACCCGATCGCGTTCACCAAGCAGCCCATTCACCGGTTCTCAAGTAAGTGTGTGCTATACATTTTTTCGACATTGTTGTTTTTTCTAGTAAAAGCAGCTTTTCTGGTTTTACTGCGCTATCCTTACAGTAAAAACGGGCAAACCAAGTGGGATGACTTTAGTTAACCAGTTCCAGGCATTTCACTTAACTTGACATATGGAGGTCCTAAAACATGCATTGTAGATCTGCTGCTCCGTTATTCATAGAGCTTCTCCGCCCGTTTTTTAAACTTAAACTTTGCTGTTTAAACTCAATAGGTAGCAGTCCCCACTTTGTCCGTGTTTTATTGTAAATTTGGGGCCAGACACTTGATTGTATAACATTCAAGTATAGCCTTAATGATTTGATCGACTAGAGGCTCTAATAGCATCGTAGTTTTTAAACACAGATCTTCGTTTTTAAACTTAGCAGGCAGTAGCCTTTTGCTGACCCTGCTCCAATGATTACTTAGCAAAACATGTATTGTAGATCTGTTGCTCCGTTTTTCATAGAGCTTTTCATCCCGGTTTTTAAACTTAAACTTTGCTGTTTAAACTCAATAGGTAGCAGCCTCTACTTTGTCCGTGTTTTATTGCGGATTCGGGGCCAGACATTTGATTGCATAACATTCAAGCACAATGATTTGATCGACTAGAGGCTCTAATAGCATTGTAGTCTTTAAGCATAGATCTTCGTTCTTTAAACTTAGCAGGCAGTAGCCTTTTCCTGACCCTGCTCCAATGACTATTTAGCAAACCATTTGGGGCTAAATATACAATAGCAATCTGAGCGACAACATCGCTGTCTGAAGCCCAGACATGTGAAATCTGTTAAATCAAGGGAATACTCTTTCCTTTGAGGCCTCAGCCAGCCGTGTTTGGGTAACTAGAGTGACAACACCGCTGTCTGAAGCCGAGATATGCATAATCTGTATAACGCAGGACGCATGCTGCTAAGTACCAAAGCAAACTCATTATATATATCCTATATCGTTGCCTTATAAGACAATCATGCGTTTAATAGGCTACTGGCCAAAAAACCCCATTTTAGTACGATTTCGGCAGCAGATCTAGTGCGACCAATTATTTTAAGTTCTTTCATTTTCTTCACAGAGCGCAATGGCTTCATTACACATGGCCGTAGACAATAATGGTCCATGACACCGCTTGGATTCATTACATTGGGTGACTCCCATATTGGTGCTAAAAACACTTAAGGTATGTTCTATAATCAGGAACAGAAATAAAAAAATGGAATCTTGACATATTCGCCATTTGATTACATATATGTTCTCCCTTCTCTGATTAGGACTTAATACATTTCCTCTGGAAACCGAGTCTCCATACAGAAATTTCCCTCTATGAATCTTGAGGAGGAAACGTCTTACCTTTTTGGTAAGACCAATAACCTTATCCCATGAAACAAATTAATTGCCAGTGTTTGAAATTAGATCTTCTTGAACAAAGTAGTCATTGTATATTCTTGCTTTTTGCGTCTCCTCATCACTATAACATGCTACTACCCACTATAATCATAAGATGTTGTTGGTATTAGTTAACATTGAAAAAATCTCTTTTAAGTTTAAGTGCTGTTTCAGCAGGTTGTTTGAGATTGGAAGCTCATAATGATTTAATGACCATACGGTTTATATTTCTATTTGACATGCGAGACTCACTTGAGTTGTTGCACAAATGTAAATTTATTGTATTTTATGTAAATATAGCGGGATCATATTGTTGATATTTTTTAACTTAATGTTATGTTAATTCGTCTTATATGTTGTAAATATTGTAAATATAATGTATATCGTATGTACTTATTTGTAGCCCTGAAGAAGTCCTTGATGGACGAAACGCGTGAGGCTACAATCTATCTTTTAAGAAGATTTTGAATAAAGAATTGGAACAACATCAGACCTGCTGAATCATTCTTTGAACACTTTTCTCATTTACTGTTGCAATTTGAATTTGTTTTTGGAGTGCTGTATCGTTTTTGTGTTTTAAAGCTCAGAGTCTCAGGTTTAAGTGTCACTTCATGACTGGAGGTCTTGAACAATGAGTCACCCAACACAGATTCCCCACCTCCATGCTGTCCATCACTTTGGATTAAAGCCTGGCTAACTGCTTTGCTTATAACTGTCTTATTAGCTACAATTGGTCACTGTGAGTGTCAACACAAGTATTGTAGCATAAAAACTGTGTGTTAGGGCAAAGCATGGTTAAATAAGAACTTGATGGGCGCTAAAGTGAGCAGATGGTAAAGGTCCATTGAAACAACTAAGTTAGAGACATTTCTAAGTCACTGATTATTCCAGGCAGTTTAGTATATCGAGGCAAAGAGTAAAACGTCTATTATATAATATTTGCTACTACAGATGAGCAATGATACAAGGCTTTAAGTAACAGGTACAATCATTCATTCATTCAATAAATCTTTATTCGGCTTAAGCAGCCATACAGATATCAATAAAAACAGCCATGAAATAATACAGTAATAATACGGATATCAATAAAAGCATTCAATGGATCAATTACAGCAGCATCCAATTACAGCATCCAATAAATCGGCGTACAGTAGTATCACATGCCTCATTAAACAAGCATATGCAATGCAATCTGTCTCGCCTTTGGGAACTTCTATGTATTTAGCTATGCAGCACATTAGCCTGGGTGCTGAAACATCTACTGTTCTTTAACATGGAGGGAAAGTAAGCACCAAACTGCGTGACATGCCAGGTATGAGAACACATGGAGAGAAATATTGCCTTTCAACGAGAAATGGTATAGTCCAAAGCTCTGTTTTTAATATAAAATCAGGGCCTTCGGTGGTCATATCACTGAAAATACAAGATTTAATTTTTTTTTTATTGTCTACCAGTGCTCGTGGAAGACAATTTCTATGGACTGGAATCTAGAGAATGCTAAAGTGATTCTGGTATTTTACTGACCTCTGCTGGTCGTTTTCTATCAAGAAAGTTAAATAGAGGCAGTTACCAGAAAAATAAAAAAGAAAGTCCCTCAGCAGAAAGCAATTCTGGTATTTTACTGACCTCTATTGGTTGTTTTCTATCAAGACAGTTAAATAGAGGCAGTTGAACAGAAAAAAAGTCCCTAAGCGGAAGCAGACAAGTCCTAGGGCTGATCTCCAGAGCCCACAAAGTACATACACATATAAGTATATACTAAAGTATATACAAGAGGTCTCGAATGCTCGACCTAAAAACATTCAGTGGGTCAATTACAGCAGCATCAACAGAAATCATAAAATAACTGGGCACACACTTAGGAGTCACAAAAATAACTTCTGATCTTATCGCTTCCTAATGTAAAGTGCTTCTCTGGTACAATTTATAGCAGCTAGACAAACCTCTGGGGTTTCAAAGTTGGTTAAAAATCTATAGCCTTCAAAATATGAATTAAAAGGGTATGTGCGCCAAACAGGCATTAAAAATGTTATTCTTATAGATTTATAAATTGCACAAAAAGTAGAAAGTGCAAGGTGTTTTGGCTCGAGGTACCATCACATGGGCAGGTACAATCATTATTCACCTAATTGATACTTACTTTTTTTGCTCAGAAAAAGGCTGATTGGATCCTTTTGGTAAACGAACCTGTGACCTCCAGGCTGCACACACTTCTTGGCAGTAACTGAACTATCTTGATGCTGAAATATTGAAATATTATACTGAGCCGATAGTGCTACTGAGCCACTGGTAATACTGAGCATCAACTATGATATTGCGGAAATCTCATTGTAATCTCTCTCTTTGGAAAATGTAGTAAATGTGACACAATTACCTTTAATTACCATTACCCTTTTTCCACACCCTTATCTATTCTAAAGGTGATGAATCTTTGCCACCGTACTTTGACCAAAAGAGCTCCTTCATTAAGACAGGCAAGTAATCAAATGCAGTGAAACATTGCAGTAAATAATGAGAGTTTGTGAGTAGTTTTAAAGGGATTTATTTTCTAATTAATATTTAAGATTCTCTTACTTTCATTCATTAGTCAGATATCAATCAGGTTACAGAACTGAAAATCGAAAAATAACGTTAGTGCAGAGCATATTCTAATGTGCACACAGTGCGTTCCATAAAGGAAAGAATCCCCAGTCTAAGAAAATGTGGTGCAAATGATGTCAGTTAGAACTCATGAAGAATTCAAAATAAAGCAAGAGTGAGATTAGCATGACGCTAAATCAATAATTAATAATTGCAGAATCTCCCATAAAGAGAAATAAAGCATAGAGCAAATAAGCCTTGGCAAAGCCAGTTAGTCAAAGCATAAAGCTTGGGGGTTTTAATAAAAGTCAGAATGGAACAAAAGCTGCATCTAATCTGCCTTCGTCTGCATCTGTTCTGCTCTCCATCAGTCTGTCCTCCATTTCTCTGCAGTTCTCTAAATCTGTGTCTGAAAAAGTCTGCCAAGGTCTCCGTCCCTAAATCTGTCTGAGTCTGAAACTCCTAAACTAGGAACGCGTTTATAAAACTAAAAATGTTGTAAAGCATTTGGCATGTACTTCGTTCTTCATCCAATTGGAATACACCATTCTCCAGAAGGACATCTCCACTTCTCTGCTGTCTGTACACGTCACCCATCACGCAGGCGAAATCCTTCCCACATCACATTCCGAATCTTATTTAGTGTAGCTTCATCTCTTAACCTTCTTTTAAAGAAACATTTTATTTTAACTAAACACATAACATTAGCTGCAAAAGAACTTATTATTTAGGCAGGAATAATTAAAACATAATGTGATAATACATTTTAAAAATGTGTGTGTTTTCTATTCTCTCTAAAGCAAAGAAATAAATGAGCTTTGTTTAAATGAAGCATTTTACAGCAAATAAAAACAATGAGGTTACATACTGTAAATTATGCGAGGAGTCCTTCTTTTACAGGAGAGGAAGCATTCCTCTGTTATCTCGAAAGTCAAGCTGGATCTCTCAGAGCAAGCTAAATCATGAGATGCTTTCTGTGTTCTACACTTTAAAATGTTGTGTTAGTTCCATAGAAATATTTGCTACTAATGCACAAGTTTAAAAATTTTCTAAGTTAAAACTACATTCTTTAGTGAGGACAAAATCTTAACTAGCCACATTAAAGTAAAACTATGAATTAATTGTGCAAGTCTAACATGATTTATTAAGGGGAAAGCGTCTGATTAAAGCCTCGTCTTCACTTTCCAGCACCTAATGTCTGTGTGTCATGTTTTAAAATGCATTTTTGTGCCTGAAGCCCGAGGCAGGTTTGTTATTAGTAGCACTTGCAGTCTATAGGAAATGTTTACGCTCTTTCAACTAATAGTGAAGCAGCAATAGTAATAATCCATTGACTATATTTTGAGACAAGTAATACTAAGCCATTGATGATGCTGAGTAATTGGTTTAGTGAGAAACTGATTATACTGGCCACAGATGACACCAAGCCATTCATGTAATAGAGCCACTGATAATATTGAGCCACTGATGATGATGAGCTACTGAGTACACTGAGCAATTTATGATAATGGGCCAATGATAATACAGCGTCTCCGATGAGCATTATAATGAGCGACGGGTAATACTGTGTGAACCACAAACAATACTCAGCAGTTGGTTATACTCAGCCCACAATAATACTAAGTTTTTGGTCCTGGACAGCTGATAATACTGATCATACTGAGCCCCCTAAAATTCTGAGCCACAGATAATAATTGGCTCTCAGATGCAGAGCTGCTGGTGAGCATTGTACTGTGAAATGATAATCAATATTTTTTACCACATTGAACACAAGTTTTTGACACTAATGAAAAATAGCTACAGCTACAATTATAAGCATGGTCTGGGATTGTGGTGGTTAGTAGGGAAAGTTCATGCTGATTACAGAAACATGATCGCTGGTGATATAGCTCAGAGAGTTAAGTCCCTGTGGCAAAGATCTGCAGAAACTTGCACACAATGGGTTTTAATTCCAATAGGAAAGTTACTATGCTGACAGTTTAGATGTATATGTATGTAATTGACAGATCACATATTTTACTGCAATATTCTGTTAGGGTGGCGCCCTCACTGACCCAGCGCCGTTCATACAGGCCCATCTATCTAATGAATCTAAACAGTAAGCTGTCCATGGGTCTACTAGGCGCACACCTTGGACTGTTGAGGCCAGACCTAGTGGAACTGGATTAGCTTTATTTGCCATGGGTTGCCAATGTATCAATAACACTAAAAAGATATTACATAAGGTATAGCACATGTACAAATCTCGGTAGACTGCTCTGGCATCCTCCATTGGAAGTGAAGAAAGTTTTCATTAGAGTGAGGATATATATGTTCTGATTGGTCCAAACAATGGATTTAGGAGTGTGCTTCGTCGACTGGATTATGTCCATTTATCAGACACTGTGAGCACATAATAAAGTCAATAGTACAACATTTTCAAATATTAATGCCAGAAAGGGAACGTGCCAAGGGTACCCCTATTCATCCTTCTAATTGCCCTAACTCTAGAACAATCTGCCAATTGCATTTGAGGCAAGGAAGATAATAAGGGAGTTCAAATAGAGAAAGCCGCTTTTAAACTGACGCTGTTCGCAGGTGACAGTATGATGTCGATCTCTGACCCAGTGCGCTCTCTCCTTGGTGTGCTGGGGGTACTAAGCTTTTTTCACAAAGGTTCAGGCATCAAATTCAATATTACTTAATGTGAGATATTGGTTCTTAACATCCTATTAGAGCAGAGGGAGGAACCGAGCACACTTTTCCCATCCAGTAATCATCTAACGCGATTTCTTACCTGGGTGCCCAGATTGCACCCTCCAATGTGCAATTTATAGACCTGAACTACTTTCTGCTCCTAAGAGAATTAAGGGTGGTTCTTTAAAAATGGCACCCAAGACATTTCTTATGGTTTACTAAAGTGGCCTCAGTGAAATGGCCATATTCCCTCAAATCCTTGGCTTGTTTCAAACAATCGCACTACTTGTGCCACCAGATTTACTTCAGAAATTTCAAGTCACTCTTAGCAACTTTGTGTGAGGCAGAAAGAAGACTGGGTGTGGCTGACACGTACCTACACAGGGTGGGATAGCACGACTGAACCCGACTTATTACTTCCATCCTGCCCTGCTGCATTGTTTTATCAAATTTGAGAAAATTACCACAGACAACCAATGGTGCTTTGTAAACCACCTACTTACGGCGACCTCTCTATGCTTGGTGCCATGGATCGAGAAAAAACATAGAAATTAGGGTCTTTATACCTTGCCCTTAGCTAGGGTAACTCTGGAGGCATGGAACAAACGGGGCTTATTTACAATCCCCTTGCGGCGCTGGTTCCTCACGTTTTCCCAATGCTAAAGTTGACGCACCGGCGGCACAAGGGGCTTGTAAATAAACATTATGCTAATGTTTCAAAGGTCCTCACCTCCTTTCCCTCTAGGTTTTCTCCTGCATATGACAAACTGCAATTCACACCCGAATTTGACAGCCAGCTGGACAGAACATGGAGGGAATGTGAATGCCTAATAGTCGGATCCATATTTGTCAGCGGAACAATTAAGGGGCCGAATCCGATTCGGGCCGGAAATCTCTCCGACCGAGCCGGACCCGGAGAGATTTCCGACCGAATCGGACCCTGGCAGTCCGACCGAACGAGTACGATGCGCACGCATGCAATCGGACTCGAGTCGGTCGGACTCCCATTGAAGTCAATGGGAGCCAGACGTACAACTCGTACGCGGGCTCCCATTGACTCAATGGGTGCGAGGCGAACAAGGGTGCCCCCTACAGCGGGTGCGCCTCGAGCGACTCGCGGCGTACATGCACAGGTAGGGGACCCATGGGTCCCCCTGTGTGCGACTCGCGCGGCTACGCGTACAGGGGTCCGACACGTACCCCCAAAGTCCGGCTCCGACTGCTCTTTCGAGCCGGACAGCGCGGAGTCGGTCGGACTGCTCGGGCGTGCATCGTACTTGCCCGGCCGGGGAACGTCTCCATTGCGCGATGTGAGCCGTGTCCGTGCGAGTCGGTCGGAGCGCTTCTGACCCGCGAACGAGTCGGTCGGCGATTTCGCGTGCGCTCGCATCGTACTCGCTCGGCCGGACGCACGTACGAATCGGTCGGGAAAGAGGGCTCCGAATCGGATCCGGTTAAGCCGAATCCGATTCGGAGCCCTACCGGCCGAGATCGGAATCGGCCCCTTTATCTTTTGAGGAAATCAGAAAGAATTTGAAATCTCCAAAACGGAAATGTTCAGAAACTTACAGGTACGACGCCGGGCCTTACATCGCCCTATTAGGAAAGTAGTATCTTCAGGAACTGACTATCTATGAGGAGGAGTACATGAAAGGTGTGATACAAGATAAACACTCGATTTCCAAAATATGTATCAGATGCTAGATATGGCAAGTCTCCTGTAAACCTCCTTGCCAAAAACGCCAGTAAAGATGTTTGGGAAGGGAGCGCACTGACCAGGAACGGGGGTGGATATCTAAAAGTCTCCCATTACAAGCCGTAGCACGAGGAAAAGAAACTCAAAATACAATTCTTATGTTTTGGTACCCCCAGAAAAAATCCATGTTTGAGTTGGGCTGGAACCAATCACTTGTTGAAGGGGATTTGGGGCAACACATATTTACTGTTGCACTGTCCGCAACTCTCCAGACACAAGGGCAGAGCCCTGCATGGCCATAGACTCCATATTTTCCATACATACTGCTCGAGACATAGGGACAGTAATTGGGTCACGGTCCCCAAAGCCGCAAACAGGGAAGCAAATAGTGATGCACTGGCAGCACCGATCTGTTTTGCCCATGTGCGGGAAACTATGGATCTCGTTGAAAAGTGATAGGATCACCAAATTCTGGAATGTTCTAGATATCGAGAAGGTCACAGCCAAGGTGGAACACAAAATGAATGACATTCATGTGGGCAGGTGCTCCTTTTTGAGCTACTCATCAAAAGAACTCATGTGCCGACATGTTTTATGTATTCTATGCCTTATTGCAATGGAGAGCTCTCAGCTGTACCCTAGCAGTTGGTCTTGGCCTGCATGCATCGCTATGCCCCCAGCTCTTCTAGCTATCAGCCCGGCCACTGTGAAGGCCACGACTACACACACGTGACAGTTTCACAGATAAATTTTACACTGTACCTGACCTATGTTTGTCCGCAGCTTGAAGCCATCACTCAGAGTTGCTAGAACATTTAAAATATTGTGCTTGTTTTTTTCTCATCTCCACTCCCTTCAAAGAAAACAATGTCTGTGTACAGTAAGTTTGTGTTCGAGAGCAATGTTTTATTTGCCCATAATGGAAAAAGAGAAAAACAGCAGCTGTCCGATTATCAATCTGTACCCTTCAGGGAGAACACGCGGCTCTGCTTGAGCTCTCAGATTTACTACCTGTACTGGGGACAGAAACCTAATGGAAACATCATTTGCCACTGGTAACAAGCTTCTGCAGGGCCTTACACTACTGTGTCTCAGGTTTTTGCGTTCATTGCGTCCACTTTTTTCAGAGCCTAAGGGAGAGCTGTAAGGCGCTACTCCCACATCTAAACAGAGGAGAACTGCCCTCCAAATGTAAATGTTCATCTCTTTATCATACAATCAGAGGCGTTTTAATGCATGAGCGAAGTGGGCTATGTCTGGCCAAGGACCTCAGCCTTTTGAGGGTGGTGGGGGGGGGGCTGATAAAGCTAGCTCTGTTCTGCGGAGTCTTGCCCTAATAACCTTGAATAATTCTTAAACAGGTTGTTTTAAATTCCATTTTCCTTTAAATTATTTTTGATGTGGATGACGTGTGAGTCTATTACAGACATTTTGCAGAGAAATGGTATGTTTATGTTTCATGCAACATCCATTAAAATAGTTTCTTTCAGATTAAAACTGGGCCTCACATATGATAAATGGGAGGGTGTCAAAGAGATTATTTGTTGTAATTTTAGTGAGCTGCTGCTGTGTTACAATAGTGAAAACACACCTCACTATCCCTGACTATTAGATGTAAACCCATTTAGAATTTGGACGGGTCTGCCTGTGCACTGTCAGTGACCTGGCCAAAAATGGCATGAACAGCTGAAATTGGATCATAAATTCAAAGCTAGCCGAACAGGGGCCCACAAAATACGTTTAGCCCAGGGCACCCAAAATCCTTAAGATGTCTTTGCATAAAATGCTTATATATACCCCTAATTACGGTCAATGCTTCTTTAGTGCGCCAGTAAGGTCACATATGGGGTAAGTAACGACTCTAAGAAGCACAGAGAAACTTAAGGCCTTTTCTAAAATGGGTTTATGCTGTGTTATATTATGGTGTAGATATTTACATGTCCCACATTCCGCTATTCGTAGGCTTTGAACCACTTAGGGGCCGATTCCGATCTGGGTCGGAAAGCTCTCCGACCGAGCCGGATCCGGAGTGTTTTCCGACCGAACCGGACACCTGTAGTCCGACCGAGCGAGTACGATGCGGCCGCATGCTGCCGGACTCGGTTCGGTCGGACTCCCATTGAAGTCAATGGGAGCCGGTCGTACGACGCGTACATGGGCTCCCATTGACTGAATGGGTACGTCTCGCAAAAGGGCGCCCCCTGCAGTGGGTACGTGTTGGTGCCATCTGCACCGTACATGCCTGTGTAGGGGAGACCCTTGGGTCTCCCCCAGTGTTTGAGTCGTAAGGCTCCGGGTGACGGGGGGCCCTGTACGGCCCCCCAAAGGCAGCTTCCCGGACGGTTTGCGAGCCGGAAACTTCGGCTCGATCCGGCTGTCCGACGCTTACATCGTACTCGCTCAGTCGTAAAACGTCTCCATTGCGCGGTGCGAATCGTGTCTGTACGAGTCGGTCGGAGCGGTTCGGATCCGGAAACGGTTCGGTCGGAACACACGCGTACAGTCGCATCGTACTTGCTCGCTCGTACAGGTGTCCGAGTCGGTCGGGAACCACGAGTCCGACTCATACTTTTTCCGGCCGGATCGCGTTCGGAGCCCTTCCGACCCAGATCGGAATCGGCCCCTAAGTTTACATAGACCAAACCTAACAAAAGATCTTCACGTAAAATTTCATCACCATATTTCAACTCGTTCTACAAATTTGTTTATTAAAAAAAAGATTAAAAGTTTAATCAAACTACACCATCAGAATTAATCAAGCTTCTTGTTAATGCCAGTTCATCTTCGTTTCCAGACGCTTTCATAGAGTTAGTTATGGTCTACAGAACATGGTATAAGCTGTAAAACGTTATGGGGCCGATTCCGATCTTGGCCAATAGTGCTCCAAATCGGATTCGGCTTAACCGGATCCGATTCAGAGCCCTCTTTCCCGACCGATTCGGACGTGCGTCCGGGCGAGTGAGTACGATGCAAGCGCACGCAAAATCGCCGACCGACACGTTCGCGGGTTCGAACCGCTCTGACTGACTCGCATGGACACGTCTCGCACCGCGCAATGGAGACGTTCCCCGGCCGGGCAAGTACGATGCGCGCCTCGAGCAGTCCGACCGACTCGCGCCGTCCGGCTCCAAAGAGCAGTCGGAGCCGGACTTTGGGGGTCCGTGTCGGACCCCCTTGAACGCGTAGCCACGCGAGTCGCACACAGGGGGGACCCATGGGTCCCCCTTACCTGTGCATGTACGGCGCGATTCGCATCGACGCGTACCCGCTGTAGGGGGTGCCCTTGTTCGCCTCGCACCCATTGAGTCAATGGGAGCCCGCGTACGCGTTGTACGACCGGCTCCCATTGACTTCAATGGGAGTCCGACCGAATTGTGTCCGATTGCATGCGTACGCATCGTACTCGTTCGGTCGGGCTGCTAGAGTCCGAATCGGTCGGAAATCTCTCCGGGTCCGGATCGGTCGGAGTGATTTCCGGCCTGAATCGGAATCGGCCCCTATGTGTTGTTATACACAGTGCACAGGTACCCTCATTCTGTGGAATATTACATATTTTGAATGGTAAACCCCTTAGCTGTGTGAATTGCAGAACTTTAGTCTTAATGTAAAAGCCTACATTTAGCTATAGATACCTTGGTAAAAGATCCTCTTTGTATGCATCACAATAGTGCATATAATAAACCCTGGATTTTATCTAGATAATCACATATCTTCTTCTTGTGCCAGTTCTTGCTAACATGACTCCTTTCTAGTACCCATCCCGTCCAATAGATTACTCCTTCCTCAGGAGAGAGTAATAATGGTTCGCCAACACAGTGCTCCAGGTGCTGGAATTATTTTCCCTAGGGCAATGATGTGAAGGGAGACGTCCATCACAACGTAGGCATTATATTGTAATGCCTTTACAACGCAACTTTCACAACGCAACTACCATTACATCACATGCCTTTACAACGCATGTGATATCACAACGCATGCCATTACAACGCATGCCATTGCAACGCATTATAAGGTAAGTAATCACTGTATTTGAGGTAAGTTGTTATTTGTGTTATTTGTTTAATATTTAACATAGAATGAGTAATAGTAATTTTATTTATTTAAATATTTTACATTGATATTTAATATTGGTAAAGTGGGGATTTGGGGGTGGAGTTTATTAATACTCGGGTAATATTTTAAATACTAGAGTATTAAATGATATTCATAAATTGATAATAAAAATATTAATTTGCTAATTTTTTAAACATAGAAAAATTATAATCTAAAAAAAATCGAATAATTGTTTAAAAAAATATTAATAATATAATAGGGGTCAGTATTAGAAATTATGTATAATTTTAAGATTTCAGAGTATTAAGGTTTAAAATTTATATTTAATTATTAGTGGGGGTGAGTTAAAAAGATAAAGATTATTTCTAAATTGAAGTGTATTAAATATAATTTTTAGATAAACATTATTTATAATTTATATAATTTAAAAAAATAAGAAGGAGGGAGTATTTAAATACTTCTCAATTAAAGTATTAATACACCGGTAATAAATAAAGATTTAATACACAGGTAATAATTATTACTTTTATTTTTATTGAAATATTTTTAAAAATATGTTTGAAAATTCTAGATATTTAAAAAATAATTTACACCTATCCACTGGGATGGGATGCTAGGGAAACAGGGGTTTAAGGTGGGGTAGTAATTTAATACTCAGGTAATACTTTTAATACTAGAGTATATTTTATTAGTGATTAAAATAAGTATATATATTAATATAAATTAAAAATAATAAATATTTAAAA
This sequence comes from Calotriton arnoldi, assembly GCA_963921515.1. Classification (NCBI taxonomy): domain Eukaryota; kingdom Metazoa; phylum Chordata; class Amphibia; order Caudata; family Salamandridae; genus Calotriton; species Calotriton arnoldi. The sequence continues at coordinate 168,801 of CAWUFW010002416.1, read as the reverse complement.
AAAAAAATTAAAAGGACTAAAAAATGGAGATTTTGGAGAGTGGGGATGATTTGATGTAAAGGGAAAAATATAGTTTATTTTTAAAAATAATTTAGGAAAATATTATGTTACAATAAAAATTATTTAGGAAAATATTATGTTACAATATAGAATTAAACATATATATATAAAATATATTTTAATTAAATACGACATAGGTAATAAACAATACACATAATAAAAATGTAAAGCACATTTTTGATTTTTACATATATATAAAAAAAACACAATACACAGTTTTTTGTTTTTGTAAATTTTTTTATTGAATTTATTAACTTAATAAAACATTATAAGTAAATATTCAATAAATGTTCAAAAAATATTTTATTAACAAATATTTTATAAAAATATTTATACAATTTAATATGAATTGTAACATATATTTAAAAATTACTTTTTAGGTTTTCCCATGGTTTACCATTGAAGTCAATGGGTAAAATTGTCCTTTTTTCGTTTTTACAGAAAGACACGACGTTGCCGCGTATACGTAACTTTCATCATTCCGAGGATCGTCGCGCAACGTATCAGATGCAAGGGAGAGCTCCGTCCAGGTAAGGCGAATTTTAATTATTAAAAATAAAATAATAGTGGTAAAATTTATTGTAAGGAGAGAGGAGGGAGGTAGAAAAAATAGGAAATTTATTTTGTGTACATATTGTGTGTATTAACATAACAATTCATTCCAAAACAGGTAGAAGTAGTAGGCCCACATCAGGTCTGTATCTTTCGTAGCACTGTCTGTTTAATAAAATTTATTAAATTATTAATTTTATTAAACAAAAGTGTTAAGAAAGTCATTGTTTTGCTTTTTATTTTTGAAGCAACTGTTTTTTTTTTTAAATAAGTAAATGCGTCATCACGCTTTTCGGGAGAGGCCGTAGGAACTTCGAAAAAGACTTCTTTTTTTGAAAAAAAAACATTTTGGGCCATTTTTAAACCATTGCTTAAAGGATTTTGGGACTTCTAATTGGTTTTTTTCGAAAGAGGATTGCAACGATGGATTTTTGGATGGCGATTTTTTTACATTATTATTATTTTTTCATGCTATTTTGGATTTGGATTTCTAACGAGATTAGATTGCATAAATGGAATTTGATTGCGTTTGTTGGCAAAACTATATATTTTTTCGGGATTTTTTTTTGGGTGCGATTTTTGTAGGTGTGCACAGTAATTTTTACAGTTTAATTTTTAACTGTAAAAATATGTTTATGCAGAACTGTGCCCTTTTTGATAGTTTCATTCGGGTCATGGATTAAAGCAAGGATTATTGAATTTTTGCAATGGTTTAAATGACTGCAAAGGACTCTTGGTGAGAAACTGTATTGAACGTAAGCCCAAGAGTTGAAAAAAGAAGACATCTGTAGGTAAGGAAACCCGACTTTTTAATAAAATGTAATTCTTTTTGAAAAATGCCAATTGAATTAGGGGGAATTTTGGTGAAAAAGGCAATTAAGGAGTTATAGGAGATAGTGTAGATTAGAAATGTAGGATGTGTGCAATATTATCTAGGTAGTCTGAAGCCACCATCAACGAAAATTGTGGAATTGCACCCAGTAGTCGCTCTGACATTTCCTTGGTTCTTTTTTAAATTTGTGGGTTCAGACTACGAGTTAATGATTGCGAAATTCTCATTTCTTGGAAACTTTGCTCCTTCCTCAAAATTTCAAAGAAATGATAGAAGTTAGGATGTGGTTTCCCAATTGATTTATTGAAGGAGTTGTGCCATCCCTCTATGGCATTGTTTGTTTGTGCTCCTCCCTCTAAGCAGGTCGAGTAGCAGTTCCACCACTTCACATGGAAACGTGGTTTCCTCCTGCGACCTGACCTGCTTAGATGGTCAATCCATTTGTCTTCAAAGTAATTTAGTAGGGGTGCCAATTTGTCTTCGTTTGTAGTAAAGTATTCAGATTCAGTAATAGATGTGTAGTATTCGTCTACACTGTCAGGAGGAACAAAACAAAGTGCAGTTAGTTTTTAATTCAAATTGTAGTTTGCTGTCTGATATATAATCCTCAACTAAGGATGTTTTTGAATTTTTGCCAATATGCCTGTGAAAAGTGAAAAAAACATCTTTGAATTTGGGTATCCGTGTACATTTTGGTAATTGTGTTAATCATAGGTAATTCAAAGTCAATTAACACTTTCCTAGGACTTTTGTTCATTGTTTTAGCTTTAATCACTTACACTGAATTTTTGTATGTTGAGGATTGTTTATCAGAGAGTAAACTATACACTAAGGGCACTACTGCTTGATTAATATAGGCATGAATAGTGTATATTTGTGTGAATGGATGGGGTGTGGATTTGAATGCCCCATCCATCATCCAAATATCACTACTCTCCAACTTAACCAGATTATGGGGTGTGCTAAAGATTAGTATCCTTTGAAGAGGGTTTTGGTTGTCATGTGAAAGAAATGGTTCATTAGTAACTGTTATTGAAAGTTCAGGAGGAATGTTAATGTCAGAAAAGGGTTGGGGTGTTACTCTTAGAGGGTTACTTGCCTGTTTTTTACGCTAAATAATTCTGCGTAGGTTGGGTATTGAAGGCATACTACTTGCAACATGAGATGGAATGTGTTGTGAAACCTCCCTCAAAACTGAGCCACAGGGTTCATTAGAGGTGGATGCAAGCGCTTTTATTTCATTGATGTTTTCTCGTACATCTATCTCCATTGCAGAGGCAGAGTGGTTATGCTCTGTGGTTCTTAAAACAGAGGGGCTCATTACGATGGCGGGCGGACATGAGTCCTTCAGCCATCGTTGCGGTGGTTGGGACCGCCCACCAGTCATGCGGCGGTCCCACCACTGCAATTACGATGCGCCCGCCAGTATGGTGCCATGGAAAGGCTGGCTGATGCCAGCATTGTACCCTGGCGGGCGGTGCCTTCAAGGCACCGCCACCATTTCCCCGGTCATGTCCGCTCCGCCAGGCAATTCTAACGATTGCCTGCGACAGAAGCATGGCGGGCAGTCTTTGCGCCCGCCACGCTTGCGGAACGATTCCCCCCGCCATCGTAATGTGGCTGGGGGAAATTGGCTATCGGATGGCAGAGGGCCCGCCACTGCACGGCTGGCGGTGGCGGGCCTTCCGCCATCCTAATGACCCCCAGAGTCACCAAGAGTAACCGCTCTGCCTGTGCAATGGGATGAGTAGTATTGCACACACCTCCAATTACTCCTGGGCTCAGTTAGTCTCTCCTTACAATAAACGTACCGACTATTACTTAAAAGACAGTTTCCTCTGCTGGATTTAATGTATTTGGCTTCATTATTGGATGCCATTATCTGTAAAGAATTGAAAAAGAAAACATTATTGTTAAATTTATTTGAAGTGTTCTTGATTTCCTATTTTAAAAAAAATATGTTAGAGAAAATTTAATGCACAATTTTTTGCAGCTCAAATTTTAGGCAGTATGAACCTTGATTTTATTGATTAACATTGTTGATGTTGCTTTTGAATAATGTTGTTCTTATTTTTTTACCTAGAAATGAATAATCGTTAGGTTGTTATACACAAGAGTTATTTGCAAAGCTTACCTTTTTAAGTGTTCTTTTTTGTTGCTTCTGGTTTTCAGATGTCCTTTGTTTATTGTTCTCTGTTCTGAGGCTGTGTTTCAAATTGGAGTATATTGTTGTTTTGTTTGTTCTGAAAAAACAAAATTGTAATAAAGGATTATTTTTTGGTGTTTTTTACATTTTCAATTACCGTGCAATTTAAAAGATTAGTGCTTTGTAATGGTGCAGTTTCAAGTTTGTCTTGCTTTTTTTGGGACATTTTGCTTGGGTTTGACTGCTTTTTTTGGTTGAGGTCTTAAAACTTTATTGAAAAAAACATATGGCTAATTATTTACCTTGGAAAGTTAGTTTGCTTCTGAGGGGCTGTTTAACATTTGTAGTTGGATGTTTTCGGTATTGAATGTTATGATATTTCAAAAGTCTGTAAAACATTTTTTGGGAAATTTTACATTTGTTTGAAGACAGTTTTATTTTGCAAGTGTTTTTCATTGTTGAAATGCAAAGTTACATAAACTTTGCTGCAAGTTGTTTGTGCTCTTATAACCTGACAATGATTATATAAAAAAATGAGAATATTATTACCTTGACTTCTTTTTTATTTTCGTAGAGAACGAATGCTTGTCTTTTGTTTTAGTTGGAGGGTGTGTCCTCCTCTGCTGGTGTTGTTTGATCTTTTTTCTGTTGAGAAAATTAAATGTTTTAAAAATGTTTTATACTTTGTTTTTCACATATTGCACAAAATCATGCTAATTTAACAGTTTTAGTAATTAAGACATTTTATTGGGGTACTACAACTTTGCATTCATTCCCATCCAACACTATCCCTGAGGCAAACACAGGTCGGAGTTGGAAAGGTATATTTGCCCCCACCACCATCCAGCACTTTCCCTGAGGCAAACACGGGTCGGAGTAAGTATAGTAAATTTTCCCCCACCACTATCCAGCACTTTCCCTGAGGCAAACATGGGTCGGAGTAAGAATAGTAAATTTGCCCCCACGACAACCCAGCACTTTCCCAGAGGCAAACACAGGTCGGAGTTGGATTAGTAAATTTGCCCCCACCACCATCCAGCCCTTTCCCTGAGGCAAACACAGGTTGGAGTAAGAATAGTAAATTTGCCCCACCACCATCCAGCACTTTCCCTGAGGCAAACACAGGTTGGAGTAAGAATAGTAAATTTGCCCCACCACCATCCAGCACTTTCCCTGAGGCAAATACAGGTCGGAGTTGGAATAGTAAATTTGCCCCCACCACCATCCAGCACTTTCCCTGAGGCAAACACAGGTCGGAGAAAGAATAGTAAATTTGCCCCCACCACCATCCAGCACTTTCCCTGAGGCAAACACAGGTTGGAGTTGGAATACTAAATTTGCCCCCACCACTATCCAGCACTTTCCCTGAGGCAAACATAGGTCGGAGTTGGATTAGTAAATTTGCCCCCAGCACTATCCAGCACTTTCCCTGAGGCAAACACAGGTCGGAGTTGGAATAGTAAATTTCCCCCCACCACCATCCAGCACTTTCCCAGAGGCAAACACAGGTCGGAGTTGGAATAGTAAATTTGCCCCACCACCATCCAGCACTTTCCATGAGGCAAACACAGCTTGGAGTTGGAATAGTACATTTGCCCCCACCACCATCCAGCACTTTCCCAGAGGCAAACACAGGTCTGAGTTGGATTAGAAATTGTGCCCCTACCAGCATCCAGCACTTTCCCTGAGGCAAACACAGGTCGAAGTTGGATTAGTAAATTTGCCCACCCCTCCAACATCCTACACTTTTCTAAGGCATGCACAGTTTGGAGTTGGAATAGTAATTTTGCCTCCCCCACCATCCACTACATTTCCTGAGGCACACACAGGTCGGAGTAAAAATAATAAATTTGCCCCCACAACCATCCAGTAATTTCACTGAGGAAAAAACAGGTTGGAGTTGAAATAGTAAATATGTCTACTCTACCACCCCACACTTTTCCTGAGGCAGACACAGCTCTGAGTTTTAATAGTATATTTGCCCCCACCACCATCCCACACTTTCCTAGAGATAAGCACAGGTCAGAGTTGCAATAGTTAATTTGCACAACAAAACTATCCTTTTTTTCTGTGCAAAGCAGAACTGTTTTTGGTTTAACATTTTATTAATAGCTGTCTTTTTTTCAAATATTAATGTTTATATTTGAATATACATATTGAATTTTTTTAAAGCTTATTTATATTTATTACATATAAAAATAGTACTTATTTTTACTTACAGACTTTGTGTATTTTTTTGCAGTGTTGTATCTGTTTAAAAAATCTTGCTGCTTTTGAAATTCAGCAAATGCTGTAAAACATTTTAAATTATTACTTGTTAGTATTTCTGAATTATGTTTTAATTGTACACTTACTTCGGACTGTAGATGGCACTGTTTGTGTTATCCAAAGTTCAATAGCTTGCTGGCTTGAAAAACGTGTGTGGTCTCCGTGAGAGTCAGTTTACCACTGATATCAAAATGGTGGACGACTGCTTTTACACGTATTTTTGATGGTGAACGATAATTTAAAAGAAAACATGTTTTGTAAACAGTTTTTTTGCGTGTTTCAGAAGTTGACTAAAACTAGAATTATTTTGATAGCTTTAAAAATATTCGTTATAACATTTAGGGCCCGATTCCGATCTCGCTCGGAAGGGCTCCTAGCGGCATCCGTCAGTAGCGAGTCCGAGTCGTACGCGTGATTTCTGTGCGACTCGTACAGCTGTACGAGTGAGCAAGTACGATGCGCTTCAAGCCTCGCGCTACGACCGACTCGTATCTGTCAGCGATGCATCCCGAGTGACTCAAATCTGTCCGACGCGTACAGTGCAATGCGTACGGTTTCCGTCCGGCCAAGTACGATGCGCGTCGCGAGCAGCCGGTGCGAGTCGGAGCCTCTGGCTCACAAAAGCTCCAGGAAGAGTACTTTGGGGGTCCGCGCTGACCCCCCTTCACCCGGTGCCCTACGACTCAGACAGCGGGGGGACCCAGGGGCCCCCTGACCCATGCATGTACGTTGCGGGGGGCACCGACGCAAACACGCGACAGGGGGCGGCCTCTTCCAAGACGCACATTTTTCGCAATAGAAGCCTATGTACGTGACGTACAACAGGCTCCCATTGACTTCAATGGGGCTCCGAGCGAGCCGAGTCCGTCAGCGCTGCAGCGCATCGTACTCTGTCACTCGGAGCCCCGGAGCACGAGTCGGTCGGAAAGCTCTACAGGACAGAGTCGGCCTTAGGGCTTTCCCAGCGAGATCGGAATCGGGCCCTTATTGTTGTAATGTCATCCATTTTGGCAACTTGCGGGTTAAGGGGCATTCATAAAAATAGTTGATGGACTTTTGTTTTTTACACTGTTCAAAATGGTGGCTTAATAATCTTGCTTACGCTTTGTTGGTTAAATTCAAAAATATATTATTCTTTTTTTATCTATTTCGTTTTTATTTTATATTAATAAAGGAATTAATACATATCGGGGTATACTAAAATAAACGAGTATGAATTTTAATACCCGAGTATTTATTTTTAATACCCACGTATTCATTTTTTATACCTGTGTATTAATACACTTCCCCACCCAAAACCCCTATTTCCCTTGCATCCCATCCCAGGGGTTAGTTATACTTTTAAAGAATTTGTAATTTATTTTTTATTTAATTGAAAAAAAAAATGCGTGGTAATAGTATGCATAGTAATAGTATGCATTGTAGTGGTTTGTGTTGTAATGGTACTTTTAGTGCATATCTATGATTTTGTGATGTAATGGTATGTGCTTTAAAAACATGCAATGTAATGGTAGCTGCGTTGTAAAATCTACGTTGTTAAAGCATGCGTTGTAATGGTTTGAGTTGTAACATCATATATTCTAATGTGAATTGTGGAGGTTAGGCTACATGTCCATCGTTTTTAAAACCTGAAACAAACTTATCAGAAGAGAAACTGCCATTTTAACTGCTACCATTGTTGATTTCATTGTTTGTATAGGGCATTGCGTCTTATGAATTGAGAATTAAGATAATTTTTTTTAATCTTACCCTTTATAAGAAAGCAGTGACTTTAATAAGATATGTAAGGACCTTGTTAAAAATGAAGCTCAAGTGCTCATGTTTCTTGAGTAATCTGCATGATGAAATGAGTGATCCTCTTTCTTGTATACAAGAGTGCCTCATAATTGACTGAATTATGTATTAGGCGCACTGCACAGGTTTTCTCTATGATAGAAAAAAAAGAGTGATGTCCACAAAACACAGGTTGCAAAATGTCCCTCGGTTTGTCACTGCAGATGGTGCATCGGCTGTGTTTCAAGGTGGGGCAGGGAATCCTGCACAGGTGTATGCAGTGTGTGATTTTTTTTAGGGCCCTTGGGGACCACATTGTCCCTTATGGGTCAGAGGAGTCTGAACTTGACAATTAGGAGATGTGTGTGATTCGCATGTTCATGTGCGTCCAGAGTTTTTGATGATCTTAAGCAGAAGGAATAAGTGATGCAATGCATTCCAGAGCAAGGAACCAAACAAATACAACGAGCTGTATCCATTCCTGTGTTTATGCGGATGACTGGACGGTCCCTACATACAAGTGAACAGTTCGCACAGGTTTAAGTTGTGCCGCTCTGTTTAGCAAGCAAAATCGACCTGTCCTCCTTGATTGCTAGGTAGCCGATGAATAGTACCTTCCACCAGAAGTGACGCTTTTCAGATAAGCACTAAGACTGGTATAAAATTGAGTTGGTAGTCTGTTGCTTCCCATAAGTATTCTGGTTTCTTTATTTTAACAATAGGTGCAATTTTCTTAGATTGAGATCTAATGAGGGGGTTATTTTTTATGTCCTGTGACAAACCAAGATTTATTTATGGTCAACTGCAGATAGGAGGATAGGGAGATGCGCTACTCTTTGTTAACTTGAGCTTAAAAATCATTTACTTGTCACCTGTAACACCTCTAGATGAAAAGACAGATCTTGAAAAAAAAATCCCTGTGTTATTTACTTTATCATTGGGCAGTGGAGTGATAGTGCTTATAACCTAATTTTCCACCCCCTGCCAGGCATTAGCAGCTGTTTACTGACCTGTATACTAAGTATGCATCCTTGCCTGTGGGCACATGGCATAAAAGCAAGACTGGTAATTAGCAGTTAAAAACCTTAACAGAAGGCATTATCAGTGGTTAATATCCTCAGGAGAGAGCAATAATGGTTCTTCAACACACTGCTTACGGTGTTTCAATTATTTTCACTGAGGTAATGGTGTGAATTGTGGTGGTTAGGCTAGCATTGTGAGGTATTCTGCCCAATTTTAAAGTCCACATTTCTATAATTTTTAAAACCTGAGACAAACAACTTATAAGAAGGGATTTTTCAATTTTAACAGGTAACCGAGTAAACGAAATATGATGGATTGCTTTAGCTCTTGACGAGAATAAAACCGGGAGAATCTGTGGATGAGTCATTGTCCACCTCCACATCATGATTTTCAATTGCGCGGGTCATGGCTTGACCGCCTGACATGGTGGCCTAGAGAGGCTCCGCACACCTGCTCCACATACCTTCACCTGCTCTATTGTGTAGGTCATTATTTGCTCGAGACCCCCAGGAGCATAGAATCTGTGCTGGTGCCTGTGCACCGGATGACTCCTACACGAGGAGCTGTGCCTGCTGTGCTTTGGCCGTGAAGGGCTTGACAAAGCGATCTTGTCTGGCTGGAGTCGAGGAGCTTCTCTGATTGCCACGCTTTTTCACCTTGCTGGGGACTAGTACCAGGAGTGCTCTCCCCAGGGGAGCCAGTGTGCGCTGCGTGTTGCTTTGCAACCGGCCCACAGGGCGCTGCTCCTTGTTGTACCCTCAGGGTGCTCCGGGACCTTGGGCTGCCAGGTGTCTCCCAGCTGGGCCTGATCATACTGGGGCTTAGAGGCCAGGATTCTGTCTGACATCATTCGCTAGCCGCTTGTACTGTTGGTTTCCAGGTAGACTCCACAGGTACAGTGTGATACACTGAAAGAAGATTGGGCGGGCCTGCTTTTGGTGTTATGGTGATGCCCTGGGGACGGGGTGAAACTTTCGACAGATTCAGACTGCTGGGACCTGGTGACAGGAGTCCTCCATGGATAAGGCAATTGTGATCACCCCCCCCCCCGATGCCTCAATCTCCACTCCTGGATTCTGACCTTTGCTGTTTCTTGGTGCCCTAAAGTTCCACCATCCCCATGGCAAGTACTATGGGACCCCAATGTGAATCCATGGGCTTCACATTGAAGACTGCCAGTGCCCCTAGGCTGACCGTTGTCCCAGCGATCTTTGCTGGGTGAGGCGGACCTCTCGATTGACTGGTGCTCATGGCGTGTCGTCTCTCAACTCTGCCTAGTACAGATCTTCTACCTCCGTCTATGACCTAGCATCTTCCCCCTGGATGGGCAAGCTTGCAAATCTGCTTCTGACAAGACTCCTGCACCTCTTTTTCAATCCGTACAGGTCCACATGGATCCCACCGCTAGGTCATCTCGGACAGAGACCCCCCCCCCATCTGCGATGGTCAACCCTACATATAAATTTGATTTAATCCTGGCTGCTATCACTGATTTTCGTACTGCCCTTGAAGGTAGATTTGATTTCCTATCTGATGAAGTTGCCGTTCTTCGAGAGAATAAACACAAATTGGCTGAAAAAGTCAATGTGAACAATTTGGATTGGATGAACTCTGTCCCTGCACACAAGACCTATCCAAACACACACACAGCCGATTCTAGAACAGTTGTGGAAAGCAGGCTTGAAGATGCAAAAGGTCGCTTGTGCTGCAATAATATCTGCATTATTGGTTTATCTGAAGGGACTGGGGGTGAAGATGCTACAGTCTTTCTGTAAAACTGGGTGAAAAGAGAAATAGCATCCAACACTCTCTCCCCCCATTTTGTGATTGAACCGACACACAGAGTTATGGTACGGTGTCCTTCCCTAGGGCGCCACCTAGGCCTATGGTGGTTGAGATTCTTAACTATCGGGATTGCGATGCCATATTGGTAGCTGCCCACTTAAAAGGGTCCCAATCACTTGGGATAACGTTAGAGTGATGTTCTTTCTCTTCTGTTTCTAGTCAAAATTCTTGTTTCCGACGGCCAGTCATCGCATTTCTTTACTCAACCAGAGGTGGCCTGGGATTGGGCGGAAACCTTGGACAAGGAACTTCCCGACTTGTCCCTCACTCTTTCTGCCTCCACTCCTCAGATGGACCAGGTTTTGGCCACAATCCAGAGAGCACCCCATCGGGGTTTGAGACATCGTGGCCACACTTATGCCCAGATCTGGAAGGAGCAGTGAGAGGCCTTGGCTGCGGCCGCATCTATATTTGACCTATCTGCTACTCCTAACCTGCTTTCCAATGATTCCAATGCCTCTGGTGATGACCTGCTTTCTTATGAACCTGTTTTTGGTTCTATACCGCCTCCCGTGTTTACAACACAAACTGTTGATCAAATACTATGTCTTTTAAGATATCCTTTTTCACCTACCTCATTTCTGAACCCCCTTAACGTATTCTTGCATAGGCATATCATGGGGGGATTCTGGTCCATTCAAATTGCTTTACACTGCTGTGTTTATGTGATGTTTGTGATGTGTCTTTTGGCTGGCTGTTTAATATCAGCACTCTTGTCTCCTGACCACTGTTCCCTGTAAGTTGCGCACTCGCGCACCTATGTCTCACGGAGCGCGCAGTGTAATATGTGAAGCGCCCACACGCAGCTGAGGACCGTTCGCACCGCCACTTTTAAAATACATGTGGTGCGAAAAACAGTCTCTTCCTTCTGCAGTAGGCAGAGGTAGAGACCACCCGAAGTTTGTCAACAAGTGGCTCCTGCTGCATTTCTTTTGTTTAAAAGGGGGCGGCTGTGGGGCAGATTGTGCGCCTATTTTAAAGTAATCATGTTAATCGCAGCGCGCGTCATGCCCTGCAATTAACATGAATACTTTCACAAAGGCACACAATCTTCCTCGCAGCTGTGCCCTATTAAAAAATGAAAGGCAGCAAGTCTACAAGCATGACGTGTGCTTTCAGAATTACCTGAAAACATACGTTGTGCTGGTAGAATTTAGAGACGTTTTAAGGCATGGCCAAAGTGGGCTCTGGCCCAGGGCCCCAGTCCTTCAGGGAAGCCTCCTGATAGGCTTGCCTTGATGACCTTGAATAATTACTACACAGATTGTTTTGAATACCATTATCCCTTAATTTATTTTTAAAGTGGGTGACATGTGAGAGTCTATTATAGACATTCTGCAGAGAAATGTTTATTTTTCATGCAACAACCCAGTGCTTATGACAGATTATGGCCTTTCCTCTGATCAATTTCTCACTTATGAATGTATCAGGAGCATACTGAACTAATTATTTCAAACTTGTCTGTCACACCAACTACACATGAAGTATAACAGATGTTTTATACCATAAGAGCTGGCGGTAAATTGGTTAAGTGGTTTCACAGAACCTTTTTGCAGCATTGGGATCAATCTGGGCCTCTCTTCGAAGTATCTGGGAACCAGGCCTGGCAAGGTCACTTCAGATACCAAATGGTGTAAAATGTTGGAATATCCCTACAAGGTGTCACGTGCTGCCCCCTTTAAGTATATCCAATTCAATATCTTGAATCGGGTCTACTTTACACCTAATCTTATAATTAAAATATACCCAGGAACAGACTCTTAGGGGCTCATTCTGATGGCGGAACGATCGCCACCGCCGGGCCGGCGGTGGCGATCGTTCCGCCATCGTCATGAGATTTACCCCCGCCATATTATGATGGCAGTGGGCATCGTGGCGGACGCAAAGTCCGTCCGCTGCTTTTCCGCCAGTGGCAATCATTACGATTGCCTGCCGGGCGGAGCAGGGGCACTAATATGGTGGCGGTGCCTAGCAGGCACCGTCCGCCATATTAGGATGTGGAGACTGAAAGGCCTTTCCATGGCGGCATCGCCACCATGGAAAGGCAGGCGGGGATTGGGTCCAGGGGCCCGTTGTGGGCCCCCCTTGTGTCTGGGGTAGGTGGGGTGCACTTGGGGGGTACCTATGGTACCCCCCTACATTTCGCTGCACCAAGTGGCAGGCACTGTGTGGTGCCTGCCATGTGGTGCAGTGAAATGCCAGGCATGCGATTTTGACCTAGCGGCAGGTGCTGCTGTCAGCAGCACCCGCCGCAATGTTAAATTGCAGAATGCGACCGCCATGGTGGCGGTCGCATCCTAATTCGCGGTGCGGGACCGCCGCATGTCTGGCGGCCGGTCCCAACACCGCGGGGATGGCGGGCAGACTCAGGTCCGCCCGCCATCCTAATGAGCCCCTTAGTCCCCTCATTTTCAATTATTGGATGCTGAGTTACTGCATATGCTGTTCTCCTGCCCTACTCTTTCCTCATACTGGGATGTTGTTACTGAATTATTAACAAACTTGATGGGCTGCACTTTGACAAATTCCCCCAAAGTGGTTTTGCTGGGCTTGTTTTCGTGCCCTAAACTTGAGAACACCTCCACTCAGTCTATAGATCTGGCTTTACTTCTAGCAAAGCGTAATATTAGTATTTATTGGAAGAGTCCCCTTCCACCAACCCATGAGACATAGTGCAAGGTCTTACTTCCTTGGCTCCAGTCTGAGAGTACTCTGTTACACAGAGAGGAGCGCTCCATGCTGAGGAAATATTTTATATTACAGATATCGGATGCCTTGTTGGAGAAATTTAAAATCTACATCAAGTATGACGATCGCCCACCATAAATTCTCCCCTGACACATTATACTTTGAATTTATGTTTCCTATTTGCTTTAGCTATAATTTCTGCGTTGCACTATGCTATGAATGATGGGCACCTGCTCTTGTGTCTGTCAGGGATCTAGCTAGTTCAGGACCAACTGTCAGGGAGACTTGCTGATTTCAGGACAAGGCAGAGCAATAGGGGTTTTTGTTCTATGCCAAGACAAAGGCATTCTAAAGAACCAATCAATCAATCACAGGTTTATTAAGCGCGACTACTCACCCGTAAGGGTCTCTAGGCGCTGGGGGGTGGGGAGGTGCAGCTTCCAGTTCATCAAGGTCTGTCGAAGAGCCAGGTTTTGAGGTTTCTCGTGAAGATGTGGAGTGATGTTGTCTGCCTGAGGTGGAGCGGTAGGGCGTTCCATGCTCTGGCTGCGAGGAAGGAGAAGGAGCGGCCTCCTGATCTGGTCTTTCTGGCATGGGGAACTACGGCATAGGAGAGCTGGGCTGATCGTAGAGTTCTTTGGGGTGCGTGGAAGTTGATTCGGCTGTTGAGGTATGCTGGTCCGGTGTTGTGGAGGGCTTTGTGTGCGTGTGTGAGGATCTTGAAGGTGATTCTAGCCTCGATGGGGAGCCAGTGGAGTGTGCGCAGGTGTTGGGAGATGTGGCAGTGTCGTGGTAGGTTGAGGACCAGTCTTGCGGCGGCGTTCTGAATGTTTTGTAGCTTATGGGTGAGGTTTTTTGTTTATTCCGGCGTAGAGTGCGTTGCCGTAGTCGAGTCTGCTGGTGACGAGGGCGTGTGTGATGGTTTTTCTGTGCTCAATGGGGATCCATTTGAAGGTCTTCCGTAGGAGGCGGAGGATGTGGAAGCAGGAGGATGTGACAGAGTTGATCTGGCGGTCCATTTTGAGCTTGGAGTCTAGGATGATTCCCAGGTTGCGTGCGTGGTCCATGGGGACGGGTGGGCTACCGAGGGCAGGGGGCCACCAGGTGTCGTTCCAGGCGTCGGGGTGTGGGCCCATGATGAGTACTTCTGTTTTGTCGGTGTTGAGTTGTAGGCAGCTGCTGCTCATCCACTTGGTGACAGCTTCCATGCCTTCTTGGAAGTTGTGTTTGGCTGCATTGGCGTCGTTGGATAGGGAGAGATGAGTTGGGTGTCGTCTGCGTATGAAACAATGTTGAGTCTGTGGGTTCTGACGATGGGGGCGAGAGGAGCCATGTAGACGTTGAAGAGCGTTGGGCTGGGGGAGGCCCCTGGGGGACTCCGCAGGTGGTTGGTGTAGGGTCCGAGAGGAAAGGGGGAAGTCTGACTCGCTGCGTTCTGCCGGAGAGGAAAGAGTAGATCCAGTCTAGGGCCTTGTCCCGGATACCTGCGTCGTGGAGTCTGTATATTAGGGTGCGGTGGGATACCGTGTCGAAGGCCGCTGAGAGGTCGAGGAGGATGAGGGCTACTGTTTCTCCTTTGTCCAGTAGGGAGCGGATGTCGTCTGTTGCGGCGAGGAAGGTGGTTTCTGTGCTGTGGTTTTTTCTGAAGCCGGATTGTGACGGGTCGAGGATGTTGTGCTCTTCGATGAAGGTGGCAAGTTGGCTGTTGACGGCTTTCTCAATGACTTTCGCTGGGAACGGGAGCAGGGAGATGGGTCTGTAGTTTTTGAGGTCGGTGGGGTCCGCCGAGGGCTTCTTCAGGAGGGGGTTGATCTCGACGTGTTCCCAGTCGTCGGGGAAGGAGGCGTTCGCCAGGGAGCGGTTGATGGTGTGGCGAAGCATGGATGTGATGGTGTTGGTGGCTCTGTTGAAGATGTGGTGGGGGCAGGGGTCCGTGGGAGCCCCAGAGTGGATGGACTTCATCGTCTTCAATGTGTCTTCGGTGGTGAGGGCTGTCCAGCTGTCAATCGTCGGTTTCAGGGTGTCAGGGTGGCTGGTGGGGGTTCTGTGTGTTGGGTGTCTTTGTCAAAGTTGTCGTAGATGTTCTTGATTTTGCGGTGGAAGAATGTGCTGAGTTTGTTGCAGAGGTCTTGTGAGGGGGGAATGTCAGTCGACTCGCTGGTGGGTTGGGCGAACTCCTTGATGATGTTGAAGAGTTCTTTGCTGTTGTGTGCGTGTGTGGAGATTCTGTCTTCAATTGAAGCTTTCCTCGTGTTTCTGATGAGTTGGTGGTGGGCAGTGGTGGCGGCTTTGAAGTTGTTGTGGGCTTCTGTGGATTTGGAGTTCCTCCAGGTCTTCTCGAGGTGGCGACAGGTGCGCCTTGACTCGCGGAGTTCGGGGGTGAACCATCTAGCCTTCTTGGTGTGTGCGTTGTTGTCCTTCTTGAGGGGGGCTATGGTGTTGACGCTGTCGGTGATCCATCTGTGTAGAGTTCGGGCGGCGGTGGTCGGGGTGGAGTTGCTGAGTGAGGAGGTGAGCTGGTCGTCAGTGATTTTGGTCCAGTTTCTTCGTGGGAGCCGGTGCTGGTGTCTGTGGATGATGGGTGTTCTGAAGGTGAAGTGGATGCAACAATGGTCTGTCCACGGGAGTTCGGTGGTGTGGCTGTAAGTGATGGATTTTCCTGTTGTGAAGAGGGGGTCGAGGGTGTGTCCCGCTGAGTGCGTGGGTACGTCACGATCTGGCGAAGTCCAAAGTTGTGGAGGTTGTCCAGGAGGGATGCGGTGTTGGGGTCTCGTTGGTTGTCGAGGTGGAAGTTGCGGTCTCCCAGCAGGGTGTAGTTGGTGGATGCGATGGCATGTGGGGAGATGATGTCCGTGATATAAACACACAATACCAGTAGGTTTGGAGAGAATCAGGACAGAAGCAGGTTGGAACAGAAAGTCTGCTGGGTAAACTATCAAGACAATGCAAGTACAAACAGAAAGGTAAAAGCAGGGAAACAATAGATAAACTATAATGAATGATAGTTTGTCCGCTCCTTGGAAGTGATCTCTCTGTGAGGTGAAAAAGATCTTACAAAAAGGCAAGGAGCAGATTAATCTCACAGTGTTCAGCGAGACACCCAGCAGCTCCTATGGAGAAGGAGTGAGGGTGGCTCTCTGCGCCACAGACCCAAGCCTTGAAATCTAACTGGTACCCTTGGAAGCAATAAAAAATCAGGCTATAATATAAACACGCAAGAAGACAAAGGAGAATAGCAGAGGAACACAGGGACTGGGCTCTGGGAACTCTGAACTAGAATAAGGATCAACTGAGTATACTGAATTCTGCACACTAACTAGGAAAGGACAGGAATATGCAGTCAGAACAGGAATACAAAACAAGGAATCTGCCTATACAAGACAGGTCTGGATGTGTGCAGACAGGATCTGTGGTCAAGGCAAATAAGGAAACAAAGAGGCAGGATAAACAAGAGACTGGCAACAGAGACAAATAACAAATCAGACCAGAAACATGGAATCAAACAACAATGAAAACTGAAAGCAAAGGCAAGCCTAGAATTTAGCTGGAGGATCACACAGATAAGAAGGAGACACAGCAGTGGAGTCAATTGCAAGCCTCTGCTCTCTGGGCTCACAGGGCTGAAATAGCTGAAGGGTTAGGAGAGGAGCACATGTGCAGGGAGAGAGCCCAGTGCAAGGAATCAACCAGGTGCAGAGTATAAGGGAACCACCAAAGAAAGGAAGGCAGAACTGGAACTTGGAAAGGGGAAGACTAGGAAAGCCAGCAGACACAGTACAGGACACAGGAAAGCCAGGAACGGAGTACGGTTGGGAGTAAATAGATAGGAAAGTCCAGAAGGCAGATATAAAGAGGTCAGAAACGCTGTGGAATCCAGGAAATCATGATTAAGGCTGCCTGTTTTCCATTTTTACTGATTTTTACAGATAAATACAGACAGAAAACCATTTATTTTCCTGTCTGTATTTATTTTTAGATGTGGATAAAAACGGAAATTAGATTCTTCTTTGAGTGATTCTAAATGCTTTCAGCCATGACTGCCAGGCCAATAGCTGTGCAGATTAGCATGTAAAGGGTTAAAAAAAGAAAGGAATTTTAGTAAAGGAGTAGATATGCACTACTTTAATTAAAAAAAAGTTCATGTTTTCATATTGGTGCATTGATTTTTCATCTGTGGGTGTTCATATCATTGAAACATATTAGGCATTCAAGCTTGCATGCACATATATCGGTAACATAAATGTGGAAATATACTAGTTTCAACTTCATTTTTTCACAAAACCCAAAATAAATATGGATAAATACAGGTAACATTAGCAAAAAATAAATATGGATAGATACAGACGGAAAAGTCAAAAAAATAAATACCATAAAACCGAAAGCCCTAATCATGATAGAGAATAGAATACCACCACCAGAGCATGATCGTGGCAGCGTTTGGAGACAGAGAGGACTACCGTGATGCATCAGGATGGTAGTGTGGAAGCCTGGACTGGAATACAAAGTGTATCTGACAATGCAAGGTGTAGAAGTGTATACTCTTCATATTGAGGGATAAAGGCAGTACTCCAGAGGGCCTCCGTGAGCGTCGGCTAGTGGCCAGATGATAAAGTCGTAACAGTTTCATTGGAGCAACTACATAATCCTTTTATTTCCACTTGAAGGGACTCTTTGAGATGGTTAGGTGGGGACTATAGGCTACTGGGATGGGAGACGGATGGGGTGCATCACTTAGGGTTAGTGCCTGTATTACTGTCTTAGGAAACACATATTGGCAAAGGAGAAAAAGAAAAACAGAGCAATTGGTAGTCCTTGCTCAGTCGTTTGCAGATACATGGATGTTGGTATCACTCACAAAGATATAATGGTGTATGAAACCTGTTCAATATTTGATGACACTTCACCATCTCAAGCCAAATCAGTCCCACCCAATCCTAGAAAAGTGATGGACTGATTAAATTGGTCAGTGGTTAGAGTTGGCTTTGGGGTTTGTTGAAGGTTATTTTTTAAGTACTAAAATAGAAATACCTGTGGGAAAGTCATGTTATCTTATGTTGTTGTTTGTAAAGCTCAAACTGCCATTTCTGTTGATTCAAACCTCATGCTCTATGCAGGTGCTCTACTGTAAGGAACTAAGAGAGCCATAAATAAATTGTGTTTGGTAAATTTTGGTGTTTGGTTGTGAGAGATTAGTGAACTGTATATTCAGTGGTTAGGTTTTAGGTTGTTTTGGATGAGAATAAGTTGTGTTCAATCTTAAGAGACCCTGGTAGTGTTGTATGTATACATCTAGGTGAGCCAATGTACTTCTTCGTTGTGTTAGGGTTTGGATTAGGGTTAGGTTGAGGATTATTATTTACTTTTGAAATAGTTGCAGGTTAGGATTGGCATAATGGAATCAAAAGAAATAAGTCAAATAATTGAATTGGATGACATATAGGTGAATTAAATTAATTTTTAAAAGGTTATTGCTAATGGAGAGTCAAGGTGGAAGGGGTGAAGTAGTTGTAAATTACATTTAAAACTTACCTGAACAATATAATATCTGTCAAGGTAGAGACATCAATGTAGAGGTAACTTGAAGTGGTGGACCTCGACGTAGTAACATAGAACCAAAAGGACCTTGTGGTACAACTGCCGGGAATGAAGGACTATACATGTGGTTTACAGATTATGATAACCACATCATTAATTGTAGGCAGTAAAGGTCCCCCACAATTGTGTAGGTTACAGGGTTTCATGGTTAAGTGGTATTAGGAATGAGCGCTGTAGCACACGTCATCCTATCAAATGTTCAGTCCCGTTGCAGGCATTGCATCCCTACTCATCCACTTAGTCTCGTCACAGGGTAAGAGTTGGCTTCAGGGGAGCAGTGGAGAAGAGCACCATGGGGACTATGGCCATTGTGGGATGTCACTCTTCACAGCAAGTGGCTTTAGCTAATACCTGCACAGTGCAAGTGCTGAGAGCCACTGGCAAGGAAGCTCTGCTCTTATAGTGGAGGGTACTCTGGTGCAGCCCCACATTCTCTCAAACACACCCAGTCAGTGGACCTGACATTAATATGAAAAGGCACAGCCCCAGAAAGGCAGTGTGCCAGCAACTTCCTCAGTACAAGATTCAGCATGCTCAGAATACTCCTTTTGACCTGCCCTGCTCCTCCTTTCCTGCCTTGACTGCTTAGGTACGTAGACTCTGCCCTGCCATTATTTCACTGCCTGCCTTAATCTCCTTCCTTCATTAGGAGAGTTTCATTGGCTCTTGGTGCTTCATACTTGCTTCCTTGGTTCTTGTTGCTCTCTCCTGACACACCCTATTTTGATTAATTCTACCTGTGATGCAGTGAAGCTATTCTTGGTGGATTCTCTCTGACAGTCTCCACTCATTTGCACTTGTGTTAGCTTCCTAACATTCTCCACAAGGATTTATCACAATTTCTCTGAAGCTACTGCTGGAGATTCAGATTATCAACAGCAGTGCATTCTGGGGCAGGTAGTTCAGTTTAGAATTGAGAAGTGGGGTGTAGGTGAATTATTTAAAACATAGATTCATAGTGTCCCATGAGGACATTGCACTGATTATTGTCCGTGCCTCATTTCAGCTTCCTTAGTATCACTACTATCTGTTTCCCTGCCCCAGTGGGGGTTAGGGGGAGGACCCCTTGCGGTCCAGTTTAATAGACTAGCAAGCATTGGTACATTAAGCGGGAAAGGAGGGGCCTCTTCAGATCCAATCCTTAGGGTACATCTGTCTCAAATGAGACATGTGGTCTCAAAGTCAGTTTCACAATCCAAATGGAAAGTGGGGAACTCCATAGCAATGTTCCCTCTAAATTTTTTCCCTGTGTGCGCCAGAAAATGGTCTCTGTGCACTGCATTCAAGGCCATGTGCGTCAAAGACATGTGACAACTCACTAACCAAGCGAGTGCACTACCAGAATTAGAGGTATTTGCCAGAGGTGAGATCACTCACCCTTTAACCCTGCATAGCTTTTCCTGGCCTTGTAAATAAGGCCCCCTTTCACGCATTACTCTTCGTGAAAGGGGTGTTCCATGGGTGTTGTTGTGGGTGTTCCCACACAACATCCATGGAACCTGGCACAGTCCAAGATTTACAAGATTTCGTAAACCTGGGAATGCGTCCGATTCCTTCGTGTAAGGGCGGCGCAACAAGGAGAAATACCTTTATTTCTCCTAATTTTTCCTTTTTCTATGTGTGCTGCATTCTGCAGCACATAGAAAGAGGAAATCTCCTGTTGTGATTGCTTGTGTGCAAGAAGGTGTTCCTTCCTGCACAAAAACAAGCACCGCTACAATGCAGACACCCTTGCACCATGGCGCAAGGGTGCCTGCGTTGGTGCATGGCAGCCCATTGTGCGCCAGCGCAGGGTAAAAGGACAGGAATGCGAAGTGTCTTGTAGATACGGCGCATTCCTGCCCTTTTCTTTTGACGCATGGCAGTGCATCAGGAAGGCTTGCTGCGCTGCCGTGCATCAAAATATTGTAAATGAGGCCAATCGTTTTTAAACACAAACCACTAGTGAACTAATAGGCAAGACAGTTCTGATGTAAACCCTGTAGGTGGCCCAGATTGTTAAAGAGCAACATTATCGTCTATTAAATCACACACAATAGGTTTTTGTACAACTGGTATTCTGAACTCATATTTGAAAGGGATTTCATATGCAACAATGAAGAAAAAGGAGTTTTGGTCAAATAAAATATGTGTCTAAGATTGCACAAGTTAAGCAGGGAAGCTATGATTTTAGCAGGTTTAACTTACGAATCAGCCACCAAAAATGCATCTATTTGTCTTTACTCTTTTATGCCAATGCTTTGATTTTAACGCAATGTGCATTTTTCTGTTGTTTTTATTTAAGGCAAGGCATTGGAACATTTTACATGAGCATCAGTTGCATTGTTTTTGTAACCTGGGAACATTAAGTGAGCTGCCCAGAATCACAGGATGTTGAGCGCTGCCGAGATTCGAACTTGCTTCTTCGGCTCCAAAGTTAGCAGCAGCTCTGGCCAAAGGGCTGCAGAAGCCACATGTAAGCTTATTAAAAAGGAATCCGGTTTGAAAAGTCTAAGTGCATCTACATAAACATGCACTTCACACCTGCAGGACAGCAGACGGCATTGGTAACAGCCCTCTGCCCATTAAGTCGTACTTTTCCTTTCCAGAGGCCCCCCATCAGAAAAGCTATGGAAGAGCAGGTGTTTTGCTCCTAGACAGCCAGCGAAAGCTTCCTTCAGCGTTAATGATTTAAAAAGCTCGGGAAGTCTTTCTCTTCGTGCGTGCTCCAGCAGAGGCCCTGCGCGCCTGCAAACAGTAGGGTGCGCGGGCGCGCAGGCGCACACCTTACAGGGAACATAGCTCCAGAGTGCTATTCCATATCTAGACTCTATTCAGTGTATATTTCTCATTGGTGGTCTAGGTCTCTTGTTCTCCTATCAGAGATCAGTTGTACTCTTATGAGGGGTCCCAGCCATCATGAAAAGAACAAATAGGATACATTAGTGGTCCTCCTGTCAGCCTTAAGTTTTAAGTACCACTTCCTTTTATTTGTGAAAGCCTCCTCCCATTGTTTTAACATAAAATCTTCACTTGCCTGGAGAGGAAAAATGGATGCGTCAGTGGGCCTTCTGACAGCCTCAACTGATAGCAGGAACCGGTTTAAATAGGGCATTTTTTAAATTATTTTTATTAATAGGTCCCTCCCCTGAAAGGACATTTTTCCATCCCATTAGGCCCTGCATCTAAGAAACATCCCCAATTCATCTGGTGTGAGGCCTGAGTGGTGGAAGGGTGAGGGTTTGTCCCACCCCTGTTATGAACATGCCCTGCCACTTCCTTATGTGGTCTATCAATTGCATTTGGCCAATATGGAAGCACATTAAATGCCTGTAAATTGTTGCCTGATGTTCTCCCATTACCTGCAGAGGGTGTTGGCCAGTAAGTAACCCCCCCCCCCCGAATAGTCAGCTCCCTAACCTGCCCAAATCTATAGCCACCCACCGCAGGACCTAACAACAGAGGAGTCGCGTCCGGAATGACTCCTTAAGTGTGCCTGAGTTCTATCTCAACCGGCAGCTGCAGTGTTATGCCTTTGAGCACTTGTCTTTGGTTATCTGCTTCTCAGATCACCGTGTGACTTTGGCACCCAACAAGTTCCCTTCCCAGGGCTCCTTTTCAATTGCCAATCTTAACCTGGA
The DNA here is from genome assembly GCA_963921515.1 of Calotriton arnoldi. Taxonomy (NCBI): domain Eukaryota; kingdom Metazoa; phylum Chordata; class Amphibia; order Caudata; family Salamandridae; genus Calotriton; species Calotriton arnoldi. Next base: position 146,399 of record CAWUFW010002416.1, on the reverse strand, counting down.
GTTTGGTTGAGTGTGACCCAGTGACAGGCCTGTATGGAATGGAAAGAGTGTGTACACTTGACATTTGTTTTTTGCTTCCAGATACTATGTCTAGTTGGGTGCATTATTCAAATTATTTGCCATATCATGTGGCAATGTACAGTTGTTTTCTAAGTTGATCATTTGTGTGTAAAGCAAACTGTTCTTCTTTGTGACCCAAAAGAGAGTTACATCCAAGCTTCTTGGTAACAATCAGTTTTATTGGTGTCAGTCATGAAGCATTATTCTTTATGGCACATCATCAGTGTGTGTTTTACTAACAGATGATAACATAGCTAGGGCAGGCAGTAATAGACTGTTGGTTTGGCTACCGGCTGTTGATTTCTACTCATGCAATCCAACACATATCTATATGTACATCCTCCACTAGATAGGTAGGTGCAAATGCAAAATTACTAGATAAGAATGGAGTCTCAGGAGTAGAGACTTAGGGCCTGATTCACAGAGGTAAACTTACACTTTGTGTAAGTTTACCATTGTTTGCTACTCACAAAGGTATTTTACTAGTAGTATCTTTCCGAATGTCCTATCTTTTTATGTGTGGAGACTCCACGGTCGTAAAGATACTACCAGTAAAATACATTTGTGAATGGCAAACAATTGTAAACTTATACAAAAGTGTAAGTTTACCTTTGTGAATCAGGCCCTGCGTGTCCACAACAAGGCATGCTCTGATTTATGAGTGAATGAGTCCATGGTGTAAATGATGGTTACTTGTACAAGATGAGGCGGAACTACATCTGCCTAGTCAGTAGGTGGATATGAAAGCGTGTATAAGAGAATGTGTCATCTATTTTAGTTTGGAGTGAGAAGATTCAAATGGTTGTGAGGAGTCCAGCTGTAGATTAGGGTGCCAACTTTAACTAGGTTCAGGATTGTAGTGAAGAAGTTCCCCGGATGGAGACAACCATGGTCTATAGGATCTGATATGTCCTTCCTGGCAATAAAGATCGTAGAAGCCAGATGTTAAAATTCAAGGAGATGTACCCGCCACTAAGCCCAGACCCTGGGTAGTGATTCTGGCGGGTTCTGTTGTTGCATCAGATAAAAGGTCCTCACAAGGCGAGGTGGGAAGACTGAATCCCTATCAGTGTATAAAAAGGTCCATATTCTTGAAAACAGAAATGTTTGTGATTGGAATTCTATCCACGATGGGAAACTTCCCCTCTGGTAATAGAACTTGCAGTCTGGATCAGCCTGTATCTCCTCTCACGTACCGGAGCGACCCTTATTAGGAGTTGGCAGGAGCCTCTCTGTTTGAGCATTACATTTAGAATTTGGGCATATAGCCAGAAGTTTTACAGGTTATGGTATAATAGTGAGATGGGTGCACACCGTATTCTTTTCAACACCGGGCTCCCTTCCTTAGAGAAAAGTTACTTTCTATGAAGGAAACAAATTATACCTTACTAAAAATGTTCCTTCGCATTCAAGCAATTGGAGTAAAAAACTGGCTCGACCTTATCCACATTACCAACAATACATTTTTAAAGTCTGGTAAAACAAAAAATTGCAAAAAGGTGAGTCAAGAGGATGAGCTAAGATATTGCACGATGGTGGTCCTCTTTGACAAGATTTGTACCAGCGTCTAATTTCAATTGATGCCAGCATATTTACAAATACTCACCAATCAGATGCTGTCAGTTCTTAGAACAGATGAATGGCTTCTGAATTACAACTTGGCGAAGTGGTCTCCAGAGATAAGCCAGACAAGAACTGTCCTTATTGTGAATTAGGCCAACAACACCTTAAACATCTTAAATTTTTTGCCCAGGACTATTAGCAATAAGAGGGCATTTGTTGCATAGAATGTTTATTCAGAATGGTACGTTTATTGTGAGACAAGCATTGAGCTTCGTATGTAACACCTCAACTGTTTCAGACGCTTCTGGAATATATACGTTTTTTAAAAGTTTTATATCGTTGCGGTATTGGTTTTAATAGACATATATGTACGTTGAATGGTTTTTAGGATTTCCACATTTATTTGATTATATTTGTGCATTGCATTTGTTAAAATTAGCTTGTTTGTTCGCATTATTGCAAGCTTCTATCAAACTTTAATAGAAATGGATTTATATTTGGCCACAAAGTACATTTCCACTGTGAAAGGCTCCCTGTAAACCCAAAACTGGTTGGATTTGGAACCACACCACTTGTGTGATATGTGTATGATTAGGATCGGATCTCACTTTTAACTATTTTAAACTTTTATGTGACCCACCAGCCCTTTTATATGTTTTATGCATCTTATCACAGATATGTACTCTATGCTGTGTCTTTTTTTAAAATAACTGTATTATCCCTGAATGTGACTTGAATCATGTAATGCTGCTATATCTATTTATTGAATGATTTTATCATAATTGCTATTATGGCCACAATTGGCCAAATAAAGTTTTGTGACTGACTGGAAGCCGACTGAAAGTGAACATTGTTAGAAGGGGACATGACTCACGAGAGGACAGTGGCGGCTCGCATAGGGCATGCTGCGGGGCGGTGGAGGGGCACGGTGGTGCGGTAGTAAACTCGGACATACGACGGAACGGAGGAACGTAATAATTACTTTCCTCCGTTCCGTCGTATGTTTGAGTTTACTACCTCCCCACCCTGCCCCTCCCCCGCCCCACCGCACGCCCTATGCGAGCCACCACTGCGAGAGGAGAAGCCTCAAGTGGGTCATGATGGCCGTCCGCTCCCTCAATAGTAATAAATGGTGCATGTGGTCACACAAACGTTTTCAAAATGAGCAGGAATCCTGCTTTTTACACACACAGGATTGTACAATGTGCACAGACCACAAAAAGATACTTAGCATTTTTCAGCCAAGTGGGGCGTGACCCTCGTGACGTCACAACTCATACCACATTACGTTATCATGTTTACATAGATGATGTCAACATTAAGGTGACAGCAACACGTTCAACAGCAAACCAAGATTTGTAGAAAAGAGGAGGCCCCAATAATTATATGCCAAACATTGACATAATTAATTTCATTTAACATTTCATATCGTTTTTATAGTATTCTCATATCTCAAGTGTTGTCTTTCCATGCCACTCTTCAGTAGCAGATCAATTATACTAGATCAGTTAATGATTGTAGTCCATTCCCAGCACAATGGCATATCATTTTACTACACATTAGCACTCTAAAAATCCAATTCATACGATTGCACGTTAGATTGTTATGTTGATAGTGTTCAGATCTGCCAATCAAATATGAGGTTGAGCATGAAAATTCAGTATCAGGCAAAATCTTTTAGAACTTTTATACTGACCAGACACACAAGGCTGATCTCTCACAATTTCTGTCTGCCTGCCAGCCTAACTATAAGTCGGCACGACAGTCCTCAATCTAATGAAAGAAGCGAACCCACCATTTATAGACTGTGCTGACAAAGATTCAGAATTATTTTAAGTCAAATATTTCCAAATTATTCACTCAATCAGGGGTTCAGCTTATCCCCAACATTTTTTGATGTGACCGTGTCAGCTGCATCTTGCAAGTGAAGTAAGACAGAAAACCAATCCACACGAGAAATGTTGTAACTTGAACATGTACCTTTTATTTTTTACCCAGATTTTTATCAGATAAATTCGATTGCCCATAACGCACATTTTCAAGAATCTGTATGCTCATTTCGAATCCCAGTCTAAATGATTTCGGTATGGTATATCAAAGCTAAAAATATATGGGGGGGGGTCACAACTTGTACATTTGCAAAACAAAATTCTGTTTGTATCTCTTATGTAACTCATGTAATCCAAAGTCCTTATGTAACGCAACTGGTTCTTTTGTAAAGCGCTCTGACACCTTCGGGTAATGTTCGCGCTATATAAAATCGCATTAAATAAAAAAAAATTAAAAAAACAATATTGTGACCGGCATAGTGAGGTACAAAATATCAAACAGGTAAGTACACAGTGGGAGCTATGGATTTACTATTCGTACCTCCACATTTACGTACCTTGAAGATATATATCACTAAGGTACGTCATGTATGTGGACCTAGGTATAGAAAATGTATACAAATCTACCTTTCAATATTTTGTCACTCCATATTCTAGTAACGATATTGCGACCCGACGATATTCCTGCTTTGATTTTCTCATTCCGCACCTTCTAAACTTGGTACCTCTATGACAAAAACAAGCAAGGTTGATGTACCACTAGTGAATGGTCTAGTCCCCTCAATTACCTGCTGTCCCTGCTGTCCCACTATTTATGCAGAGTGACTGCCCTTGATGTGTGAGGTAGTTTAAGCAGCTATGGAGTCACACAATAGAAGCATTAGTGTAAATTCGCTTTTGTTTAGGATCTCACTTCAGCAGGGGTTTTATGATAGAAAACCTCACCCGGTCACAGGGTCACATTTTTCCCAGGATGGCACTGGACCTTGATCTCAATCTTCTGATGAAACATCCTAAAACTTTTAATTATATTTAAAAATGTAAATGTTGTTTTCTAAAAGCTAATGTTGAAAAGGTTTAGGTAAAAATTTGTACACATTGTTGTTCCCTACGGCAATTTCAAACAGGATGGTGTTAAAAACTCTTTTTTTGTCTTCCTCACGTTTCCATACTGTTCTCCGGTCCTTCCTCTCATACCTCCTCCCAGGCCAAGCTTGTGTCCTGTTCCCCCTGGTTTTTATGTGGAGGTGCATATCCACACAGTGCCTAATTTGTAACAAAATAAGTGCCAAGGCCCAAGGTTTTGCTCGAGAGCCTGCGACTAACGCTATTGAAGGTCAGGGTGCCAAATACCAAGGCAGCGTAGTCTTGATTCCACCTCATGCAAATTTGATCCACTTCCAGACACTCCCTGCAACTTTATCTCAATCTTGCAGGTTCTTTTTCATTCCTGCTTTCTCAATTTGTCACTGTTTTTCAGTCTTTATCTTCCTCTTCTTTTTCCCATTTGTATTTCCCTCTCTCTTGAGCAAAGCCTGTTGCGGAAAGAATAAGTGTCGACCCATGAAAAAGAGTGCTAGTGGACTCCAACTACAACCACCGGCTCAAAATAAGCACTGCATCTGCACCCTCTTCCTCTTTTTTTCTTTTTTTTAAACAAAGAGCTCCCCTTTTGTTTCGGGTCCTCCTGCCACGCAGGCTGTATTTTTGATCTACTTGGAATGTGTCTCTTTATGTCCTTTCTAAGTGGGGAGGGGGGGGGGGTCTTGCCTACTCTCCCTACCTTTTTAGGTCTCGCCTAGGCAGCACGCATGCGCTGCTCTAGGAGATGACCTTTAGAAATTGGTCAGCTCTTTTTCAGCGCTCGTGCTTGTGCTGGCATCCACCTTGCGGGAGCGAGCAGCGGCGCGCGCTTATTGAAAAACACGGATGGTCCGCGCGCCGCTGCTCGCTCTCGCAAGGGGTATGCTAGCACAAGCACGAGTGTTTAGCATGGCGCTGCTTGTCGCTTTAACTTTCGCAGCCGCGGGGCCGCTCTTGTTAATTAGCGTGGCCGCGCTTGTTTTAAATGTAATTACTATGGTGCCCGCTTCACGTACATCGTTACCCACCGCTTGTTATTTATTTAGTCTTGCTCTATATTTATTTATTCTTGCCTCTGCTTCCACTATCGGTCCACAGACTCCACACGCTGTCCCTTTACAAAGTCTGTGCTGCTCCTCAGCCTGGAAATGTAGATTTTGTTCCTGTTCTCCCTTCCCATGTTCTTAGGAAGGAGCCTCGCAGCCAGCAGTAAGTCACCCGTCCCTCCCGTCCCCTCCTCCCAGCTCAGCCTCCAGAGAGAGTAAGCCCGACGGAGCTCCCTTGCATGCCTGCCTCTGGCCTTAGAGCACTGGGCCAGGCAGAGTGGGCCCATGCTCCGGCACACACGGTTGGGATGAAGAGGGGGAGCTGTAAAAAACAGCTGCAGCCCTTCTCTGGCTCCGAAGACCGCTTAATCGCTCTCAACACAAATCCCCCTTTCCTGGTTTCTGCCTGGACAGGCTGGACATTTGCGGCTTCACCCAGCCCCCACTAAGCTCATAACAAGCATTTGCAATGCAATAGTTCTTGCATTTGCGATAGTTTAAGCTATTTGCATTGTAAATGACAATGCCTTTGATTTATGTTTAAAAAACTAACATAAATAAAAGGCATTGCTATTTAACAATGCCAATATCTCAAAGCCTCGCAAATGCGAGACCTATTGCATTGCAAATGCTTGTTATTTTTTTCTTAATTCTCTCCTTTCCCTCAAGCACCCTCTCCAGTAGCCACACGTTTCCTTTAACTGCTTCCCTCCATCTGCTGACCTCTGCCAGCACTGACAGATGTGTATCTCTCTACCTTCTTCTTTCTTAGTGTCTCAACCCTTGTTTCTCTCTCTCTCCCTGGCCCCCTCCGTCCTTACTCCTACGTGGTGGCCAGCTATCAATATGCATTTATATATGTGTTTGATGTGATGTTTTTCAACGTTTTTGATCCACAGCATTTTATATAATTGTTTAATCAAAACTTTTCCTACTCTACTTAATTGTCTAAAGTTTCAATATACTTTGAATGGTATCATTTCACCAAAGATAATCCTGGGCAGACCTCTACTACTGGTATCCTGCGTTTGATGATTTGCCTATTTACATGCTGTATCATGAGCAGTGTGTGCATGTGAACACTTTCGTCTGTGCACTTCCATTTGCATGAGTGCAGCTGCGTCTCCGTTATTTATCCGTCTATTCATGGCGTATCCTCATTTGCATACCCTCCTTAAGGCATGATGGATGTTTCATCAGATTACATTTTATGATGTTGTGCTTAATTGTGTATATCGAAAAAAGATTTTGGACATTTTCTCAGCTGAAAACAACTCCATAAAATGAGCACTAACTGATGAAGAATGTAATAAGCACATCTGTGCTAATCATCAAACAGGCGCCCAAACTAATGATTAAGCGTTTAAGTCAGAGAAACTCAGCTACACCTATACAAATGCAGGTGGAACTAGCTTAGTTGGACATTTGGATATTGTTCATGATATAGCCACTGGATTAAAAAAATTTGGCAGGAATTTTCAGATGGTGTGCTTCACGATCAAGCACAGACGCAACAGTCTCCTTGTGTTTTCCTGACGTCTTTTCTTACCGGCTCACGATTGGGTGTTTTTTTTTTTTAAGTTTAAAGGATTTATTAAAGAAAAAAGTGTGCAAGAACAAGTCATCACATTTATGTTTCAGATAAGTAGCAATTGATCATAGAATGACCGTAATATAAACCTTATGAAAAAACTAAGGATGTAGAAGTGGTGCAGCACAACTTTGCCCATCCTTTGCACATCACAATTTTGTCACAATTTCATAAGAGATACATGACATGAATGTGCATTTAGCACTTGATTCTTCTGTGGCCTATAGATATTAAATTAAGAGTTGCCCTTGACATTATTTTTAATGTGCAGTCACTGTAGGACTAGTGAAATTACTCCAACTAAGGGGCCGATTCCGATCTCGGCCGGTAGTGCTCCGAATCGGATTCGGATTTACCGGATCCGATTCGGAGCCCTGTTTCCCGACCGAATCGTACGCGGGTCCGGCCGAGCGAGTACGATGCAAGCACCCGCGAAATCGCCGACCGACTCGTACGCGGCTTCAACACGCTCCGACCGACTCGCATGGACACGACTCGCACCGCGCTATGGATACGTTTCCCGGCCGGGTAAGTACGATGCGCGCCGCGAGCAGTCCGACCGACTCGCGCCGTCCGGCTCGAAAAAGCTGTCGGAGCCGGACTTTGGGGGTCCGCGTCGGACTCCCCTGTATGCGTAGGCGCGCGAGTCGCACACAGGGGGGACCCATGGGTCCCCCCTACCTGTGCATGTATGCCGCGATGCGCATGGACGCGTACCCGCTGTAGGGGGCGCCCTTGTTCGCCTCGCACCCATTGAGTCAATGGGAGCCCGCGTACGCGTTATGCGACCGGCTCCCATTGACTTCAATGGGAGTCCGACCGAATCGAGTCCGATAGCATGCGAATGCATCGTACTCGTCCGGTCGGACTGCTAGGGTCCGATTCGGTCGGAATTCTCTCCGGGTCCGGCTCGGTCGGAGAGATTTCCGGCCGGAATCGGAATCGGCCCCTATGTGTTTAACTGTATTAAAAGAGAAATTTATAAACCACCCTTACTTTGTAGACATGTACTCACTATAAAGTTGAATTCAATTTACTTAAGGTGTGCCTTAATACATTGATTGACACTTTTACTGTTTAGATAACTGAATAGAAACCATCCTCATATATGCACTATTGTTTTATATATTGCCTCAAAATGTAGTTCTTAGACATACTGATACATATGCATTTAAGATTTTACTGTATGCTCTATGTAATATGAATCTAATGTACTGATCGTTCATATTCATTTCTGTTTAAATGTGCACGGGTATGCCCAGACGTGGGTCCCGTGCTCTCCATGCCACAGGAATCAAGGTATCCTGGCTGAAGAGGGGTGAAACCCTGAAACCGGTCCTAGGATGCATGTTTCCAGTCCAGGGAGGACCTGGCTTGGCAGTTCGGGCTGGACTGTTCCCATGAGGCACAGGGTCAAGACTGATTTGCGTATGGCTGGGTTCAAACTGGAATGGCATGGTGAGCAAAAAAACGATGGATTTAGGCCCAGATCTCTGTACTGGGGTGAATGTATGACATTGTTCTGCATTCTGTCCATCAATTGTTGTTTTTGCATTTGTCACCCCGAGTGGGACGGGTATGCCCAGACGTGGGTCCCGTGCTCTCCATGCCACTGGAATCAAGCTATCCTGGCTGAAGAGGGGTGAAACCCGAAACCGGTCCCAGGATGCTTGTTTCCGGTCCAGGGAAGACATGGCTTGGCAGTTCGGGCTGGACTGTTCCCATGAGGCACAGGGTCAGACTGATTTGCATATGGCCATGTCTGAACTGGGGTGGTGGAGTGAGCTAAAGAATCATGATGGATTAAACCCAGATCAGTTGACTGGGGGTGAGTGTTTGATTTGCTCAAACGCTCCGTCCATCATCCCCTTTGGTATCGCTTTGTTCGCCCTAAGTTGGCAGGGTATGCCCAGACGTGGGTCCCTTGCTCACTTTGCCACTGGATTCAAGTTAGCCTGGCTGATGACGGCTGAACAGCCAGAAACCGGTCGCAGGATGCTTGTTTCCGGTCCAGGGAAGACATGGCTTGGCAGTTCGGGCTGGACTGTTCCCATGAGGCACAGGGTCAGACTGATTTGCATATGGCCATGTCTGAACTGGGGTGGTGGAGTGAGCTAAAGAATCATGATGGATTAAACCCAGATCAGTTGACTGGGGGTGAGTGTTTGATTTGCTCAAACGCTCCGTCCATCATCCCCTTTGGTATCGCTTTGTTCGCCCTAAGTTGGCAGGGTATGCCCAGACGTGGGTCCCTTGCTCACTTTGCCACTGGATTCAAGCTAGCCTGGCTGATGACGGCTGAACAGCCAGAAACCGGTCCCAGGATGCTTGTTTCCGGTCCAGGGAAGACATGGCTTGGCAGTTCGGGCTGGACTGTTCCCATGAGGCACAGGGTCAGACTGATTTGCATATGGCCATGTCTGAACTGGGGTGGTGGAGTGAGCTAAAGAATCATGATGGATTAAACCCAGATCAGTTGACTGGGGGTGAGTGTTTGATTTGCTCAAACGCTCCGTCCATCATCCCCTTTGGTATCGCTTTGTTCGCCCTAAGTTGGCAGGGTATGCCCAGACGTGGGTCCCTTGCTCACTTTGCCACTGGATTCAAGCTAGCCTGGCTGATGACGGCTGAACAGCCAGAAACCGGTCCCAGGATGCTTGTTTCCGGTCCAAGGAAGACATGGCTTGGCAGTTCGGGCTGGACTGTTCCCATGAGGCACAGGGTCAGACTGATTTGCATATGGCCATGTCTGAACTGGGGTGGTGGAGTGAGCTAAAGAATCATGATGGATTAAACCCAGATCAGTTGACTGGGGGTGAGTGTTTGATTTGCTCAAACGCTCCGTCCATCATCCCCTTTGGTATCGCTTGGTAGAGCATATGCATAGGGTGATGGCATCTCGCCCAACCCCAGGGCTATAATTGCTCACATATTCCACTACAAAGACAGAGAATGCATCCTCAACGTGGCCAGAAAGGCAGGAACACTGCACTATGAAAACCATAACAAAGCCATTTACTGAGGCTACATCCACAAGGTGCAGACTCAAAGAAAGTTCTACCTAGGGTTTAAGCAAAAACTCAAAGCCATGAACTTGAGATATATGATGCTATATTCGGCCAGGCTGCGAGTGATCACCAATGGAAATACTCTTTTTTTTAGCTTGTACTCTAGGACAAGGTACCTGCACGATGGCTGCATGGGGCTAGATACTCCTTGGACCCTCTGAGATCAGCGAGACACAGTGGAAGACAGTGTGGCTAGTTAGGCAAGGCTGGGATCAGCACATGTAGGACCCAACACATCTTGGAACAAGAAGATTGCACTATGAGGCATGAGGAGGTGTCTTCTTCAATGGAGACCCTCAACTTTCCAGCGTACAGGGAGGGTATCCGGTTGCACTGGTCGAGACACACCTGGGTGCTGAGGGACTTGAGGAACCTGAGTCCTGATGGGGCTCAGCTGGTGATGCTATTTTTCTCCTGGTATTGCGGCAAAACCCTGGCCCGAGGATTTGCGACTGTCGTGAAGCTGAGCTGGAGTCCATTTGCCGGAGCGCATCGCTGATATCCTGGAATTTGTGGTTGTGGTGTTTGAGCGGGTGTGTAATGGTGCATTGACATTGGAGAAGAGGGGGCAGCATACGTGGCAGGATGATGAAACTGACCTGTTGCAAAGTCAACCTTCTGCTCTCAAATTGGGGAAGAATGCTAGTTTGCTGGGCCATGGCGAGCAGGAGCGAGACCCTCTGTCTCACCACAGAGGCCATTGGGTCTCGGGTGGGATCAAGTAAGCCACCTGCTCCTGACAGAAGTTGATCTGTTGGAATCAAGAGCATTGAAGGGAAGATTGTTGCATTGTTGGGAGACATAAATTTCCTAGTTGGGGAACTGTGCTAGGATCACATGGGCAGACACGGAATATCTGTTCATTCTGTGTCTCTCTGGGGTGGGCTTGTTGGGGGGAATTTTTTTAAAATGTTTCTACTGTTTTACTGTGCCACGTTTAACTATTTTCTATCTGCTGTCGATTACGTAGGTTCCTCTTTGGCCCCTCACATTTGGGTGAGTGTGGGGAGCTTGACACTGATTGATGTCTCCTTGGTTATGCCCGGGGCCCTTGCACTCTCCTCCATGTCTATGATCACACAACCATAGTAAATAACTATCAAACTATTACCTGGATGTTTGGTGGTCCCTTCACCCGACATCCAAGGAATATTACTGTTACTCCCCCACTCACAAAACATGTAGACGACTTGACTGCATATTGGTTGCTGTACTGGACATGCATAAAATTGTGTTTGTCAGATACTTGGGGTAGATTCCTATCTGACCATGCCCGCTGCTTATACATTGTATTTGGAGGGCGGAGAGTGGCCCTCTTTTGACTTGGAGACTGCCACCGGACATTTTGATGGATGAGATGTGTCTGGCTGACCTCTCTGAAGCACTTGATAGCTACATGACAGCAAACTGAGGTTTTATGGGTACAAGAGCAAATTAATAGGAGTCAATGAAGGCAGTAGTGAGGGGGCATGCTGGAGCAATGTGTATGGGGTGAAGAATCAACTCCAGAGGGATCTGGTGTATTGGGAGGGTAAGTTGGCAGATGTTCAGCAGAAGGAATGGGCGTCCCTGGGGGCCTGCCTGGAGCTGCTAGATCTAAGACTCCAAATTAAGGATGCATGGGACAGATTGAGCAAATCCACACTCTAAACTTATCGCCAGGGACTGCATAGGGAGGGGGGCAAGCCTAGCCACCTCCTTGTCTGATTTTTAAGGAGAGAAACAGAGACACCATCAGTATGTTCCTTGGAGTGCCCGAATGGTACAGCGGCAATCATACAGCAAGCCATAAATGACATCTTCAGTGAACATCTTCAGGGTGTTTATAACAGAGGGCATTCCGATGCGCCTTGCACAGTCAGGAGTTACGTGGCCAGAGTAGGGGTCCCTAGTGTTTCAGAGGCCGTTATGGAGAGATTTGAGGCTGATCTCACCTTGCAAGAACTTAGAGAGGCACTACATGTGATGTCCAAAGGTAAGACACCGGGAGGTGATGGCTTCCCGATGGAGTTCTACCAAACCTTTCTAGCCTGTCTCTCTAAGAAACTCCAGGACGCTCTTAATGAAGCGCAATGGGTGTGCAGCCTTCCGGCAATCGTGCAAGAAGGCATAATATGCATGATCCTCAAGCCGCGTCAAGCGCCGACGGATCCGGTGTCTTATAGACCATTGACCATGATCAACACTGACACTAAGGTCCTCTGTAAAGTGCTGGCTAATAGATTGCAATTGGTAGTTGGACCGTTGGTAAATGAGGACGAGTGTGGTTTCATACTGGGCTGCAGCACTGCTATGAAAATAAGGAGACTAACTCATGTACTGCATACTGTTGTAGACTGTGATGATGAGCTCTACCTGATTGCGATTAACTTGGAGAAGGCATTTGATACCCCGAGTTGGTCTTACGAGTTGGAAGTGCTGCAGCATATGGGGTTTGGCCCTCCCTTTTGTGACTGGTTCCTATTACTCTGCACAAGCCCTACAGCGCAGGTTCGGTCGGGTAGGATGCTGTCGGAAATCTGGTCTATATAACGGGGCGTGCGACAGAGTTGCCCATTGTCCCCACTCCTGTTTGCCCTGGCATTGGAGCCATTGGCACTCCAGATCAGGAAAGACTTATATGATTGGGGAATCAGGATTAGGAGCTCAACTCATGTGATGTCCCTGTCTGCCGTGAAGCTCTTTTCTATCTCGGGGAACCTCGGACTTTATTGCCTCGCATTCTGCCACTGCTGGAAGTGTACAGGAGAACTCTGATCTTGGGGTCAACTGGAGCAAAGTATTCTTTTCCCTCTGGGAGGCTGGACGGACTGGAGAGGGAGCATCTCCCTGATCTCGGGATTGGACGGGAAGGGGACGCTTTCAGATACCTGGGTATCAACGTTGCGGCAATGGTAGACAGGCAATATGCATATAACACGGGGAGGGTGATAGGACTACGCGCTTCGGTGCACACTCCCAACTTTATTATGGCGCGGGTGGTGGTGACTAAGATCGTGCTGCTGCTGCGATGTCTGTATCACTTACAATAGGTGCTTTGTCCTCTGAGACCTGAAGTCTTCAATCCATTAAGCAGTATCTTAGTAGGTTCTCTACTTGGATCAGGAACTAGTGGGCTTAGGGCTACCGAATCTCGAATTATATTATTATGTGGCCCACATACAACATGCAATAAAGTGGCTAGCAGAGGAGGAATAACTGGGAGACATGACTGCTGGACGGCATGTGCAGTGGGGAAACCCCTGCCTGTTCTGTTAATGAGATTAGAAGCGAATACTAATCTCTGGTTACCTACTTGTAAAAATTCCATTAATTTCTGACCAAACAAACATGACCCAGCATTCACTCTCTTCCCACGGGACCACATAACTAAAACTCCCCAGTTTAGAGGAAGCTGTTCTCAGTGCATTTATCCAGTGATCCACTCCTACCACTTTGGTGGTGTGGTCCTAAAATGCCTGCATGGCTTTCCCTAACTCTCCTCCACAGTCCATGAGCCTCTCTGACTTATCTCCCGGAGCTCCCACCATGTTAAATTCAGGCAGCTACATTCATGCCAGTCACCATGTTGCGTCCAAGATGAGATCTGTCCCTTGTTTTTACTGGATCATGCAGTCTTCAATTTGAGCTGGTGGTTACTGGTGCTAAGCACCAACACTTAATGGCCAAACTGGCACTTATGACAGTCTGCCATATGGCGGCGCTGTTTCTCTACTTTAGAAAGAACAACAGCTACAGTTGTTTATTGATTCAATATAAATTAAAAATGACTAATACCTGTCGCCAAAGCTATTCTCTTAGCTTTTTTTTATTAGTTATTATTATTATTTTTTTAAATATAGCGCAAACGTGACCCAAAGGTATTGGAGCGCTTTCATGAGCACCTGTTACATTTAGAGCCTGAAATAGTCAGAACTGCCACACTCGTAGTAGTGTGATGGTTAGTAGTTATGTTGTTACTGTAATTGGCAGCTCTGACAGCCTCATCGGGTGGTGTAAGTGGCCACTGACGAGGGCCCTGGCAGTTATAATTTTACAAATTAAGCACTGGTACCTGCACTCTCCTGCACATACATGTTGGGTACTCCTGGTGAAATACTGGGAAATACAACCAGTTTTAAAACATCTGCCATTTAGAAAACGAAATGGGTGAGTGGTCTCCTACTTCGCCCAGGCCCCCGAGACCTTGCTTTCAACTGCCAGCGGCGAACAGCTGAACATATTCTGAAATGTCCTTGATGTAGTGACCTGCTGGTCACTGGTCTAGTTGTTATTGTACCAGCCACTGCCATAGGGCTGGCTTACACCCCACCCCACACCCATCCACCACAGGCGTCAACGGACATGTGAACCTGATAATAAAAGGGGCCGGGCGCACATGCCCTGGGCCAGTTCAACCCAGTATCTAATGGTATCTGTGTCACTGTCATTTTATGCATGAGGGCCTAGGGCCCTGCACCATTACACTTGATGCCAGTGATTTTTCTCTCTGCACATGGGGGCTACAGAGGATTTTTCCTACCTGCGTCGACTACGCAAGGCAGAAAAAAATATTCTGGTTTATGGCAGAAGTCCTGCTTTCGCTAAACCCTATATGACCCCCTATAAATGACCGGAACTGGTACCTCATTTGGCACTGAGATATCGACCTCAGGTTAGAACATTGCCATCCATTTTCAGACAGTATTTACTGGCTTATACAAAGTTGCAGTATTCCTTTGAGTGAAACCTCTTAATTTCAAGCCTGCACGCTCTTCATGGCCGACAAGACTGACTGCTCAGTGAGTTAAGTGTTCTCGCTGTTACCTGCAAAAAAATCACTTCGGAATTCAAGTCAGACTTCCATCTTTCCTTGATGACTAAACTGAAAGTCGGAATTGTGTAATATTAAAACGTCACTTAGAGCGCTTAGAAAAGGAAGAAGTCCCGGAGGAAGCGCTGCATGAAAAAATCAAGTCTTCATTATCATTAGAATCTTCCAATGCTCCGAGCATGTTAGCAAATTAACAACGTAAACCACAAGTTGCGATATGCAACATAGACTGTGATAGATAGATTACAAGTAGCTGGTGTGGTTCAAGCACATTGAACCTGCAGCACACCCCTGGCTCCAAAATTAAGTGCAGCGGATATCATTTTTGCAAGTTTGTCATACTGACCTACAGTAAATGGAAGAATGATCTCACAGATTGTAGTACACCTAAAGAAACACTAGAGGGAGACCAAGATATGTTTGAAAAAAGACGGCGATTCATGCGTGCTTCGTGCGAGTTTTTATCCGAGCAAGTATAAGCTTAATAAAAAGCAAAAATTAGAGCAGAGTAGAACAAATTGCAACCCAGCCCCGTAAATTGTGGGCACTGTAAGAGTGTAATCGAGCCAAAAGAGCATTTCATGTTATTTTTACAGTTTTATTAATTTGAGCCAGAAAACGCTTCCGTCGCTTTTCCGGCTGCTTGGGGTGAGAGTTGATAAACCAGCTTCACGTGCTTTTGAGGCAACTTATGCAAGAGCATTTAACTTTTGATATGTGGGCGAAAGAACTCTCAACATGTGTGTGTGGAAAAGGCCGCTGTAATGAAGCAGGTGCGCATCACAAGATCTTACCATTGTCTCTCCGCATAATAGACTAAACAGAAGGCCTCACTAAACAACTTCTGTCCTAACCTCACTACCCTCCTCCCTTAAAAATCTTACCCCCAACGCTATTACAAGCAAGCATGCTTAACCACCAACTTTAGCCAGAGGTTAATTTGTAAAAGAATAAGTGCTGGGGCTCTCGTCAGGAGGCAGCTTGCACCAGCCCATTTCTTCTGTTAGCGCCACCTTAAACAGAGCCAACTCCTACCCATGAAATTAGAAGAGGATGTGGCATAATGGCCAGAGCTGCAGACTTCCGAGCTGGGGAACCAGGCTCGAGTCTCGGTGTCGGTTCAACATCCTCTGATTCAGGGCAAATCACTTAATCATTCCGTAAATTAATGTGTCCTTAACTGTTGCTCTTGAAAAGCGCTAGGGTTGATGATTAAGTGCAGGTGCTGAGCACCGGAAACCACCGGCTCAAATTAAGCACTGACCTTAACGCTTATTTCTAACTGAAATGTCCCCCTTACCTCCCCTCCCGTCCCCCCTTGTAAAGCTGCATTGCTCCCTCGACTAGTAATCAAACTGTTTCTAAACTGAAAGTTCGCTCAACCTTGCCTAATGCACCTGCTCATCAGCTGACAACTCTTGTACAATTTAACCAAAGCTCATGAGCACCTGATCCATCCTGACAGTTCTTCTCGGGAACACACATGCCCCCTCATATAAAATTAGGGTGGGAGGGAGGGACCAAAAAATCCTGAGCCTGCAACCAAATGCTGACTCACTGGACTTCATAAAATGGCGTCCAGTCCATGTGACCTGCCTCAGCTGCCGCCATTCCATCAGGGGAGCGCCCCGCCAGTCACAAACGCTTTCCTGCACCCAGCACCTGACACGCCCCTGGTGTTAGCAAATCTTCTCTCCCTTTATTGCAGAGGACCCAAATGCCCTTCTCTACATCCATTTTTGGCACTCACTAAGGCCTTTATAAATAATATACCTTGCCTCTCACCCACCAAACATATGTTTTTTTACTTTCAACCTATGTTAAAAACCTGCTGCCTAAACCAAAAAATCCTGAGCCTACAACCAACCACTGTGCCTCAGGATTTCATAGAATGCTGCCTAGCCCACGTGACCCTCACCCTTCCTAATCTGACCCACCAATAGGGTGTAAATGGCAAGGAAACTTTACTATTTACCCAGCTACTGGCTAAATAGTACTGTTTGGCCGACAGCCATACAAACAGCAAAGAAACTTTGCTATTTATATTTATACCTTACAGTTGTCTTTAATGGGATATTTGAATGGGGCGTCAATTCCCCTCACTTGGCTAGGCACAGAAATTGTTCCCCTGCACAAAAAAGGTTGTCCTTCGCTCCCGGCTAATTATAGGCCCATACGCCGGATTGACTGTTCACAAAAAGATATTTAGTAAAACTCTGTTGGGAAAGCTTGAAGAATGGCTGACAAATAAGAAAGCGCTCACTCCTCTACAGGCAGGCTTCAGGGACAGTACAAGTACTCTGGACCAGGTTTTTCGCCTTCAAATGCTATTTTGGAAGACAGTAGTCTTGGGAAGAGGCAGGCTGTACATAGGTTTTGTAGACCATCGGTCAGCGTTCGACCTGGTCCAGAGATCAAAGCTCTAGCAAGTAATGGCCGACATGGCTGTCCCCAAAAACCTACTAGCTAATATTGTAAGACTCAATTAGCAGAACTATGCCCAGGTCAGGTGCGGTCAACCAGGTGAGTTGACAGACCGCTTCCCTGTCACAAGAGGGGTAAGGCAGGGCTGCGTTCTAGCCCCAAACCTCTTTAATATTTATGTTAATGATTTGATTGATCACCTGAACAGGTATGTGGGTGATTTTCCACAACTTGCCACAGGGACACAGGGTCCCTTCACTTATGTTTGCAGATGACACCCTACTAATAGCCAAATCACCCATGGGGCTACAGAAGACTGTAGACAGCTTTGACACTTTTTGTTCCAAGTGGGGTCTAGAAATCAATGTCTCAAAGACAAAATACATGGTCCTTAACCCCTGTCCTACAACGAGACCTAGTCCCAAGCTCAAGGGATCCACACTGGAGTGGGTGCACACCTTTGAGTATCTATGTCTAACTCTTAAAGAGAAATTAGACTGGCGAAATCACATCCATAGGTTTAGACTAAAACTCGAACATTATACCGGTGGGCTGATAAAGGTGCAGAGCAGGTCACTGGCACTACAAATTTACAACCAACAGGCCAAGGAAGCAGCCCTCTATGGGGAGGAGATCTGGGGGCACAAAGATGCAATGCCCCTCACTAAAGTCAAAAATAGATTTCTACGCCAACTGACAGGCCTTCCAGCCAGCACCACATTACTACCTCTTAGGTTAGACATGAGCATTAGACAAATATCAGAAGGGACAGGACTAAGGCCAATTCTGTACTGGAGGAGACTTTGGATAACCCCTCAGCTCACATCTTACTGTGAGGGGCTAGAGAAAATACCAAGGCTCCCTGGCTCTGTCAATATCCCATGGATTAGGTACATCAGAGATACTTTGGGAAAGTTGGGTATAGGGTCCCTGTGGGAAGACCCGTCGACAGCTGGGTCCATAAGCAAGAACACAATTAAATTGCTTTACGTTCAGCACAAATCGGATTCAATGTACTCTCAAGCCACCTTTGGCCCACTATCTGATGCCTGCCTGGCAGCGAAATTCGAGGTTCAAGAAGGAAGGGTTCCTTGGTGAGATCGAACCGCTGAGAGCTAGGAAATTATATCTGCAGTTCCATTATGGAACTCTTCCTCTGCTCTCCTTTACCTTGGGCTGGGCTCGCCAGGACGAACAGGGTAGATGGGACTGTCCCGCCTGTGGTGCTAGTAAGGAATCTGTAGAGCATGTGGTATTCTTCTGTCCTGCCTATGCTAAGTGGAGAAAAAAATGGATCCTCCTAGTATATCGAACACTAGGGGTGAGAAAGCATGTAGAGGCCCTTCGTATCTTAAGACACGACACAAAACAATGTATTGTCTTCGCTGTATCTCTCTACCTCTTGGCGATGGAGAGGACCAGGGGATTGATCCTTAAAGCAAATGTGGGGCCCGTTGCATTGATAACATCGGGGGCTTCTAATGATTCTCTTATCCCACTGCTATGAGAAATTTGTGACGATGCTGCTCAAGAACATAATTGCCCAAAATTAGTAGAGACTGGACATGATTCATGCCGCATTTGCACATATAGGGAATGATTAGGGCCTCCTTTGAGCTCTTGTTCGTTCCCACACGCTTTGGTTCTCAATGTGTACACAGATTAAGATTGCTTTGTCTTACCCTTGCGCCTTTTACATGGAGTCGGAATAATGGTTGATAACACAGATTGTATGATGTTGTTTTATGTTGGTTTTATGTATTTATGGTGTGCTATAGCCCGTTTTTTAAGGTTTTATACTGATGAAATTATCTTCTGTACTTTTATCGTTTGTAACCGAAATAAAGTATTATGATGATGATGGCTATTTATATGGCCTGTGGCTAAATGACAGTGATAATGTACTGTTTGGTTAGAAGTTGAGCAAATAGCAAATACACTCAGCATTCACTGGGCCAATGGCTACATAGCAAACTTTATGTATTGTTTGCCAGCAGCCAGGCAAATCGCCAAGAAACGTCACTCTTTACCCAGCTGCAGGAAAAATAGCAGACATTATGTACAATTTGGCCAGAGGCCATGCAAATAACAAATAATCTTCATTATTTACCTGGCTGGTGGCTAAATAGCAGACATTTTGCACTAATTGGCCAGTGGCCTTGTAAATAGCGAATACATTTCACTATTTACCTGGCTGCTGGCTAAATAACAGATATAATGCCCCATTTAGCTGGTGGCCTGGCAATTAGCAAAATAACTTCATTTTGTGACCTGGCCACTGACTATATAAAAGAAACTATGCACTGTTTAGCCAGTAGCCATGCACATAGCAAAGAAACTTCATTTTTCAACTGGCGGTTTGCTAAATGGGAGACAGTGTGCACAATTTGGCCAGGAGATGTGCATATAGCAGATACACTTCACTATTTACACAGATGCTGTCTAAACAGCTGAAATTGTGTATTATTATGCTTAACACAGATTAAACAGGCTCTTACCACCAGGCAGATCTGCAAACAAGGAGTGTGTACAATTGGCACCCATTCCATACGCAAATTTGTTTTAAATCGGCTTAAGTGCAATTTACAACCAAACAGAACTAACTCATTGGTCTACAGGTCCCAATAACAATTGAAGTGAAAAGTTGGAATGCTTTCAAGTTCATTGGAAAGGCAGGGTACAGAATGTGTCTCCATTATACCAAGTACTTAGACACAATGACTTGTGGAGCTAATTATGGAGCTGTCACTGACTCTACAAATGCTCCTTTAAGTTTACCTAAAGAGAGAGCTAATGATAAAGATGATTGGATCCTTTGCAAGACTAGGTGAAGCTGTTTACAGTTATGTATTTGCTCTAACCTACAAAATGATGGGAATGTACTAGGGCCAAATGTAAGATTCCCAAAACGCTTTTTTTTGTCCTGAGTTTGCTTGAAACAAATCAGTGCATTCTGGAATTAGTAATTCTGGTTCAGGTCAATTTAATAAAACATACTAAAACACCTGAAAACAATGATTTGTAAAAGGAAAGGCCAGAACTGAAAAAGTTGTTTCCCATGTGACATGGTATGGTACCAGTTGATATTTAGGGTGATCTTTTCAAATTAGAAACAATTGCATTGTAATAATTTGGCAAGTCATCAACACAGTATAATTGAGAGACTTCATTCCAATTTCATGACAGAAAGACGAAAAACAATATATCTTTAAGAAAAAAATATAATCTATGTATGTAGCCAAATGTCAGTCAATGTTTTTTTAAGATGCCTTTGTATTTATGTTCTGCAAGTAAATATTAAATGTGACTAAATGACTGCATCGTTGGTAACAAGATCATCATTCAAGTATAATTCCTTTAAAAAGAAGTGAAAGAGTGCGGCAGACGTACCAGCTGGTTGTACGAAAGACAATCCTTGAGGCTCGGTAGGGTTGCCTGTTGCTCCTTCGGGGCATAAACCGCTCTCTTGCTGTTTGTGGTATGCTTTCTCTACAAGGTTCTTTCCCACAATAAGGCATCACCCTTGCTAGCTTGTGTCACCATCGCCCCACTCCCATTCTCAACAGCCATGGTAACATGTAGACCAGGCTTGTCATGAGGTCACTCCCAGTATAATCTTCAGCACCCTCTTTCTTTGCAGTATCTCCTGATTCCCCATCTCTGAGCCGTAATGACCTCGCTCTGACCAGTCCCGGATTCCCTTAAAGCCAAGGTCTTTCTGGTACTGTGTGAGACCCTGTGATTTTGGCCACCCCGCCTCCTAATTCTCCCTTCTTCGCTTGTTTAGGCACTGGTGGACATGCCTGCTTTGGGTGGGACCACCACGCTTCTAGGGTTTTCATCTGAGTCCCCAGGGTTAGCTGAGACAGGCTCAGGAATAGTTACTGTCTGTGGGCTGGGTTCAGCTTTGGTTTGCGGCTCAGCTAGGGGTGCAGTAAAGCCAATAATGCGTCAGTGGCATCTAGGCACCCTATTCTAAAGCCATATCAGAGTCCTCAGCTCTTGATTTTTTCTTCACTTGTTTTGGAGGCATTCTACCTAAAGAGTAATCTGGCACATCCCAAAAACCTCCTAACAGATTAAAAGATCTCAAATGAATAACATATTAAACTGTAGCAATGAAAGGTACTGTAAGAGGCCCCTGAATTAAATGCAGTTGCTTCATTCAGGGACCCCTTCCCTTTGAGAATGTACATTTTTTAAGACCTGGCAGTAGTCACATGGACCACTGCCTACTCTTAAAAAATTAAACTTCAAGGTTTTATTTTTTTATTTTTAAACGCATCACATTCTCCTTTAGGGAAAACGGGCAGCATGTAAAAAAAAAAAGATTGCTTTATTAAAAAGCAATCACAGACATGGTGGTCTGCTGACCTCAGCAGGCCACCATCCCTGTGTTCGCTCTGATTCCTAATGGGTCGCAAACTGCGACTTACCTCATCAATATGCATGAGGTAGGTCGATTTGCAACCCACAAGGAATCCCAAAATGAAGCTCAATGAGTTTCATACACTAGGAATAGCGATTTCCTAATAGCGATTCAGAGAGAATCACAATTAGGAAATCAGTATTCTCAATGTTTGTACATCTGGCCCAAATCATTCGCATAATCAGGCCGTTTTCGACTGGAAAATGCTTTTTCTGATGTATAAAATGCAAAATGCAATTTGGTAGCTCATTACTGAATTGCAATCTGCATTTGCGATTCAGTATTTTGAAGGGGCGAGTTTTGGGTGTCCCTTCAAATACCAAATCGGTATGGTATGTATTACTGCTTTGCGACCGATTTCCGGTCGCAAAACAGTAATACTTAATCACCATTTTTAAAAGTGGTGGTAACCCTTTTGCAAATGGAAAGCGGTCTCTTTGAGACCCCTTCCACTTTGAGTATGTTGAAAAAATATTTTTTAAGAGCAGGCAGTGATCACATGGTCCACTGCCTACTTCTAAAAATGAAACTTAAACGTTTCATTTTTTTCTTTTTAAATGCATCTCTTTTTCCTTTAAGGAAAACCGGCTGCATTAAAAAATAGATTGCTTTATTTAAAAACAATCACAGGCATAGTGGTCTGCTGACCCCAGCAGGCCACCATCCCTGTGATGCCACTGAATCCTAGTGGGTCGCAAATTGCAACCATCCTCATTAATATGCATGAGGCAGGTCTATTTGCAACCCATTAGGAATCGATAATGAAACTCAAACGAGTTTCATACATTAGGAATAGCAATTTCCTGATTGCGATTCACAGGAAATCACAATTAGGAAATCACTATGCCTACTCTTTGTATATCTGACCCTTAGACTCGTACATTTAAATCCTCCCTCTTTTTCAGGGGTGGAGACACGTAAGTCTACACTTTTGAGTAACTTTACACTCGGATTTTGTGGATAGCCAAAAGTAGTAAAGTTATTCAAAAGTTTAAGAGTATATTGCATGTGTAAATTGCTCATAAGTGTAAGTCACCTTTGTGAATAGCCCTGTTCATCTTTACCTGCGCTTGACAGTGGTGATGTTAGTGGTGTGGTATTGGTAGAGGTGGTGGCGACAGCAGTCCTGCTGGTGGTGGTATTAATGGTGGTGGTAATAGTATTGTAGTGGCTGTATTAGTGAAATTGCTGTTGTGGGTAGAGTTGGCGGTGTGGTATTGGTGGTCATGTAGTATTGATATTGGTGGTGTATTAATGGGGTGGTATTGGAAGTGGTGTTGGTTATACTGGTGGTGGCTTTAGGGGTTTAGATGGTGTTTTTTCTTATATTGTTGGCGGTGGTTTCCATTGGTGGTGAAGGTAATGGTGGTGGTGCTCATAGTATTGGTGGTGGTATTGGAGTAGGAGGTATTGTTGCGGTGTTCATGGGGGTGGTACTGGTGGTGTTGTGGTAATGCTTGTGGTGGTCTTGATGGTAGTTGTATTGGTGCTTTGTGATATTTCTGGGGTTGGATGTGTGTTGTTTATAGTATTGGTATTGGTGGTGGTAATATTGGTGGTATTGGTAGTGATATTGATGGTAGGGGTATTGGTGATTGTAGGATTGGTATTGTAGAGGTGGTATTAGTCATATTGATAGTTGTAATTTTGGTGGTGGGATTTGTATTACTATTGGTAGGCGCTTTAGGGGTACTTGTATGGGTATTGATGTGGTGGTATTAGTGGTACTGTTGATGGTAGTGTTTTTGGGGGTTCTATATGTGGTATTGGTGGTGTTGGTATTGGTGGTGGTATTAGTGGTGGTATGTATGTTACTGGTGGTAGTTTTAGTGGTTTTAGTGGTGGTGTTTTTTACGGCATTGTTTGCATTGTATTTGGTGGTTTGTACTAGTCCTATTATGGGTGGTGGCTGTATGGTGTATAGACATTGTTGGTGGTAGTGCTTGCATTGATAGTGGTCTTTGTATCACTGCTAGTATTATTTCTGTGGAAATGGTTGTGTGGTATTGATGGTAGTGGTTTTGCTGCTGGTGATATTGACAGTGTATGTTATTCATGGTGTGGTGTTGTTGGTGGCACTGGTGGTGGTAATGGTGGTACTAGTGATGGTATTAGTATTGTGTTGGTGGTATTGGTATAGGTGGTGTAGTTATAGTGCTGGATGAGTGGTGGTATCATTAGTGGTGGTCTTATTTGTGGTGGTCTTGTGGTTGCGGTATTGGCTGTGGTTTTGTATTGGTGGGTGTGGTATTGATAATGTAGTGGTGGTACTGGTGTTATTGGCGTTGCTGGTGGTGGCAATGCCAATGGTGGTATATGTGGTGACTGTAGTCAGTGCAGTGGGATTGATGCTATTGGTGGTGGTACTATTGTGTAGTTCCTACCAATCCATAGGACCTGTGCATTGTTTGGACAACATAAACCAGGGGCTTGGAGTCAAGACTGATTCCGGACACCCCAGCGGGATATGTTGGCCTATAGACCAGCTAGCTCGCAGTGCCACCGTAGGCCCCCCTAACCTACCAGGGAGCGAATGGATTCTGGTAACCACTGAACATAGAAACCCTGTCCCCTCAGGGATCGTGGAAACAGTACAGAACCTTTCGCACAGTCACTCGTGCTTGCTTATTCTCAGAGAAATATACAGAGAATACACAGTGGGATGTTTTCAATAATATTTATTGAACCAACGTTATTCTTGAATAAAATACATGTGCTGCAATTATTAGTGGACAGAAGCAGATATACATGATTACAAGCACCAAAAGCGTAAATAGTAGATATAGTTCTACCATGGTGCTAAGCAATGTATACATGCAGGCATATAAACAAGGCAGTAATCTAGTGTACTCCTATTAGCGGACCCTACTCTAAGTGTGCCTAGAGTGTGTGTAGGTGTAGAGCTAAGAATCTTCCCAAGGGACGATCCAAACCCATTACCTGATGAGATAGAGTGAAGGACCCCGTCTTGGTCACGAACTGGACACCCCTCACGAGATATCAGATTGCAGCGTGGTGATTTCTCAGCATGCAAGGACCCTCGGTGTTAGCGGAAGAACCTCCTCTACTAATCTATCGGGATGCTCATCTTTTATACTATAAAGCAGCCTTGTGATGTACGCATAGATTAGTTATGTTATGGATATATAGATAGCCCTGTTGCCCTGTGGATGAAGATAGTGATGACATTTGTACGTGGTGCGAAAAGGAGACCTTGTATATGATGTTCAGGGCGTTGTGATAATGTTGTGCGAAGCTAGATGGAAAAACAAGTTTAGTTTCAGAGAAACTAATCCAATATTGTCGTGCGTGCAAATGTGTGCCAAAGGTCACAGCTGGATATGTTATTTGTGAGGACAATGTAAGAAATAAGCTGCTTCGCTACATGGGCCTAACTTGGTAATATAACAGTACCAGTATTCTGGTGGTAATATTGGTAGTAATGGGGTTAGGGTACGGGTGGTATTGTTAGTGGTGGTATTGATGGCAAGTTTTAGTGCCAGTGGTGGTATCAATAGAGGGGGTACTGATGTTGATGGTATTGATGGTGGTTGTGATGGTGGTGTGTAGTGTTGATAGTACTTGTGGTATTGGTGGTGTTTGGTAGAGGTGGTACTGTGGTACTGCAAATGCTGCTTTTAATGGTGGTGGTACTGGTGTTGGTAGCATTATATGTTGATGGTGTGAGGAATTGGTGGTGGTGGTACTGGTTCTTTTGTAATGACATTGATCATGGAATCAATATTGATGATGGCATTGCTGGTGTCTGTATTAGTGGTGGCATTAGTGATGGTGTATTATTGGTTTGGAGGTACTGTTGGTGGTATTGGTGGTGATGTCACTGATGGCATTTGTGGTAGATGTCATGGTACTGATTGTGGTATTGTGGCACCAGTGGTAGTATGGGAGGTAGTGATGCTGGTGATGGTTTTGGTGGTGCAAGCATTCGTGATGTGTGTATTGCCCGTAATGTTATTGATATTGGTGGATATTGGTGGGAATAGTTGTGTTATTTGTATTGTGATGGTGGTACTGGTGATGGTGGGAAAAGTATTTTTCTGTTGTTGGTGGTAGTGCTACTTTTGTTGGTATTGGTGGTGGAATTAGTGATATTGGTCGCTGTGCTGGCTGTGGTGATGGTGTTCTTGGCGATGGTATTGTAGGTGGTCTGGTACTAATAGTTCTGATCAATCAATCAGGGGATTGTGAAGCGCGCTACTCACCCGTGAGGGTCTCAAGGCGCTGGGGGAGGAGGGGTGCAGCTCAGGGTTGGCCAAAAAGCCAGGTCTTGAGGCTCTTCCTGAAGGTGTGCAGGGTGGGGGAGCATCTGATGTTGACTGGGAGTTTGTTCCAGGCTTTGGCTGCGGTGTGGGAGAAGGCTCTTCCCCTGGCACTGGTTCTGCGGATACGTGGGGTAGTTGCTAAGGTGAGGTCGGAGGAGCGGAGGTTTCTTTTGGGTGCGTGGAAAAAGATTCTTTCGTTGAGGTATTTGGGTCCGATGTTGTGGAAGGATTTGTAGGCGTGGGTAAGTAGCTTGAAAGTTATTCTCTTTCCGATGGGGAGCCAGTGGAGGTTTCGCAGGTGTTGGGTCATGTGCTCGTGTCGTGGGGTGCCGAGGACGAGTCTTGCAGCGGTGTTTTGGATGGTCTGGAGTTTCTGTAGTAGGGATTTGTTGATTCCTGCATAGAGGGTGTTTCCGTAGTCCAGTCTGCTGGTGATGAGGGCGTGGGTGACGGTCTTTGTGGCTTCGGGTGGGATCCATTTGAAGGTCTTGCGGAGGATGCGGAGGGAGTTGAAAAAGGTGGAGGCGACGGCGTTCACCTGGCAGGTCATGGTGAGGGAGGAGTCTAGGATGATGCCGAGGTTCTGGGCGTGGTTGGTCATGGTGGGTGGGTTTCCGAGGGAGGAAGGCCACCAGGAGCTGTCCCACGCGGAGGGGGAGGATCCAAGGACAAGGACCTCCATCTTCTCTGAGTTAAGTTTTAAGCAGCTGTCGCTCATCCAGGCAGTGACGTCTTTCATTCCTTCTTGGAAGCTGAGTCTGGTGTCTTCGGGGTTCTTCGTGAGGGAGAGGATGAGCTGGGTGTCGTCGGCATAGGATACTATGCTGAGCCCATGCTGTCTGATGATGGCGGCGAGGGGGGCCATGTAGATGTGAAGAGCATGGGGCTGAGTGAGGATCCCTGGGGTACTCCGCAGCTGATCTCTGTGGGCTCGGAGAGGAAGGGTGGGAGTCTAATCCTTTGGGTTCTGCAGGTGAGGAAAGAGCGGATCCAGTCGAGGGTGAGTCCTTGTATGCCGGCTTCGTGGAGTCTGGTTGCCAGAGTGCAGTGGGAGACGGTGTCGAAGGCAGCGGAGAGGTCTAGCAGGATGAGGGCTGCGGTGTGTCCTTGGTCGAGTAGCATGCGGATGTCGTCGGTGGCGGCGAGGACTGCGGTCTCGTGTTGTGGTTGCTGCGGAATCCGGATTGGGAAGTGTCGAGTATGGCGTTCTCTTCGATGAAGGTGGTTAGTTGAGTGTTGACGAATCTTTCAGAGACTTTGGCTGCGAAGGGAAGGAGAGAGATGGGCCGGTAGTTTTTCAGGTCTATCGGGTCGGCCAAGGGTTTTTTGAGGAGGGGCTTGACCTCAGCCCGCTTCCAGTCATCAGGGAAGATGCCAGCTTCGAAGGTGGCGTTGATGGTGCGGCGGTGTTCGGGCTCAATGGCGATGGCGGCTCTGTGGAAGATGTGCGGCGGGCAGAGTTCTGTGGGGGCTCCTGAGTGAGTGTTTTTCATGGTCATGGTGGTGTCTT
Organism: Calotriton arnoldi; assembly: GCA_963921515.1. Taxonomy (NCBI): domain Eukaryota; kingdom Metazoa; phylum Chordata; class Amphibia; order Caudata; family Salamandridae; genus Calotriton; species Calotriton arnoldi. Next base: position 118,700 of record CAWUFW010002416.1, on the reverse strand, counting down.
CGGTGGTGACCGGTGTCCAGGTGGTAATGGTGGGCTGGCTGTCATTGCTGGAGGGAAGTGTGGTTTCTGGAGTCTGTTCGTTGAAATTGTCGTAGAGGGCCTTGATCTTTAGGTGAAAGTAGGAGCTGAGTTTGTTGCAGAGGTCCTGGGAAGGAGTGATGTTAGTGGCTTTGCTGGGAGGTTTGGTGAACTGCTGGATGATGTTGAAGAGTTCCTTTGAGTTGGTGGTGTTGGTGAGGATTTTGTTCCTGATGAAGGTCCTCTTGGTGGTTCTTATGAGTTGGTGGTAATTTGTTATGGCGTGCTTGTAGGTGGATTGGTCCTCGGTGGTTTTCCTGTTTCTCCATTGTTTTTTGAGCCGTCGGCATGAGCGTCTAGCTTCTTGGAGGTCGGTGGAGAACCAGGCAGCCTTCAGAGGGCGTTGTCTGTCAGGGCGGCGGAGGGGAGCGAGCTTGTCTGTGCAGCTGGAGATCCAGCGGTGTAGTTCTGTGGCTGCTGAGTTGGCGTCGGTCGTGGTGGAGAGGGGGTCGTGGACGAGGGTAGAGTTGAGGTCTTCTTCTGTGATCTTGCTCCAGTTCCTTCGTGGCAGGCGCGGGGCGGGATTGCAAGCGGTGGCGATGCTTAAGGAGAAGTGTACACAGTGGTGGTCTGTCCAGAGGGGTTGCGAGATGTGGCTGAAGTGGATGTTAGTCCCTCCTGCGAAGATGGGGTCGAGGATGTGTCCGGCCTTGTGGGTGGGAGTGGTGACGAGCTGCTTCAGTCCGAGGTTGGCGAGGTTGTCCAGGAGGGCGGTGGAGTCGGGGTCGCTGCGGTTGTCGAGGTGGAAGTTGAGGTCTCCGATGAGTATGTAGTCCGTGGAGGTGATGGCGTGGGGTGCGATGAGGTCGGCAATGGTGGTCGTGAAACGAGCGCGGAGTCCAGGGGGTCTGTAGGCAAGGGTGCCTCAGATCGTGGTTCCGGGGTTGGTCCGGATCTGGAAGTGGAGGTGTTCGGTGTTGGAGAGGGTGTCGCTTGTGCTGGAGGTGGAGAGTCGGAGGGAGCTTTTGTGTACGATGGCTAGTCCTCCTCCTGGGCGGTGGGGGCGGTCTTTCCTCTGGATCTTGTAGCCGTTGGGGATTTCGGTCGCGATGTCGGGGGCTGAGGCGGAGTTTGTCCAAGTTTCCGTGAAGAAGGCGACATCTGGCAAGAGGGTGTTGAGGTCCCAGATTTCTACGGTGTGTCTGTGCAGGGAGCGCACGTTGAGGAGGATGCATGTCAGGGCTTCATTTTTTAGGGCGTTCAGCGTGGGTGCGGCGGTTGGAGGGGTGCTGTGGATGGTGAAGGAATGTAGGCAGTGTCAGCAGAATTGGCCGTGGGTGGTGTTCGCCGATGACAGCTGTCAGTTTCTGTTCCTTCCGGGGTTGAGTGCGAGGAGGGCAGTCGGGTTGTAGTGGTGAAGGGTCGGAGAGCCAGGGTCCCTGTCGCCGGTCGCGGACGGGCGCAGACGGGCTTGCCTTTGGCGCCCAAGCAGGGCGCCCGCTGCACGCGGCCGCACATCGGCCGCCATTAAGTAGGGGAGGGGGCAGGGACTCGCAGCTGGGAGGCAGGAGCGGGGAATTGGTGGGGAGGAGGGGCCCCGGGGGCAGCAGCGGTGGGAAGGGAACAGGCGGGAGGTGAGAAATGAAGAGGAAAAACAGGACCAAAAAATACGGGGGTAAAAACGAAAATTAAAAGAGGCACAGTCCGCTACAAAGACAATACAGTAACAGTACAGCAATTAAAAGACAAGACAACCGAGCAGAAATACAGGCGCAATACAGGGCCTCATACCCCTGTCAGAACCGAGCGTGGCACAGTGAGGGCAGCGGCACTTACCAGCAGAGCTGCAGGGGGAGAGAGCAGGTCCCTGACCAGGAGGTCAGAGGTCTTTCTCGTGCTCCCTCGCAGCGGCCGTCATTAAGTAGGGAAGGGACTCGCAGCTGGGAGGCGGGAGTGGAGAATCAGCGGGGGAGGGGCCGCGGGGGCAGCAGCGGTGGGAAGGGAACGGGCGGGAGGTGAGAAATGAAGAGGAAAAACAGGACCAAAAAATACAGGGGGAAAAACAAAAATTAAAAGAGGCACAGTCAGCTACAAAGACAATACAGTAACAGTACAGCAATTAAAAGACAAGACAACCGAGCAGAAAAAGAAGTTAAAACAGGCACAGTCGGGGGGCGTGGCCAAGCAAGATGGCTGAGCAGACATGAGCCACTTCAGCTCCATACCCCCGTAGCTGCCCTAAGTGGTGTTCTGGATGAACGGAGAGCTGAGAACGGACTGTTTCAGCGGGGCATGGTACCGAGCCGCTTTGGAGGGTGGCGGTTGGAACCTCGTGAAGCTCCTTGCCAGGAAAATAGCCCCGGAGCAATCGAGAGGCGTGGGGCTGGGACGCCCTCCATCATGGCGCAGGGAGCGGTGCTGGTTGGGACGGGCGCCCGCTAACGATCGCCCTACGCTTCTGGACCTGGTGCATCGATGCCGCTCGCACTGGTGATCTTCCCCCGAAGCTGTGGCCTCTCAGGGGTTGCCTGGACGTGCCCCTGCCTGCCCGGTGCCGCGTCGCATCGCCTGAGGGATTAGCAAGGTCCGCGCGGTAACGCGGAGCCGCGAGTGAGGCCTGGAAATCAGCACAGAGGTACGAGCGCCGCAGGCTGAGCTTGAATGGAGTGAGGGGCACAGACATCACCACTAATGAGCGCTGCGGGCTGCTGGGTTCACAGCTTCATTTCTGCAGTTATTGACTCTGGTGCATGCGGAGAGGATTATACGTGGCACCCTCCCTGACCCCAAAATGGCGTCCGCGTTCAGAGCTGTCCTCATTACGCTCTTGACTCTGCATCTTTGGGATCACAGGAGTTGCGGTAGGCTGGGCACCCCTTCTCATGTGACCCTTCTAGGGCTGGGTCCATTGTCCTCTAGCAGCCGCTGTCCTGGATACTGGTTCTACTTGCCAGATGCCTGACCTTAAGATGGCCGCCAACGTCCAGTAACTAGCAATCGGCCTATGCTGGAGCAAAGTGCCTGGAGAGTATAGGGGCCTTCCTGGGGTGCCGTCCCGCGACTAGATCTGCTGCGTGCTTCAGAGCCATCCGCCGCAGAGCCCCTATGCCACCTAAGGAGGCAACAAACAAAGTCTCCCGCTACTTTGCTGCTGCGGACAAGATTTCTACCTCTGCCGATTCGGATCAGGCACGGATCATGGCTCTCACCATGGAAGACCTAGTAGCCACTCTACGGGACTTTAAGGCTGATCTCTGTCAGGAGACAAAGAAAGATCTACATGCTTCCATGGATCAACTGAAAACCGACCTCACTGAGAAGGTGGCTTCCCTTCGACAGGACGTGGATGCGGTGGGCACCAGGGTGCTGGAGGTGGAGGAACAGACGCAGGCTCTCGAGGAACGCTCCAGCAACCTACATGACTCCCAGCTGGCGCTCCAGTCTCAGCTGCAACAAATCATCCTGAAGGTGGAGAATTTGGAAAACAGGTCCCGAAGGGAGAATATTCGCATCCGGGACCTGGAATAGGGTGCGGAAGGGCCTGATCTGGAGGCGTTCATTGTGGAGCTCTTCTCAGAGATACTGGCGCCACGTCAACTGAAGATCAAGATTGATCGAGTCCACCGCGTGGGGCCCGCACAGACGGGGCATCGCAAACGGACAAGAGACCTTCTGGTGAAGTTGCACTCCTTCCAAACAAAGGAAGCCATCTTGGGCGCGGCAAGGAAGAAAGAAGAAGTCTCTTTTCAGGGATATAAATGTGCCCTATTTCAGGATCTGGCGCCTGCCACACTGGTGCGCCGTCAATCGCTACGCCCTGTCACCGCCAAGCTTTGAGAGGACAATATACGATACCGTTGGACTTACCCCTTTGGTCTCACATTTGAATATAAGAATAAGCCCTACCATGTGACTGATCTGAATGAGGGGCTGCGAATTCTAGGCCTTCCAGTACCGGACGACGTTGGGGCCTCGGGCCCCCCCGCCAGCGAGAGCCGACCCAGGAGGGAGTCTCGTCCCTGGCAAACGGTCACGAAGAACAGATCGACGCCTAAGTGAACATCCTGTCGAGGGCAGAGAGACTTGACTCCTGTGGCACGCTTGGGTCCTCTTGAAGCCCTCAGACGTGAAGCCACTGTGGGTTGGTGCAGTGGGCCAGGGGTGTTGCCTAGGGCGTGCACCGGGCCTTCGGACTAAGCTGCTTCGGTGTAACAGTCACAATGGAACTTTGCAAGTACTCTCTCTGTTATTGTAGCATGGCAGCCGGGGGTACGGGCCTTGTCCGTACCGCCCGCAATGTTGTTCCACTTCTCCATGAAGTTTCCCGCCGAGAGCCTGTTGGCGTCTTGGCACATTTTTTCTTGGGGTAGTTGGGGACTTGGTTTTGGGGGGGTGGTACCTGGTGGTGGTAATAGGGGGGCACGGGTTTCCTGGTTACAAGAGAGCAGGTTCTGTAGATCAGCTGCATTGGTAACCCTATGGCAGAGGCACCTTGTGGGGGGTGGCTCTTGGGGAGGATCCATTAGGCAGGGGAGGAACACCCAGATTCCCGGATGGTCTCCTTAGCGTCCTGGAACGTCAAAGGTCTCAATTCGCCCCAAAAACGGCCCAAAATCAGGAAATATATCAATGACCGTCAATTTGATGTAGTGGCTCTCCAGGAAACACATTAGAAAAAGTCTGAGGATATGCGGCTCCGTCACAAAGCTTACCCTTTAATTTATAAATCGTCGACAAGCACTAAACACAACGGGGTAGCATTGCTCTTCTGGACCTCAGCCAAATTCCAGCCAGAGGCAGTTAAGGCTGATCGGGAGGGGAGAGTCCTTATGGTGAAGGGGAGGCTCCGGGGTACCCTGTGCACATTTATCTCCCTATACGCACCTAACTCGGGGAAGGCGACGTTCCTTTCCTCCACTCTCGACTTAATAAGTGGCTTCGCGGAGGGCCCGATGATCCTTTTGGGGGACTTCAATCTTACATGGCATGACACCTTAGACAGCTCCCAGGCACACAGGGCGACCCTCGCTCGCTTCCCCAAGGGGCTTAAGCAAAAATTTCTCACTTTAGGCCTCCTTGATGCGTGGCGAACACTGTACCCCGATACCAGCGACTTTACATACTTTTCACATGTCCACCGCACCTATTCTAGGATTGATTAAATTTTTATTAGTCAAACTCTTCTGGGACCTCTTTGGGCAGCCCAGATCTTGCCAATCTCCATTTCGGATCACGGTCTCGTATCCATTAACATAGCGTGGGGTGGGCCTAAATCTGACACATCACGATGGTACTTCCCGACCTCACTCACCCGGGACAAGTCTCTCCGAGACGACCTGAGATCCACTATTATGGAATTTTTTGCTCTTAACGACCCGACCGACACTTCCCCGCAAAATAACTGGGATGCCTGTAAAGCGGTCCTGCGGGGTAAATGCATCCAACTTAATGCAGTCCTCAATAAACAAAGGGCGAAGGAGCGTTTGGCATTAGAGGCCGAATTGGAGGCCGTTGAAAAGTCGCACAAAGAAACGCCCACCTGAGCGCTTCAGCGACAGCTCACGCCCTTGAGGAGCAAACTTCGGGCCATTTACAATAACAGGGCCGAATACACACTGCTTAAACTGCGACAGACATCATACGCACAGGGGGACAAAGTAGGGACTCAGCACGACAGCTGCGAGAGAAACGGAAACGCGAATATATAGGGGGCATTCTTGATGCAGATGGACGCCTTACTCACGAAGACTCCATTAAGGCAAATATCTTCGGCACTTTTTATGGAGACCTCTACCGAGGCACTCCCCCTTACCTCCAACAGCAATATCTCGACTCGTTAGAGCTTCCCTGCCTATCACATGCGATGGCGGAATCGTTAGATTTTCCCATTACTTCGGAGGAGGTACGGCAGGCCATCACTAAACTCAAACTGCACAAGGCACCGGGGCCGGACGGCCTCACTGCTCACTTTTACAAATCTTTTGCTTCTGAGTTGATCCCGCATTTAACTACTCTGTTTAATGCCATTGCGAGGGAGGCCACGGTTTCGGCCTCAATGGCCGAGGCAGTCATCTCTGTCATCCCAAAGTCGGGGAAGGACCATCAGGCCTGCGCGTCCTACAGACTCATAGCCCTTCTCAACATAGATGCGAAGCTCTACTCTGCGATTCTGGCCGCCAGGCTCGAGGACTTGATGCCCACTATAATCCACCCTGATCAATCCGGCTTTATAAAGGGGCGGCAAACACATGATAATATACGTCGCACTATCCACCTTATAGAAAAAGTTTCCAAGTTCAAAATTCCTGCAATTCTGGTTGGGCTTGATGCCGAAAAGGCCTTTGACAGGGTGGATTGGTCCTTTCTTTTTCTTACTATGCAGAAATTCGGCTTTGGGGAAGGGTTTCTCAACATGGTCCAGGCCAACTACCATCTTCCGCAATCACGGGTACTAGTTAATGGCCACCAATCGCTCCCTTTTGCCCTCGGCAGAGGTACGCGTCAGGGCTGCCCACTCTCCCCTCTCTTTTTTGCCCTCAGCATTGAGCCCCTTGCTTCACAATTCCGATCCAATGAGGCGATCCGAGGCATACGATTCGGGGGCACAGATCATAAAGCCTCCTTTTTTGCGGATGATGTCTTGCTTACGCTTGTGGAGCCATCCACTTCCCTCAGAGCGGTGCAAGAGGACCTGCAGAACTTCGAGCGGGTCTCAGGTTTTAAAGTGAATCTTTCCAAATCATCCATACTAAATCTAACACTCTCTGATGCTGATGCAGCGAACTTGCGGGGCCAAACATCGCTTCACTGGGCCAACCACTCTCTGCTATATCTCGGGGTGCACCTTACACCCAAAATTAGCGATCTCTATAAAGCAAACTATCCCCCGCTGGAAGCGCAGCTTGAGCGGGATTTTAAACGATGGAAGCCGCTGTATGTTTCCTGGCTGGGGCGGATCAGAGCTGTAAAGATGGTGGTCCTGCCGAAGCTTTTGTATCTCTTCCAGGCACTTCCAATAGCACTGGACCGTACTTTCTTGCCGCGTTTGCGGTCATTGGTAATCCAGTTCATTTGGCAGGGAGGGAGGGCACGCCTTCCCTTTCATGTTTTGCAACGTCCCAGAACGAACGGGGGTGTTGCTCTTCCCGACTTCCAACTATATTATCAAGCGGCTCAGCTGAGGGTGGTGATGGAGTGGAAGGTTAGGGAATCTGATAAACACTGGCTCCACATGGACAGGGCGATAGTGGGGTGGACCATCTGGGATGTCCTGTGGAAACCAAAGTCCGACAGACCGGCAAATGCTTACCTCAGCACGCCCACCTGCACCACTCTCACGGTATGGGACCAGGTCACGAAGCGGGAGGGTTGGACTACTTTCCCCTCGCCTTACACCCCAATCCACTTTAACCCGGCCTTTCCACCAGCACTGAATGAGGGGGCCTTTGACAGCTGGCGGGAAGGTGGCTGTTTGAAGATATCAGATCTATTCCATAATTTTGACATTTTGACATTTGAAAGCTGCAAACGAGAATTCCAGGTTACACAAAAGGAACACTATCACTACCTCCAGCTTAAGCATTGGGCCACCCTCCCTCACATGAGAGAAGCTGCTACTAGAGATCTCACGGCAATGGAGAGGCTGGTACACAAGGCGGGAACCATGAAGGGGCGATCTCCTCACTGGATAACATGCTCCTCAATACACTGCACTCCCCCCGCGCGCAATATTTGTCCTTTTGGGAACAGGTGCTGGGTCAAGGGATCACAGACGAAGAATGGAAACACCTCTGGGGCGACATTACTAAACATAACCATTCGGTGGGCTTGAGGGAAGCGCATTACAAGACTCTCCTTGACTGGTACCTTTACCCCACCAAACTGAAACACTACTTGGCTTTAGGGATCCTGACCTGGAACATCAAACGAAAGCTGACAAAGCTATACTTTGAGCTTGTTTGGGGGCGGCAAAACTTACGATTGCTTTTGCCTGGAAGAAGAAAGCCGCGCCGGAGATTTCACTATGGCATGCCCGGCTATGGAGAATTCTCTCTATGGAGCGTCTTGCAGATATCTTCCGGGATGACTTCAAGATCTTTGAAAAGAAATGGGGCCCATTAGTGACCTATCTGTCTAGGGGCCTACCCTCGGCGATTTGCCCTCCCTCCTTGAGGTCTATGCACCTATTCCAATACTAATTTCTCTGACATGAACTGGATACGGCGTTCACCACTCCCCTTTCAGCTCAGGCACTGGTCTAACAGACACACCTTTCTGAAACATCCGTGCGGCTTACATTACTTTTGTATAGCACCACCACCACCACCAGGGTTTGGGAGGGGGGAGGGTTGGGGTGGTGACTTTTGGTTTTTATTTGTTCTCATATTGTTTATGGAATTGTCTCTTAAGGTTGAAAACTCAAAACAAAAACAGCTATCAGCCTTGATGATAGTAGAGGGGTTGTACCCGACCTAGTGCCATGTGCAACTGGACTTCCTCTAGCTGAAGGGTTTGTCTCTTGGTCCTGTACACCCAACTGTACTTTGAGTATTGTATTTACTTGTGATGCTAAATAAAAAGATTTTTGACAAAAAAAAACAGGCACAGTCAGCTACAAAGACAATACAGTAACAGTATAGCAATTAAAAGACAAGACAACCGAGCAGAAATACGGGCGCAATACAGGGCCCGAACCCCTGTCAGAACCGAGCGTGGTACAGTGAGAGCAGCGGCACTTACCAGCAGAGCTAGGGGGAGGGGGGGGAGCTGGTCCATGACCAGGAAGTCAGAGGTCTTGCTCAAGTGTCAACATATTAACATGTATACATCTTGTGAACACACATGCTAACTGTTTTTATGATACAAGAACAGACTGAACCAAAGATGACCCTCCGATGTGATAAAAAGCAATATGGAGACCTTGTTAGGGTCAGTTTGGCACTCGAGTCATGACAAAGACATTCAAAAAATGCCTGCTGAAGTAATTAAAAGTGCTTTCTCTTTGCATGTATGAGGCAAAGCCTTGAGTGTGACTAAAATTGTGACAATTGAGTGCACTTTCTAGATGTGAAACAAATAGTCTTTCTATAAATGGCAGATTGATGCACCAGTCAATAGCATGACGGCGAGAAAGAGAACCTACTTGGGGCTGATCTAAAATGTGAGTGACAATGTCTCAAGCCAGTGCCTATAAGAGACTGATTCAAATAAGCCAATTGTTGAAGGAGGTCGGCCCAACATCACACTACGGCACCTATTCTGAGTGGCCTAGCTGTGCATGCGATAATTATCGCACCTTTTAAAACCAGATAGCACAGGGTCTGGAATTGAAAAGGTGCAACAAGTATTGCCCATTACAAGATGTGCACCAAAGTCCTCATGTATCAGTATTTACCAGACATTTCCCCATTAAATTCAGCAGCTTTCACCTGGGGAAAATTGCAGGCGACGTGTTAATTAGTCACAAAACTTGTAATTATGATCCCAGTGCAATTGGTAGTTTGCACAGGGACCAGGGGAAAAAGTGCCACTAGTAATGAGGTCTCTGTATATTGTCCACCTAAACTAAAAAGGGTCAGGAATAGACTTCCCAAACGTGCAAATTGCATATTCAATAACTATTTCAGATTCACAAAAATGCAAAAAACGCATGAGTACGAATGTGGGCGCTTAAACCTACACTTGCAGAGCTTCCAGTAGGAAGTTCCAGAGTCTTACATTTAATGACTGTGTAAAGAGGGCGTTTTCAATAGCTGTGATCTTAAAACTAAATTAGGAATTACACATGTAACTGGGGTTATCATTGCGTGTTTACCAGCATTGTTAATTACAGGTACCATTAGGCACTGTAATTGAGACAAACCTCACAGACCCCAATGAATTAACCCTTAATAAACACACTACACAACAGAAAGTGGGAGTCACTTAACTTAAGGCATCTTGATTCAATGGATAAACTCAGGGGAGCGGTTGAAAGTTTACCTTGAGAGGTTGGGGGGGTGATTATGAACATGTATAATGCAGTGATCAAAGCAGCATTAAAGTAGAGACGTCCAAGGTTGTGTGTTAACATTTTTAATAATAGCTGATGTATTTTAAACGTATTTACAGTAGACACCATTCAAATCACTAGCAAATACAAAACATAGTATACCAATGCAATGATATATTATACAATGAGCCGGTAATGCAGCAATAAGAGCGGAACATTACATTTTGCAAAGTTTCAATGATTGTGATGCTTGGAACACCTTGAATTGGAAATACATTGTACTGACTTAATGCAGTAGGATAGGGCAATAGTGGGGCCCACTAGCAGCTACTGTCTGTGAAGCCTCAGACAGGCACAGTTAGATCACACACTTCCTGCCACAATGTGTTACTTAGTATTTTCAAAAACAATTAAGGTTTAGAATGCTACAGGCTTGAAAACAACTGAAATAACGCCAAGCAAACCAGAGTAAAACACAATGGCAACTGCAGTGATATGCACCTGCATGGAGAGAGGACTGTGTCTTTGAGTTAGGTGATCTGATCTCAGGATGTTGCAGACTCAAAGGGCTATAGTCTGGGAGCACACAGGATTCAGAACTGCTTACAGAGGTCACTGGATGGGTCTAGCTGGCTAGTCAAGTGGGTGCTGGTCCACCATGCTCTGGAAGGTCACAACAAAATATTATTAATAAAATAAGTTGATGGAGAGAGGGATGTCCTCACCAAACTGAGACACCACCATCTCACCTTCACTTGGTGATGTCCGTCTTTCCAGCAGCCTGTCTCTGTCGCTGATGCACGGGAAGAGAGATTCAGTGGATATTCGCAAATAGCTGATGTCATCAAGGTCGAAACCTCAGCAGCCATCCTTTACCTCATGCTGAGGAGCGGAGAGGGCGCAGGCTCTCATTGGGCGTCCATGGAGGTCAAAGGGGTCCAAGCAGGTCCACATTCCAAATGATGTTAGGTGAGCTGATGGTAAGGTTCAGTTTATATTTCCAAAGCTGGGCATCCTGCCAGTTCAGAGTTCTACTCAATCAGGCTGCGTCGTGTTTTCACTCGTGAGAGAGTCTGGGAAAGCAAGATGCCCATGGCAGCTCATAAATAAGGCTGTTAAGGCTCCACCCTTCCTAGTTCTCTGCCTTCTGTTTTGCTTTCTTCTCATTTTTAATAGCAAGTTAAAAAAAAATGGCAAACCCTGGATTGCCTGTCCCTGTCAGCAGCGGCTTATACATGCATGCATCTGAGGACCGCCCTCTCTAGTATTTTCTGCCTGCTATTTTGATTTTTTTTTTTTTTTATAAGCAGTAATAAAAAGAAAAGAAAATGCTAATATCTGGATTGCCTTTCTGGCTGAGTCTGTGTCACGCTGAGAGGGTTGGGCAGCATTGGAAGCCAGTCACTCTCATGCACTAATGTACCTTTGCAGCCAGCTGAACCATCAAGCATCATTTGCTGGGCTGATCATTTCGCAGCCCGGGTCCCTGTGAGGTCATTAGCCGAGCACAGCCCTGGTCTCCTGTGCTGAAGGACCACTCCAAAGAAGAATTGTACGCAAAGTCAACGTCGGATGCTTCCGGCTTCAGCCCAGCAGTGCCCTGGGCTATATGTCATGTAATCAAACAATAGGTGATAACCCGTAGACCCAGTTGAGACCTGGTTAAGTAGTATATGTAACAAGCAACAATGTCTCAACAGGTAATATTGAGTTATTAATGATATGCACAAAAAGTTGCAAAAGAAAGGAAACAGGGAGACATTAGTTATAGCAATAAATGCAAAGAGTGGTCTGTATTTGAGCAAAATAAGCAATGTAAGATGAAGAAAAATTACGACAGCACTCTATCACTTTGAATGTACATGTAACCTGTACAAACTTGTGCACATTTGTGCTCGTGAGAAACAAGGTGAACAGCGCAAGTGACAAGTGAAAATATATATACAACCAGCGGAAAGACGGCGCAAGAGAAAACAAAGTTAACCATATATAAGAAGTACTTGATGGTGGTTCTGATGTATTAACACAGAGTTTAAAGGAGAGAAGTAATTTCAAGGAACTATGAAAGTTGCACCAAGAAGTGCACTGGCGAGTCGATGGCGTTTCGACCTGTGTAGAAATTCAGGTCATCTTCAGGACCAGGCTACGTATTTATTATGAGCGCTGCATAAGAAGAAGAGGAGACGTGTGAGAGCCCGAAAGTGGGGGGTTGGGGGGGAGACAGGGTTACCTGCGTAGGTGTCAGGAAACGAAGTCCAGTGAGTGAATGCTGCTAGAGGTGATATGGATCCATTGGATGAAAGCAAGGGAGCCTAAAGGGCGAAAAAGAGGGGGGTTGTTAGAGGGCCAGCAGGTGATGGAATAGCAGTATAGATGCACGTTTTAAAAGCAGCTCATCCAAGTGAGCAGAATGCGTGCCCATAAGGAGTGATTGCACAGCCAGTAAATGGTGAGCCAGTAGAGGGACTCACCAATTCAAGAAGAACAATCCAGGGAGACAATGTAATCAAAGGGAGGGGCCTGAAATCGTTCTAGTGTGGCCCGCTTAAACAGGGGAAGCCGATCACCGAGCCTGTTCCAGCGTCCGGGTTGGAGCGTGCGAGGGTCACTGCTGGGAGAAACAGAGGGATAATGGGATTACATCTCGCCAGAGTGAGGCGAAGAAAACAAAAACAAGAGTGGGGGGTTACTTACTAGGGAGCGCCGGGGGCGCAGGAGTATGAAGAGAGGTCTGAAAATGGCAATGTCGGGGTTAGTCAGGCATAAAGTTTGTCTATGGTTACTCAGGAAGAGAAGCCGGGAAAACTATGAAGCGTGAAGGAGGCCGGTGTGCACGATGACGCTGGCCGTAAAAGGGGGTGTGGTAGTAGGAGAGAGTGCAGGGGCCAGGTGGCTGGGACTGTAGAAAGGGAAGAAATAATGTGTCGATCCCGAGTGGTGAGATGCATGGAAATGAATACAACCAAGGCTCTACACACATGGGACAGCGTTCTAGATATGATAGAGCCACACAAGGGACTGACAGCGCTCAGTGGTTAGCAGATTACATTAAAGGCATTTGCAAATAAAGGATGGGTCAATACAATTTGGTACAAGTACCGAATGAATATTCCAGTTATATAACAAATATAAATTACACATTAGGATGTCATGCATAGATGACCTCGAGCATAAATACAAAAATACAGTTTAGAAAAAATTATTATTATTACAGAATCAACACTTGGGGGGGAAGGGGGCGGGAACGGGGTAGTAGAGGGTGGGCCGGGGGTGAGGATATAGGTATGCAGAGAAGGAGCAATGTAGAGGGTCACTGATAGGATTACAGTATACGTTGCCTTATTAAAAGAAGAACAAGGGGAAGATGTCAACATCGGCATGTAGGTTGCAGTTGAATACATTAAATTAATGTTGTTACCAGGGAGAAACGTTAAGATGGTATGGATGCTGTGTGGGATGTGAGTGTGAGTATAACTGGTTAAGAACAAACGAGCAAGCATACCTTAGATGCTTATGGTGTTGTTCCACTCATCAAGAGTGTTAAACCCATGTTCCACTGTGTCACAGCGGGCAATCCATCTACACTCGCATTTGTTCAAGAGTTGATGCAGATTCCCACCCCATGGGGTAGTGTGGGTTGGTCAATGACCTGCCATGTGAAATCAGTTTCATTGTGTCCTTTCTCAAGGAAATGTGCTACAAGAGGTGCAGTCTCTACTTTGCAACGGATGCAGCTTTTGTGTTGAATGATCTGTTGTTTGACCATCTGGGTGGTCTGACCTATGTACAGGAGGTTACATGGGCAGTGTATAGCATAGATGACATTGCTGGAGCGGCAGTTGGTAAAGCTCTTGAGTTGGAAAGAATGTTTGTTCACTATAAATTCTTTGGTATTGGTTGTCAAAGGACAAATCACCCATTTTTGGCATTTATAAGGTCATTTGTAAGCCCCATGTGGAAGTGATAGATTCAGCGTTGTCAGGTTTCTTGGGCCAGGTAATGGCGTATACTAGGTGATTGGCCAGATTTTCACCTCTCTTGTAGGAGAAAAGTGGTGGCTGTTGGAAGGGTTCAAGTGTCTATAGGGTATTCCAGTTCTTTTTGATGATTTTACACACCTTCTTGCTAGATGGACAAAAGGTGGAGACAAAGGGAATGAGTGTGTTCACACGTTTCTCCTTGGGTATAAGTAAGGTCTCTCTGTGATTGTACCACGCATGTTTGCATGCTCTTGTGACCAATCGTCTCAGATAGCCTCGTAGAATCAGTTTTTCGGTGAGTATGGCTGCCTCACCGAAGTAGTCATTTTTCCACTTGCAGTTTCACCAAATTCGTAGGAACTGTCCAAATGGCAGGCCGTCCCGGAGGCCGCATGGGTGATAACTGAAGTAAAGTAAAAGGGTGTTGTGCTCAGTGGGTTTGCGGAAAACAAGGTACCTATCTTACCCTTTTCAACATGGAGAGTGAGGTCCAGGAAAAGGAGATCATTCTCTTTAGGATCTGATGTAAATTTAAGGTGTGGTTGTCAGTTGTTGAGCCATTCCAGAGAGGAATGTAAGGTATCCAAGTTACCATGCCAAAATAGGAGAATATCATCAATGTAGCATTGCCATAATTCTATTTGTTCAAAGAAAGGATTCGTTGGCACCAAGATGTGGATTTTCTCGAGGTTGTGTACATAAAGAATAACGAAATTGGGGGCAAAACAAGCTCTATTGAAACATGCTTGATTTGCAAATAGAATGTGTCTTTCTATAGAGAATAGTTGTTACTAAGGGCAGTACTGACAGTAGATCCATAACAAATTCAGTCGGGATGCAACTGGGGTGCGGTCTTGCATTGAGTAAGTTCTTGATAATTAGTAGGCCTTCATCATGTGGAATATTAGTGTAAAGCGAATTGATGTCAAGGCCAACCATAAGGTCTGTCTTAGTGTTGAAGGGTCTGTCTTCCACGAGATTGATAAGATCCATGCTTTCCCTACCAGAGGTGTCGGTGATGGGGACAAATTCTTTAATCACCGCGTCGATATATTTACCAAGAGGTTTGATGATAGGTCCGCATCCAGAGACTATGGGGTGGCCCGGGGGATTGGTGGCAGCCTTATGTGTTTTGGGGTGTACATAAATAACTGGAGTGCGTGGATGGGGATTATTGAGGCAGGCCAGTTTTTTGTCCGTTACGATGTTTTTAGATCTTGGCAGGTGGGTGACATTTTGGAATTTGGATCTGATGTCCGGTAGGGGGGACGTAGTGAGGGCCCAATAATGAGCTGGATTAGACCGCTATCTCATTTCAATGTCATATTTATCTCTATTCATGATAACAATTCCACCGCCCTTATCCGCTGGCTTGATTATGATATTGGTATTTGCCTTGAGGTTGGTAAGTGCCTGTTTCTCTACAAGGGGCAGGTTGTAGGGTACAAATTCAAATTCCTTCTCAATAACTGCCACTTCATGGAGGACGAGTCTTTTGAATGTTAAACTTTCGGGCATGATGGCAGCTGGTGGATGAAAGGTGGAAGAAGAATGAAATGGGAAGTAAGGCATATGGTCCCGGGAGGATCTCTCTGCAAAGAATTGTTTAGGTCTGATTTGTCTGAAGAACAGGAGAATGTTTTCCTGGAGCCCAAAGAAGTTGCTGCGATCAGTAGGGACAAAAGAGAGACCTTTACTGAGAAGAGTGATTTCTTGAGCTGATAAGTTGTGTGTTGAGAGGTTGAAAATAGGTATTGTCTTCAACTCAGACTCGTTTGGGGGATTTGGTAAGCTTATTGAGGGGGGCCCAATTGGTAGAACTTGTGGCGGGTCTGTCGTTCCCGAGTTTTGGTACTGGTAGTTGGTACTGGTAGTTGCCTCTGGTCCTGCCTCGCCCGTGTCCTCGATTCCCATCTAAAAAATTTCCTGGCAGGGGAGGGGAAGGTCTGTTCTGGATCCTGTTTGAGCTTGGACCCTCACCGAGGCCTTTCCGCTGGTTGTATAAAGTTTTTCACTTGCGCCGTTTACCTTGTTTCTCGCGAGCACAGTTTACATGTACATTCAATGTAATAGAGTGCTGTCATAATTTTTCTTCATCTTACATCGCTGATTTTGCCCAAATACAGACCACTCTTTGCATTTATTGCTATAACTATTAATGTCTCCCTGTTTCCTTTCTTTTGCAACTTTTTGTGCATGTTATTAATAACTGCCTTTCAATATTACCTGTTGAGACATTGTTCCTTGTTACAGGGCTATATGTCAGTCATGGTATTGGCGCGCCACACCCCCCCTTTTCAAACTTCTTATAAAATGGGGTCGGGTCAGCAAGCTTCCCAGACCCCACCACACCCTGTGATGAGTTGAGGAGCTTGGGGCGAAAGCAGGAAGGAAATTGAGGGTTGCAGTCGGCACATTGCCTCAGCTGTAGTTGTGCTGACCTATATCCCGGAAGCACCTCCTAGATGCACCGTGCAGGCTCCGGCTCTCAGCTTTCCAACCTGTGCTGAGTGAGTAAGGTACCGTCCACCAAGAGGACCAGTCAGGAGAGAAGCACAGGTGTTGGAAACATAAGGAAAGGGCCAGCGGGATAGATCTTGGGAGGTAGAACTGGCGTGGTGTAGGGCAGAGAGGTGGGCAAGTGAGGCTGGGTCCGCTGTGGACTGACGTGTCGGGAAGGGTGAAGAATGAGGTACGGTTACTAGATAAGTGACATGGAGGGCAGTTGTATTATGGAGGGCAGGCTACAAAGAGTTCATCCGCTGGGTGCTTGGGGTGCTCTGAAGTCAGGCTGCAGCATGATGTAAGGGCGATTTGCAGAGAGGCCAAGGCCTGGCGGTTTATGCCTGATGCTTGGAATGCAGGCTGCTGGGAGCTCAAGCAGAGGGTGCTTGTTGCTCTTAAGGGACACTGCAGGGAACTCAAGCAGTGAGGATTTGTGTGTCTTTGGCCCCAGGCACAGGAACAGAGAGAGAGAGAGAGAAAGTTTGTGTGTTTCTTAGTGTGTGTGTGTGTGTGTGTGTGTGCGTGTGTGGGTGTGTGTGTGTGTGTGAGTGCTGTGTAAGAGTGGAGTCATGCCTGGTGAATGTTGATTGCACAGTGGTTGGTAAGTAGCATGTGTCTGGTGAGAGCAAGGGGTGGGCTCGAGAACAGGAGTTAAGTGAGTTGGAGTGGAGGGTGGGTGGACTCAGGGATAGGTGTAGGGGGAGTGCACGGGTAGGTAGGTGGGTGTGATACCAGGGACAAAGAAAGAGGTCAGGGAAGAGGAGCCTGGGACAGAGAAGAGGTGTCAGAGCAGAGTAGGGCCTGATGTGGGCACTCATGCAGTGGTTCCTTAGCCCACATGAGGGGTGATTACATAGGGTGTGGAACCCCAATTGTTTTTTACTGCTCCCCGCTACGCTATCTGATTTGGGGGGGTGGCAGTTGAATTTGTTGGAGCAGTATTAAAAGGGGTTTGTGGGTGCATTATGAATGGTGATGGGGGCACAGAATGGCATGCCTTCTGGGTAATTTTGGGGTGGCTACCCATAGTTTTTATTGCTCCCCTCCTCCATTGTGGGGTGCACCACAAAAGGATAGGGCAACAGGGGGCGGGAGGCTAGGGGAGAAACAGGTTTGTGACAGTTTCTATTACCAACCACAAGGGGGCACCATACAATCCTTCTGCGGTTATGGTTTTGAAAGGTACAACAAGGAGAATATGGGGGTATTTTTGCCTGCAGGGCTCCCCAAGATTTTACTGCCACCCTTCCCTTCCGTGCCGCATGGTATAGGGACGCTTGGGAAATTTCTATTGAAATCAGACAGTATAGGGGTTCCCGCTATGAAATCTGAGAGCACAAACATTTGCTAAATAAAGGGTTACAGTCGAGCAGACGAATGAGGAAGGGAAAGGGTATCTGTGGCAATAGGTTGGAAGGGTCATAGAGAATAATCATGGCATGCAAATTGGCAGCAGTGCATGTTTTGGCAGTGTCTGTAGAGAGTTTGGTGTGCTCTTCAAATTATTTGTCCTCCTTATGTGTGGTATGATCCATAGAGCGAAGGCCAGAACCTTCCTGTTAGGAAGAACATGTATTCATGATTTAAAGAAGTGTAGTCTGGGTGTGCTGAGAGGGCCTGTACAGAGCGGTAAGTGCCTGTATGCTCGAGCAATGTGCATCCAACCGGTCACTTGAGAATGAACAGTGACAGAAGCAGCTGGGTTACTGACGGAATGTAAATGGAGGGCACATAGGGTGGGTGTTTGTCTTCACTCAAAGGATTGAAGCGTGGTTGGCGCACTAGCAAAGCTGGGTACCAGGAGAAAACATTTGAGGGTTAATGAGATGGTGGTATCCAGAGGTCAAATAAGGTGTCAGAGACACAGAGGTATGAGGATGCTGGTCCCACAGTGAGGGGTGGTCAAAAATCCTTGCTAGCGATTTCTGTCCAACCGTGACCAAATGTTGTGCAGCCTGGCTCGCTCTGTAACTTTTCCCCAGTATCTCTCTATCCTGCAGATGAATGACGCAAGCTTCCCAATGTTTTTCTTGGCCTCATAACCCCAAAGGAGTGCCTGACATTTCTGGCTTAAGGATACTCCCAAAGGGTGCCCTACTGACATTCTCTGAAAAACCTCACTAACCATGCATATTTATGCACCAAACATGGCAAATCCTTACACCTGCAAAGCATCATATCGCACTTGTCAGCTTTGAAGTGGTGTAAGTATTTTTATTTGAGGTTAATATTCATCTCTGCTTCCTCTCCCATCTGAGGACTATGGAGCTGCTGTTCCTCTCTCACACGTCCCTTCAAAGAGACAAGTGACACACTCACTGAATCACCCAGCAAACATGTATGCTCTGGCACTTTCATCTTCCTGTTTACCTTCCAAACCTTCCCCCTGTTCCACAAATACAGGCCAGCCATTCCTCAATACTCATTCACTCAGTCATCTCAGTCCTCCACTCCATATGCCCTGCAAGACCAACATGAACAAGAGCTATGTCAGCAAGCAGAAGAAAAGCCTTGGTGTGCTCTTATTTTCATACTGCTGCCCTCTAGTAACGCTACATGGCAATTGCAGCATAATAATTGGACTGAAAAGAGGGCTGTCCTATGCAAATAATGTTCTCCCATGCTTACTTTCTTCTGAGACGGTGGACGGCTTGTGCTGTGATACATCCTCCAACATATGCTCTTCAGCCGAATTCAAAAGCAGACTATCTTCAGCTAAGGATTTTGCCACTCGAAGGTTGCACATGGGGACATCACCCTCATTTAGCAGGGTCCCAAATTGCCTGCAGTCATCCTTTATACAGAACAAGGGCGTTCGAGGGCGTTTGAGGGTGTTCTTCAAAGGATGGAAGGGGGTGTTTAAAGCCCTAGCCCAGCCCAGCCCAGCCCCATGCTGTACTGTGATGCTCCATCCCTTCACCTGCTGCAGCAGGCATGATTCAGACCTGCTGAAGCAAAGGCCTGACTCTGCCCTTGTCTGCCTCTTGAAGAAAACAACTTTTCTAGCTTCTTATTGGACCTAATAAAGGAAGTTTCACTTGCCTCAAACTTTACCCATCATTTCGTTAGCCATAGCTCATACTGCAGCTTTATTCATAGCCAACCTCACAGGCACCAAACCCCTGATTTCAGAGATCGGCTCACACCAAAATGAAAAATCACCACCATCCAACCTTCAGTGTAGCACCTTCCTCGCATGCTTGTGCTCAGTTATAAGCCCCGAGGCCACATTTGCGCTCTACAATACACCGAATTTCAAGGACAAAGAATGAATACATTGATAAAGGAAGATAAGGCTTTTTCTCTATTGCACCTACTTGAGAAAAAGGGGGGTTGGTAGAAGGTCATGAGGGGAAAGATTTGTCATTTTGGGGCGCACAAAACTAAATAGAGGGGCCACTTTTCTCTTCTGTTTTTCCAAGTGGAAATAAACGTAGGAAATGAAAATAAAAACACTACATGAACATTTACCACCTTGGCATACTTTGAAAGCATTGGCAGGATTCGAACCCTTGTCTTTAGGAGCCTGTGCCATCAGAGGCGCAAGACTTACCATTGAGCTATAGCTCCTTGGTGTTTTAGACCCTTGCAGTAGTAACTATAAGCAACATACAGGCCCTGGTGTCATTGCCAGTGGATTCCATTACACATGAAAAGGATGACCATGATATAGGGACGATTTGATAAGATACTAAAAGGGAAGCCAGCGTGGTCCAGTGGGTAAGTTCCTGACTTCCACCCAGACAACCAGGGTTCGAATCCCGGGATCGGCACCAGGTGACGGATGATGGCACAGCAGAGGTAATTTGGAGGTGGGCCAGGTAAGAAAAGTGTGCGAGTGCAGTGTAAGAGTGGAGTCATGCCTGGTGAATGTTGATTGCAGTGGTTGGTAAGTAGCATGTGTCTGGTGAGGGCAAGGGGTGGGCTCGAGAACAGGAGTTAAGTGAGTTGGAGTGTAGGGTGGGTGGACTCAGGTGTAGGGGGAGTGCACGGGTAGGTAGGTGGGTGGGATACCAGGGACAAAGAAGGAGCTCAGGGAAGAGGAGCCTGGGACAGAGAAGAGGTGTCAGAGCAGAGTAGGGCCTGATGTGGGCACTCATGCAGTGGTTCCTTAGCCCACATGAGGGGTGAGTACATAGGGTATGGAACCCCAATTGTTTTTTACTGCTCCCCGCTACGCTATCTGATTTGGGGGGGTGGCAGTTGAATTTGTTGGAGCAGTATTAAAAGGGGTTTGTGGGTGCATTATGAATGGTGATGGGGGCACAGAATGGCATGCCTTCTGGGTAATTTTGGGGTGGCTACCCATAGTTTTTATTGCTCCCCTCCTCCATTGTGGGGTGCACCACAAAGGATAGGGCAACAGGGGGGCGGGGGGGCTAGGGGAGAAACAGGTTTGTGACAGTTTCTATTACCAACCACAAGGGGGCACCATAAGGGGTGGGCAGAAAACTCCGCTCCGCCAGCGTAGCGGATAAAGCCAGCCACCCCCGCTCCCCGTTCCTGCATCTGAAAGCAGCCAGGCCAGGGAGAGCCTCCCCGGGCCCTGGTGGACACCCTTCCCCAGCGCCCGGACCCTCGGCTGGCTTGCAGGACGGGGGGCTCCCGCAGCCTGGGACCCTGGAATGCAGCACGAGCCCCGGGCCCGGTCCCAGCTTCCGAACCCTAGCCAGGCCGGGGAGAGCCTCCCCGGGCCCCGGTGGACCCCCGACACCAGCGCCCGGACCCTGGGCTGGCTTCCAGGACGGGGGGCTCCCGCAGCCTGGGACCCTGGGATGCAGCACGAGCCCTGGGCCCGGTCCCAGCTTCCGAACCCTAGCCAGGCTGGGGAGAGCCTCCCCGGGCCCCGATGGACCCCTGTGCCCAGCGCCCGGACCCTGGGCTGGCTTGCAGGATGGGGGGCTCCTGCACCACAGGGCCAGCCGGTCGGAGCTCAAGCCCCGGGCCCGTTACCAGCCCCATCTTCCGAACCCTCGGCCAGGACAGGGAGAGCCCCACCGTGCCTCGATGGACCCTCTGTCCCCAGCGCCCAGACTCTGGGCTGGCTTGCAGGATGGGGGGCTCCCGTACCCCGGGCCCCGCCGGACAGAGCTCAAGCCCCAGGCCCCTGTCCCTGCTTCTGACACCCAGCCAGGCTGGAGAGAGCCTCCCCGGGCCCCGGTCGACCCAGGTCCCCAGCACCCGGACCCTCGGCTGGCTTGCAGGATGGGGGGCTCCCGTACCCCGGGCCCCGCCGGATGGAGCTCAAGCCCCAGGCCCTGTCCCTGCTTCTGACACCCAGCCAGGCTGGAGAGAGCCTCCCGGGCCCCGGTGGACCCAGGTCCCAGCACCCGGACCCTCGGCTGGCTTGCAGGACGGGGGGGCTCCCGCACCCCATGGCCTGCCAGACGGAGCTCAAGCCCCAGGCCCGGTCCCTGCTTCCAACACCCAGCCAGGCCGGGGGGAGCCTCCCCGGGCCCCGATGGACCCTCTGTCCCCAGCACCCAGACCCTGGGCCGGCTTGCAGGACGGGGGGGCTCCAGCACCCCGACGGAGCGGGCGAGACGGGCCGGTGGTGCGCCCGCCGCTGGAAGCGTGGCGGGATCCCACCTCAGCCGGCGCGCGCCGGCCCTCACCTTCATTGCGCCACAGGGTTTCGCTCGGCCCTCCGACTCGTGCACGTGTTAGACTCCTTGGTCCGTGTTTCAAGACGGGTCGGGTGGGTAACCGACATCGCCGCAGACCCCTGGCGCCCGGCGTGGGCCTCCCCGCCGGCGCGACGCGGTCGGGGCGCACTGAGAACAGTCCGCCCCAGTCGACAGTCGTGCCGGGAGCAGGGGGCCCCGTCCCCCCTTCAACCGCCCCGGCGTGTCCCGAGGGGCGGCCGGGGACGGGTGCCCGGTGGAGGGCGCGGAGGTGGTCGAATCTCCCTCGGCCCCGCGGACACGGCGAAGCTGCTGCCAGGGGGGCTGTAACACCCTCTGCCAGAGCGGAGGGCCACCTGCCACCCCAAAGCCTTCCCAGCCGACCCGGAGCCGGTTGCGGCGCACTGCCGCGGAGGAAATGCGCCCTGCGGGGGCCGGGTAGGGCCCGGGCGCCGGTCCCGCGGAGGGGATCCGGAACTCCCGGGCCACCGACCTTCCCGCCGTGTTGAATCCTCCGGGCGGACTGCACGGACCCCACCCGTTTACCTTTCGACGGTTTCACGCCCTCTTGAACTCTCTCTTCAAAGTTATTTTCAACTTTCCCTTACGGTACTTGTTGGCTATCGGTCTCGCGCCCGTATTTAGCCTTAGATGGAGTTTACCACCCGCTTTGGGCTGCATTCCCAAGCAACCCGACTCCGAGAAGACCCGATCCCGGCGTGCCAGGGGCCGCTACCGGCCTAACACCGTCTGCGGGGTGAGCCTCAATCAGAAGGACTTGGGCCCCCTGAGCGACGCCGGGGAGTCGGTCTTCTGTACGCCATATTTCCTGCACCCGCCACCGGGCGGGGATTCGGCGCTGGGCTCTTCCCCCTTCACTCGCCGTTACTGGGGGAATCCTGGTTAGTTTCTTTTCCTCCGCTTAGTAATATGCTTAAATTCAGCGGGTCGCCACGTCTGATCTGAGGTTGTAGTCGGAAGAAAATGCCGGAGCGTTAAAGGGGGAGCCGGGGGAAGCCAGCCCCCTGCCGGAGCAGGGGCCTGGCGTCCCGGCAGCGCGCGCTCTCTTTCCCCGGATCGGATCTGGAAGGGGTTTTGCCCTCGCCGGGAAGCCGGCCGCAAGGGTGGGCGCCCGAGGCGCGTGGGCAGCCGGTGGGATACAACAGACAGCCACGTGCGGCACGCAGCCAGGCGCCCCGGGACAGTCCCTGGGGCGGACCGGTCGCCAGACCCCTTCTCGGGGGCTAGGCGCGCCGGCGGCGTACCTCCGTGACAGGACCCGGCCAGGGACCCTGCCATGGGCGATCGGGGGGTCTGACCTTGTGGGGGGACGAAGGGGAAGTGGAGCTAACCCTGCGACGGCCCCAGCCGCGTCCCAGGGAAGCCCCGGGGCGATTGACGATCGAGCGACCCTCAGACAGGCGTAGCCCCGGGAGGAACCCGGGGCCGCAAGGTGAGTTCGAAGTGTCGATGATCAATGTGTCCTGCAATTCACACTAATTCTCGCAGCTAGCTGCGTTCTTCATCGACGCGCGATCCGAGTGATCTACCGCCAAGAGTCACAGGCAACTTTCGAAACGTT